>JAQPPZ010017218.1:6250000-7500000 GCA_028583015.1 Wollemia nobilis
CCTTTTCTTGAGCTCTTTGTCAATGTTTCTATTCTTGGCACTTTTCTTATTCTTGTTCTCATCTCTTTTCTTGTCCACACCTTGATCCTTGGACCTGTTTATACCACTGTTCCTATTCTTGTACCTTGGAAGATCAGCTCTGCATTGTCTGGTTGTGTGACCTGCATTGTTGCACTTATAGCAAGTAACAATATTATTTCTTTTAGGCATAGTTGTTCTTTGAATCCGCCTGTTCTGACTAACCTTGTTCCTGATATTTGCCTTGCAAAAAATTGCTTTATGCCCAAATTGATTGCAAGAGTAACAATACCCTTGGAAGAAATTACCATTTCTGAAATTATTGTTAACCTTCTTCATTTGAGACATGCAATGTGCAGCCATGTGTCCAAACCTGTAACACGCAAAACATCTGCCATGAAATTTTCTTTTATACGACCTCTTGGGTCTTGAAATTTTTTTCTTCGCATTCTGAATTTTGTTTTCTATTTTTGTGCATCGATCACTCACGAATTCATGTTCTGAAGTACTTTCATCATCAGAACTCTCTTCCTTTTGGAATCTCTTGCTAGTTTCCTCGACCTGTTCTTTGAGCGGTTTAACAAAGCCAATATTTATTTTATCTGTTGGATTTCTTTGTCCTTTGATGAGAGATTTAACCTTTTTGGAGCTATCCTGAAATCTGTAGAGCTTATACTTGTACTCTTTATTTTTTTATTTCAAAGAAGCCATTTTCTGCTCTAACTCATTATACTCAAGAATCTTAGACTCTAACTCATCCTTGAGTTCCTATGTTTTAGCTATAGAGAAGTCAAGACTTTCTATAAGATCGTCTCTCTCCATACAAACATTCATCTAACTTAATCTTGAGTCTATCATTCTTCTTTCTTTCCTTTTTCAAAACACTAAGAGCATTATTGAGTTCACATTCAAGATCCTCTATTTGATTGCACTTTGAATTATCAAGGCCTTTTTCAGATTTCTTATCACTAGAGGTGCTACCCTTTTCAAAAACCATACATGCATCTTCCTTATCATTTTATGAAGCATCCTCATACATACTAGCAACCAATTCATTATTTGTGCAATCATCCTCAAGGTGCCCAAAATTTCCACATCTAAAACATTTCATAACAGTGAATTTATGTTTCAGTTCTTCCTCCTTTTCTGAAATGAACAACATCTCATTTTCACTATCATTAGAAGAGCTTTCACTATCACTGCTAGAACACTTACTTGCTTTGTCCAAATAGAAGCTCTTCTTGTTCTTGTGTGAATACCTCTTTCCTTGATTACTGTGCTCATATTTATTCTTTATGTAATACCTATACTTTTCATAATCCTTGCTCTTAACATCCTGTATATCTTCATCACTTTCATTCTTGGAAATAGTACAATCAGTAGCATAATGACCAAACTTTTCACAGTTGAAACATCTTATATTTTTCTTGCTTTTGTGCTTTCTAGAGAACTTTCCTTTCTTGCTGTAATATGCCTCTTCCTCACTAGAAGAATCATCACTCTCTTGAATCTGTTTGCCTTTTGATTTCTTGGTAGCTTTGAAAGTTGCCTCTTTCTTTACATCAACTTTCACTTGAGTTCTCAGCTCAAATGTTGCAAGAATACTATGGAGCTCATCCTTTTTCAACTTATCTAAATCTTTAGCTTCCTCAATAGCAGAAATATTTTCACTAAATATATTAGGAAGAGATCTTAAAATCTTATCACACACATCATTTTTAGCAAGTTCAAGACCTAAGTCTTTCATAGAATTAATAACTTCATCCATACGGAGCATGTAGTCACTAATATTTTCATCATCATTCATCTTGATCTGTTCAAACATACCTTTGAAATGTCTCAACTTGGCCTTTCGGACATTTGCATCACCTATATGAACAACCTGCAATTGTTTCCACATTTCACTAGCTGTCTTGTAGTGAATAACTTTGGTAAGATCAGCCTTCTGTAAACCCTTCAAGATTGCATTCATGGCTTTTGAGTTGCTGTGATGTAGGAGCTTGTCTTCTTTAGTATAAGGACCATTTGCAGGAATGGTGTACCCATATTCAATAACTTCCCATACCTCATTACCAAGTGCCATTAGATAGACTTTCATTCTTGCACTCCATAGACCGAAATATGATCCATCAAGAATAGGTGCTGCATTGCCACTTGAATAATCCATTGTGTTCTTTGCAAGCTTTTCCTTCAAGCTGTTAAACTCTCCAAAGGTACTAGCTCTGATACCAATTGAAGAACACAAGCTTATACTAAGAGGGGGGTGAACATTATAAGACCACTTTTAACCTTTTCTTTCAAAACAACTTTCAATTCAATATTATGCAGTATAAAGATAGCAGTAACAACAGCAGTAATCAAAACAATGCACAAAACACAATCCACAAAGAGACACAACAATTTACATGGTTCACCCAAGGTGGGCTACTCCACGGATAAAAATTTTCTCTAAAAGTTATATCAAAGTCCTCTGGGAATCCTTCCCGATTACAATGTTTATGAGCCTCGGCTCAAAGGAGATACCTTCCTCTACCTCCTCTGCCCTTAGCAAGTGGAACTCTATCCACATAAGACAACTGTATTCCCTACTCTGGCTGGAGATCTCTGTCCTCAACTTTGTCATCGCAAAGCTGGTCCTCAAATATGCACTAAACATAGTTCTTCAGTCTAGCACAAATCTGTCCTCTTCCTCTGTTCTTTTCTGTTACAGTTGCACTTGGTCAAAACCAAATTTTCACAGTCTGCGCAAACACAGCAGCACTCGATCTACTTATGCTCTTCTATAAAAACATAATAGCACAATCTTTGCACATCCAGCATAAACACAGCAGCACAGTCTTTGCACTTTTTGCTCAAACATGACAGCACTGTCTTCGCAACCTCTGTGTAAACATAGTAGCATAGTCATCACACACTCCGTGCAAACACAGTAGCACTTGATCTACTTATGCTCTTCTATAAAAACACAATAGCACAATCTTTGCACATCCAGCATAAACACAGCAGCACAGTATTTGCACTCTTTGCTCAAACATGACAGCACTGTCTTCGCAACCTCTATGCAAACATAGTAGCATAGTCATCACACACTCCGTGCAAACACAGTAGCACTTGATCTACTTATGCTCTTCTGTGAAAACACAACAGCACAATATTTGCACATCCAGTACAAACATAGCAGCACAGTCTTCGCACTCTTTGCTCAACCATGACAGCACTATCTTCGCAACCTCTGTGCAACCACAGTAGCACAGTCGTCGCACACTCTGTGCAAACACAACAGTCGATCGGACTTCCACTTATGCACTTCTATGATCAAACTTCTCCCTACACTCTATCTGTGCAAATCGCACTTCGAACGCACATTTGATTGATCATCAAAACTCTTCAAGAAGCCCTCCTTTTATACTCACAATGTCAAGATTAGAACCTTGAATTTAGTCGGCTGCACATCCCTAAAACAACGTCGGCACAAAACCCTACGCTATTCAGCCCAGATTTAACTCTATCGGCTCCACTGCCTCCCTGAAGCTTTTGGCGTGAAACTTCAACATGTCGCAATATCGTGACATTTTTTACAGTCGTACACCTTCTATAGCCTACTATCGCGAAATCGTGACACTTTTGCTTTTGTCTGCCTTAACAACGTGCTTGTCATGAAATCGTGACACTTTTAACTTTTGCTGATGTCATCTTCACTCCTGTCACGAAATCGTGACGCTTCTGACTTCAAAGCCTTCTTCTCCGCTTCTGTCATGAAATTGTGACACATCTGCTTCTGCTAACGTCAACTGCAACTCTGTCATGAAATCGTGACCCTTCTTGCTTCTTCAACCTTTTCTCGGTTTGCACCAGCGAAAATAGAACATGTCACGAAATCGTGACGCTTTTGTCTACAAATCCTTCCTCTCTGCTACTGTCACGAAATCATGCCACTTCTCCTATAGAAAACCTGCTTCTAGTTTTTGTCGCAAAATCGTGACACTTTCTCCAACTGAACGCTGCCAACTCAACCTGTCGCGAAATCGCAACACTTCCTGCAACTCAATACTGCCATCTCAACTTGTCGCGAAATCGTGATAGTTTTGCCTGCTTCGACTCTGCCTTCCAGCATGTCGTGAAATCGTGACAGTTTTTCCAAAACTTTCTCTCTCCTCAAACATGTCACAAAATCGTGACAGTTTTTGCTCGCTCGTCTCTCGCCTTCCAACGATGTCGCGAAATCGTGACAGTTTTGCCGGAACTTTCTCTCTCCTCAAACATGTCACAAAATTGCGACAGTTTTTCCAGCAGCCTGCAAACTTTTTCTAACTTATCTTTTTCTTGATCTTTTGCAACTGGGCTACTTTGATTTTCTTGGAAACTTACTGACCAACTAAAACCTTCATCAAAACACATTCTTTGACATAAAAACAAATTGCTTCAAGAACTCCTTGACATCAATGACAACAACTACCAAGAACTCCTTGACATCAATGACAAAAACTACTCTTGAGCAAAGGCAATGTACTTAAGGTACCCAAAATTGCCAACAACTTGTATAAAGATCCCTGCCTTACTCCTCTTATCATTACCATGGATCCCTTTACCAATTTGTAGCCATTTTTATCAAATATAGTCTCCAAACCAACATCTAAAAATTGGTTCACTAAGCAAATTTCTTATTAGTCAAGTAACATGACTCGTATTATTGATGTACTTCTCCCTTCCATCTCTAAGATTCACTCTCACTCTATCTTTTCCTATCACATCATAGCGATAGTTATCCCCAATAAATACTCTCCCATAGAGATCCTCATGGTAATCCTCAAACCACTATGTGAGGTGTCATATGAAATGATGAACCGAAATCAATCAACCATGATTACTCTTGGGCATTAATCACCAAGCATATGATAAGATCTACAACCCCTTCTATGAAATTATTGTTGTAGATTCTACCTTCTCTTCTTGAGAATCAGCCTTGCACTCACTTTTGATGTGCCCTTCTTATTGCACTTACACCACATCAAATATTGCTTCTTGCCTTTGCTTGTAAATCGCTTTCTCAATTTTGATCTATCATTATTTTTTCTTTCTCTATTATTATATTTCATAGTCAAGGCCTCAACACTCTTTGTGGGTTATATGATCTTTCTCCTCATCTTCTCTTCCAGGATTTGTCCCACGACAACATCCATTTTTAGATCAGTCACCTTTTTGCTCCCACTGATCATAATGATCAGATTATCCTAGGAATCTAGGAGACTACACAACAAGCATATACATTGCTCTTCATCTTTGAATTGATCCTTGACTGACCTCAACTGATTGATAAAGGTATTAAAGGTGTTTAGGTGCTCTGCCATACTTCTGCCATCCACCATCCATAGCCTATACAAATTCTTAGTCAACTGGATCATATATTTGGATTCATACAACTGTTCTAGTAATTGTCCTACATCTCCTTGGCTTTCGTGGCTTCAATGACATTTGAGAGAACTGAATCAATCAGATTCAGTCCTATCAATGTAACTGCACCACGATGGGGGATTTGTAACAACTTGATTGAATAGGAGAAAACTTTAGTTGATCGAAGTATGTTTCCATGTCTTCTTATTTGTAAGCATGAGAATGATGGTTGAACTATTACTCTTTAACTACGCATGACAATTTGAATTGCCAGGTCACATTAGTTGTTCTCATAAAAAATTTCAGCTGACATCATTTTTCCCAAAAACAACTGATTAACTTGCAGTAATAGTTGCCAATCTCAACAGTGTGAATACAACAAATGATCTATTGGAATTTAGATCGCGAATTTAAATGAAATTGCAGGTGTCCATAATGTAACACAGTTTTCCAAACCTAACCCCACCCACTCGTGGTGGAGATGGAAGAGGTTTTCAGAGGTTTTGTAATATTACAGATGTTCTCTTAATTTAACGCCACCCACTCTTAATGGAGATGAACAATGTTTACTGAGGTTTTTTTAATATTCGCCACCCACTCTTAATGGAGATGAACAATGTTTACTGAGGTTTTTTTAATATTCATGTTTTAATATTCATACAACAGGTTTGGATGTGCATAACCATAAAACATGTTTAGAGGCTTTGCACAATGTACATATAAAACTCAGATGTGATGTCGGTTCAATTTTTTAATAGCATGTTATATTTTTTAATAGCATGTAATGTTATTTTAATCTCAAATAAGGTGAATTTTTTTGTTTGCATATATTAAATTTATATTAAAAAATATTCATTTATTAACCTTCATATTGTTAGATTCGTATACTGCTGTCATTTGTTAGTTTAGGCGTAAGTTTGAACCACAGTACGCAACCGTCAACTTCATATTTTATCGTTTTGCAATACCTTTTAAATTTGAGACGAGAACGTCCACTCAGCATGTCACCTTTTGGTGAAGCAATTTTGTTATACGAACTCAATCTGTTCACAGTATTTTTATTAGATCTCACGGCAACACAATATAATTTTCATTGACTTCTCTGCGTGTAATTATAATTCAGAGCTTTTCTTTATATTTATAAAAATTAATATTATTTTAATTTAATAAATTATTTATATATATTAAATTTAATATATTTATTAATAAAATTCACAACAATATAAAATATAAATTTAATTTATAATCATTATTATTATTTTTTTAATCGTTATTATTATTTTTAAAAAAATATTGTTATTTTTTATTTAAATAACAACTCATACACATGAGACAACCAAATGATTGGATTCTATTCCTATCTAAATTTACTAGTTATTTGCATCAACGCAAGCCTCTTTTACATTTAATTTTTATTTTTTATTTTTTTCTTAAGGAATTTGTATTATCTCTCGCTTGCAAAGATTAAGTCAACAAAATTTTAACCTTCTAGAGAATCTAATTAGAGAACCTAATCTCAAGCACTTAACCACTAACAACCAATCTATTTCTTTCTGAACATTGCATTCAATTTATTTCTATATTAATATATTTTTAATTTTTTAACACATGTTAAAAGAATCAAATCCTTCTATTTTTCACATAATTACAATTTATCATTTGTATAAGTGTTGTCTCATCCAAATTAAATTTATTTATATTTCAATAATTATTTAAAATGCTATGTTTAAAAGAAAATTATATTATTTTAGAAAAGCAATATATTATACTAATTAAAAAATAGGTGGATAGAAAACCACACCCTAAAGTTTAGTTTATATTAGGAAGAACCATTTAAACAAAATTAAAAATAGTGGATTGACCATAAGCTATTTATACAACAAGAACTATGGAGCTAGAAGGAGGTGGTGGATCATGGTCTGAGTGGCTTCCCCATCTAGAAGGTGGATCCTAAGTGTATGGTGGCGAATCCTAACCCAAGTTGGCACCTTTGTTAGTTGGTTTATTTATGTGTTCTTTTGCATCCCTCCTCTAGGCTCCCCAATCATAGGGCTGAGAAGGACAAGGTGGCAAGCAATTCTAATCTTCAACTCTATGTTGAGGACTCCTACAAGAAGTTTGTGAAGCCTGACTATGATTACTATAGAACCAACACCTACATGGAGGAGAGGTTGGAAGGATGCAAGCCACTATGCATAGGGAGATAACTTAGTAGTCCATAAGATTTTGTAAATGATCCACCTTCAATACCACCTTGTTCACCTTTACCTGGTAAAATCTGGGAATCCCATATTAGTGAGAGCATCAAAATGAATCATCAAAACAGTATGCTCCCACTCCATTATGTTGAGAAGATTACTGCCTTCTCTCACTAGATCCAACCTTTAAAAATAGCTATGCAACATAACTTTGGCAGTAGACCAGGCTTGATCCATCTCACTCATGGAGTGAATGTGCATATTAGACTGAGCCAAGGCTTGAATTTTTACCGTCATCTCCAAATGAGGTTCTAGTATCTCCTCAATACTGTCTATTGTCTATTGGCTCAATTGAATATGAATTTCAGCCTCATAGTGATACTAAAAAATTTGGACTGCTCCGGCTACCAATTTCTTGTAGCTTTGGGTCAACCAAAGATGAGCCTCCTTAATTGTTTTATGAGAGAATCCTATGTGGCATTCTCCACCAGCTGATTCTGTATGGATTTAAGTTGCACCTTCAATGACTACACCTACTGCTCTTCTACATCCTTTTCCTTTTGATGTACCCCTACCTACTAACGTAAGTGTTCAATTTTTATTGCCATCTTCTATTTTTGTGCTCTACTTATGGCTAAGGCATCCTTAAGTTTAGTAATTTTTGTCTCAGTATCATAAAATATTTGCTTATAATACTCACCGTGCAGATATACAAAAATCATATCAACCTGTATATTTCCCAATTTTTCAATGGGATCAATCCTTTTCAGGTCCTCCATCACGATCTCATAAGTATAATCACTCGGTGTCATCTCTCCTTATAGCTTGTAGACCAGAGGAATGATCTTAGTGGTGTGAGCCTCCATATCATCTAGATTAAAGGTGACTTTCTTGAGTGGCCTAGCTGGAGCAAGTGCCTATTTTCTTCTACAACTCTTTAGCCACTACGAGGAACTAAGATGAGCATTATTAATATTTTCTACATTGGGATGCTTGAGCATCACCTCAGTTTTGGGTAGTGCCTACATCTCCAAAAATGACATAAAAGGAACCAAAATTTGTGCATGGTATGGCGTAAAGGAGGAAGAGGAGATGGTTATGATATGGGGGACCTAAATGGTAGACTGAATTGAAGAACTAGGCTCCTCTATAGTTACACTCACTCTTGAATGAGCTTGCGTACTTACAACCATAGTGGAAGTGGTGGTAAAAAAATAAGGGAAAGGATGCAAAAATAGATTTCGCCCTGATGTAAATGAACTAAAAGAAAGGGAGGTTGAAGAGAGGGGAAGAGAAGAAGGAGTAGTAGTTACTTTCGGATAAGAGGAAGAGAGAGAAATGGACATGAAAGGTATACCAAATGGAGGGGTAAAATAAGTAGGGACTGATGGAAATGAACTGATAGCCACTACTTGCTCCTGAGTAGAAGAAAATGGAAGGAAAAACATACCTTCGGGTATGGGTGGCATGTGTCTTGGTTATGGAAGTGACTATATAATAAGTTCCTCCTGTTACTTCTCTGCTTCCACTTCAAGGTTAACGATTTCAACTTACTGGTCCATTGGTTGCTCATGAATCAATGGAAACTCTTGAGAAATGCTAACTAGAGCAACTGACACTATGGATTAACAATTGTGGTAGCAATTATAACTATGGAAACTACAACAACCGAAACTGTAATAGTAGATGAAAAATAGCACCAATTCTTAGCCTCTTCGTAGCATTTAGGAATAGAAGCACCTCTCGAATATTTTACTTCTCAAACAAAGGCACCTCATCTATTTTTTGCTTTGCCCGCTGTGACATTCATTGAAACACATATTGTTGTTCTTCTTCTTCATATGTCTCTTCCTCAATTATTGGGTGCTCTTCTTTAGCCACGCTTTCATCGCTGTCAGAATTTTAAAAACTTTGAGTCATGACCTTGGCAAAAGTGATAGGTTGATAGACGTTAACAAACTCATCATACACTTTTGAAAATGTACCATCTATCTTCAACCCGAAATCGGACGTAATTTTATCTCTATGGACCCATATAATCCACCAATTCATAATATTTTCTTCGGTCCACGTAGGTAATTGTTCTTTTATCTAGCCAAATAGCCCTGGTGGAGGAATTTGATCTATGTGTACTTTCAATTTATATTCAACCTCCTGCTCATAAAATTTGTGCCACAGTGGAAGTGACATCATGTCTTCAATATGCCACTCTAAATCGTGCCCATCAATATTATTGTGCTTTTCCTGAATATCCATCCATGGATAACAATGGAAATTTTGGCTTTGATTATTTCCAAAAAATTCCCTAATGGGTCATATCTCTATTTTTGCGGTAGTTCCACCAGGCCCAGGTCTTGAAGCGCTTATGTAAGTAATCTTTTCTGGCCAACCTGGCTCACTTCTATATTGTCGAACTTGAACAAAATCATGCATGTTGTTCTTTTATCGTGTCGTACTCCATAAACATAATTGGCATAATCAGTCTGGTGCACCATCTCCATGGAAAAAATATGCTCGATGGTGAAGTATGGAAGCAAGAATGACTTTCCTGTGAAGCCAAAAATCCGTACAACTACGCCTTGAGTAAGCAAAAATATATCTTACTTATCTACTGCAACCACTACTTCTCTCATTTCCCATGGTACTCTTTCACTCTTACCATAAATCAGCTCAATCACGGGTCCCAAAAATAAATGTTTAAAACTATAGAACGACTCCCTCCTCGACAGAGTGGGAGTCCACATATAAACTGGTAAAAACTCATTCTCCTCATCAACTTGTTTAATTGCAGTAAACAAAAAATGTTGGTGTAAATAAAAGAAGAAATACCAAACAAGGAAAGATGTATGCTTGAATGAATTCTCCTCTCTCGTATGTAGTTTCTCCAACTACATGTGCATTTTTTGATAAATGAAATTGGCCCAATCAAAATAAATTGGGTTGGTTCCCTTCCTCATGGTCGTTGAAGCATAAAATACCACTTAAGATATGCACAACACCAGTGTTGCTTGCCACGTGTGCACTGTGGAGTTAGTAGAAATACTGGAAACCCATGCCAGCATCAAAAATAATTCTAGGCTTTTGAATTTAGATAATAATTTTGGCAGATTTTGCAGCTACCCTAGCTATGGCTCCTTAATTAATTATATCTCAATGAACTGACACATTGTCACTATCAACAAATATCTTTCTTCCTACTCATTAATGTGTAGATTCTTGAAAATCATATTGGATGGGTGTTTTAACCCACAGGAAAATTCTTCCCTTACTTCATCAATTGAGATAGAGAAAAGAACCTCCTTATTCATATTTCAAATTGTCCTGGTAATCGGGTTGTAAAATTGGGCAATCAACTTTACCAATTCCTGGCAGGCATTACGGGCGTACACAAGTACTAAAATAACCATGCATAAAATAATACATTCAAAGGGCTCTCCATGTTAATCCTTGTTTTACAATGAATTCCACATCCTACCAAATCTTTACCACACCCTTATTGGGGATCATGCAATATTTGACCTCTGCCATGGTGTCAGAGTATGGGTTGAAGTCTACATTTCTATTTTTGCGGGTCTTCTTGGATTTCATCCCGCCTTCTGCCCATTTCTTAGACTACTTGGGCTCTACAATTTCTTTCACATCTTTTCTTTTCTTACCTATTATGCAAACCTTGAAAACTCTGAAGGTGATTTTTAGATTCTACAAATAAAAAACCAAAAATACATTGATAGGAATTTTTTTAAAAATTTCAACTCTTGGGCAAGTTTTACCTATTCTATTTATATCACGTGCCACAACTACGACGGTAAATGCGATAATTATTCCTAGTAGATTTAGAAGGAGTTACGCTTTGTTTCCATTAGTGAGTACTATTTCCAATAGTGTAATAGCAATTAATTTTTAATTCACCATGAAATCCTTCTTAAAAATGTACCCTTATTACCGATAATATCTTTGAATAGTGTGCCCTTGCTGCTAAAAACTACTCCAAGAAAATAAATTCACCACCTGGGGTCCAATGAGGGGCTCTACTGTTGGACATTTTGAGCAGTTTTCATTGATTTCCAAAGTTAGTTGTCATTAATGTCAAGGTGACAGGTGATAGCTCAACTCAAGTGCAAGTGGGAGCTTAATGAAATTCATGATCGGTTAAAATATCTATATTTTACACCCAAGAGAATGGGTCCAAAGATGGTTTAATTCTCCCAAGGAAGTAATCTATCCAAGACATGAAAAGGATATAATATTATAATAATTGTTATTATAATATTAAAGTGATATGGTGAAAACCCCAAATAAAATATTTATAATTTTTATTATAATATTTTATAAATCAAAGTGGATTTTATAAAGTTTAATTATATTTCATAAACCCAAAGTTGATTTTGGAGGCAAAGGCATTTGAAGCACCTTATAAAATTATTAAAAATTTGTCGATGTCGTGGAAGGAGAATCTTTAGAAGTGTCGACGTTCTCCAAGGAGTGGAGAAAGCAAATATAAATACCTTGACCAAAGGGCATAAACATTATCCTTACTCAAATTATTTATTGGCATGAAAAATTAATAATATCTCATGAGATTTGGATTTTGCGTACAATGGATAGTTTAAAAAGGGAAGCGTGAATTGTTCGAAGGCCAACCGGGCAGCATGACTCAGTGGCAGGTGGGCAAGTGCGAAAATGTTTGTTTGAAAGAGAGCCTACATTAAAAATGTGGTGGCTACGTTGGAGATCATGTTGGTTGAAAGGCACCCAAGGCGCACGTTTTTTTTGTCAGGAGCACTACTTGAAGCACGTGGTGCTCCATTGATTTCAAATGAGCACGTAGCTTGTGAAGAATTTGAGGCCGCAGTTAAGGCGCAAGTCGTGGGCATAGTTGAGGGTTCAATTCCTCCTAAATGCAAGGTAAATATTTTTTATTAAAACTTTTATTATCTGCCTAAAGTTGGAGGTATAAGGGTGTTTAAGGTTTTATGATTTTTGGCCTATGTTGAAGTTATAAGGATTGTTAAGTGAAAATTTAGAAGGATTAATTATTGGATGAGTGGTGGTTTTTGAATATTGTTATTAGGAGTAATAAGGAGGTTTTTATTCTAATTTTTTATTAAAGTCTTAATTAATATATTGATATATTGGAGAATTAAGACTATTGAACATTGATTTTATTTTAATAAGGGTTTTTATATTAAAGAAGATTATGGTGAATATTATTTTTAAGTTGGAGTGATAAGGTGTATTTTAGTCATATTTTTGTATTATGTTTTATTGAAGTCTTATAACCCTTATTGATATTGGCAAAGAGGAATTTGTGAGTGTGGTAGATTTTTTAGAACAACTCCTTGACAAGTAAAAAATTTGGTTAGGTTCTGAGTGGACCTATTGAGCATATTGGACAAGTTCTGAGTGAGATTGTTGAGAAGATTTGAGCAGGTTTTGAGTGGACCTATTGAGAAGATTGAACAAGTTCTGAGTGAGCTTGTTGAGCATATTTGAGCAGGTTCTGAATGGACCTATGTGAAACGACACAGAGTGTGCGAAGCGTGTGCGCATAGAAAGCAGAGTGTGCAGAGAAGCGCGAAGGGCAAAGTTGATTGCAAAGTCTAGCAGTAGCGGTCAGACAAGAACTGTGTGAAGTGATTGTGCAAGAGAGAGCAGAGTGCACAGAGATTGTAAAGGTGATGTAGACCAGTTAGAGTCTTGCAATAACAAAGGTATATGTCAAACATTTTTTTATTCAATATTGAAGTCCAATTGGTGCTGGCAAATTAAGGGGTTGGTGCCTCTTTCCAGTTGGTGCTGGTAAACAATTTGTCCAGTTGGTGCTGGAAAATTAAAGGGTTGGTGCCTCTTTCCAGTAGGTGCTAGTAAAATAGGAGTTGGTGCCCCATTCTGTTGAAGTAGATAAAGTTAAGGGGTTGGTTCTCCTTCCAGTTGGTGCTGGTAAAGGATTATGTAAAGTTGTAGCTTTACATTGACTGGATTTGGATGGTAGTCCAAGCAATATTTTTGAGGAGTAGCCACATTGGTGAACCTCGTTAAAATGTTGTGTTATGTGTGATGCTTTCTTGATGCATTTAGTATCTCTTTTATCTGCTTTAAACTACTGCTGGTTTTATAATCTAATTGTTTTAGAAGTTTTTAAAGAACACACTGATTCACCCCCCTCTCGGTGTCATTGTGATTACAACAATTGGTATCAGATCCAGGTTCCCAATTTTGGCTAAATCGATCGGGGTTGATCTTGGATTAGTAAACAATGGCTAAGAAGAATAGATCCTCATCCAAAAAGGCATCCCAATCAGTTTCGGTTCTTGTAGAAGAGAAATTTGAACCGAAAAAGGTAGAAGAAGTGAATCCTGAAGTTTGTGATGAAAATCTTGAGGTTGAAGTAGATTTTGAAGGAGAGTTGATATCTGCTCTTGAAGAGTGGAGAATAGAAAAGAAAAAGAAAAAAATACTGTCAAAGAAATTAGAAGAATATGAGGATGAGATTGAAGATCTCTTCCTACAAGTTCAAAAGGCCAAGAAATCAGAAGAAGCCTTGAAGACACAGCTGGATAATAAGAATGATGTATACAGCACAAGTGAAGAGGAATATAAACAGGTTATTGTTGATCTAAAGCTGCAAGTAGAACAGAACAAAAATATTGAAGATATTATTAGGTCTCAAATCAATGAGAAAAATACTGTATGCTGCCAACAAGAAGAAGAGATTGTTTCATTGAAGAAACAACTAAAAGAGGCCAATATAAATCTCAAATTTGAGAAGAGCACAGAGTTGCTAGATACAATGATAAATCAACAAAGAAGCTCCACGAGCTAAGTTTGGTCTTGGATATGAAGTGAACAACCTTCATCCTCCAAATATGCGGAGAAGAAGAAGTCCTCGGTTGAAGGATTGAAACAAGAAAAGTCTGAAGATGAATCCTCAAAAGGAAGAAAATATCAAAGAAGATCTACAGCAAAGCAACCACAACAAAAGAGGTTCTCTCACTCTCTCTTTTAATAATAATGCTTTTTATGGCTATTGTTCTAAATGCAACCACTTTGGTCACAAGGCAATTTATTGTGGGTGAACAATAGATCAAAGAGTTATCTTTGATAAAAATACTTCTATTTTTTTGAGTGAACACCACTGTGCAATGTTTTAAATGTAATGGCCATGGGCACATAGCAAGGTTTTGTTCAAGCACTTATGTATCCAATCTAAGGCAATACCATAGATTTCATCATACACATAGAATGCAATACGGACAGGGAATAAAACATGTGCAATGTTTTAAATGCAATGGTCAAGGGCACATAGCAAGGTTCCGTCCAAGCACTTCTATATCTAATCTAAGGCAAAACCCTAGATTTCATCAGACACAAAGAGGACAACACCGACAAGGAACATATCATGTGCATAAAAGAAAAGAAAATAATCATCCATCAAGAATGCACAAGAGACAACCCCACAAGAGAAATGTTCAAGTTCACGAACAGGAGCAAAATAAGGATGTTGTTGAAAAACCCAAGCCCAAGTTCAGGAAAGTCCGGAGAAAGACAGAAGAAAGGAAATTGCGTCTCCTTGGGTGAAGGAGGCTACTCTGCCATTGCTCTAAGCAACTCCGGGTGGCACATCCTCAGGAGGAACAATATTAAAGTTTTATTTTAATGCTCCTATGTATTTTTCTAGGTATCTGAGGATGAAAGGTAAGCAGTCAGGTTAATGTTGTATAGTTGTTAAAGTGTGTTTTTCAGTTTATATAGTGGTTTGTGGGAATGCCATGAAGTGTGGTGTTTAATTTGAGAGTTGTCACCATTGGTAGTTTTGAGATATGTCATTGTTGTATTGTTGATGATTCTTAATACCACTGTTCAAAATTACGAATCATAATAGTCCAAATAATTTGCTCAACAAAATAATGCTTGCCCTAGCTGTGTATTTGTGTTTCAAGCAGCATGTATTTTTTTTTACTCCTTGATGAGAAGATTGCCAGATCTTTCATGACACCTTGGTGAATATATTTAATTCACAGACAGTTTTGTTTTAACTATTGATTTAATGCCAATCCAAGGATAAGAAGCTTGAGGTTGAGTAAGGTGCACTACGGTTGGCCATAAAGTGTTTGACAAAATGTCTTCTTCCGACATGCATAGTTGAAAGTAAGAGTTGGCAGTCAAAATTGCGATCTTTGGACAAAAATTGGTACAGATGTGAGTCACTTGTCAATTCGTTGACAAAAGTGAAATCGAGCATGTTGAATGGGAAGATTGAAGAAAAAAGTTTTTTAATGATCAGCCAGATGATTTCCAGCCTGGTGATGAATAGTTGAGTTGCTTTCATAGTGGTTGTTTTGATCAAGTTAATGCTTTTCTTGATACTTGATTTGGGCTTACTCCATTGAGTTTGATTTGAGCAAGTTACTCTTTGCCTTGGTGATTTATGTTGGTGGTTGTCTTGTTCAAATACCTTTGGAAGGAAAATGATGTCTACTAGTTTCCTTTTCATGTAGTGATTGATTCAATGCTTCAATTTTAATCTTGAGTTGAATGATGTTGGTTAAACCTTGTCTATAAGCATTGTTGCTAAAGCCCTAATTGGTTGAGAAAATATGTTGATTGTGTTGTGGTACAGTGTTTGGTACTTGCACAAAGTTGAAAGTGGATTGAGGTAGCCTACTGGATTCTCACTGCAGAGAGAGACAAACAGTTGTCATTGGGTTCAAGCTTGTTGAGAATATATCCAAGATGCATGGTGAAGTTGTATGCAGATGTTGCTGGCATTGCAGAACAAAAAGTTGGCTATATAAGATTATTGTATGCCTTCACTAACAATGGACAAGTTTGAGTTTGCAAGGTAACAGAGGGTAGTTGCACAGAAGACAGTGGTTCAATCATGTTCTTACACATGTTATATTGGTGAAGTTGATGGTGATGATGTCATTCACTGGTTATTGCTGCTATTCACATTGTTGATTTTATTGATGCCTATTATGCTTATCATGATGTTGTCAATAAGTGAAATGAAGTGGTCTTGGACTCAGGGAGAGCATTTGTGTATTTATTTTTCTTCTTGTTCATGCTTGGAATATTTTCTAATTGTAATAATTTGTGTCTAAGAATGTTGTGCATAGACTCAGGGGGAGTCTGCAGCAACCCTTTGGTATTATTGTCAAAGGGGGAGAAGATTTACAGGAAAATTGCACATGTGTTGCCAACAATTCTAAAGGGGGAGATTATTGAGCAAAGTGTAGCAAACAGTATTGTCATTGTTTTCAACACAGTCAGACTGATTTATTGATGCAATGGACAAGATTTTATTGAACAGCAAGGTGCGGCCAAAGTACAATGGATAGGAGTTCAGTGTTGAGCAAGGTGTTGTAGGAGGATTGTCATTGTTTTCAATACAGGCAGTTAGATCTAATGATGCAATGGATAGGCAGTTCAGAAGTCACTCAGATGTAGAGGATAAAGTTCAGAAGTTAGTCAGATCATGAGTCCTTAAATGATAGATGCACAGAAACAGAAAACATAATTCAGAATGAGAAGAAGAAGTCTTCAGAACCTGAGATGTCAAGAAGCGAAAAGGTTTTTTAGTGAAAACCAAGGTAGTCAGAATAAAAATTTTTATTTAAAACCATGGATAACATATTTGAAATGGGTTTTTCTTAAAACCCAAGTTGGCTCTTCGTTTCGTTGAAAAAGATGCCCCAGTGATAAAGATATTTAATTTTAAATATTTAGTTTAAATTTTAAAGGTTTTTTGTGAAAACCAAGGCAGTTAGAATAAAAAGTTTTATTTAAAACCATGGATAATAGATTTGAAATGGGTTTTTCTTAAAACCCAAGTTGGCTCTTCGTTTGGTTGAAAAAGATGCCCCGGTGATAAAGATATTTAATTTTAAATATTTAGTTTAAATTTTAAAGGTTTTTTGTGAAAACCAAGGCAGTCAAAATAAATTTTTTTATTTAAAACCATGGATAACAGATTTGAAATGGGTTTTTCTTAAAACCCAAGTTGGCTCTTCGTTTCGTTGAAAAAGATGCCCCGATGATGAAGATATTTAATTTTAAATATTTAGTTTAAATTTTATTTTATTTAAAATTTAAATTAAAATATTAAATTAAATTAAAAGGGCCAACATGTTACTATTTCACGACAATAAGCTACAGGAAAGTGACGAAGGTGGAAGAAGTTTTTGAGGCCGACAAAGTTAAATCTGGGCCGACGGGTTTTAGGGTTTGGCAGCTGACAAATTCTAGGGTTTCTCAACCGACGTTCTTTTAGGGTTTGTTCCTAAAACTTCTTCTATAAAAGCAAGGGTACTTCGAGTTTGAAAAGTGGGGTGTAAAAGATAAAGTGCGAATGCGAGCATAGTGTTTGTGAAAGTGAAGTTCGTGTTGAGCAGAAAGCAGAATGTGAAACGACATAGAGTGTGCGAAGCGTGTGCGCAGAGAAAGCAGAGTGTGCAGAGAAGCGCAAAGGGCAAAGTTGATTGCAAAGTCTGGTTGTAGCAGTGCAGCAAACTGTGTGAAGTGATTGTGCAAGAGAGAGCGAGTGCACAGAGATTGCAAAGGTGATGTAGACCAGTTAGAGTCTTGCAATAACAAAGGTATATGTCAAACATTTTTTTATTCAATATTGAAGTCAAGTTGGTGCTGGCAAATTAAGGGGTTGGTGCCTCTTTCCAGTTGGTCTTGGTAAACAATTTGTCCAGATTGGTGCTAGCAAATTAAGGGGTTGGTGCCTCTTTCCAGTAGGGTGCTTGGTAAAATAGGAGTTGGTGCTCCATTCGTTGAAGCGAGATAAAGTTAAGGGGTTGGTGCTCCTTCCGGTTGGTCTTGGTAAAGGATTATGTAAAGTTGTAGCTTTGCATTGACTGGATTTGGATGGTAGTCCAAGCAATATTTTTGAGGAGTAGCCACATTGGTGAACCTCGTTAAAATGTTGTGTTATGTGTGATGCTTTCTTGATGCATTTAGTATCTCTTTTATCTGCTTTAAACTGCTGCTGGTTTTATAATCTAATTGTTTTAGAAGTTTTTAAAGAACACACTGATTCACCCCCCCTCTCAGTGTCATTGTGATTACAACAACCTATTGAGCATATTAAAAAAGTTCTAAGTGAGCTTGTTGAGAATATTTGAGTAGGTTTTGAGTGGACCTATTAAGCATATTTATGCTAGACCTAAGGACTATGTTTAGTGTATATTTGAGACAGAGCTTTGGAGGTAACAGAGTAAAGAGGATAGTAGTCTGTAGTGGATAGAGATCTATCAGTTAGGGAAGTGAGGACAAGTCTTTTGAGTGGGGACAAGAGTCTTCAATGGAGAGAGATCCACAAAAGCTGGTGCAATGGAGGCAGTATTCTTCTAGAATATTACCAACAAAAGTAGAGGAGAAGGATTTATCTTATGGATAGAGATCCATGAACTTGATTTAGGGGATCAACATATCCTTTGGACAGAGGTCCATAAATATTGTAGGGAAAGGATTCCCAAGAGAATTTATTTGAGAAATTTTATAAGAAATATTTTCTTCGTGGAGTAGCCCACATTGGGTGAACCACATAAAAATTATGTCTCTCATGTGTGTGATGCTTTGTATGATGTTTACTATTTTAATAATGATGATGTTGCTATTGTTATTAAAAGGTAAAAAAAATTATTGTATACAGTTCACCCCCCTCTCAGTACAAGCACATGTTCTTCAATTGGTATCAGAGCGGATCTCTCCATGAAAATACTAATAGCTTGGAGGAGGATCCATCAGTAGAACACATGAATTTTTAAAATGAATAAGAGACTATGTTTTACATAAAATAAGAATTCGTTGCTGCTCTCAAAAAATTGGAAAGACTTAGAAGAATTCAAGCTTGGAAGAACAAGTTCAAGAAGATGAAGAAGCAAGGACGAAACTTATACAAAATCTCACATAACTCAAGATTAGGGTGGAAGAAGGAAAGAATATTGAGCAAGAAATGACAGATCTACTAAGAGATAGAGAAGCAGAATATGAAATATTGGAAGCAAAAATTGTCCACCTAAGGAATGAAGTTGAAAGGACCAAGGGTCTACAATATGTAGAATATGAAAAATAGAAAGAGGAATAAAGTATTCAGAAAGCAGAAACCTCAAACAAGAATAAGCAAGCGAAGGATATCATAAAGGAAGAAAACAAAGAAGAACCCTAGGTAAGAGTTAATCACAAGAGGAAGATGACTTCCCCACAAATTCCAAGACATCCAAATAGGTTACACAATTTATTCCATGGTCATTGTTTTTCTTGTAATAAATATGGTCATAGAGTTGTACAATGTATTAATCATGCAAGATACAATAGAAATTTCATTTTCTTTGCACCTCTCATGGATAGTGATGTTATATGTTACAAATATAATAATTTTGGGCACAAGGCTATATGGTGTAAAATGATACTTCCTGAGTCCAGAAAAACAATTTCAACTAGGAAAGATGAAATGGAAAATGTTAAGGGTAGATCAATGTTAGTTCAAATAGCCCTTCATGCTTAGGATAAAGAAGAACAATGGTATCTTGATAGTGGTTTTTCTAGTCACATGATAGGATACAAAGACAAATTCATTGTACTAAAATAAACAAATAGAGGATCAGTCAATTTTAGTGATAATGGATCAGCAAGGATTGGTGGAAGAGGAACTCTAAGTTTAGATAATGGGAAAACAAAAACTGAGAATGTTTTGTATGTTAAAGGGTTAAAACATAATCTTCTAAGTATAAGTTAAACTTTTTGATCAATGATACATGGTTACTTTCCATCTAGATAGATGTGAGATAAGAAAATAAGAAACTAGAAAAATCATTGCCAATGTAAGAAGAACCCCAAACAACTTTTACATTCTCAATGAGATCAAAGGGGGTAAGTTATTTCTATCATAAGAATATGAGAGTTGGTTATGGCATAGTAGATTGGGTCACTTGAATTTTGACAACATAGTCAACATAAGCAATAAATAGGCAATCAAATATTTATTCAAAATAAGAAGACCTCAAAATACAATCTGTGTACCCTTTCAACATGGAAAGCAAACTAGGACAACATTCAAGTCAAAAGGATATATGTCATCTGAGCCATTGATTCTAATACATAATTATTTATGTGGTCCTACTAGGACACAAAGCATTTAGGGTGAGAGCTAATTTATATTGTTTATAGAAGAATGGTTTGGGTAGCCTTCCTAAAATAGAAGTCAGAGGCCTTTGAAAAATTTAAAGCATTTAAGGAATTTGTTGAAAATGAAACTCGAAAAAGGATTAAGTATCTAAGATCTGATAGAGGAGGAAAATTTAATTTGAATGAATTTGTAGAGTTTTACGAACAACATGGGATCAAGAGAGTGTACTCAGAAGCAAGAAATCCTCAACAAAATGAGGTAGTTGAAAGGAAAAATAGGACTATTAAAAATATGGCTAGAGCTATGTTAAATGAGTCTAATATATCATATGGCTTTTGGATAGAAGTTTTAAATACAATAGTATACATAATCACTAGGGCTAAAATGAGGGTAAATCATCACAAGACTCCATATGAGTTTTAGAAAGAAGGACCAACCACTATTAAACACTTTAGAGTGTTTGGAAGCAAATTCTACATAAGACGGGAAGATCAAAGCTTAGGTAAGTTTGATCCAAGATGCGATGAAGGAATTTTTCTTGGTTATTCTACAAGGAGTAAAGCCTACAAATGTTTCAACAAGATAACACGCACTATGATGGAAATTATAAATGTAACAGTTGATAAGAATATAGATTCAAGAGAACCAGTTCAGCAAATTGTGTATCAAGAAGATGAATGTTGTCAAGAAGAATTTCATGAGGAATTAATTGAAGAAGAAGAAACACAAAGAAATCTTCCCAAAACTTCATCCAGGTATGTACAAAAACATCATCCAAAATAGCAGATCATAAAGAATCCATATGAAAGGTAGACAAGGAGAAGAATAATAAAACCATCCCAACAAGTAAATTTTTCTTTGCTATCCAATATTGAGCCAAAAAAAATCACTCAGGCAAGTGAGGATGAATTTTGAATTAAGGCAATGAATGAGGAATTGGATCAGATAGAGAAAAAAAAAACTTGGGAACTTGTTCCATGACCAAAGGACAAAAATGTGATTGGCACAAATTGGGTATTTATAAATAAAATGAATGAAGATGGACAAATAGTCAAAAATAAAGTAAGGTTAGTATGCAAAGGTTATGCACGGGTAGAAGGAATTGACTTTGATGAGACTTTTTCTCTAGTTGCATGGATTGAAGTTATAAGGATATTTTTAGCTTTCTCGAGTTTCAAGAACTTCAAGGTATATCAAATGGATTTCAAGTCAACTTTTCTAAATGGGGTTCTAGAAGAAGAGGTTTATATTGAACAACCAGAGGGATTCATACAAGAAGATAAACCAGATCAGGTATGCAGGTTGAAAAAGGTATTGTATGGTTTAAAGTAGGCTCCCAAAGCATGGTACTCAAGATTGGATAAGTATCTTCAGAAACAAGGATTCATAAAAGGAATAGCAGACAACAACTTATATTCAAAAATAAAGGAAGTGGTCTTCTAATAGTAGTTGTTTATGTTGATGATATAATTTTTGGAGGAAATAATGATAAGATGTGTAAGGAATTTTCTAAAAGCATGCAAAATGAATTTGAGATGTTTATGCCTGATGAATTATACTTCTTTCTTGGACTTCAGATTTCACAATCAAAAAGAGGAGTGTTTCTCTCACAAGCCAAGTACATAAATGAAATGTTAAAGAAATTTAGGTTAGAAGACTGCAAACCGGTAAGTACTCCCATGCTCACATGATGCAAGTTGAGTAAGGATGATGAATCTCCATAGGCAGATCAAAGATTATACAAATATATGATTGGCAACTTACTATATGTTACAGCTACAATACTAAGCATAGTACAGTCAGTTGGATTATTGGCAAGGTTTCAAACAAAACCTAAGGAAACACATGTGGCAATAGTAAAAATAATTTTTAGATATCTAAAAGGGACTATGTATTTTGGGATTTGGTATCCCAAAAGTAATAGTTTCACACTAATAGCATATACAGATGCAGATTGGACTGGAAACATTGATGACAGAAAAAACACAAGTGGAGGAGCATTCTTTCTTGGAGAATTTTTAGTCTCTTGGTTAAGGAAGAAGTAGATGTCAGTATCTTTATCTACAACAGAAGCATAATACATTACAACAATAGCCAATTGTACACAGGTATTATGGATGAAGAGAACTCTAGAAGACTTCAAGATAAAGCATGATCATCCCATCCCTATACTATGTGACAATACAAGTGTCATAAGTATCTCAAAAAATCTAGTGATGCACTCCAGGACAAAGCACATTCCGATTAAGTATCATTTTCCGAGGTAACGGGTGATATATAAATAGGTCAGATTGGAATATGTCACTACAAAGGAACAAATAGCAGATATTTTCACTAAACCACTTTCAAAGGAAACTTTTGAGTATCTTCGGTTAAAATTGGGAGTGAGACTCCCACCCCAAAATTAACCACCTCAATAGAAGGTGGGAGAGGGGCTAAGCTAAGAGGCTCATTCTTAGCCCCGAGACCCAAAGGTGATCCTTTGCCATTGATGTCAAAGGGGGAGAGATTTGAGTAAGGGGGTGAAATTTGATAAGTTAAGAAAAATGGGAGAGATTTGGTATTTAAGAAGAGCATTGAGCCAGGGGGACCAATGTCCCAGGGTGAGTAGAGCAAAAGTGAGTTAAGCCTTCAGTAAAAATAATTTGGGTTGCCATCAATGACAAAGAGGAGATTATTGGACATTTTGAGCATTTTCATTGATGCCCAAAGTTAGTTTTCATTGATGTCAAGGTGCCAGGTGATAGCTCAGCTCAAGTACAAGTGGGAGCTTAATTAAATTCATTATGGGTTAAAATATCTATATTTTACACCCAAGAGAATGGTTCAAAATATGGTTTAATTCTCCCAAGGAAGCAAATTATCCAAGACATCAAAAGGATATAATATTATAATAATTTTCATTATAATATTAAAGTGATATGGTGAAAACCTCAAATAAAATATTTATAATTTTCATTATAATATTTTATAAATCAAATTTGGTTTTATAAAGTTTAATTATATTTCATAAACCCAAAGTTGGGTTTGGAGGCAAAGGAATTCGAACCACCTTATAAAATTATTAAACCTTCGTCAACGTCGTGGAAGGAGAATCTTTGGAAGCACCGACGTTCTCCAAGGAGTGGAGAAAGCAAATATAAATACCTTACCCAAAGGGCATAAACAATATCCTTGCTTGAATTATTAATTCACATGCAAAAAGTAAGAAAAGCTCGTGAGATTTAGATTTTTGTGTACAATAGATATTTTAAAAATGGAAGCGTGAGTTTTTCAAAGGCCAACCTGACATCATGGCCTAGTGGCGAGTGCGCAAGTGTGAAAAAATTTGTTTGGAAGAGAGCCTGCATTCGAAATGTGGTGGCTGCATTGATCATGTTGGTTGAAAGGCACCCGAGACGTACGTTGTTTTTGCCAAGGGTAAAGGGAGCACTAATTGAAGCACATGGTGCTTCGTTGGTTTCAAATGAGTATGTAGCTCATGCATAATTTGAGTCCACAATTAAGGCGCACGTCATGGGTATAGTTGAGGGTTATATTCCCTTGAATGCAAGGTAAATATTTTTTATTAAAAATTTTATTATCTGCCTAATTTTTGAGGTATAAGGGTGTTTAAGGTTTTATGATTATTTGCCTATGTTGGAGTTATAAGGGTTGTTAAGTGAAAATTTAGAAGGATTAATTATTGGATGAGTGGTGGTTTTTGAATATTGTTATTAGGAGTAATAAGGAGGTTTTTATTCTAATTTTTAATTCTTAATTAATATATTTATATATTGGATAATTAATACTATTGAGCGTTGATTTTATTTTAATAAGGGTTTTTCTATTAAAGAATATTATGGTGAATATTATTTTAAAGTTGGAGTGATAAGGTGTATTTTAGTCATATTTTTGTATTGTATTTTATTGAAGTTTTTTAACCCTTATTGAGATTAGCAAAGAGGAATTTGTGAGTGTGGCAGATTTGTTAGAACAACTCCTTGACAAGAAAAATATTTGGTAAGGTTCTAAGTGGACCTATTGAGAAGATTGGACATGTTCTAAGTGAGCTTGTTGAGAATATTTGAGCAGGTTTTGAGTGGACCTATTGAGCAGATTCAACAAGTTCTGAGTGAGCTTATTGATCAAATTTGAGTAGGTTCTGAGTGGACCTATTGAGCATATTGAACAAGTTTTGAGTGAGCTTGTTGAGCATATTTGAGTAGGTTTTGTGTGGACCTATTGAGAAAATTTATGCTAGACCGAAGGACTGTGTTTAGTGAAGATTTGAGACAGATATTTGGAGGTGACAGAGTAAAGAGAACAATAGTCTCTAGTGGATAGAGATCCATTAGTCAGGGTAGTGAGGACAGGTCTTCTGAGTGGGTAAAAGAGTCTTCAGTGGAGAGAGATCCACAAGACAGTGCAGTGGAGGCAATAGTCTTCTAGAAGATCACCAACTAGAGCAGAGAAGAAATATTTCTCCTATGGATAGATATCCAAGAACTTGATTTATGGGATCAACATCTCCTTTGGATAGAGGTCCATAAACATTGTAGGGAAAGGATTCCCAAGAGAATTAATTTGAGAAATTTTATAAGAAATATTTTCTCCATGGAGTAACCCACATTGGGTGAACTACGTAAAAATGATGTCTCTCATGTGTGTGATGCTTTGTGTGATGTTTACATTTTTAATAATTTTGATGCTATTATTTGTATTAAAAGGCAAAAAAAAATATTGTATACTATTCACCCCCCCTCTCAGTATAAGAACATGTTCTTCATCTGCTTCTAACGTTGTGAAATGCTAACTCCCGAGGAGGCCAAAATGTCTCCCAATGCACACCGGTTGCACATTTTAAACTAAATGCTTTGAAAATGTGCCATAACATCTATGAACACCTCCCAAAATTTGCCAAGTGTCGGTGAGTGAAATCACTTTGAGAAGCACACTAAAAATTCGATTGCACTTGAAAAATCATCATACGCTTTGAGAAGAAACATTTAAAATTTAGAGCTTTCAAAATTGATAAAAAAATTTCAATACAGTAATTAATTGTGCATGAAACTCGTAATATGCCTCCAGGGAAATATTTTGGGGTGAAAAAAATTTTCAAAGAGAGAAAAATATTTTTCAAAGTAAAGTTTTCTTTTGAGGGGAGCCTAGCATACTCTAGTGGAATCCACTTCATACTTTGTTTTTTATATATTATAAAACAATAAAGTGCTTGTAAATAAAATATGTACATATTTACACCTCGTACCTCTTGATTTCATCATTGAAAATAGGCCTTCAGATGAAGACCATTAACTGGAATCGGTAGATCCCAACCATCCATATCTTGAAGATGATATGCATTTACTGAATTCACTATAGAAACCTAAAATGGAACTTTCCAAATTGCATCAAACTTGTGGTGCTTCCCTATCTTGGCTTTTTTCTCATTCCATTTGAGGACTAGATCCCCCACCTGAAACTTATGTTTTGTTCTCTTCTTGTCAAACCACTTTTACGTTATCTTTGCATGTTCTATGCAAGCCTCATACAGTTTTTCTCTCTCCTCCTCTAGTTGTAGCAATTGATACAATATTGCACTCATAGGATCAAATTCATCATCTTCATTTTATAATAACTGTAATGTTTGGAGAATAGAAAGCTCAATGTGAGTGGGAAACACTACTTCTTTCCCATACACCAAGGAGTAGGGAGAATATTTAATAGACTTCTTTACCTATATTCGATCTACCCATAGATCCTAATTCAACAATAGGTGCCAACTCCTTTTATTGTTCCCCTGTGTCCTTTTCAAGATCCATAGCAAGTTTTTGTTTGTGGATTTGTCCAAGTCATTTCCTTGTGGGTAATAATTGGAGGATATTTTGAGGTAAATCCTATACCTTCTTGTAAATTTTGAGATCTTAGCCCCAATAAATAGAGTCGTATTATCTATTACAATAGCATTTGGAAAACCGAAATGGGTGATTAGTCCCTCAAGGAAGGGGATAACTTTAGCTTGATCTAATTTCTTATTCAAAATGGCCTCGATCCACCTGGTAAAATAATCAGTCATTGTCAAGATATATTTATGCTCGATGGATGAATGGGGATCAATAAATCCAATGAAATCTAAGCCCCACTACTGAAATGGTGTTTCCACCTGAATCAGGTGTAGGGATAGAAATGTTTTCTTATTCCTGCCAACATACCCTTAATAGTTATCACAATTTTGACTCACCTTGTGTGCATCTACGAAAAGAGTTGGCCAAAAATACCCAGTTCGGATGATTTTCAAGGCCATAGGTCTTCTTGCATAGTGTCCATAGGATAAGCCATAATGGAATTCCTCCAATATTTTTTGCCTCTTTGACTCCTTTACACATCTAAGGAGTACTCCAAATATATTCTTATGGAATAGCCCACTTGGAAAAAGGACATACTTAAGTGCCTATAGTCTAAATATTTGTCACTATGAAGCATCAATATGCGATGGATATTTCCCAGATGTAAAGAATTCGACAAGGTCCTCTATCTAGTCATGATCACCTGTACCTTTATTTGGAAAATTTCTTTCATTGATATCCTCATTCTATACTCAAGTCAGTGATCCAAAAGTTGCACTTTTTGCCATTTATTGGCAGAGAGCTCATCAACGAACCAACTTAGTTAATCAAAAATCCATATTGTATTTCTATATTTTTGACACCCATCCCACTCTCTTGTCACCTATCTCTCCTTGAATAATGAAATTTATAACATCTGGATGGATGACGTAGATGATTGTCTTACTCTATGAAACAAAGTGTTGAAACTTCTTTAAGAATTTCATAACCACATACACATGTTTTTCGATAAAATTATACTTCTCCTGGTGTGGCGATATGACTTGAATCAAGAAGGTAATTGACTTTTCATTTGCATATTCTTGTTTTTGAGTGAGAACAGTAGCGTAACTCTCCTTCTCGCCTATTTTATAAAGGATGAATTCCTTTGAATAATCTAGGTTAATTAATACTGGCACTTGGGTAATCATGTTCTTGATCTCCCAAAATGCTTTTCTTCTTACTTTCATCCATTTGAAATCTGCATTCTTCTTCAAAATTTTGGTCATTGGCTTCACCACCTGAGAAAATTCATAAATGAACTTTCGAATGAAATTGATCTATCCAAAGAATGACTGTAGGTCCTTCTTATTAACTAGCAGTAGTAACTTCAAGAGAGATTTAGCTCTCGTAGGATTAATTTCCAGTCCTTCTTGTGAAATCACGTGTCCCAAAATTTTCCCTTTGACAACAAAAATGAATTTCTTTGGGTTAATGGAAATTCCAAATTCTTGATATTTATCAAATACTTACTTGATATGAGAGACGTGCTCTTATCTACGGTGTGATAAAACATTCATGTCGTCAAGGTAGATCACAATAACTCTATTGAACAACTCATCGAAAGCAACGTCCATAGCCCTCTGAAAAATGGTGCCATCATTGCAAATGTCAAACGACATTCTCTAATAGGTTAAAGTGCTCATTCTTCACCCAGATCTGGTTGTAGCCCAAAATACCATCTAGGAATGAAAATTTGTGTGCCCCAGCAACTACGTGTAGGATATGATCAATCTACGATAAAGGATAGAGATCCTTCAAGGATGCTTGGTTCATATTTTGAAAGTCTACACATAGGTGAATATCTCCATTTTTCTTATGAACCAAAACCAAGTTCACAACCCATGTTGAGTGCTTAATCGGATAAATTATTTTGACCTCCAATATTTTTAGTAGCTCTGCTTTCATAAGCACTTTAATATTTGGGTTGGCTTCACTCCATGCAATTCAATGGTGTGCTGGATTACATTCTTGTCATAATCCTTCATATCATGGTAACTCCAAGTGATGAAATCTATAAATTCATCACACAAATTTTTAATATCTTGAAGTTCTTCTAACATACAGTCTATTCCAACTTTGATAATCTTCTCAGACTCCAACTACATTTTCTTGTATTCATTTGCATCCACCTTAATTTTATGTTTCTTTACCCTGTCCTTTTGATCGAACAAGCTATCAAGAAAAATCAGTCCCCTAGGAATATGATTATTCTTCAGTTGAATCATGCCTTCCATATCTTCTTCAGCCAGTAGTCTTTCTTCCACATTTGCAGCTTTCTTAATCAAAAACTAATTATTTATTCATCATTTTTGAACACTTGCCAATAAATATTTTTATGAAGGACCAATGGTCTATAAATCACTCTCACAGTATTTGGTTTCCTAACTAATTGCTCTATTGGAGAGAAATTAGCACCGAGTGAAGCTATAATATCTACATCTTCGTTTTGCTCTCATAAAATTGCTTGAATATTCAATATTGTAAAGGACTCGAAAAATACTATACCTTATTATGGTAGGCCTTCAAGTAGTGTTACTTCAACACACATTTGTTTGTATTCTGGTTAATGATGAGATCAGAATATCCAAAAATTTACAACAATTTTATGCCCAGGTTTTTATCTTTCTTTAAACCAAGGCACAATGCTTCATACTCAGTGACGTTATTGGTGCAACTCCAATTTAATCGATATGAGTAGGTTTTCTACAACAATGTAGGAGAAACAAGAACAATACCAACCCCTACACTATTTTTGCACCTTGCACCATCAAAATACAACTTCCATAACTGATCACAGATAGGGTCTAGGGAACTAGGGACTTCTTCTTTAGTTTGCTCAGGTTTAGTTATGATATAACAACTGATGTCAGTTTCAACCATGACGTTGAAATCCATCAATGAGAACTCATCCTCTAGGTAGAGCTCACAAAGTGCTTCCTCCATCAAGTCCACTTCTTACAATTCCTCTATCATCATGTTGACTACACCAGTGGGTTTTTCTTCCTCTTCCAAATTTTCCATATGAAAAGTGGATGGCTTTTCATTATAGATGTAGATTCTTCTTCCCTTGAATGGGATCTCCAAATGTATTTAATCCAAGGAAATATATCCTCCCAGTTTCACTGTGAACTCCCTTGAAAGGCACATACTGAAGTATGGTTTCAAGTCAACCACCATTACTTATTGAATGGAAATGATTTGTGACATATTGTGTAGAATGATAGGAATATCCTTGATTACTCCCACCATTTTTATTGAGGTCTCATCCAACTACAATACCCCTAGACTGCTTCTTGTGTACTCCATTCCCATGACTTCACATACAGCCTTCAGCATGATAGTAGTCACAGCATCAGAGTCAATCATATAATTATGCATAAACCACCCTTATATTCTAAGAGATAAATATAACAGAGGTGGTCTATTCTTACCAGTGGTGAAAGTGGGAAATTTATATGCTAATAGTATTTATAAATGACTTTTATTTTGATCTTTTACATATTTGAGAGATTATTGCAACAAGTCAACTTGTCCAAGTAACTGTAGTGCATCATATAAACTTACTTTTGTAGGGATCCTCTTGATTTCCTCAAAAATATTATAATTAGAAGTACCAAAAACCTTATCTTCTTCAACCTTATCATAATTGCTCCAACACTGTTGAGTAGCTTCCACCCTTTGTTGCTTAGTCAATTATGGGTATTTGAGGTACTCTTTGGCTTGTTCTTTTACCTCTATTTGCACTTGAGTGGTTGCAGACTGTGAAGCTGACACCTTTATCTACAAATTTTCTTGAGATTGCTTGGGCAATAGATCCTTCAATAGGATAGAAGCATGCTACTTCATTGTCATGCCAAGCACTTTCACTTGCGATTGCACTTTTTTATTTTGTACCTTTTTTTTAGAAAGAAATTTCAAAGGTTCCATTTCTACTAGATCAATAGTCATCGGCTTCTTTCCAGCCCTCGTAAGGACTAAAACATACTCCAAATATGGGACCATCAAGTTATGATCAAATTTCATTATCATATTAACTTATCCACTGGTAGAAATTTTTGCTAATGTCTGTACATAGTTAAAATGAACAATGCACGTGTCTTCACTATGTGGATCATTACAGGTGGAGCACTAGTATGCTCTCTTTGATGTACTAGTTTATTTATTTGCTAATACAGTTGTGTTCATCTTAGGGACCTTGCTAGTGTTTGGTTGCTCCCTAGTAATTGGTGGTGTTTGAAACCTCTTTGACCAAAAATCAACTTTAGCTTGTTTCTTCTTAACTGCAGTGAATTCATTTGACATTGTCCTTACGACTGAATTAATAGATTGTACTTATTGTAATAATTTCATGTAAGGATCAGGATTTGAGGATGCAGGAGGTGCTAGTAAAGGTAGGTGTGCTTATGGAGTAGGAAATGACAATGTAATAGGTTGTGTTTTTAGCATTGGGAAAGGAATTGGTTTTGGTAACTATGGCATAACTAGCATGGGTAATTATGGAATACTTGGAATGAGGAGTTGTGGAACCAGGATTGGAGAAATTTAAGGTGGACCTGAGATCCATGAGGGATCTAGGTACATAGAAGGCATAGGCTATAAAAATGCAGTTGAATACAAATATTTTGGAATATCGGGAAGGATGGGTATGGTTACCTTCAGAGGTAACTTACCTATGGTGATCAAATATGCTTTAGCCTTCTACGCTTAAGTGTACAGATCTAGAAATATATTGATATTGATTTATCGAACTACCATACCAATATCTGAGTTAAAGGCTCTGAGGTAGTAAAACATGGCTTGCTCATGCGTGGGCAAAATACCATCAGGAACTCTCTACCAACTTCATACGAATATGATGTTGAAATCCATTATTTCCTCCTACATATGTCTTTGAATATTTGTAAATAGACGCAGCAAGGAAAATGGATCAACGTGTTTATGAAATTTCTTGATTAAAAACTTTGCAAACTAATCCCATGTAGTAATAGTGTCAAGTGGTAAAGATAAGTACCAGTACAACAACTTCCCTGTAATTGATAATACCAATAATCTTACCATAATATCTTTTTCTATGATGCCATGGACTATCACCAGAGAGGCCACATATTGAATATTCTCATAAGAAGTTTTTCTAGTGCCATCATAGGTAGGCAAAGCCTTCAATGCTAGTTGAGGAATTGGATTTTATGCTTGTAGATTCAAAACTCCTAAGCTATTCCATGCTCAAAATTGCCTAGGTGTTTGTGGTTGTTGTGGTGGTGGGTTTTGAGCCATACTAACTAGTGTTGTAGATTGAGGAGCTAGAACACTAGTAGCAGTACTAGCTAGACTTGAAGGAATGAAGAACACACTAGCTAATTATGAAGATGTTACTTCTAATGTATGGGGATTGGTGATCAATCTGGGATATTCCCCTAATATTTTGGTGTCAAGTTTGTAAAACTCAATGGGATATTCAATATTTTTGGCCTTCGATCTTGTGATCATGAAGTAAAACTTTTACTGCATTCATGTTTGGAGGCTTTTGGGTATTGCTGAGTCACCAAATGTTCTAATTGTACAACACAAAGATGAACATCAAACCTCAATATTTTTGAAAGTGGAATTTTTGAAGGTCCCACTGGGAGTGCCAAAAATTATTATTCAAATATCTACCTAAAATATAAACATATGTTTGTGCACCCTAGACACATCCAACATTGAAAGGCCAGAGGAAAGAAATATCCTTCATGCCAATCTCTAGAGAGGATAGGCTCCCTTACTAATCCTACACTGGTTAAAGTCTAGAGTTGTAGGAAATAAATTAGAAATGACAAAAAGAGATAGTAAATATAGCCATAGGCTAAGGATGTAGGATTGGGGACATACTAGTAGTAGGAATTTCAACCAAGTTTTATAGTAGCATAGAATAGAAAGGAGGTAAGAGAATCCACTTATAGTTTTTCAGAGACAAATTCCAAAATCACATTCCAGTACTCACACTCTCACTAGTAATGTTCAAATATAGATGCAAAATTTGATATTAACAATAAATAATAGACATGAACATAAAATAGAAATGCTTGAATAGAAAGAAATCACACATAAAAATTGCTTGCAGAATCAGAAGCCAAACACCTTCTATTTACATAAAAAACTTGAATAGTTTTTCTACAAAGTGTCTATCTTTTTTTACAATGGAAAATGAGTAGTATTTATAGAGGATTTTTCCTCTTTAATTTAATTCACATGAAGATAATTTTTTGATAGATCAGGAACCTCTATGAGGAAACTCCTCCTCAAATTGCTTGAAAACCTTCCTCCTAAGATAACGATCCAATTTCTAATATGAAATCTCCAAGAAATTAGCACATTTGGGTATCGATGCACAAAAAATTGCAAATATGGTCATTGACTTGATGCCCCCAATGCTCCTTGGAAATTATTCCCTATACAAGATGTCTTGGAACTCATGAAAATCACCCTGTGATTTTGATCTTGCAGCTCTTTTTAGCATAAAATTGGCAATGGCAGTCACTCTTCGCCCCAATCATTAAATTCTCCTTACTTGTCCAACCTAGGAACCTTTGAAAAAATATCCCTTGATGTTTGAAATTGAATTATCCTATAATTAAGTGATGAGAAAAAGTGCCTCCTTTAACTTACATCATTTTCCCTCTATTTGTGCTCCTTGGTGGAAAGGGCACCCTCAAAGTGGTGATATTCATAATTTCATCCTATCCACAACTTAGAATTGCGCCTTTACTACTGCTCATAATTTTTCCTAAAAGAGAAGCAAAAATATTGATTTAAAACTCCTTCTGTTGCATTCGCATCTTCGTCATAGCAGTAACCAACTCTAGAGAAAAAAACTAGGTGAAAATGGCTTATTACTCCTTCAGCTTTGTGCTTGATGTTTCAAATCATCCTTGTGTTATTTTACCTATGAAGGAGGCAACTGAAAACCTTACTTTTCCTCCCAAATGAAAGCACTTTATATAAGATGTATTTTCCCTTTATAATATACGTTCACCCCAAAAAGGGGTAAAATGCATTGTCGCCCTCCACCTTGGGTGAATGTAATTTTGACTTTTCAATGCCCCATCTCTTTTAATATTCACCCAAAAATAAAAATAACCTTTGATGTGTTGGTCGAGCCATTCTTCCTATAGCTTCACCCTAGTGAAGGGCAAATGGAATGTTCACCCCTCACCTGATGTGAAAGCACTTTCAAAATTTCACTCTTCTTAACATGCGCTGAACTGGGGTCCACACCTTATGCCTGATATACGTTCACCTGAAGGAAGATCGAAAGGTATTTTTATCCTCCTCTTGGGATGAATGTAGAGTTGACTTTTCAATGTCATTTTGGCACCTTGATATTTCCTTTGCATTGCCCAAACTCATCATTTGTTGAGATTTCACCCCAAGGAGGGGTGAAAGTTACTTTCGCCCCTCAGTAGGGGCGAAAGTCCTTTTGACTAGTCAACGAACCAAATTGGCACATTATCTTAAAAACTAGAATATGTTCACCCCAAAGTGGGGTAAATGATGCTTTCACCCCATATTTGGGGTGAACTCACTTATTTGAGTCATCGTCACATTAGGATTTTGGGACCACTTCAACTTAACCATTTAAAATGTACTTTCGTCCCTAGGAGGGCTGAAAGGGACTTTCGCCCCTCACTTGGGATGAAAGTCATTGACAAACTTTGTCATTCCTTTTTCCTTATTTTTTTACCTCAAAGTGAGGTGAATGAGTTTGTCACCCATTTTCGGGGTGAACACGCTTTTCTCTATAACAATATTTTCAAGCACTATTTTCTTTGACAACCTCAAGCGATATTTATCGATTCTTCACAAACAATTTACCGTGCAACACCCATTATTCCAAGCATGAAATCCATGAAAATTTAGAAGGAAAATTAACACATAAAAATATTGTAACACATTATTCAAGCCAAAATACTACAACATAGTATTAATATATTTTATTGCTTTTACAATCAAAATCATTCAACAAAACTTCATCAAAAATCCTAATGTGGCATAATGTCAAAACTGCCAACACTAAGGAATGAGGATTAGGATTTTATATATGATAAATGTGGCACTGTGAATGAAATATATGTTGAATATTAAAATATAAACTGCAACATTTCAAATATTTATGGTGGAAATTCAAAAAATGACACTCAAAGATTTGTTGTGCTAATTTTAGGATTTTTACCCATCCTTGGAGCTTTGCCAAAAGCTATACAAATTTTAGGGTTTTGGCCCATCCTTCGAGCTATGCCAAAAGTTATGCTAATTTTAGGGTTTTGAGCTCATGGGTTTGAAAAATTGATTTCATTGTTGCATATCATAATAGCCTAGAGTGGTTGATGCAACCTAGATGTAGTGAGAATTGGTGGGTGCATGGGTAGTATATGAGGTGATTTGGGTAGGAAAATAAAATCATTTATAATTTGAAGGTAAATTGGGCGGGAAAATAAAAATCATTTATAATTTGAGGTCGGTGGATTACAATAAAAATATTTTAATTATTTTCAACGGCGAGTGAATTTACCCCAAAAAACTTTCACCCCATAATTTTTAGTTGAATGGACTCCAGTGAAAGGATCCAAAATTAGCCTTTTCAAAAGTTAAAAAATCCTAAATATAGGCAATTTACGATATTTCATGCTTATGCATAACCCTAATAAAGTTGCACCCATACAAGGGCTTTGGTTGGATTTTCTTTGTTGGGATCAAAACCTGTTGTCTAGTTTCACATAAAGATACCTACCCTTACCATGAAGTAAGGACCCCCATATTGAATCTTCTTTTTATCCTCCAAGCAACTAAAAAGAGCTATGAAAATAATTTAAGATAGATTTTAAGTTCTACATCTCCCTTTGGTTTCTAGACTTCCCTTATACAATTTTATAGATCTTGATCCATCGTCCAAAAACTTATGAAGCATTAAATTAATGCCCACTTAGATAGATAGAAAATTTCTTGTTGAAATTATTCTAGTTTTACATTGAATAAAGATAACTCTATAGATTTTTCCAGGCATTTATTAAGGGCTAAGGGTTGTGTGATCTTTTGTCCTTTTCCATATTTAAAATTTGCATGCTTAATACCTCTCGAAGAGCTCCTACTTTTTCCTTTAGTACCTATGTTGTACACTACATATCAAAAAGAGGGAGGTGGTAGGCCCCTGCAAAGATTACTATTAGAAAGAGAGAAAGCCACACACACACATAGAAAAAAGAAGGATGACTTTAAACAATATCTTCCTTTGTAACTAGAAACCTTTACACCACAGTAAAAAGTTTGACCAAAAGCTTATAGTATATGCATGGGAGAATCCTTAAAACTAGACAATATAGGCTATTGAGTCTACATGCTAGGGTAAATAACTACATCCAGTACCAATAAATATACATCACTCTGAAACAATGAAAAAATTGACAAGGTTGGAGAGGAGTGTCTATCGACATAAGTCGATCGGTTGTAGAGGAGTGTCGATCAGTGCAAGAAAATCAGCATAAGTTTATTGGTTGCAAAGTCGTATCTATTGGCATAATATGATCAGTTGTAGGGCCATGTTAGTCAGTTGTAGAGGTGTCGATCGATTGCAGATGTGTCAATCAACATTCATCAATCAATTGCAGGGATGTGTCTGTCGATATTAGCTGATTGGTTGGAGAGGTTTCAATCATGATTCGTTAATCGATTGTAGAGAAAAATTTATTCCTCAAATTTTCCTTGCAAAAGTGCACCTCTACAACTGATCAGAATATACTGATCAGTTACAGAGATGTAACCGATCATCATATACAGATTGGTTGTAGAGATTCAATCGATCGTCATATGTTGATCAATTGCAAAGACTGATCGATTGCATAAATGCAACCGATCATAATATGATGATTGAAACCAATCATCTTCAAAAACTTATAGAAATATGATGATTGATTGGATCTCTACAACTGATCAGTCTTTACAATTGATTGACATATGATGATCGGTTGATGCAATTTATCATCATATATCGATTGGTTGTAGAGATGCAATTGATCATCATATACCGATTGATTGTAGAGATGAAATCGATTGTCATATGATGATTGCAATCGATCAGTCTCTATAATTGATCAGCATATAACGATCGGTTGTATCTATACAACTGATTAGTCTCTACAACCAATCAATATATGATCAGTTGCATCTCTACAACTGATCGACATATGTCGATCGGTTGTAGAGGTGCACTTTTGCAGGGAAACTTCTAGGAGGCATAACGTTTGCTTCGAAGATTCATTTTCAATTTTTTTTTAAAACCACCTAGCTCAATGATATATACTCAAAAAACTAAGTAAAATATTCAAAAAACTATTTGAAACCGATTGACATGTCTACAACCGGCTGACACATTTGCAATCGATTGGTTGTAGACATGTCAATCGATTTCAGATGTTTTTTTGAGGATTTCACTTTTATTTTTAAGTAGATCTCATCGATCTAGGTGGTTTTAAAAATATGCAACTGATAAGCATATGTCGATCGGTTTCAGAGGTGCACTTTTACAGGGAAACTTCTAGGAGGCATAACTTTTGCTTTGGAGCTCCGATTTCAATTTTTTTAAAACCACCTAGCTTGACGAGATATACTCAAAAAACTAAGTGAAATCCTCAAAAAAACATCTAAAATCGATTGACATGTCTGTAACCGATCGGTTGCATATGCATATCTATAACCAATCAGTATATTTTGATCGGTTGCAGAGGTGCACTTTTGCAAGGAAAATTTTAGGAGGCATAACTTTTTCTCCAGAGCTCCGATTTCATTTTTTTAAACCACCTAGCTCAACGATATCTACTCAAAAAACTAAGTGAAATCCTCAAAAAAAAAATTGAAACCGATCGACATGTCTACAACCGACTAACACATCTGCAACCGATTGGTTGCAAACATGTCGATCAATTTTAGATTTTTTTTGAGGATTTCACTTAGTTTTTCTAGTAGATCTCGTCGAGCTAGGTGGTTTTAAAAAAAAATTAAAAATGAAGCTTTGAAGAAAAATTTATGCCTCCTAGAAGATCATCATGGCTACAACCGATCAACATTTTTGCAGCCGATCGACATGGCTACAACCGATCAACATGTCTATAGCCGATCGACATGCCTGCAACTAATCAAATTTTATGTCTCAGATCGGTCATCATAAATCATAAAGGCTAAAATCCTTTCTTGTCGGCCTAAATACTTTAATTTTACCATACATTTTTAGAGTTTACAAACCGATATTCATGGCCCCAAACACAGAAAAATTCGCCACGGTTTGAAATTTTTTGGAGAAAATTAATTGCAATTTGCCACGATTTAAAAATTTTTGGAGAAAAATAATTGGAATTTGCCATGTATACTTATACATATTTCACTGGGATTCCAAGACAATTCACCTTCAATTTATAAATATATTTTGGGATCGACCCCTTATGCATAGCCCTAAACTCTATTCTCTCCCTTTAGAATTTTAGAATGAGAAAACCTTGAAAATAATTGAAAACACAATTGGATAATATGTAGGAATATCCAAAGTAACTAAAGAGTCTTTTGTAATTACCTTTGTCTACTTTTGTCTCCATGTAGACCTATCACACCCCCTTCTAGAGGTAATTATTCTAAGCGCATGGGATTATTAATGGACCCAAGACCTAGGTTATAATAATGTACTCTTTCTATGTATATTTTTCTATGCTCATGGCCATATCCTACGGAAGTGTCCCGCCCTTAAGAAAAGGTGGAGGAGATAGAGAAAATGAAGGATCCAATAGGGAAAATCTCCAAAATTGGAAAACATAAAGGATAAACAAGTGTGGTAGCAAAAAGGGGAACAAAAAAATTAACAAACAAATAAATTTATGGTTCTACCAGAGATAAACCAAGAGATGGAGGAATCCATGCATATCCCTTGAGAGGAACATGAATAAACAAACAAGGAAAGGAGTAGGGGGAAAACATAATGGAAATTCTTTTCGAATAGTCAATGAAAGATCCTAAAACCCTAGAGGAAGGGGATTTAATCTAGAGGAATCCCTAGCTAAGCTTGAGTTGGAAAGATACTTCGACGGATGCTAATGATCCTATTCATTACGAAGATATTTTGGGTGAAATATCCTTGGACCCTCATTAATTCCTAATGAAAATGATCTTTCTATTGTCCCTTTCAATTATAGCATCTCACAAACCTTAAATATTGAAGGATATAAAAATTAGGATAGTGAAGACGTGAATAGGAGGAAAAATCAAAAGACTTTGGGAACCTCTCCCCTAGTGCTCTATGTTTGGTACTAAATTCTATCTCACATACCAAATGAAAGACAGATAAATTAATTTAGTTAAGGAGAGGAATATAATCTTTGATAAAAGCATAGAATTATTTCTCTAATCAATAATTATAATGAAGGTGCTACTAGAGCTAGTCATGGTGAAATTAGGTTACTACAATTTGCATAAACCTTGAGAAATTGGTTTTTTGTTGACCTTTTTTATCTAGTCCATGCATGGTTTGTTGCCTGATTTACTTTGGACGAGGTATGCGCTTTGAGTGTGCTGAAAGTAATAGGCTAGGTGTGATCCTTGGGTAAGTTTGGTAGAAAATATACCCCTGCCTCCTTGGGACTTACCCGAAATTAGCACCCCAAAATGGGTGTTTTCCATAAACAATAAAAAAACTTGGACAATGTGTCATTTATAACAACCCACACACATGAAAAAACCAAATGATTATATTCTATTCTTATCCAAATTTACTAGTTTTTTGCATCAATGTAAGTCTTTTCTGCATTTATTTTATTTCTACAATAGTATATCTATTTAATTGTTTATTACATGCTAAGCCTCAAATCCTTCTCCATTTCATATATTTAAATTTCAACATTTGTTTGAACTAGTTGTCTCCTAGAAAAAAATATATTATATTAATTAAAAAAAGTGAGATAGACAATTACATCCCAAATTTTTATGTTAAGCAGGGTCATTAAATAAAAAATATTAAACAAAATTAGACATAGTGGATCAAATACAAGATGTTTGTGTAGCAAAATATATGGAGCCACAAGGAGGTGGTGGATTATGGTCCAAGGGGACTCCCCATCTGACAAGTGGATCTTGAGTGTTCAATGGATGATCCCAATCCAACTTGGCACCTTCACCAATTGGTTCATCTACATGGTTATCTTATACATCCCTCCTTTGGACTTCTCATTCATAGGGTTAAGAGGGGTTAAGAGGGACAATGTGGCTAGTGATTCTAGTCCCCAACTCTATGCTGAGGACTTATACAAAGAGTTTGTGAATCCTTACTATGGTATCTATGGAACTAAATACATGGAGGAGATATTGGTAAGATGTGAGCCACTATGCATGGGGTATTAACTCAGTGGTCCACAAGAGTTTGTAAATGAGCCACCTCCAAATACCACCTTGTTCATCGGTATCTAGAACTATAAAAGCATACTAAAATAAATTTTAGCATTAAAATTCAATTACAAATGGATGTCAATAAATGATCTAAAAAATAGTTGGATTTATGTATTTCTAGATTGTTGGCATTTTTGGGTTTGAGATCCTAGCTTCTTGTCTATGAGTTGTCATTGATGTCAAAAGGAAATGGCATTAATGTTAAGAGGATGTGTTGGCTTCAAAGGTGGAATATTCCAAGAGAATATTTTTAAGAGAATCCGGAGAGATTCCATTGGCAAGGTTTTTTCATTAAAACAAAATCAAGTTGGATAGGGTTTTTATTAAAACCAAGTTAAATGGTTTTTATTAAAACCAATGGAGGTTCTCTGTATTACTTATTTAATTATTATTTAAAACCCTTCAAGGTTTTAATTAATTAATTATTTAATTAATTAAGGGAGAAATTATTTTAATTTATTAAAAAAATTTAAAGGTTTTTAACCTTTTTCATTGTTAATTTATTAAAATTATTTAAGGGTTTTTAAACCCTTTAGAAAGCAAATTTCGATTAAATTTGAAATTACTTTTCTTTGAAGCCGACATGTTCTAAAGTCCACGTATGGACTATAAATATGAGAAGGTTCCTAAGGTTAAACCCACTTGGAAAATAGAAGGCAATTAATTGGTTTGGCTGCGATCGAATGTTCTGTTTACGCTGTGAAAGAGGAGAGCTTGTTTTTTGAAAAGCTTTCGGAAATCTTGACCGTTTATGTGGAAGGAAGTCCTTCTTGGACTTTGTAAGCCCCTTGTGGGATAGTGGCAGCGAAGGCTGCGTTTGGGCCTTGCGTAGGTGGAGGTCTGCGTTTCGATCCCCGTGGAGGGAGCTGTGCATGGATTAGTCACGTTTTTATTAAAACGTGCTGTGAATTTCGGATTCTTCAAGGGCAGCCATTATAAGGTGTGATTATTTTCTTGATATGATTTTTGGCATTGTTTAAAAGACATAGGAGAAATAAGGGGATATTTCTTTGCTTGTATTTTTGAGATTAGTCTTTTCTATGCTAAAATTAAAAATGGAGGTATAAGGTGTGAGTCTGTGATTGTTGATTTATTGGCATGTTATGGTGGTTGTGTTTAAAGAAGTGGAGCTAAAAGGTGTAATAAAGGAAGTTTATATTATTGCTCATTTCTTTTTATTCTAACCCTAAATTGGTTGGAAGTTTGAGGGTTGTGTGTGGTGACAGCTTTAAGGATCAATTTTCTTCTACTCCAAAAAGGTATGGGCACATTTTCCTTATTAGTATGATTGGTGTATTTTTTTCTGAAATAAGGTTGGAGTGAAAAGGTTTTTAACTAGGTTTCCTTTGGTTGGGTGTAAATCCTATTTTATGGTTTGTTGAAGACTTCTTATGCATTGTTATCCTTAAGGAGAGTTTTTGGTGAATGCATAGTTTTTGGTTTGAGATAGTGGAAGCTTTGTGCACTAGGGTTTATATTTGTGAGTCTAGCTACTTGCATTGAGTTGGTGGAACCCTTGGATGGCTGTTTTGAGTTTGATGGTTGAGTTGCTTCCATAGAGGTTGTTTGATCAAGTTATTGCTTTACTTGATTCATGATATTGGGCTTACTCCATTGGGTTGATTTGAGCAAGTTATTCTTTGCATTTGGTGATATTGTGTTGGTGGCTGTTTTGTTCAAATATCTTTGGATGGAAAAGGATTTCTACTTGTTTCCTTTTCTTGTGATGATTGGTTGAATGCTTCAAGGTTGATGTTGAGTTGAATGGTGTTAGTTGACTAAACCTTGTTTGATGAGCATTGTTGTTGAAACCCTAATTGATGTTGAAAATAACATGAGTATCATTGTTATGTGATTCTTTGCATAGTTGGCAATTATTGGGGTTTCATGTTCTTGAAAGAAAACATTATATCCTATCCATTGCAGATATTGAGTTGAGTTTTCAGATTTGAGATTGAGATTGAGCTGAGTTGATTTGAGTTGAGTTTTGAGATTGGGATTTGAGTATAGAACATATTGAGTCTCTAAAAATTCCCTTTATGCTTCTATAAGTTTGACAAATCACATTGGGTCTCTAACAATTCACTTTGTGATTTCCTACTAAGAATTTTTTTCTTGGTGAGCTTGCTAAGTTTTTGGACAGGTTCCAGTGGGGACTTGTGAGCAGTTTTTGGACGGGTTCCGGTGGGGACTTGTGAGCAGTTTTGGACAAGTTCCGGTGGGGACTTATGGCTGATTTTGGACGAGTTTCGATGGGGACTTGTGAGCAGATTTGGACAGGTCCTAGTAGATGACTTGTGAGCTGATTTTGATAGTTCTATCAGAGAAATTGAGTACAGAGGTGCATTGGTTCTATGAGAATAACCTGAGGTAGGTGGTAAGTCTTTGAGAAGGCTTGTATGCAGAGGATTGATTTTTTCAAGAGTTGGACAGATCTGACAGACATAGGAAGACTTGTACTAGACCGACTGACTATATTTGGTATAGGTTGTTGAGCTACTGTGGACATGATCATAGAAGGCATAGGTCTCTTAGGCTAAGCATTGAGGACAGGAGGTCTTCGATGGAAAGGAGTTCCACGTGTTGGCAAGAGGTAGAGGTAGTTGATCTTCTAAGGGATCATTTCCAGAGCAGAGGGGAAGGTATCTCCTTTGAGCAGAGGCTCATAAATTTTGATTGGGGATCAGAGGCTCATAAATTTTGATTGGGGGAAAGTATATCCTTTGGTCCGAGGCTCATAAACATTGTAATTGGGAAGGATTCCCAAAGAACATTGAGATAACTTTTATAGAAAAGTTTTATGGACGCAGCCCAGCCATTCTGGGTGAACCAAGTTAAAATTGGTGTCACTTTGTGGATGATATTGTGCATTGCTTTGGGTATATTTCTTTACTGTTTTGAAGTATAAAGGAAAAAGTAAAAATAGGTCTTATACTGTTCACCCCCCCCTCTCAGTATAATCTTGTGTTCTTCAATTGGTATCAGAGCAGGTGCCTTCGAAAAGTTTAACGACTTGAAGGAAAATCTAGTAAAGAACACAATGGATTATTCAAGTGGCAATGCAGCACCTATTCTTGATGGGTCGGATTTTGGTCTTTGGAGTGCAAGGATGAAGGTTCATCTAATGGCACTTGGGAATGAGGTTTGGGAAGTGATTGAAGATGAGTACACTATTCCTGAACATGGTCCTAATACTAAAGAATAAATGCTCCTACATCACAGCAATTCAAAAGCAATGAATGCAATCCTGAAAGGCTTACAGAAAGCAGATCTCACCAAAGTGATTCACTACAAGACAACTAGTGAAATGTGGAAACAGTTTGAAGGCGGTTCATACAGGTGATACAAAAGTTAGAAAGGCCAAGTTGAGACACTTCAAAGGTATGTTTGAACAACTCAAGATGAATGATGATGAAAATATTAGTGACTACATGCTTCGTATGGATGAGGTTGTTAACTCCATGAAAGACTTAGGTCTTGAGCTTGCTGAAAATGATGTTTGTGATAAAATTTTAAGATCTCTTCCTAATAGATTTAGTGAAAATATTTTTGCTATTGAGGAAGCTAAAGATTTGGATAAGTTGAAAAAGGATGAGCTCCATAGTATACTTGCAGCATTTGAGTTGAGAACTCAAGTGAAGGTTGATGTCAAGAAAGAGGCGACTTTCAAGGCTACCAAGAATTCCAAGGGTAAACGACTTCAAGATAGTGATGAGTCTTCTAGTGATGAAGAGGCATATTACAACAAGAAAGGCAAGTTCTCTAGAAAGCACAAAAGTATGAAAAATATAATATGTTTCAATTGTGGAAAGTTTGGTCATTATGCTACTGACTGTACTATTCCCAAGAATGAAAGGGATGAAGATAAACACGATTCTAAGAGCAAGTATTCTGAAAAGCACAAGCATCACAGGAAGAACAAATATGAGCACAACAATCAAGGAAAGAGGTATTCTCACAAGCACAAGAAGAGTTTCTACCTATACAAAGCAAGTGTTCTAGTAGTGATAGTGAAAGTTCTTCAAGTGATGATGAAAATGAGATGTTGTTCATATCAGAAAAAGAGGAAGAACCAAAACATAGATTCATTATCATGAAATGTCTTAGATGTGGAAATTTTGGGCATCTTGAAGATGATTGCACAAGTGATGGATTGATTTCTAGTTATTCTATGTATGAGGATGCTTTGGAAAATTATGAGGAAGATCTCTTTAAGGCTTTAGAAAAAGGTAGCACCTATAGTGATAAGAAATCTGAAAAAGTCATTGATGTTTCAAAAGGGAAACAAATAGAGGAAATTGTAGACGATGGTGAAGTAGATCTAGAAGCTGAACTTGTTAATGCTCTTAGTTCTTTGAAAAAGGAAAGAAAGAAGAATGCTAGACTCAATGATAAGTTTTATGAATGTTGTGTTGAGAGAGATGAGCTTATAGAAAGTCTTGACTTCTCTATAGCTAAGACACAAGAACTTAAAGATGAGTTAGAGGCTAAGGCTCTTGAGTGTAGAGAGTTGAAAAAGGAACTAGCTTCTTTGAGAGAGGAAACTAAATAGTACAAGAAGAAGCTTTACATGTTTGAAGATAGCTCCAAAAAGGTTAAGTCACTCATCAAAGGTCAAACAAAGACAACAGATAAAACAGGCCTTGGTTTTGGTAAGAAACACAAGGAACAGGTTGGGGAATCTAGTAAGATATTCCAAAAAGAAGAGAGTTCTGATGAGGAGAGTATTTCAGAGAAATATTCCTTGAGTGATAGATGCACAGAAATAGAAAATAGGAAACAAAAAAAGGGGAGAAAGTTTACGAGGACCTAGAAGGTCATTTACAGGGAAAGTTTAATGGCGGATGTTTTGCTTGTCACGAGGTTTGGTCACATGGCTTCACATTGCATGACTCAAGTAAGGAAGGTAAATGACAGTTTCAGAGGTGGTAATTTCTTTCAAGGGTATTGCTACTCTTGTAAACGAGTTTGGGCATAAGGAAATTTTCTGCAAGGCTAATAACGAGGAACAGGGTTAGTCAGAACAGGTGGATTCAAAGAATAGGTATGCCTAAAAGAAATAACATTGTTACTTGTTATAAGTGCAACAATGAAGGTCACACATATATACAGTGTAGAGCTAAACTTCCAAGGTACAAGAATAGGAACAGTGGTATGAATAGGTCCAAGGATCAAGGCATGGATAAGAACAGGAATGATAATAGGAATAGGAACAGTGACAGGAACAAGAACAGGAATATGGACAAGGAGAACAAGAGAAGACATGGTAAGGCAACTATAGACACTAATGATGATCAGTGCCTGTTGGGAGTTTTACTCCCACCATGAAATTAAACACCTCAACAGGAGGTGGGGGAGGGACTAAGCTAAGAGGCTCATTCTTAGTCCCAAGCCCCAAAGGTGACCCTTTGCCATTGATGACAAAGGGGGAGAGATATGAGTAAGGGGGAGAGCTTCAAAGTGAAGAGGAAAGCCTCAAGACAGGGGGAGCTATTTATGTTGAGTTTCTGTGTTGTTGAGAAGCATGGTTTGCCATCAATGACAAAGGGGATATTGTTGGCAATTTTGGGTTTGAGATACTAGCTTCTTGTCTATGAGTTGTCATTGATGTCAAAAGGAAATGGCATTAATGTTAAGAGGATGTGTTGGCTTCAAAGGTGGAAGATTACAAGAGAATATTTTTAAGAGAATCCATAGAGATTCCATTGGCAAGGGTTTTTCATTAAAACAAAACCAAGTTGGATAGGGTTTTTATTAAAACCAAGTTAAATGGTTTTTATTAAAACCAATGGAGGTTCTCTGTATTACTTATTTAATTATTATTTAAAACCCTTCAAGGTTTTAATTAATTAATTATTTAATTAATTAAGGGATAAATTATTTTAATTTATTAAAAAAAATTAAAGGTTTTTAACCTTTTTCATTGTTAATTTATTAAAATTATTTAAGGGTTTTTAAACCCTTTAAAAAGCAAATTTCGATTAAATTCGAAATTACTTTTCTTTGTAGCCGACATGTTCTAAAGTCCACGTATGGACTATAAATATGAGAAGGTTCCTAAGGTTAAACCCACTTGGAAAATCGAAGGCAATTAATTGGTTTGGCTGCGATCGAATGTTCTATTTATGCTGCAAAAGAGGAGAGCTCATGGTTTGAAAAGCTTTCGAAAAGCTTGACCGTTTATGTGGAAGGAAGTCCGTCTTGGAATTCGTAAGCCCCTTGTGGGCTAGTGGTAGTGAAGGCTGCGTTTGGGCCTTGCGTAGGCGGAGGTCTAAGTTTCGATCCCCATGGAGGGAGCTGTGCATGGATTAGTCACGTTTTTATTAAAACGTGTTTTGTGCCACGAATTTCGGATTCTTCAAGGGCAGCCATTATAAGGTGTGATTATTTTCTTGATATGATTTTTGGCATTGTTTAGCATTGTTTAAAAGACATAGGAGAAATAAGGGGATATTTCTTTTGTTGTATTTTTGAGATTAGTCTTTGCTATGCTAAAATTAAAAATGGAGGTATAAGGTGTGAGTCTGTGATTGTTGATTTATTGGCATGTTATGGTGGTTGTGTTTAAAGAAGTGGAGCTAAAAGGTGTAATAAAGGAAGTTTATATTATTGCTCATTTCTTTTTATTCTAACCCTAACTTGGTTGGAAGTTTGAGGGTTGTGTGTGGTGACAGCTTTAAGGATCAATTTTCTTCTACTCCAAAAAGGTATGGGCACATTTTCCTTATGAGTATGATTGGTGTATGTTTTTCTAAAATAAGGTTGGAGTGAAAAGGTTTTCAACTAGGTTTCCTTTGGTTGGGTGTAAATCCTATTTTATGGTTTGTTGAAGACTTCTTATGCATTGTTATCCTTAAGGAGAGTTTTTGGTGAATGCATAATTTTTGGTTTGATATAGTGGAAGCTTTGTGCACTAGGGTTTATATTTGTGATTCTAGCTACTTGCATTGAGTTGGTGGAACCCTTGGATGGCTGTTTTGAGTTTGATGGTTGAGTTGCTTCCATAGAGGTTGTTTGATCAAGTTATTTCTTTACTTGATTCATTATATTGGGCTTACTCCATTGAGTTGATTTGAGCAAGTTATTCTTTGCATTTGGTGATATTGTGTTGGTGGATATTTTGTTCAAATATCTTTGGAGGGAAAATGATTTCTACTTGTTTTCTTTTCTTGTGATGATTGGTTGAATTCTTCAAGGTTGATGTTGAGTTGGATGGTGTTGGTTGACTAAACCTTGTTTGATGAGCATTGTTGTTGAAACCCTAATTGATGGTGAAAATAACATGAGTATCATTGTTATGTGATTCTTTGCATAGTTGGCAATTGTTGGGGTTTCATGTTCTTGAAAGAAAACATTCTATCCTATCCATTTCAGATATTGAGTTGAGTTTTTAGATTTGAGATTGAGATTGAGCTGAGTTGATTTGAGTTGAGTTTTGAGATTGGGATTTGATTATAGAATATATTGAGTCTCTAACAATTCTCTTTATGCTTCTATGAGTTTGAAAAATCACATTGGGTCTCTAACAATTCACTTTGTGATTTCCTACTAAGAAATTTTTTCTTGGTGAGCTTGCTGAGTTTTTGGACAGGTTCCAGTGGGGACTTGTGAGCAATTTTTGGATAGGTTTCGGTGGGGACTTGTGAGCAGTTTTTGGACAGGTTCCATTGGGGACTTGTGAGCAGTTTTGGATAGGTTTCGATGGGGACTTGTGAGCAGATTTGGATAGGTCCTAGCAGAGGACTTGTGAGCTAAGTTTGATAGTTCTATCAAAAAACTTTAGGATAGAGGTGCATTGGTTCTATGAGAAGAACCTAAGGACAGGTGGCAAGTCTTTGAGAAGGATTGTATGCAAAGGATTGATTTGTTCAAGAGTTGGACAGATCTGATAGACAGAGGAAGACTTGTACTAGACCGACTGACTGTATTTGGTACAGGTTGCTGATCTGATGTGGATGTGATCATAGAATGCAGAGATATCTTAGGCTAAGCATTGAGGATAGGAGGTCTTCGATGGAAAGGAGTTCCACGTGCTGGCAAGAGGTAGAGGCAGTTGATCTTCTGAGGGATCATTTCCAGAGCAGACGAGAAGGTATCTCCTTTGAGTAGAGGCTCATAAATTTTGATTGGGGGAAGGTATCTCCTTTGAGCAGAGGCTCATAAATTCTAATTGGGGGAAGGTATCTCCTTTGGGCCGAGGCTCATAAAAATTGTAATTGGGAAGGATTCCCAAAGAAATTTGAGATAACTTTTAGAGAAAATTTTTGTGGATGTAGCCCAACCATTCTGGGTGAACCATGTTAAAATTGGTGTCCCTTTTTGGATGATATTGTGCATTCCTTTGATATTGCTTTGGGTATATTGCTTTACTATTTTGAAGTATAAAGGAAAAATTAAAAAGAGGTATTATACTGTTCACCCCCCCTCTCAGTATAAGCTTGTGTTCTTCATAGATATTAAATAAAACATTCACGATTGAAAAAACATGATAGGAGGTAGGCGATGAGGTTGGCTCTAGCAATTAGAGCAAAAATTTTGGATTTTTTCAAAATATTGTTGGTCTAGGTAGGATTTTGAGTGTTCTTAGGTAGAATATGGTCCCCAAAATTGGTAGGCCAATGAATAGAATTGGTATTTCATGAGAATATGGCTGCTCTCAAATGCCCATGATTTTTTTTTTTAAGGTGGTACATGAGGTAACCTTATTTCCCTCAATGTTGTTCTTCCTCTACTTGATTTTGATAATGCATGTTAATGGTTAGAGTCATTCACCTTTGTTGGATACTTTGTGGATCATATCCCCAATGAATATTTCCTTCAGGCCTAGGTTAACATAGCTTGGACTCATCATGTTATCAAACTAATAGTGATTCAAAACCTTATGAAGGGTGTTTTCCTATTTCACTTTGTGATATTTGGCCATGCTAAGGTGATTTATGAGCATAGCCCCCAGTACATACGAAATTCCCTAATTCTTTTTCACCATGGACCCATGACCTTTTTTTTCTAAATAAAGGACTACCAAAGTCCATGTGTGGGTTGAATTCCTTGAACTCTCTCTTCCCTTGTGGACCTTTCTGATCTACATAGAGGCCCCTCTAGGTTACATCATCCTTGTTGAGGTGGACAAATTTTTCCATGCATACCCTCAAAATCATGTTTACAAAGATGCTCTATAGCCCCATTAGGTTTGGACCCTAAGGGTAGCAATTGTGATTGCTTTAAAATATACACCCCCATAAAACCCTCTCATGCATTTCCGTTATCAAATTCAAGGTTCTCCCATAAATCACAAAGAGGAATTCAAATGAAGATGTCATTCCAAATAAGCGATTTCATATATCTAGTATATAATTGGATATTTATGTCCTTGATTCCTCCAATAATTACAATGTGTTGGAGTACCTTGATGATGAGGATATATCATTGGATTCCTCCCCCAATGAACTTCCTCTCATGTAATGTTTGGGTTTTAATAGAATCCAAATGCAAATTTGTAGTTTATAAAGTCCATACAAATTTTCTAGATCTAGGATTCTTGTGTCAGCAAGAAGTAATAATTTTAGAATTTTTTTTTGTCCTCAGTTTATCATGCCATATTTCCAGACAAATTTTCTTTGCACCTCAATCATGAATGAGGACAATGTGGCATCACCACATTTGTAGTGGTGCAATGGCAGTCCTATTTAATATACCATGGTTGTAACCCCACCAATATAGTACTTTGGGAAATGTTGTATTTTAATAACCATGCATTAGGGGTTATTAATATATATGTTTCCAAAAATGGTATATAAAGGTCCATATTTGAATTTAGATTGTTGATTCCCTATATTATTCCATGTGGGCCATATGTGGTGACTTCAATATGATTAAATATGGCTCCAACAAGAAAGGTACGCATTGCATGCACTAGAAAATAGGTGAAATGATTGTTTGGTTCTTTATGCACCAAAAATTAGGATTTTATGATCCCAATACTAAGTAGCGCTATCCACATCCTTGGTTTACATGGTACAAACTATAGGTTGAACTTGATAGGATCATTTAATAGCTCAATCAAGAAATATTGTTTTGGTAATACACATTTAATTTTAGCAACTATTTTGGCCTCCTAGTGGAACCTCTCAGTGTCATCCTCTCGAACCACTCGCCCATACATTTTTGCATTGAATGGAAATATAGTGGGGAGATTATATTAAGTAGCCAATTCTATTTCAACACATCATTTCTTTTCCATACACCCTCTCTAGCACAAATTCACCTCATGTGGAACTTAGTTCCACATCCTTTTCCTAGGGACTGATGGACTAAGTTGTGGAATTGTGTGATTGAATATACCATGCATTCTCTTCAAACTTACAATCACCAACTAGCCTTCTTCCATAATTGGTATTATTCTTCCACCTCCTCCAAGTTTAGAAAATACACCATGGCTCTAGAAGCCCAACCTTATTCCACTTCTCTCCAATTAGGGGTGGCTAATTTAAGGCATCAAAAATAGCTTACAGACACCTATGTAGCTTGAGGAGCTCAACTTGAGGCTAGACTTCATTGGATTAAATGGAGAGACAAAGTGTCCAAATAATTCTCTCTTTGAATCTAAATTTGTGAACTAGCCCAATCAATAAATTCTATTTGAGAAGAAAAATATTCTTTCAAGCCTTCTAGACATTGTGTAGGTCTTTTTTTTCCACTATCAACAAGTGTTCATAACATAAGATCCCTCCCCTACTCATGACCTTTCTTTGTAATAGTGTCTAAGAGTGGTGTCCTATCAAATTTTTACTTCGTAATGGACCCTTTGTGATAGTTTTGTATCTCAATATATGCTTAAATAAATGACCTTTTCTATGGCTAATGATAAATCTATTGGTATAGATGAATTCTCTTATAAATTTTAAAAGGTCTTATGGGACACAATGGGTTCAAATCTGTATCAAGTTTTTTGGAACTTTCAGGACAAACTCCTTGATCCAGATGATTAACAAGGATAATATCAATCTCATACCCAAAACTAGAGATTCAAAGGACATTTATAACTAGAGGTCAATCAATTTAATCAATATCTCTTACAAGATCATTGCTAAAGCCCTTGCTCTCAGTCTGTGAGACATCATGCCATTGGAAATTTTAAGTAGTTATGTTGTCATTGATGTCAAAAGTCACTTCATCTCAAGTGCAAAGGAATTGACAAAAGGAGGGTTAAAATATTTATATTTTAAGCCCAAGATATTTGGTTTAAATACCCCGAAGAAAGGAAATATCTAGGCCCAAAGGAAATAATATTATAATATTTATTATTATAATATTAAAGTGCTAAGAGGAAGCCTAAAGATTAATTATAAAATAATTATAATATTTATATTATAATAATTTTATAACCCTAAGTGGGTTTGGCGCCAAGAATAAAATTCAAATATCTAATTTTCTTCGACGTCCAAAGCAAGGAAAGAAAATGGTATTTATACCATAAAGTTTTGAAGAAAAGAATTAAGTCTTCGAAATGCACATGCGAAGGGTTAACAAAATTATTTGATGCGAATTTCATGAGCAAAGAAAGATGAAGGCTTTTATTTTTAAAGCTAAAGGAGAATAGTGGACGCATAAAGGAATAAGGGTGCATGTCCCTATTACCAACCACACGGTTGGCCTAGTGGCAAGGCTTGGCAGCATAAGGCATTTGCGGGCAATAGGTCTCACGTTCGATTCTCGATGGCAATAGAGGGAAGTGTTTTGTTTCAAATATTTTGGCACAATGGAAGGTACAAAGGGTGGTGAGTGCATCATGGTGTTTGTGTGGGCATGCAGCCCAAGTGGTAGCCTAGCCAAGGCTAAGGCACTAGGCAGGCGATGAATGCAAGTTCGATTCACGTGGAGTGCATGTTAGTGTTTTGAGGCACGCAAAATTTTTTATTACATGGCTAAGGTATGATTCAAAAATCTTATTATTGTTGTGTAATTTGAAAAGATAGAGTGTATGTTGGATTAAGAATTGGAGATTATAAGGTGTAAGCAAGGAATTTTATTATTGTAATTTGAAATGTATGTTGGGTTAATAATTGGAGAAGGTGTAAGCAAGGAATTTATTGTTGTAATTTGGAATGTATGTTGGGTTAATATTTGAAGAGTATAAGGTGTAAACAAAGGACTTTATTATTGTAATTTGAAATCTATTTTGAGTTAGAATATTAAAGTGTTTGGAAGGTTGAAATTTGGGTTGAAATATTTTATGTTGAGTTGGAGTTAAAAGGAGCTATAGGGATATTGTCATTATAGTTGTTTTGCTTGAGTGAGTGTATGATCTATTGATTGAGGATTTAATTTTTAAGGAAGGAGTAATAAGGTGTATTTGTGACTTGACATTTTATTGTATTTCTTGTATGGTGAAATATTTGTTGAGGTAAATATTCTTGTGGAGATTTTGAGATAGACTGTTGCTATCTAACCTAGAATTGGCAAAAGGATTTGGTTGTGAGTAAAATAGGTTTTGAAGACATATCTCCATCAAAGAAAAAGGTATGGGCACATCATATTTTTATTAAAGTGTTGTTGGATTGAATGTTGTGAAATACAAGGTGGAGTGAAAAGGATTGTTTGATAAGTATTGTTGGAAATATTTGAGTGAGTTTTCATATGCTTCATTGGTGAATGTTTAAGAGAACATTTGAGATAGAGATTGAGGATTATTTGAGTTAGGGTTTGAGACCCACATTGTGCACTTTGTTTGAAGAAGTATGAAAACACTTGTTTAGGGTTAGTGAACAAGTTGTGTTTCATTGGTTGAATGATTGAGTGAAATTCTTGAGCATTGGTTTTGAGTGATATTGAAAGTGAATGTGCAAACATTAGAAATCAGATTTGTGAAAGTGATAGACTTAATGATTGAGTAGAACATATTTAATTTTTGATAGAGTACATCATTCTCTATATGTTCCAGAGGTTAAAAGAATTTTGAATAGAATATGTCTAAACTGCTTCAAGTTAAAGGAATTACTTTGAAGATTAGACAAAGTATTTGATAGCATTGTGTGTAAGATTTGAGATTGATTGAGCATATCTTGTGAGCTATTTTGAGCATGTGTTTGAGCATATTTGAGGCAAGTCTTGGTGAAGACTTGAGAGCAGATTGAGCAAGTTCTAGAGAGGACTTGAAGGTAGATTTGAGGTAAGTCTTGGTGAAGACTTGAGAGCAGATTGAGCAAGTTCTAGAGAGGACTTGAAGGCAGATTTGAGGTAAGTCTTGGTGAAGACTTGAGAGTAGATTGAGCAAGTTCTTGAGAGGACTTGAAGGCAGATTTGAGGTAAGTCTTGGTGAAGACTTGAGAGCATATTGAGCAAGTTCTAGAGAGGACTTAAAGGCATATTTGAGGTAAGTCTTGGTGAAGACTTGAGAGAATATTGAGCAAGTCTTCATAGAGACTTGAAGGTAGATTTGAGGTAAGTCTTTGTGAATACTTGAGAGCAAAGTTGATTGATTGATTTTTTCAAGCTTTGTGTTAAGGCTTGGGGTAAATCTAAGTAGAGTTGATTTGTTATTGGATCAAGATTTGTGTTAAGGCTTGAGGATATATTTGAGGATAGAGTTTGGTATAGATTTGTGAGCAGATTTGTGCTAGACCTGAGATAGAGTTAGAGCATATTTGTACTAGACCGAGGATAGATTTTGGTGAAAATTTGAGATAGGAGTTGAGAGTAATATTTGGAGGTGATAGAGTAGAGGACAATAGTCTCTAGTGGATAGAGATCCATTAGCCAGGGTAGTGAGGATAGAGGTCTTCTATGGAGAGAGATCCATAAGCCAGAGCAGTGGGGGTAGAAGTCTTCTAGAAGATCATCAACTAGAGCAGAGGGGAAAGAGTTCTCCTATGGATAGAGATCCATGAACCAGAGCAAGGGGAAAGAGTTCTCCTATGGAGTGTGATCCATAAACTAGCTGGGAAGATAGAGTTCTTCTATGGAGAGAGATCCATAAACTAGTTGAGGAGAAAGAGTTCTCCTAGGTCAAGTTCCACGAAAAGAGAAAAGGGGAAAGAGTTCTCCTATGGAGAGAGATCCACAAATCAAAGCATTAAGGGATTGGTGTCTCCTTTGGATAGATAAACATAAAAATTGTAATAGGGAAGTGATTCCCAAGAGATTTGTTGAGAAAATTTAGTGGAAATATTTTCTCCATGGAGTAGCCCACATTGGGTGAACCACATTAAATTGGTGTCTCTATTGTGTGTGATGATTTGTGCATTGATTTGATTACTACTATTGATATTTCCATTGATAATATTGGATAATATTGTTTGGGAAATAAAAGTAAAAGTTGATCTTATATTTTTCACCCCCTCTTAGTATAAGCTTGTGTTCTTCAATTGGTATCAGAGTGGGTTCCTTCGGAAGAGTTTAACAACTTGAAGGAAAAGTATACAGGAACACAGATGGCATCTCAGAGTGGATCTTCAGAAAATAAGGCACCATTGTTTGATGGGAATAATTATGCTTTTTGGAACATAAGAATGAAGACTTACTTGATGGCATAAGGATATGAGATATGGCAAGCAGTTGAGGATGGATACACACCTCCAGATAGTCCTCCTACAGATAAATATGGTAAGCTCCTACATCTGTATAATGCAAAGGCAATGAATGTAATCTTAAGTGGTTTACATGAAGTAGAGTTTGTAAAATTTATGCATTGCACATCAAAAAAGATATTTGGAAAAATTTGAAGAAAACATATGAGGGAGACAAAAAGGTCAAGATGGCAAAATTGCAAAATCACAAGAAAACATTTGAAGACTTGAAGATGAAGGATGAGGAAGACATTGCTACATACTTACTTCATGTGGATGAGGTTGTTAACTCCATGCAAGGACTTGGGTTTAAAGTTGAAGAATCAGATGTTTGTCAAAAGATTTTAAGGTCACTCCCTATGAGGTATAGTGAAAAGGTTTCAGCCATAGAAGAAACAAGAGATATTGAAAATTTGACTAGGGATGAGTTGCATGGAACTCTCACAACTTATGAGATGAGAATAGGAAAGGATCCTATCCCCAAGAAAGAGGTAGCCTTCAAAGTAGCAAAGAAGACAAAAAATAAGAAGTCGAGATTCAAGTGATGATTCATCCAGTAGAAAACAAACCAAGAAGAAAAAAAAAGACCCAAAAAAAAAAAAAAAAAAAAAAAAAAAAAGAAATTTATAAGGGAAAAAAAAAACCCCCACCCACTAACCACCCCCAAAAAAAAAAAAAAAAAAGGGAAAAAAAAAAAAAAAAAAAAAAAGAAAAAGAAAAAAAAAAAAAAAAAAAAAAAAAAAAAAAAAAAAAAAAAAAAAAAAAAAAAAAAATAATAGCAGAAAAAGAGAAAAAAAAAGAAACAAAAAGAGAAAAAAAGGAGGAAAAAAAAAAGAAGAAATAATGAAGAAGAAGAAATTATCTTCTTGGCAATAGAGGAAGAAGGAAGTGTTTCTATTGGAGATAAATCTGAAAAGTATGAGGATGCTCTTGAAAAAAAAAGGTAGAGGAAGAATCAAGAAATGAAGAAGAAGGAGTAGTTGATCTAGAAGGTGAGCTTATTTATGCTCTTAAGGAATTAAGAAAGGTAAGAAAGAAGAATTCAAGACTCAAGGTTCAATTTCAAGAATGTGATGAAGAGAAAGGAAAGCTTATACAAGATCTAACAAACTCAATATCTAAGACAAGGAGATTTAAAGAAAATTTAGAAGCAAAAGTCTTAGAATGTGAAATATTAGAGCATGAGGTAGCTTCACTAAGGAAGGAAGTGAAAGAGTCTAAAGATAAGCTACACAGGTTTGGGAAAAGCTCAAAGACCTTGGATAAGATTATCAGTGTACAAAGATCTTCATCAAATAAGACAGGACTTGGTTTTGAAGAAGGACAAAGAGAACAAGGAGAGGAATCAAGCTCAAGCTCCAAAGAAGAAGAAGCTTCAAAAAAGGAGAGTGAAGGAGAAAGTGATACTTATGAGGATAAGTTGAAAAATAGAAGGTTCACCAAGGAAGGAAATAATGCACAAATAAGGAACAGATGGAACAGGAAACATCATAGGGAAGAAAGGACTAAGAGACCAATGGGTTCAAGGCAATATTTCTTCAAAGGATATTGCTTCTCATGTAACAGGTTTGGTCACAAGGCTATGCAATGCAGGACACATGAAAAGAAGGAATATGGTTTCACTAAGAGGAATTTCAGAAATGGGCATCTCTTTCAAGGGTATTGTTACTCTTGTAATCATTTTGGTCATAAGGCAATTGATTGCAAGGTTCATGATAGGAATGGGTATGGCTTCACCAGGAGGAACTTCAAGATATTTGCACCTTCAAGGAACTACAACATTAAGTGTTATAAGTGCAATAATGTTGGGCATATGGCTAAGTGGTGTAGAAAAAAATTTCCAAAGACAAGCAGGAACAAGGATATTCAAAAGAATCAGAAGGATCAATTGAGGAAGAAGGTGGACAAAGAAAAAGAGTAGTGTATGCTAGGAGTAGAGATACTCCCACCCCAAAATTAATCACCTCAAGGAGAGGAGGTGGGGAGGGGGCTGAGCTAAGAGTCTTATATTTAGCCCCAAAGGAGTCCCTTTGCCATTGATGCCAAAGGGGGAGAGATTTGAGTTAGGGGGAGAGCATTCAGTTAGGGGGAGTAGTTTCCCAGGGGGAGAAGAATTGAAAAAAGGAAAAAGGAATGGTTAAGGAAAAGGGTTGCCATCAATGACAAAGGGGGAGATTGTTGGAAATTTTGAGTAGTTATGTTGTCATTGATGTCAAAAGTCAGTTCATCTCAAGTGCAAAGGAATTGACAAAAGGAGGGTTAAAATATTTATATTTTAAGCCCAAGAGATTTGGTTTAAATACCCCGAAGAAAGGAAATATCTAGGCCCAAAGGAAATAATATTATAATTTATTTAAGAAAGGAAATATCTAGCCCAAAGGAAATAATATTATAATATTTATTATTATAATATTAAAGTGCTAAGAGGAAGCCTAAAGATTAATTATAAAATAATTATAATATTTATATTATAATAATTTTATAACCCTAAGTGGGTTTGGCGCCAAGAATAAAATTTAAATATCTAATTTCCACCGACGTCCAAGCAAGGAAGAAAAATGGTATTTATACCATAAAGTTTTGAAGACAAAAATTAAGTCTCCGAAATGCACATGCGAAGGGTTAACAAAATTATTTGATGTGAATTTCGTGAGCAAAGAAAGATGAAGGCTTTTATTTTTAAAAGCTAAAGGAGAATAGTGGATGCATAAAGGTAGAAGGGTGCATGTCCCTATTACCAACCACATGGTTGGCCTAGTGGCAAGGCTTGGTAGCATAAGGCATTTGCGGACAATAGGTCTCACGTTTGATTCCCGATGGCAGTAGAGGGAAGTGTTTTATTTCAAATATTTTGGTGCAATGGAAGGTACAAAGGGTAGTGAGTGCATCGTGGTGTTTGTGTGGGTGCACAGCCCAAGTGGTAGCCTAGCCAAGGCTAAGGTGCTAGGTAGGTGGTGAACGCGAGTTCGATTCGTGTGGAGTGCATGTTAGTGTTTTGAGGTGCACAAAATTTTTTATTACATGGCTAAGGTATGATTCAAAATTTTTATCATTGTTGTGTAATTTGAAAAGACAGAGTGTATGTTGGATTAAGAATTGGAGATTATAAGGTGTAAGCAAGGAATTTTATTATTGTAATTTGGAATGTATGTTGGATTAAGAATTGGAGATTATAAGGTGTAAGCAAATAATTTTATTGTTGTAATTTGGAATGTATGTTGGGTTAAGAATTGGAGAGTATAAGGTGTAAACAAAGGATTTTATTATTGTAATTTGAAATCTATTTTGAGTTAGAATATTAAAGTGTTTGGAAGGTTGAAATTTGGGTTGAAATATTTTATGTTGAGTTGGAGTTAAAAGGAGCTATAGGGATATTGTCATTATAGTTGTTTTTCTTGAGTGAGTGTATGATCTATTGATTGAGGATTTATTTTTAAGGAAGGAGTAATAAGGTGTATTTGTGACTTGACATTTTATTGTATTTCTTGTATGGTGAAATATTTGTTGAGGTAAATATTCTTGTGGAGATTTTGAGATAGACTGTTGCTATCTAACCTAGAATTGGCAAAAGGATTTGGTTGTGAGTAAAATAGGTTTTGAAGACATATCTCCATAAAAAAAAAAGGTATGGGCACATCATCTTTTGATTAAAGTGTTGTTGGATTGAATGTTGTGAAATACAAGGTGGAGTGAAAAGGATTGTTTGATAAGCATTGTTGGAAATGTTTGAGTGAGTTTTCATATGCTTCATTGGTGAATGTTTAAGAGAACATTTGAGATAGAGATTGAGGATTATTTGAGTTAGGGTTTGAGACCCACATTGTGCACTTTGTTTGAAGAAGTATGAAAACACTTGTTTAGGGTTAGTGAACAAGTTGTGTTTCATTGGTTGAATGATTGAGTGAAATTCTTGAGCATTGGTTTTGAGTGATATTGAAAGTGAATGTGCAAACATTAGAAATCAGATTTGTGAAAGTGACAGACTTAATGATTGAGTAGAACATATTGAGTTTTTGATAGAGTACATCATTCTCTATATGTTCCAGAGGTTAAACGAATTTTGAATAGAATATGTCTAAACTACTTCAAGTTAAAGGAATTACTTTGAAGATTAGACAAAGCAATTGATAGCATTGTGTGCAAGATTTGAGATTGATTGAGCATATCTTGTGAGTTATTTTGAGCATGTGTTTGAGCAGATTTGAGGTAAGTCTTGGTAAATACTTGAGAGCAGATTGAGCAAGTTCTAGAGAGGACTTGAAGGCAGATTTGAGGTAAGTCTTGGTGAAGACTTGAGAGCAGATTGAGCAAGTTCTAGAGAGGACTTGAAGGAATATTTGAGGTAAGTCTTGGTGAAGACTTGAGAGCAGATTGAGCAAGTTCTAGAGAGGACTTGAAGGTATATTTGAGGTAAGTCTTGGTGAAGACTTGAGAGCAGATTGAGCAAGTTCTAGAGAGGACTTGAAGGTAGATTTGAGGTAAGTCTTGGTGAAGACTTGAGAGCATATTGAGAAATTTTCTTGAGAGAAATTGAAGGTAGATTTGAGGTAAGTATTTGTGAAGACTTGAGAGCAATTGAATTGAATTAATATTTGGTTAAGTCTTTGTGAAATTGAAGATTTGATTGATTGATTTGTTCAAGCTTTGTGTTAAGGCTTGGGGTAAATCTAAGCAGAGTTGATTTGTGATTGGATCAAGCTTTGTGTTAAGGCTTGAGGATAGATTTGAGGATAGATTTTGGTATATATTTGTGAGAAGATTTGTGCTAGACCTGAGATAGAGTTAGAGTAGATTTGTACTACACTTGGGATAGAGTTTGGTGTAGATCTGAGATAGAGTTGAGAGTAAGATTTGGAGGTGATAGAGTAGAGGACAATAGTCTCCAGTGGATAGAGATCCATTAGCCAGGGTAGTGAGGATAGAGGTCTTTAATGGAGAGAGATCCATAAGCTAGAGTAATGGGGGTAGAAGTCTTCTAGAAGATCATCAACCAGAGCAAAGGGGAAAGAGTTCTCCTATGGATAGAGATCCATGAACCAGAGCAAGGGGAAAGAGTTCTCCTATGGAGTGTGATCCATGAACCAGATGGGAAGATAGAGTTCTTATATGGAGAGAGATCCACAAACCAGTTGAGGAGAAAGAGTTCTCCTGGGTCAAGTTCCATGAACCAGAGAAGAGGGGAAAGAGTTCTCCTATGGAGAGAGATCCACAAATCAGAGCATTAGGGGATTGGTGTCTCCTTTGGATAGAGGTCCATAAACATTGTAATAGGGAAGTGATTCCCAAGATATTTGTTGAGAAAATTTAGTGGAAATATTTTCTTCGTGGAGTAGCCCACATTGGGTGAACCATGTTAAATTGGTGTCTCTATTGTGTGTGATGATTTATGCATTGCTTTGATTATTATTATTGATATTACCATTGATAATATTGGATAATATTGTTTGGGAAAGAAAAGTAAAAGTTGATCTTATACTGTTCACCCCCCTCTCAATATAAGCTTGTGTTCTTCAATTGGTATCAGAACGGGTTCCTTCGAAAGAGTTTAACAACTTGAAGGAAAAGTATACAGGAACATAGATGGCATCTCAGAGTGGATATTCAGAAAATAAGGCACCATTGTTTTATGGGAACAATTATGCTTTCTAGAACATAAGAATGAAGACTTACTTGATGGCACAAGGATATGAGACATGGCAAGCAATTGAGGATGGATACACACCTCCAACTAGTCCTCCTATAGATAAATATGGTAAGCTCCTACATCTATATAATGCAAAGGCAATGAATGCAATCTTAAGTGGTTTACATGAAGTAGAGTTTGTAAAAGTTATGCATTGCACATCAGCAAAAGAGATTTGGGAAAAGTTGAAGAAAACATATGAGGGAGACAAAAAGGTCAAGATGGAAAAATTGCAAAATCATAAGAAAACATTTGAAGACTTGAAGATGAAGGATGAGGAAGACATTGCTACATACTTACTTCATGTGGATGAGGTTGTTAACTCCATGCAAGGACTTGGGTTTAAAGTTGAAGAATCAAATGTTTGTCAAAAGGTTTTAAGGTCACTCCCTATGAGGTATAGTGAAAAGGTTTCAGCCATAGAAGAAACAAGAGATATTGAAACTTTGACTAGGGATGAGTTGCATGGAACTCTCACAACTTATGAGATGAGAATAGGAAAGGATCCTATCCCCAAGAAAGAGGTAGCCTTCAAAGTAGCAAAGAAGACAAAATATAAGAAGTAAGATTCAAGTGATGAGTCATCTAGATAAAAAAAAAGAAAAAAAGAGGGATAATGAAGAAGAAGAAATTATCTTCTTAGAAATAGAGGAAGAAGTGTTTGTATTGGAGATAAATATAAAAATATGAAGATGCTCTTAAAAAAAGGTAGAGGAAGAATCAAGAAATGAAGGAGAGAGTTGATCTAGAAGGTGAAATTATTTATGCTCTTAAGGAATTAAGAAAGGTAAGAAAGCAGAATTCAAGACTCAAGGTTCAATTTCAAGAATGTGATGAAGAGAAAGGAAAGCTTATACAAGATCTGACAAACTCAATATCTAAGACAAGGAGATTTAAAGAAAATTTAGAAGAAAAAGTCTTAGAATGTGAAATATTAGAGCATGAGGTAGCTTCACTAAGGAAGGAAGTGAAAGAGTCTAAAGATAAGCTACACAGGTTTGGGAAAAGCTCAAAGACTTTGGATAAGATTATCAATGTACAAATATCTTCATCAAACAAGACAGGACTTGGTTTTGAAGAAGGACAAAGAGAACAAGGAGAGGAGTCAAGCTCAAGCTCCAAAGAAGAAGAAGTTTCAAAAAAGAGAGTGAAGGAGAAAGTGAGACTTATGAGGATAAGTTGAAAAATAGAAGGTTCACCAAGGAAGGAAATAATGCACAAATAAGGAACAGATGGAACAGGAAACATCACAGGGAAGAAAGGACTAAGAGACCAATGGGTTCAAGGAAATATTTCTTCAAAGGATGTTGCTTCTCATGTAACAGGTTTGGTCACAAGGCTATGCAAGTGTGGGACATAGGAAAAGAAGGAATATGGTTTCACTAAGAGGAATTTCAGAAATGGGTATCTCTTTCAAGGGTATTGTTACTCTTGTAATCATTTTGGTCATAAGGCAATTGATTGTAGGGTTCATGATAGGAATGGGTATGGCTTCACCAGGAGGAACTTCAAGATATTTGCACCTTCAAGGAACTACAACATTAAGTGTTATAAGTGCAATAATGTTGGGCATATGGCTAAGTGGTGTAGAACAAAATTTCTAGAGACAAGAAAGAACAAGGATATTCAAAAGAATCAGAAGGATCAGTTGAGGAAGAAGGTGGACAAAGAAAAAGAGTAGTGTATGCTGGGAGTAGAGATACTCCCACCCCAAAATTAATCACCTCAAGGAGAGGAGGTGGGGAGGGGGCTGAGCTAAGAGTCTTATATTTAGCCCCAAAGGAGTCCCTTTGCCATTGATGACAAAGGGGGAGAGATTTGAGTTAGGGGGAGAGCATTCAGTTAGGGGGAGCAATTTCCCAGGGGGAGAAGAATTGGAAAAAGGAAAAAGGAATGGTTAAGGAAAAGGGTTGCCATCAATGACAAAGGGGGAGATTGTTGGAAATTTTGAGTAGTTATGTTGTCATTGATGTCAAAAGTTAGTTCATCTCAAGTGCAAAGGAATTGACAAAAGGAGGGTTAAAATATTTATATTTTAAGCCCAAGAGATTTGGTTTAAATACCCCAAAGAAAGGAAATATCTAGGCCCAAAGGAAATAATATTATAATATTTATTATTATAATATTAAAGTTGTCAAGAGAAAGCCTAAGGTGAAGAAATGAAATATCTAGGCCCAAAGGAAATAATATTATAATATTTATTATTATAATATTAAAGTGCTAAGAGGAAGCCTAAAGATTAATTATAAAATAATTATAATATTTATATTATAATAATTTTATAACCCTAAGTGGGTTTGGCACCAAGAATAAAATTTAAATATCTAATTTCCACCGACATCCAAGCAAGGAAGAAAAATGGTATTTATACCATAAAGTTTTGAAGACAAAAGTTAAGTCTCCGAAATGCACATGTGAAGGGTTAACAAAATTATTTGATGTGAATTTCATGAGAAAAGAAAGATGAAGGCTTTTATTTTTAAAGATAAAGGAGAATAGTGGATGCATAAAGGTAGAAGGGTGCATGTCCCTATTACCAACCACACGATTGGCCTAGTGGCAAGGCTTGGCAACGTAAGGCATTTGCGGATAGCAGGTCTCACATTCGATTCCCGGTGGTAGTAGAGGGAAGTGTTTTATTTCAAATATTTTGGTGCAATGGAAGGTACAAAGGGCAGTGAGCGCATCATGGTGTTTGTGTGGGTGCGCAGCCCAAGTGGCAGCCTAGCCAAGGCTAAGGTGCTAGGCAGGCGGTGAACGCGAGTTCGATTCGCATGGAGTGCATGTTAGTGTTTTGAGGTGCACAAATTTATTTTTGATTACATGGCTAAGGTATGATTCAAAAATTTTATTATTGTTGTGTACTTTGAAAAGACAAAGTGTTTGTTGAATTAAGAATTGGAGATTATAAGGTGTAAGCAAGGAATTTTATTATTGTAATTTGGAATGTATGTTGGATTAAGAATTGGAGATTATAAGGTGTAAGCAAGAAATTTTATTGTTGTAATTTGGAATGTATGTTGGGTTAATAATTGGAGAGTATAAGGTGTAAACAAAGGATTTTATTATTGTAATTTGAAATCTATTTTGAGTTAGAATATTAAAGTGTTTGGAAGGTTGAAATTTGGGTTGAAATATTTTATGTTGAGTTGGAGTTAAAAGGAGCTATAGGGATATTGTCATTATAGTGGTTTTGCTTGAGTGAGTGTATGATCTATTGATTGAGGATTTATTTTTTAAGGAAGGAGTAATAAGGTGTATTTGTGACTTGACATTTTATTGTATTTCTTGTATGGTGAAATATTTGTTGAGGTAAATATTCTTGTGGAGATTTTGAGATAGATTGTTGCTATCTAACCTAGAATTGGTAAAAGGATTTGGTTGTGAGTAAAACAGGTTTTGAAGACATATCTCCATCAAAACAAAAAGGTATGGGCACATCATATTTTGATTAAAGTGTTGTTGGATTGAATGTTGTGAAATACAAGGTGGAGTGAAAAGGATTGTTTGATAAGCATTGTTGGAAATGTTTGAGTGAGTTTTCATATGCTTCATTGGTGAATGTTTAAGAGAACATTTGAGATAGAGATTGAGGATTATTTGAGTTAGGGTTTGAGACCCACATTGTGCACTTTGTTTGAAGAAGTATGAAAACACTTGTTTAGGGTTAGTGAACAAGTTGTGTTTCATTGGTTGAATGATTGAGTGAAATTCTTGAGCATTGGTTTTGAGTGATATTGAAAGTGAATGTGCAAACATTAGAAATCAGATTTGTGAAAGCGACAGACTTAATGATTGAGTAGAACATATTGAGTTTTTGATAGAGTACATCATTCTCTATATGTTCCAGAGGTTAAACGAATTCTGAATAGAATATGTCTAAACTACTTCAAGTTAAAGGAATTACTTTGAATATTAGACAAAGCAATTGATAGCATTGTGTGCAAGATTTGAGATTTATTGAGCATATCTTGTGAGCTGTTTTGAGCATGTGTTTGAGCATATTTGAGGTAAGTTTAGATGAGAGATTGAGAATTGGATTAAGATTTGAGGTAAGTCTTGGTGAAGACTTGAGAGCAGATTGAGCAAGTTCTAGAGAGGACTTGAAGGTAGATTTGAGGTAAGTCTTGGTGAAGACTTGAGAGCAGATTGAGCAAGTTCTAGAGAGGACTTGAAGGTATATTTGAGGTAAGTCTTGGTGAAGACTTGAGAGCAGATTGAGCAAGTTCTAGAGAGGACTTGAAGGTAGATTTGAGGTAAGTCTTGGTGAAGACTTGAGAGAAAATTGAGCAAGTTCTAGAGAGGACTTGAAGGTAGATTTGAGGTAAGTCTTGGTGAAGACTTGAGAGTAGATTGAGCAAGTTCTAGAGAGGACTTGAAGGTAAATTTGAGGTAAGTATTTGTGAAGACTTGAGAAAGAGTTGATTGATTGATTTGTTCAAGCTTTGTGTTAAGGCTTGGGGTAAATCTAAGTAGAGTTGATTTATGATTGGATCAAGCTTTGTGTTAAGGCTTGAGGATAGATTTGAGGATAGAGTTTGGTATAAATTTATGAGTAGATTTGTGCTAGACCTGAGATAGAGTTAGAATATATTTGTACTAGACTTAGGATAGAGTTTGGTGTAGATCTGAGATAGAGTTGAGAGCAAGCTTTGGAGGTGATAGAGCGAGGACAACAATCTCTAGTGGATAGAGATCCATTAGCCAGGGTAGTGAGGATAGAGGTCTTCAGTGGATAGAGATCCATAAGCCAGAGCAGTGGGGGTAGAAGTCTTCTAGAAGATCATCAACTAGAGAAGAGGGGAAAGAGTTCTCCTATGGATAGAGATCCATGAACCAGAGCAAGGGGAAAGAGTTCTCCTATGGAGTGTGATCCATGAACCAGCTGGGAAGATAGAGTTCTTCTATGGAGAGAGATCCACAAACCAATTGAGGAGAAAGAGTTCTCCTGGGTCAAGTTCCATGAACCAGAGAAGAGGGGAAAGAGTTCTCCTATGGAGAGAGATCCAAAAATTAGAGCATTAGGGGATTGGTGTCTCCTTTGGATAGAGGTCCATAAACATTGTAATAGGGAAGTGATTCCCAAGAGATTTGTTGAGAAAATTTAGTGGAAATATTTTCTCCGTGGAGTAGCCCACATTGGGTGAACCACGTTAAATTGGTGTCTCTATTGTGTGTGATGATTTATGCATTGCTTTGATTATTGTTGTTGATATTGCCATTGATAATATTGGATAATATTTTTTGGGAAAGAAAAGTAAAATTTGATCTTATACTGTTCACCCCCCTCTCAGTATAAGCTTGTGTTCTTCAATTGGTATCAGAGTGGGTTCCTTTGAAATATTTTAATAGCTTGAAGAAAAATTATATAGGAACACAGATGGTATCCCAGAGTGTATCTTTAGCTAATAATGCATCATTGTTCTATTGGAATAATTATGCTTTTTGGAACATAATAATGAATACTTACTCGATGGAACAAGGATATGAGACATGGCAAGTAGTTGAGGATAGATACACACCTCCAGCTAGTCCTCCTATAGATAAATATGGTAAGCTCCTACATCTGTATAATGCAAAGGCAATGAATGCAATATTAAGTGGTTTACATGAATTAGAGTTTGTAAAATTTATGCATTACACATAAGCAAAAGAGATTTGGAAAAAAATTGAAGAAAACATATGAGGGAGACAAAAAGGTCAAGATGGCAAAATTGCAAAATCACAATAAAATCTTTGAAGATGTGAATATGAAGGATGAGGAAGACATTGCTACATACTTACTTCATGTGGATGAGGTTTTTAACTCCATGCAAGGACTTGGGTTTAAAGTTGAAGAATGAGATGTTTTTCAAAAGGTTTTAAGGTCACTCCCTATGAGGTATAGTGAAAAGGTTTCAACCATAAAAGAAACAAGAGATATTGAAACTTTGATTAGGGATGAGTTGCATGGAACTCTCACAACTTATGAGATGAGAATAGGAAAGGATATTATCCCCAGGAAAGAGGTAACCTTCAAATTAGCAAAGAAGACAAAAGATAATAAGTCAAATTCAAGTGATGATTCATATAATAAAGAAGAAGAAAATCTCTTCTTGGCAATAGAGGAAGAAGGAAGTGTTTCTATTGGAGATAAATCTGAAAAGTATGAGGATGCTCTTAAAAAAAAAAAGGTAGAGGAAGAATCAAGAAATGAAGAAGAAGGAGGTGAGATTATTTTTACTCTTAAGGAATTAAGAAAGGTAATAAAGTATAATTCAAGACTCAAGGTTCAATTTCAATAATGTGATTAAGAGAAAGGAAATCTTATACAAGATCTAAAAAAATTAATATCTAAGACAAGGAGATATAAAGAAAAGTTATAATGAAAAGTCTTAGAAAATGAAATATTAGAGCATGAGGTAGCTTCACTGAGGAAGGAAGTGAAAGAGTATAAAGACAAGCTACACAAGTTTGGAAAAATATCAAAGACCTTGAATAAGATTATCAGTGTACAAAGATCTTCATAAAACAAGATAGGACTTGGTTTTGAAGAAGGACAAAGAGAACAAGAAGATGATTCAATATCAATATCCAAAGAATAAGAAGATTCAAAAAAGGAGAGTGAAGCAGAAAGTGAGACTTATGAGGATATGTTGAAAAATAGAAGGTTCACCAAAGAAGGAAATAATGCACAAATAAGGAACATATGGAATAGGAAACATCACAGGGAAGAAAGGACCAAGAGACCAGTGGGTTCAAGGTAATATTTCTTCAAAGGATGTTGCTTCTCATGTAAGAGGTTTGGTCACAAGGCTATGCAATGCAGGACACAGGAAAAGAAGGAATATGGTTTCACTAAGAGGAATTTTAGAAATGGGTATCTCTTTCAAGGGTATTGGTACTCTTGTAATCATTTTGGTCATAAGATAATTTATCACAAGGTTTATGATACGAATGGGTATGGCTTCACCAGGATGAACTTCAAGATATTTTCACCTTCGAGGAACTACAATATTAAGTGTTATAAGTGCAATAATGTTGGGCATATGGCTAAGTGGTGTAGAAAAAATTTTCCAGAGACAAGCAGGAATAGGGATATTCAAAAGAATTAGAAGGATCAATTGTGAAAGAAGGTGGACAAAGAAAAATAGCAGTGTATGCTGAGAGTAGAGATAATCCCACCCCAAAATTAATCATCCCAATGAGAGGAGGTGGGGAGGGGGCTGATATAATAGTCTTATATTTAGCCTCAAAGGAGTCCCTTTGCCAATGATGACAAAGAGGGAGAGATTTGAGTTAGGGGGAGAGCATTCAGTTAGGGGGAGTAGTTTCCCAGGGGGAGAAGAATTGGAAAAAGGAAAAAGGAATGATTAAATAAAATGGTTGCCATCAATGATAAAGGGGGAGATTGTTAGAAATTTTGAGTAGTTATGTTGTCATTGATGTCAAAATTCAGTTCATCTCAAGTGCAAAGGAATTTACAAAATGAGGGTTAAAATATTTATATTTTAAGCCCAAGAGATTTGGTTTAAATACCTTGAAGAAAGGAAATATCTAGGCCCAAAGGAAATAATATTATAATATTTATTATTATAATATTAAAGTGCTAAGAGGAAGCCTAAAATATTAATTATAAAATAATTATAATATTTATATTATAATAATTTTATAACCCTAAGTGGGTTTGGTGCCAAGAATAAAATTCAAATATCTAATTTCCACTGACATCCAAGAAAGGAAGAAAAATGGTATTTATACCATAAATTTTTGAAGAAAAGAATAAAGTCTTTAAAATGCACATGTTAAGGTTTAACGAAATTAGTTGATGCGAATTTCATGAGCAAAGAAAGACGAAGGCTTTTACTTTTAAAGCTAAAGGAGAACAGTGGATGCATAAAGGTAGAAGGGTGCATGTCCCTATTACCAACCACATGGTTGGTCTAGTGGTAAGGCTTGGCAGTGTAAGGCATTTGTAGGTAGCAGGTCTCACATTTGATTCCCGATGGCAGCTGAGGGAAGTGTTTTATTTTTAAACTGTTTGGTGAAGTAAATATTCTTGTGGAGATTTTGAGATAGACTATTTCTATCTACCCTAGAATTGGAAAAAGGATTTGGTTTTGAGTAAAACATATTTTGAATATATATATCCATAAAATTAAAAAGGTATGGGCACATTATATTTTCATTAGTGTTGTTTGATTGAATGTTGTGAAATACAAGGTGGAGTGAAAATGATTGTTTGATAAGCATTGTTGGAAATGTTTGAGTGAATTTTTCATATGTTTCATTGGTGAATGTTTAAGAGACCATTTGAGATAGCGATTGAGGATTATTTGAGTTAGGGTTTGAGACCCACATTGTGCACTTTGTTTGAAGAAGTATGAAAATACTTATTTAGGATTAGTGAACAAGTTATGTTTCATTGGTTGAATGATTGAGTGAAATTCTTGAGCATTGGTTTTGAGTGATATTGAAAGTGAATGTGCAAACATTAGAAATCATATTATGAAAGTGATAGACTTAATGATTGAGTAGAATATATTAAGTTTTTGATAGAGTACATTATTCTCTATATGTTCTATAAGTTAAACAAATTTTGAGTAGAATATGTCTAAACTGTTTCAAGTTAATGGAATTACTTTTAATATTGGACAAAGCATTTCATAGAATTATGTGCAAGATTTGAGATTGATGGAGCATATCTTATGATTTGTTTTGAGCATGTATTTAAGCATATTTGAGGTAATTATTGGTGAAGAATTGAGAGTAGATTGAGCAAGTTCTAGAGAGGACTTGGAAGTAAATTTGAGGTAAGTCTTGGTGAAGACTTGAGAGCATATTGAGCAATTTCTATAAAGGACTTAAAGGCAAATTTGAGGCAAGTCTTGGTGATGAATTGAGACCAGATTGTGCATTTTAAAGAGAGGAATTGAAGGTATATTTGATGTAAGTCTTGGTGAAGAATTAAGAGCATATTGACCAAGTTCCAGAGAGGATTTGAAGGCAGATTTGAAGTAAGTATTAGCAAAGACTTGAGAGCATATTGAGAAAGTTCTAGAGAGGACTTGAAGGTAAATTTGAGATAAGTCTTGGTGAAGAATTGAGAGTAGATTGAGCAAGTTCCAAAGAGGACTTGAAGGTAGATTTGAGGTAAGTATTTGTGAAGACTTGAGAGTAGAGTTGATTGATTGATTTATTCAATCTTTGTGTTAAGGCTTGGGGTAAATCTAAGCAAAGTTGATTTGTGATTGGATCAAGCTTTGTGTTAAGTCTTGAGGATAGATTTGAGGATAAATTTTAGTATAAATTTGTGAGAATATTTGTACTAGACCTGAGATAGAGTTAGAATAGATTTGTACTACACTTGAGATAGAGTTTGGTGCAAATCTAACACAGAGTTAAGAGCAATATTTGGAGGTAATAGAGTACAGGATTGAAGTCTCTAGTGGATAGAGATCCATTATCCGTGGTAGTGAGGATAAAGGTATTTAGTGGATAGAGATCCATTATCCAGAGCAGTGGGGGTATAAGTCTTCTAGAAGATCATTAGACATAGCAAAATGGAAATAGTTCTTCTATGGATAGAGATCCATGAACCAGAGCAACGGGAAAGAGATCTCCTGTAGAGTGTGATCCATGAACAAGATGGGAAGATAAAGTTCCTCCATGGAGAAAGATCCACAAACCAGTTGAGGAGAAAGAGTTCTCTTTGGTCAGGTTCCACGAACCAAAGAAGAGGGGAAAGAGTTCTCCTATGGAGAGAGATCAAAAAATTAGAGCATTAGGGGATTGGTGTCTCCTTTGGATAGAGGTCCATAAACATTGTAATAGGTAAGTGATTCCCAAGAGATTTGTTGAGAAAATTTAGTGGAAATATTTTCTCCGTGGAGTAGCCCACATTGGGTGAACCATGTTAAAATTGTGTCTCTATTGTGTGTGATGATTTGTGCATTACTTTTATTACAACTGATGATATTTCCATTGATAATTTTGGATAATATTATTTGGAAAAGAAAAGTAAAATTGGTCTTATACTGTTCACCCCCCCTCTCAGTATAAGCTTGTGTTCTTCACATGCCCTCATCATTTGGCTAAAACAAATAGGTTTTAACAAGGGTAGATGCATTTTGGACAACATAATCATTGTCTAGGAGGAAATGGGTAAGGCAATATCAACAAAAATCCTTATTTATTATAATTTATTTTCTAAAGCCTATGATAGGATTGAGTGGCCTTTCATTATATCCATGGTACAAGCCCTTGTATTTGGCCCCAAAAATTTTAGCATAATTAAAATCCTTTTTATAGATGCCTCATCTTGCATTACTATCAATGGCTAGTAGTCCTTCTATTTTGGCTTATATAGATCTATTTAATAAGGTTTTCCTCTTACCTCGTCTTTGTATGTCTTAGCAACTAAGGGCTTTCTGTACCTACTTGATAATGTTGTTACCAAGGATATAGTGAAATGGGTTTCACTTCCTAAAACTTATCAGTAGTTTATTAATGATCACTTTGTCAATGACTCTCTTCTCATCCTTATTTAAGATGAATACAATGTGGCATAGACCCTTAAGTGCTTGGACACCTTCTACCTAGCTTCTGGTTCAAGTATTCAATGGCATAATACCTAGTGTTATAGGTAGTTCTTTTTAACCACACTCTATTGGCTTGATACTTATAGAAGGAAGTGGATTCAACATGGCAAAATTTTCCACTTTCTTGGAATCCCTTTCACATTTTATTCCTCATACTCTACCCTCTAGTAGTATGTTCTTGACAAAGTGAAAAGAAAACTTCAAAAGTGGCTTCCCAAATTGCTTTTTTTAGCATGAAAATTACAAGTCTACTCTAAGATCCTTGCTGCCACTCATGTTTTTCATTCATCTTGTTGGGTTCCCTCAAAATCCTCTTGCCACAAATTGGAGAAAATTCTCTTGGATTTTATGTGGGCATCTTCATTAGAGAAATAGGGTTTCCATAGAGTTGCTTGGGACTTTTGTTGTCTTCCAAACGATTCCAGAGGGCTAGGATTGCTTGACATATTTTTACAAGGCACTGATCTATGTACCAAATGGATTATTAATTCTATTCAAGGCAATAAGAATTGAAAACTCTTACTTAGAAATTGCACAGCCCTTTATGTCCTCCATATGAGAAAATCCTAGAGGGATCTTGGACTTCAATCCATTCTTGTGATGAAGGTGTTGATTAAAATTTAGGGCACTTTTATTACAAAAATTATTTGGAAAACATGGGAAGCTCTTCATCCTTTTTTTTGGTAGATAATATACTATAGCATTAATACCGGGTTTTACAGGTTGACCCAAAACCTTTTACAAAAATTAGCCTAGGGTTATTGATGAACATGTCCTTACTAAGGATCCTATATATGTAAAATCTACATGCCGCCAAAGCCATTACATCCGGTAAGGCACATAGCCTGATATTAAAAAGAAACTTCCCATACAACATTTTGGGTATACCCCAAGAAAACACACCTGCATATTAATTACAAAAAAAGAAATAGACACAGATCCCTTCCTTGAAACAATAGAGAAACAAAAAATTGCAGACACACATAGCAGAGTACTAAAAAAAACTCCCACAAGCTCTGTATTGATAGTTACTCTTAATAATTCTTTGGTAATTGATTTCTTCTGTATATGACATGCTTTGGGATAACATCCCATCTTGGCAAGTCAACCTTGGAGAAGTGATCCTACTGGCTAGATTTATGGCGATGGCTATCTGGTGGTCCACGTGGCTCTGGTTCGAAGTCTTATATTGTCGTTTCTTTCCTGCCCTGTGATTATCAACCAACCTCAAATTACTAAGATGACTAGGAGCCATGTTATCTAACATGTGACTATCCCCATTAGTCTTTGTAGTATTTCCAAGCAGCATCCACCAATACTGACAGCTTGGATAATTTTTATTCTGAGTCCATTTCAAAAAAGATACAGGAATACTCATATCCTTCAAACTTACAGTGGCTTACTTGTTGGTAAATTTGACTATCATTCTTGGCATTCTTGTTTAATAATATTCTCTACTTTGCTCTAGATACCGTGTTCCCATTTGAAAAAAAATTCACGATCGACACCCAAATTTGCCAACTTATCAACAACTTTGTTAGCTTCCCTAAAGACATGTTGGGCTTTTTTGTCCTATCTTCCTTGGAAAAGGATCCTAGCCTCTTCAACAATTGTTTTAATCCTCCAAGGAGTTGTTTTCCAATTATTGAGGAGATTTATAACATGCATAGAGTCTCCTTCTACGATCAAATTGCCTTCTAAGTCTTGAGTCATTTGAAGGCCTCTCCACATAGCTCTAGCTTTAGATTTGTTGTTCATCCTTGTTCCCAAATATTCATAAAATACAAGCATCATATTCCCATTATGATCTTGCACAATACTGCCAGTGCCTTTTCTACCAGGATTTTCATTAGCCGCTCCATCAAAATTAAACTTAAACCAACCTGTAGGAGGTGGGGACCACTTAACATTGGCTTTGGGGTTGACTACCCTAGGCACATACTCATATAACAAGGTTAAGCTTAAATATTGAGCAATCGTGGTCTCCTGTAGATGAGGTTTACGACTATCAAAAGGGATAAGGTTCATATTCTCGTTGGCAAAGGATAGGATCCTGGAAATGATGTTTTGATGATCATGGATAAACTCATTAAAGACTCTACGGTTCATTTATAACCACACCTACCAAAGATAGTGATTGAGACAAAATTTCCACATGTATCTAAGTCTTTGGCTTAAAAATGGGCAAGGCCATTAGACGAATAAATATAGTACGGTGGATGGTTTAACCCAGGAAATATTGAAGGCCTTAAAAACCCCACTTAGGATAGTCAAGGAAAATGGGCACTCAAGGAAAATGTGATAAATGGTCTCCCAATTAGCCCTGCATAGATAAAAATGATTCATGATACAAATACCTTTACACATCATATTATCAATGGTTAGAATTCTTCCTTGGATAACCAGCCATGAAAAGACTACAATTTTTGGAATTAAATATTTTATCCAAACTAAGTCCTTTTGGAGGACAAAATATTTATCATCAAGCTGAAGCTTGTAATCCGATTTAATAGTGAACTACATATTTTATGTAGGATCCTAGGTCACTTGATATTACTTGGGTCTCATGGGGAGAAATTATTGCCCGAGAATGTTACAAAGATCATTTTATTCCACTTGAAATCCCTGAATCCTTATTTGTTTCCACTTCATTCTACCTCTATTCTCAATCATATAATCAGAGACTTTTTTGCCAATGATTTCTTCTGTGATATCTCTGATTTGAGCTAAGTTAATATATTGCATTAGTAGTTCATCCTTAGACCACCTGTCATTCCAGAAATTTATCCTATCACCTTGCCTAAAACCCATATTAAATATTTTTTTATTATTTCCTTAGAATTGAGAATTGCTTTCCAAAAAGCAGAACCTCTGATTGGAACCGAGTCACTTAGGAATTCCATATTTTGAAGATACTTTCGTTTGATGATAGTTGTTCATTCATTTTCTTCACCAAAAATGAGGCACCATGCATGCTTAGCTAGTAAATATAAATTCATATGAGCAATTATCCTTAGATCTAAGCCCCCATTTTACTTGGGTCTACACACTTTGGTCAATCCTACAAGGTGTATCCTTTTTTTCTCCTCTGATCCAGTCCATAAAAATTCTTTTTGGAGTTTCTCAATGTTTTGGAAAACCTTCACAGGGGCTTTTAAAACAGAGAGTAAATAGATGAGAATGCTCTGAAGAGAGGCCTTAGTGAGGGTAATATTTCCTTCTTGAGATAGAATATGACCTTTCCATCTAGCAAGTTTTTTTTAATTCTTTCAATAACCCTGTCCCACATTGACTCTCTCGGAGAACCAATTAAAATAGGGAGACCAAGATACGAAGTGGGGAGGTTTTCTATATCACACCCTAAATTTTTTGCAATCCTTCCTTACCTCTAAATGGGGATGTTCAATAAATATAATTTACTTTTACTAAAATTAACTTTTTGACCAGCAATGTCCTCGTAGAGTTGCAAGATGTATTTAATTCTTTTGGCCTAAACCATCGATACCTTAGTCAATAGAAGGGTATCATTGATGAATTATTGGTGAGAAATAGCCCTAATGAGAGATGTTGATTTGATTCCTGATATTATACTTGAACTGCAAGCATTTTTTATGGTTTTACCTAAATCTTCTACCACAATGATGAATAACATGGGGCGGATAGGGTTCCCCTACTGAATTCCTATGCTACTTTGAAAGTAATCAGTAGTTGTTTCATTAACCAGAATTGAGAACCATGCTTTAGAAATGCATTCTTTGATCAAATTAACTCATTGGTGGTGAAAACCAAACTTAAGGAGGACAACAATTAGAAAGTCCCAATTTAGCCTATCAAATGCTTTGTTCATATCAAGGTTGAGGGTAAAAATAGACCTATTAGTCTTATGAGCAGAGTGTAGAGCTTCATTAACTATGATAACTCTATCCAAGATTGACCTACCCTAGATAGAACTTCCATAGAACGGATCTATGATGTGGGGCAGAACATATCTCATTCTGTTTGCAGTGGCTTTAGTTAGGATCTTGTAAGAAACATTGCATAGACTGATTGGCCTGAAGTTTGCCATAGATTCAGGGGTTTGCTTCTTAGGAATTAGAGAAATAAAAGTAGAGTTGAGATATTTTGGGGTATGATTGCTTGCTTGGAATTGTCTGATAGTAGAAATTACATCCTCACTTATGATGTCCCAAAAATATTGATAGAAACAAGGGGGAAAGCCATCGAGTCACGGGGCTTTGTCTAGCTCCATGCTAAACAAGGCTTCCTTAATTTTCTCATCAGAAAAGGGAGCTAGAAGCTTAAGGTTTATATCCTCATTTATTATGCTAGGAATGGATTGTAAGAGAATATTTTTGTCCTCCTCATTGCACTGCAATTCCTAACCAAGGATAGAATTGAAATAAGTTATTGCCTCCTTTCTAATTTCTGTTAAGTCTTGAGTAATAGAAACATCTACTTTTTAAAATGTTTATCTTGTTATTGCTTATGTTTCTAAGTGTGGTGATGTGAAAAAACATGGAATTTGAATCTCCATATTTCAACCAAAGAGCCCTTGATTTTTTCCTCCAATAGATTTCCTCACAGGCCAAAATGTTATGAAACTCTGCTAGTTTTTTCTGTTCCTCCTGCCTAGTAGTTTCATCAGCATCACCATGTTGAATCCTCTGATCAATTATCTTAAAAATTTCAAAAACCTATTTTTTATTTTCAAAGAGGTTCCCAAAGACCTATTTGTTCCAAGTTCGAAGCTTTTCCTTAAAATACTTTAATTTACCAGCAAGTTTAAAAGTTGCACTACCCCTAATAGGCTGCTGCTACCACTGAATTAAGTTATCTCTAAAACTGGAATGTTTGATCCACATAGATTGAAATCTAAAATGTTTCTTGAAGGAAAGATAGTTAGGGATCTCCAACAAAATGGGATTATGATCAGAGGCAATTTTAGGAAGGGCTTGCAGGGTAGAATCACCAAACAAAGTTGTAGCCTCCTTTGATAGAAAAAACCTATCAAGCATTTCTTGAATGAGATGACACCCTATCCGTCGATTGCTCCAGGTATAATTTTCTCCTCTAAGTTTTACATCCATCAATATGTTGGAGTTCACAAATTCATTGAACTCATTCATGCTCCTGATAGGTGGTCCATTTCCACCCATTTTTTTTGAAGGGTAAAGAGGAGTGTTAAAATCCTCAGCTAGAATCCAGGGGATATTATGGAAGATTTCACTCAGATTGCCTATGTAATCCCACAGTAGAGCTCTCCCTTGAATTGAAGTCAGGGCATAAATATTTGAAAGGATCCATGACCTATTGTTATTTATTTCCATAAATAAAACACTAAGAACCCTGTTATCTTTCTAAATAATGATGCCTTCTACTATCCAGGGATCCCACAAAGTCAAGGCCTCTAGACGCTCCTATGGATGATTTGCAAACCATATCCCCTTGATTCCAAATTTTTTTTGCTACTTTTTTGGCTGAATCTCATTGGTTTTTTTTTCTTGCAACATGATAATAGTTGGATTCACTTGATTTCTTATTGCACTGACTTCCCTGTGTTTGGGTAGGCCATTGAGGCCTCTCACATTCCATGAGAGGAACTAATTTGTTGTCTTCAAAACCCAAAATAACCTATTCAAACAAGGTTCTCTATTTTCCATTGGCAATGTCATTATCAGTTTTAATTTTTTGATGCTCAAAATTTGATATTCTCCCTCTTCTTTTTTCACTACCAAAATCTATAGGAGACTTCATAGTGCTCCTGGTTTTTTTAAGGCTAAAATTGGGGGAGGCAATTTGTTGCAGAATCGAACTACCATATTTCTCAGTCTGAAGAGTTTCATATATCTCCACCCCTACATCCAAATATTCTTCATCCTTGGCTACTCTAGAATGATAATTATTTATGCAATTGAATTTCCATTAATCAACATTTAGTTTGATGGTCCCCCATTCTCACTTATCAATATCAGTTGTTGTCCCAAGTCCCTTGGGTCTGAGCCCTTTATTTTTTTTCATAAGGGTATTAGGGTCATCTATGACATTTTTTCCAAATTGACTTGAAACTAGATTTCATGGGATGAAGCTAAAGTAAATTTTTGTCTCTCTGAGGCTCACAAGGAGATGTTTTAGGTTATCCAAGACATAGATTCACCTAAAATGTTTAATAAAATTGGGGTTCAAACCCTATGCCCATGGTGGAAAGTTTAGAAATGGTATCGTAACACTCCTTTTAGGATCTATAAGCTCTACAAAGGGTACTTATGGTTCTCACCACATTTACCCATTGTCCCAAAGCTGAATGAATAGTGGATAAATCAATCAACCAATAGAGATTGTAAAATTGCTTCCACATTATCTAGGATGCTATTTTGGATCCTAAAGTGGCTCATTTAATTTTGTGTCTCCTTTTTCAAGGGCTTCATATATGAGAATGTCTTATTCATTGAGGGTTGCATATTCCCAAATGCACCTTTTGTCATTACAAGAAATCCATTAATTTTTTTTTTTGTACTATCTTAGAGGCCAAGCAACTTGGACTTGGATACATAATTTTTTCAAACCTTTTAGGCCAAAACTTTTTCTTGGCACATTATGTTTCTTGGGGATACAATCCAAATGCCAAAAAATATTGAGCATATATAGTATATCTTTATAAATGATATTCTATTTGACATATGGAATAGCTGCAATACTATTTTTTTCTAAGCAACAAGCATCTCCAACTTTTTTCATGTATTCAAAAGCTCTAATCTGATCTAATATTTTATTTTAGATTCAATCATAGGTGAATAAGTTTTTTTTTTAGGTTAAATATTTTCTTACTATACTAGATCATTAGGTGAACACTTCTTGCATTATGGTTCATGCTCTACCCTTCGCACCTCACCAAAGGATCTTCTCTTCTTAATAGAGAGCTCAGGGCAAAAATATATCCTAGGGTAGGACTTTGGTTTCTCGTATCCCCTTACCTTAGGATAAAAACATACCAAATATGGATTCCACTCCCCATAGTGACCCATGTAGTACTACGATTGGGGCTATTCTTCTTGGTGGTCTAACTTTCTTCCTCAAACTATGGTTGACACTCCTAGGTTGCAAGGTGAGGGCTCTGGATAGGAGCTAGTTCTAGAAGATATTGATCCTATCATTGGTTGGGGCACTCCTTTGTATAATGATATCCATCCATCTACAAGTGCTACCCTTATGAAAACATTATTGTTAGTGGACCTTGTGCCATTTTGTTATGTTAAATTGCTAGTTGTTTTAGATCCCTTTTGGCCCTAGTTTGGTTTGCTACATAGGATTTATGGGGTGTGCTTCCATACCACCCATTTTTTGTGAATTATACTCTTATTATTATTTATTTAATAGTTTTAGGTCACTTTCAACAAAATAAATAGATAAAATAAAATAAAATATCAACTCTAAAAGTATGCCATAGTTGGGTGTATTCAATTGACATATTGGTGCAGTCACTCTAAAGAATCATGTGCTAAGAGAAATTCTTGGGTTTAAAAGACCTAAAAAATAATGAATCAATGTCCATATAGTTTCATATCTAGGACAAAACCAAAAAATATGTTTGATGTTTTCACATCACCTATAGAATGGGCATCATGGATTGGTAACCCCTAAATGAGCTAGTTTATCACCAATAGGAAGATCTTGATAGTGAATGCTATAATAAAAATTGATAAGCTTTGGTTCCATAATGGTGGAGTAATCAATTTGAAATCTATGTCACCAAATGTTTTTTGTAGACTATAGCCTTTATCTATAATTGAGTTTTTGCACCATCAAGAGATGAGACAAAAGGTATTCATATCCTTTACTAGGCTTATACCTATAAAATGGGGTATCTAAAAACCATTTCAAGTATTTACCCCAAGGTTGGGAGGTTTTTATCCTAATTTAATGAAGTATTTTTGTGGGAATATATTCCACAACTGATTGGAAAGATTCCATGTCCTAATTAGCTAGTCTAAATTTGGCTTTGGCTTCAAGCCAGGAAAACCAATTTCTTGTCATGCTAGAAAAGAGGTACGAAACCACTCAAATGCTATGGAAAAATAATTTTAAAGCATGAATCCATGAGATCTTGGCAAGGGCTCAATCCTAGTGAATGATTACTGACAACCACCACAAAGACTATGTTTAACTAAAAGTCTTTTATTGAATACATTGTCATTCTAAATTAGATAGTGTTTAATGGTTGTCCAAATTATTTTGGCCATAAATATACCCTATTTATGGATAAGTACATTGAGATTAAGGATTATCTAAAGGCCAACATAATTCTAGGTTTGTCAACCATATGGAGTGCCTAAAGCAATTTAGTGATGAAGCAAATATTTCCAAGATTTATTATCTTCCAGGGTCTAAATAACACATTTTGCATAGAGGGAAAGCTCTTGGTTATGTATTTCCAATAGTCCTATACCTTTATATCTATGTAGTAGATAACACAATTCTGAGGTGGCATGATGAAATTCTTTCCCTTGCTCAAAGGAAGCCCATACAAATTTAGTGAGAAAATTTTCAAGCTCTTGGTAGGAAACTTTGGAGGGATCCTAGAAAGACGAGTAGTATACATGGGTTGCAACAAACACATTGGGCCAAACATGAAATTTTCTTAGCTAAAGATAAGATTTTTTACATCCATTGTTGTAGCTTCTTAAATTTGCAAAATTCAAACTGCCGAAGAGTAGAGGAAGAAGAGTGAAAGGTAATGGGGATGCCAAGAAACTCAAATATTTCACCATGGTCACTTCATTTATAAAAAAAATGATTAATATAGGAATTTTTGAGGAATAATTGATGATCACATTACATATTTTTCCATTGAATGTATCCATACATTTTAATTCATGTTTGACACTAGCTTCTTCCTCTAGTAGAGTAAGGAAGGAGTAATATATGAAGTGGTTGTTAACTAGCTACTGAGTAAAATGGAAAATGAATATGCCCTTAACCTGACCTTGAGAAATTGTGTGGATAAGTAAATACCCAAATACCTCAGTAGCTAGCACATAAAGTGTTGGAGCAAGTGGACAACCCTATTGAATAGACCAAAAGATGCCAAAGAAGGAGGATTTTTTTATAATTTATGGTCAAACAAGAAAAGGCATATATAAAACACATATTTATAGAGTGAATGAAGGTTGGCCTAAATACTAATGCCTATAACATTGTAATGATAAAAGGACACTCAATACGATATAAGTTTTGGAAAAATTAATTTTAATAAACATGGATTTATATTGAGAGGTTTGATCCCATTCCGTATATGTTATCTAGAATATACCTACTTTTGATGAATCTTGTTTGTTTAGGATGGATAATTAGTGAAACTAGGTTTGGTAGATGGATTTCCAAAGCCTTAGGAATTATTTTGTAAGAAAATTACCATGAGGTAATAGGACTCTGTAGAAACCCAATTTTTCTCTTGCATCCTAGGATCCTACAAAGTTTTAGGAACCTACCCAAGACTTCTTTTATCCTCCACTACAAAATTTGAATGTCCAAATCAAGTTCACCATCCATAGGATAAAATCACTGAAGGTGAACTTCTTAGATTGGTGGAAACCTTTTCAAATATTAAATTTGAAATTTTCCTCCTCCAATGGTAAAAAATATGAAATTTCCACCTAGACAAGTTCGTAGCCACAAACTTGCATAGGCAACTATTTTGATCCCAAACTTGCAAAACAACAAGTTTCGCATATAGGCAACCATGCTTATCCATGTCAATTTGGATAAGATAGTCCCATATTAAGAATATTACCAATATTGCATGATATTTATTTTTGAAAATGTGATCTTATCTTACCAACTCTCTCAATCATTCTTTCTTGCCAATTTGAACTTGCTTTTCTAATTCAAACTCCTCCATGATAACTTAGAAACCTTGCCTCATCCTTCCCTTCTTAAAATCTATAGATTCAAGCCTTCATTCTAAAATTAGACAATTATTTTTAAGATAATTATTTATAAGTTATTTATGATAATATCTTAGGATTATGTGTGAATCTTGATGTGATCTTGAAGCTTTCTTGATATTCTTTTGTGATGCATTCAAGTTTACTAATGAATATATACCCATTCATCTCCTTAGGCTCTTAGATCCCTTGTTGAAGGTGTCATTTTGATGTCACATACATCAATACCTTGCATGCAAGAGTAGTGGCTATGCAAAAAAAAGGGAATTTCTCCCATCATAATTAGTGTCTTATTGCATCTAATTTTACATATTTTCATTTGACTCCCTAACCATATTAATTCATTATTAGAAAAAACTTTGTTTTGAAACCTTTAAAGGACTTACAAGAATTATTCACAATTCATCATATACACCCTGTGAGACAAGTAAAGTCTCCCTAAGATCGAAGAATGCTCCACAAGATCAATCACACACAAACAAGGAAAACCCACAACACAAATATTAAGTGGTAAAACCCTACTTCAAATGAAGAAGGAAAACATCCACTATGAATCTCACTATATTACTCATTTGATTCAACAATACAAGAATGCTTCAATGTTATGCAACAATATGCATCAACATGATATTACAACACAAGTCAATATGACAAGATATGTTTTGATGTAGTAGAAAACACCCCTATTTAAAGAGAAGCTTTTCTACTACAGCCCTAAATATTATCACAATATTATCTTATCACAATCTAATCTTGAGATGTGTGACAAGTGGCATCTATCAAATATTAGAAAGTGCTTAGTTACTTTATAATCTTCTCACAATCTAATCTTTGAGATGTGTGATAAGTGGCATCTATAAAATATTATAAAGTGATTAGTTACTTTCTAATATTTGCTATAAAAGGGAAATAACTTTTTCCCACAAATTAAATATTCCTAGCACCCTTATTTTATTTATTAACTGGGTGGGAATACTTTTACATCAAATAGAATTATTTTCTAATTCAAATATTATTCTTTAGAATTTATATTTTAGTCTAAGAATAATTTACACAATGTTGCATTACATATTCCAAAACACCCTTGGACTATTACCCAATATATTTAATATTATTTCCATATCTACATGCACTCCCTACCAATTTACCACTTACAATATTAGTAGGCAACAACTTTAATTTTCTCATTCTCTATTTATAGCACCAACATAATTTTTATCTTTTTAGGTTCTCTAATATTAGGAGAATCTATTCATCCAAATTTTATGACTTAACTCTTTTTTTACACCTTTGCAAGTAAAATAATTAACCATAGGTTCTACAGGCTATTAATTTATTCTCAAGGGGGATGAATTTGCCTTGTAAATGACAAATTTGATTTAGCTAGTCAAATAATCAATTTTCAACTTAGTAGTTTTTTTTTCAAGCTCAAATTGATCATTAGCATATTCTCAATAATGAATACTAGCCTTTGTAGAATTTTGGTTTCAATATGTTTAGTAAAGATCTTCAAGGTGTATATTTGTTTTTTGTCAAAGGAACAAAGGGTTTGACTACTAGTAAGGAATTTCAATACCTTCCCTAGAATCATAGCACACTCCCTAAAACTTTCTTATCTTCTATTTTGTCCTATTTTTTATTTTTGTAGGTTCATCGGCTATAGTGTAATCTCACCAGTAATGATTCTTGTTTGTACATGGTAAAGTTATAAAGTGAGGAATCAAATTCTAGATTTCAAGCATCAGATAAAATTTGAAATTTCATAGGTTAGAGGGTTTGCTAGCAACAATATTTGGTCTATAGAAAGTGATTTCAAGGAGGTGAAAAATGTGATCAGGTGAAAAATGTGATCTCTATTTTCAAATCCATAAACTGCATATCCCAGGGATTCTTGTTTTTTTTTGTTTCTTCATTTTGAATGGTATTGTTTGCTATTTTTTTTTCTAGTTTATTACATATTTAAAACGAAATCAAGGAATTCAAGTTTTTTTTTGTTGAAAACTCTAGCACAACACATAAAAGCGATTGGAAATAAAATAACCTAGGCTTTTACACTTTTTTTTAGGCATCAAATCTAAAAGACCATTTAATTTTAACCTCTAGGATATATTTTTTTGCTTGCATTAATCTCTTGAGTCCTTCTTGAACAGATAAAGTTTTATTTCTCAAAAGTTTCAACTTAGTGTAGTTTTCATTAATTTAGAAGTACATATAGGCTAGAATTCTTTTCTACATATTAATTTCATTTTTTGCATTGCATGTTAGATAATATTTTCATTCATAGATATAAAAAATCTAGGTGATTATCGAACCAACTCATCATATATTTAGGATAAATCTCTAAAATAACCTTGGTGAACCCTAACTTACAGCAAAGATAAAAACTCTCATAAAGATAATATTTAAGCTCAAATCTTCATTTTAGTGTCAATAAATGTATTTGGGGCTAAAATTATTAAACCTTGGACTACATCTTTGGTGAACTCAATGTGAACACCAGATGGGTCTCAAACACCTTTCTGGCCAAAAAAATCTTACCTTAATACAACTTAAAATTTACTACACTTAATTCATACCACCTAATTTGTTTGCATAGTATAAATAAAATTAATTTAAGATAACAAGAACATAACCAAGTGCTAGTCCTTCTAGAGAAAGGTTAACTACCCTTGAGTAAACCATTGTATGAACCTTGAAGGTTATATCTCTTGGATAGTATAAAATTATGGGCTAGTGGGAGTCATAAGGAGGGACTATTCTATCATCAAAGGTTATATAAGGGGTTTTTGAAACATATTTTCTTTCTTATTTAATCAATGCTATAAAAAAAATCTAATAAAATTGTTAGACTTACAATGGCACTGAGAAGGGGGGGGTGAATCAGTGTAGCTATTTAAATTCAAATCTACAACTCTTAAAGATGAAGCAAGGAGAACTTAAAACAGATAAAGCAAATATAACAAGAGAGCATTCCACAACACATGATTTAACGAGGTTCGCCAGTTTTGGCTATTCCTCAAAAATAGACTGCTTGGACTTCCATCCAAATCCAGCCTTTGCAAAGCACCAACTTTACAAATAGTTTACCAGCATCCACTGGAAGGAGCACCAACCCCTAATTTATCCGCACCAACGAGAAAGGAGCACCAACCCCTGATTTACCAGCACCAACTGGAAGGAGCACCAACCCCTAATTTATCTGCAACAACAGAAAGGAGCACCAACCCCTGATTCCAAGCACCAACTTGGATTTATATTTTGAATCTTAGATTGACATAAATATGCCTTCACTTCTACAAGACCCTTACTGGTCTATTGCTCATTCAACCTCTCTTTCAATTCAGGAAACACATATTCCTTCTGTGCACTTGCTGCTGCATTCTCTCAGTCACACTTTCTTAGTTTCTCTCTCTCAGCAGTGCTCTATCTCCACACAACTCTCTTATGTATCTTTCAGCACTATTTCTCACACTTATTTTTACAGCTCCTTTTACCTTTTATTCGGTAATACATGTTGGCAATTTTGGGTACCTTGGGTACATTGCCTTTGCTCAAGTGTAAATGTTGTCATTGATGTCAAGAATTTCTTGAAGAAATTTTATTTGATGTCAAAGAATTTTTTTTGATGAAGGTTTCAGTATGGACAGTAATTTTCCAAGAAGATCAGAGTAGCCCAGTTGCAAAAAGATCAAGAAAAAGACAAGTAAGAAAAAGTATTCAGGCGGCTGGAAAAACTGTCGTGATTTCACGACATGTTTGAGGAGAGAGAAAGTGTTGGCAAAACTATCACGATTTCATGACATGTTTGAGGAGAGAGAAATTTTTGGCAAAACTATCACGATTTCGTGACATGCAAGAAGACAGAGACGAAACTGGCAAAAATGTCGCGATTTCACGACATGTTGGCAGAGAAGGAGAGCAAGATGGAAAGTGTCACGATTTTGCGACATGTCGCATTTTCACGACTCGAAAAGTGTAGGAAGGTAGAGAAGGAAAAGTGTCACGATTTCGTGACATTTTGCAAAGAAGGCTGTACGGACGAGAAAGTGTCGTGATTTCGTGACATGTTGCAGAAGAGAGAGTCCGCAGTGTGAACTATTGCAATTTTGCGACAAGATTGAAGAGAGAGAAAGTGATTCAGGAACTATCATGATTTTGCGACATGATGCAAAGTTCCAAGTGAGGACTGTCGCATTTTTGCAACATGCTAAAAAGCTCAAAGTGAGGACTGTCACGATTTCGTGACATGCTGCAGAAGAGTTTGAAATGAGAAGCATCGCGATTTTGCGATAGGTTGCAAGGAAAGCTTTCGAAAGTTGAAAGCATCACGATTTCACGACAGGATGAAAGAAAGTCGTACGAATGCAAAAAGTGTCATGATTTCATGACAGGTTGAGGAGGCAGCATTCAGTTGGAGAAAGTGTCACGATTTCATGACAGAAATAGGAAGCAAGTCTTCAACAAAAAAAGCATCGTGATTTCATGACGAATTCAAGAAGGAAGAGCTCGAAGGCAAAAGCATCATGATTTTGTGACATGTTCCAGTTTTGCGGGTGTAAGGCAAAAAGAAGCTCAAGGTAGCAAAAGCGTCGTAATTTCATGACAGAAGTGAAGATGACATCAGCAAGAGGTAAAAGTGTCACGATTTCATGATAGAAGCAGAGAAGAAGGCTTTGAAGATAGAAGGGTCATGATTTCATGATAGGAGTGAGGATGACGTTAGCAGAAGTAGATAGTGTCGTGATTTCGTGACATGTCGCAGTTTCATGACTCAAGCAGAAAGGAAGTCGACAAAGGTTGTAGTGTCACAATTTTGTGATAGAAGGAAAAAGAAGGTGTATAGTAGGCAAAGGTGTCATGATATCATGACATGTTGTAGTTTCATGGCAGAAGCTATAGGAGAGTTGCAGAGGCGGTTGAAGCCGATAGAGTTAACTTTGAGCCGATGATGCTTAGGGTTTTATAGCCGATGGATTCTAGGGTTACAGCCGACTAAGATTGAGTGTTTTGATCTTAGGATTTATGCTATAAAAGGAGGGCTGTTTCGAGATTGAGAAATTGTATGTGAGTGTCAAACTTGCGCAAGTGAAGTCCACGATGCACAAAGACAGAGTTGAGTCTATTCGAGCGAAGTGTGCAGAATGTAGCCATAACAGCATAGATAGTGCAGAAGTGGCGAGTTGATGCCCAGAGTGTGGAGATCGATCGCAAAGTGTTGAATGCTGTTGTGTTTGTGCAGACTATGTGCAAGTTGGTTTCGATCAAGTGCGGCTGTGATAAAGCAAAGAGACCTATTGAGGACAGTGTTGGTGCAGACCAGAGAAAGAAGAAGAGGACAGACTTGTGCCAGATCGAAGGAATGTGTTTGGTGTAGACCAGAAAAAGAGAAAGAGGACATTTGTGCTAGACCGAAGGACTATGTTTAGTGCAAATTCGAGGACCATATTTGAGGTGATAGAGTTGAGGATAGAGGTCTCCAGCCAGAGCAGGGAAGACAGGTGTCTTCTATTGATTGAGTTCCATTTGCTAAGGGCAGCAGAGGCAGAGGTCTTCTAGAGGATCACCAACCAGAGCAGAGTTAGGGGAAGGTATCTCCTTTGAGTAGAGGCTCATAAACATTGTAATTGGGAAGGTTTCCCAAAGAATTTGAGATAAACTTTTAGAGAAAAGTTTTGTGGATGTAGCCCAGCCATTCTGGGTGAACCACGTTAAAAATGGGTCTTCTATGTGTGATGCTTTCTATCTTGTTTAATATTGTGTTGATGCCACTGCTATCTAAAATTAAAATTATTAAATGGTTAAGTCTTATACTATTCACCCCCCCTCTCAGTATAAGTTCATGTTCTTCAATTGGTATCAGAGCCGGTCACTCCAAAAAGAGCCTAACAGCTTGGAGAAGGATCTACCAGAGGAACATATAAATTTAGAAAGAAATGAAGAGGTTGAGTTCGATCTCAAAAGTGAATTCTTCTTGGCCTTGAGAAAGCTCGAGAAACTTAGGGAAGAGAATTCTGTTCTCAAGCATCAATGTCAGGAAGAAGAGATAGCAAGATCAGAATTGTCTCAAAGTGTTATAGATTTCAAAATTCTAGCTGAAGAAGGGAAGAAGGTTGAATAGGTTCTAACAGAGGCTCTAAAAGGAAAGGAAGCTGATTGTGAGAAACTAGAAGAAGAGATTATGTCTCTCAGAGTGAAGTTGGAACAGTTGACTCTCAGACAGAATATTCCATGTGAAAAGAAGGATGGTATCACCATTCATGAAATAGGGTCTTCGAGCAAGATCAATCTTCATCCTAAAGAGCAGTGGATTCCAGTTGATCGCAAGAAGAACAATCATCCAAGGCATCAAAACAGGTTACATAATACCTTCCATGGCTATTATTTTTCCTGTAAGAAATTTGGTCACATAGCTATGCATTGCAATAAAACTCTGAATAGCCATAGTAAATAAAATGTTAACTCATTTGCACCTCTTATGAATAAAAATATCATGTGTTACAAGTGCAAGAATTTTGGGCATATAGCAAGGATGTGCAGTTTGGATAGATTTAGCCTTGAGTTCAATAAAAGGAGGAATGAGATCAAATATAAATCAATGATAGTTCAAAATGCTTTTCATGCTCAATACAAAGTAGAAAAATGGTATCTTGATAGTGGTTGTTCAAAACATATGACTGGTGAAAAGGAAAAGTTTTTGGTTTTAAAAGAAACAAATAGAGGAACAGATCGTTTTGGAGATAACGAGTCCACAAAAATCTATGGTAAAGGGACTCTTAGTTTGGATGGGAAATCCAAAACAGAGAATGTGCTCTATGTAGAAGGCCTAAGACATAATCTTCTTAGTGTGAGTCAACTTTGTGATCAAGGGCACATAGTATCTTTCTTTTCAGATAGATGTGAGATAAGTAAAGAAAAAAATGGAAAACTCATTGCTAGTGCTACAAGGACTCCAAAAAATCTTTACATGCTAAGTGAGATAAAAAGGGAAAAGTGTTTTATAACTCAAGAAGATGAGAGTTGGTTATGGCATAAAATATTGGGACATTTGAGTTTTGATAATCTTGTCAGTATTAGTAACAAGGAAGCAGTTAGAGACTTGCCCAAAATAAAAAGGCCCCATAACATCATTTGCGGTCCTTGTCAACATGGTAAACATACCAGAACCAGTTTCAAATCAAAAGGGTATACATATTCCAAACCATTGGATCTTATTCATACTAATTTGTGTGGCCCCACTAGAACTCAGAGCATTCAGGGAGATAGCTACTTCATGCTGTTTATAGATGATTATTCTAGAATGACTTGGGTCACTTTTCTCAAAGAAAAATCTGAAGCTTTTGAAAAATTTAAAGCTTTTAAAGAAATGATTGAAAATGAGACTGACAAGAGAATCAAATGCTTAAGATCAGATAGAGGAGGAGAGTTCACTTCAAATGAATTTGTGGAATATTGTGAGCAACACGGAATCAAAAGAGAATATTCAGCGGCAAGAACTCCTCAACAAAATGGAGTAGTTGAAAGGAAAAACAGAAGCTGTTGAAAATATGGCTAGAGCAATGTTAAATGAGTCAAAACTTTTAGATGGTTTTTGGAGAGAAGCAGTCAGTACAACAGTTTACATCATCACTAGGGCTCAACTCAGAGTCAATCATCATAAAACTCCCTATAAGTTGTGGAAAGGAAGACCAGCTATAGTAAAACACTTCAAAGTGTTCGGGAGTAAGTGCTTCATCAGAAGGGAAGATCAGAATTTGGGAAAATTTGATCCTAGGTGTGATGAGGGAATTTTTCTTGGATATTCTAGTAGAAGCAAGGCCTACGAGATGTTTCAACAAAAGAACTCATACTGTTGTAGAGAGCATAAATGTAACAGTATATGAAAAGACAGAGATAAGAGAACCAGTCAAGGAGCTGGGTGATGAAATCTGTCAAGAAGAATTCGAGAGAGGCTTCAGATGAAGAAGAGGAAAGACAACAAGCTGCTTCCCAAAACTCCTTCATGGTATGTTCGAAACATCATCCCAAAGACTTGATCATTGGTGATCCAAATAGCAGGCAAACAAGAAGAAGAGTCATTCCTTGACACGATTCTACGAATGTTGCATTATTTTCTCAGATTGAGCCAAAAGATTTTAGTGAAGCATGTGCAGATAAATTTTGGATAAAAGCGATGGATGAAGAGCTAAATCAAATAGAGAAAAGTGAAACTTGGGATTTGGTTCCTAGACCTAAGGACAAGAATGTCATTGGTACGAAATGGATATTCAGAAATAAACTCAATGAGGATGGAAATATTGTTAGAAACAAATCTAGGTTAGTTTGTAAAGGTTATTCTCAAGTAGAAGGTGTTGATTTCGAGGAGACTTTTGTGCCTGTTGCTCGTCTTGAAGCTATCAGAATGTTTTTGGCCCTTTCTAGTTTTAAATATTTCAAGGTATTTCAAATGGATGTAAAGTCAGCCTTTCTAAATGGGGTGTTGGATGAAGAATTCTACATAGAACATCCAAAAGGAGTGTCTCTCTCAGAACAACCAGACTATGTATGTAAACTAAAAAATGCCTTGTACGGGTTAAAGCAAGCACCCAGGGCTTGGTACTCAAGACTTGATGGGTATCTTCATGAACAAGGTTTCAGGAAAGGCGTGGCAGATAAAAACTTATATATTAAGAATGAAGGTGATGATATGTTGATCATAGTTGTCTATGTTGATGATATTATTTTTGGAGGAAATAATACTCAGATGTGCAAAGTTTTTGCCAACACCATGCAGAAGGAATTTGAGATGTCTATGATTGGAGAGCTATCTTTCTTTTTAGGTCTTCAGATTGCACAATCAAAAGATGGTATATTTCTCTCTTAGGGAAAGTATATCAAAGAAATGTTGAAGAAATTTGGAATGATGGACATCAAACCCATGTGTACTCCAATGATTATAGGGTGCAATCTGAGTAAAGATGATGAATCTCCAGTGGCAGATCAGAGGTTGTATAGATCTATGATTTGCAGTTTACTATACAGTAAAGCTACCAAACCAGATATCATGCAGGTCATTGGGTTAGTAGCAAGATTTTAGGCAGCTCCAAAAGAATCTCATGTTACAGCAGTTAAAATAATTTTTAGATATTTGAAGGGCACTATGGACTTTGGGCTTTGGTATCCTAAAGGTGATGATTTCACTCTCACAGCTTATACAGATGCAGATTGGGAAGGTAGTATTGATGATAGGAAAAGCACTAGTGGTGGAGCATTCTTTATGGGAAAGAGTTTGGTTTCTTGGCTAAGTAAGAAACAACCTTCAGTTTCTTTATCTACAGCAGAGGTTGAATACATAGCAGCAATGGCTGGGTGCACACAGGTTTTATGGATGAAAACCACCTTGGAGGATTTCAAAGTCAAGCATGAACAACCTATCCCCATTCTTTGTGATAATTCAAGTGCCATAAGTATTTCTAAAAATTTGGTAATGCACTCAAGGACGAAGCACATTTCCATCAAATATCATTTTCTAAGGGAGAAAGTGCAAGAGAAGCAGGTCAAGCTAGAGTATGTGCCCACTAAAGAGCAGATTGCGGATATCTTCACCAAACCTCTTCCAAGAGATACGTTTGAGTATCTAAGGGAGAAATTGGGAGTTGTACTCTCACCTCAGAATTAATCACCTCATCAAGAGGTGGGGGAGGGACCAAGCCAAGAGGCTCTTTCTTAGTCCCGAGTCCCAAAGGTGGCCCTTTGCCATTGATGACAAAGGGGGAGAGATATGAGTAAGGGAGAGATATGAGTAAGGGGGAGATCTTCAAGTAAAGAAGAAAGCTTCAAGTCAGGGGGAGAAAAAACTTCAAAGGCAAATTCTCAGTTGTTGGATCAGTAGGGTTCAGTTTTGGCTCTTGAGATATGTTTTCAGTTAAGGGTTGCCATCAATGAAAAAGGGGGAGATTGTTGGTAATTTTGGGTACCTTGGGTACATTGCCTTTGCTCAAGTGTAAATGTTGTCATTGATGTCAAGAAGTTCTTGAAGCAATTTGATTTGATGTCAAAGAATTTGTTTTGATGAAGGTTTCAGCATGGATAGTAAGTTTCCAAGAAGATCAGAGTAGCCCAGTTGCAAAAAGATCAAGAAAAAGACAAGTAAGAAAAAGTATGCAGGCGATCGGAAAAACTGTCGCGATTTCGTGACATGTTTTGAGGAGAGAGAAAGTGCTGGCAAAACTGTCGTGATTTTGCGACATGTTTGAGGAGAGAGAAAGTTCTGGCAAAACTATCACGATTTTGCGACATGCTGGAAGACAGAGAAGAAGCTGGCAAAAATGTCACGATTTCATGACATGTTGGCAGAGAAGGAGAGCAAGATGGAAAGTGTCATGATTTCATGACATGTCGCATTTTCGCGACTCAAAAAGTGTAGGAAGGCAGAGAAGGAAAAGTGTCACGATTTTGTGACATTCTGCAAAGAAGGTTGTACGGACAAGAAAGTGTCACGATTTCATGACATGTTGCAGAAGAGAGAGTCCGCAATGTGAACTGTCATGATTTCGTGACAAGATTGAAGAGAGAGAAAGTGATTTAGGAACTGTCATGATTTTGCAACATGATGCAAAGTTCCAAGTGAGGATTGTCACATTTTCACGACATGCTGCAGAGGTCGAAGTGAGGATAGTCGCGATTTCGTGACATGCTGCAGAAGCTCAAAATGAGAAGCGTTGCTATTTTGTGATAGGTTGCAAGGAAAGCTTTCAAAAGTTGAAAGCGTCACGATTTCATGATAGGATGAAAGAAATTCGTACGGATGCAAAAAGTGTCACGATTTCATGACAGGTTGAGGAGGCAGCATTCAGTTGGAGAAAGTGTCATGATTTTGTGATAGAAATAGGAAGCAAGTCTTCAACAATAAAAGTGTCACGATTTCACGATGAATTCAAGAAGGAAGAGCTCGAAGGCGAAAGCGTCGCGATTTCGTGACATGTTCTAGTTTTGCAGGTGTAAGGCATAAAGAAGCTCAAGGCAGTGAAAGCGTCGTGATTTCATGACAAAAGTGAAGATGACGTCAGCAAGAGGCAAAAGTGTCGTAATTTCATGATAGAAGCAGAGAAGAAGGCTTTGAAGATAGAAGGGTCATGATTTCATGATAGGAGTGAGGATGACATCAGCAGAAGCAGATAGTGTCATGATTTCGTGACATGTTCCAGTTTCGCGACTCAAGCAGAAAGGAAGTCGACAAAGGCTATAGTGTCACGATTTCATGATAGCAAGCAAAAGAAGGTGTACGACAGGAAAAGGTGTCACGATATCGTGACATGTAGTTTCATGGCAAAAGCTACAGGAGAGTTGCAGAGGCGGTTGAAGCTGATAGAGTTAACTTTGAGCCGATGATGCTTAGGGTTTTGCAGTCGATAGATTCTAGGGTTACAGCCGACTAATATTGAGTGTTTTTATCTTAGGATTTATGCTATAAAAGGAGGGCTATTTTGAGATTGAGGAATTGAATGTGAGTATCGAACTTGCGCAAGTGAAGTCCATGGTGTGCAAAGATAGAGTCGATTCGATTCGAGTGAAGTGTGTAGAATGCAGCCATAACAGCGCAGATAGCATAGAAGTGGCGAGTTGATGCGTAGAGTGAGGAGATCGATCGTAGAGTGTTGAATGTTGTTGTGTTTGCGTAGACTATGTGCAAGTTGGTTTCGATCAAGTGTGGCTGTGACAAAGCAAAGAGACCTATTGAGGACAGTGTTGGTGCAGACCAGAGAAAGAAGAAGAGGACAGACTTGTGCCAGATCGAAGGAATGTGTTTGGTGCAAACAAGAAAAAGAGAAAGAGGACATTTGTGCTAGACCAAAGGACTATTTTTAGTGCAAATTCGAGGACCAGCTTTGAGGTGATAGAGTTGAGGACAGAGGTCTCCAGCTAGAGTAGGGAAGACAGGTGTCTTCTGTGGATTAAGTTCCATTTACTAAGGGCAGCAGAGGTAGAGGTCTTCTAGAGGATCACCAGCCAGAGCAGAGTTAGGGGAAGGTATCTCCTTTGAGCAGAGGATCATAAACATTGTAATTGGGAAGGTTTCCCAAAGAATTTGAGATAAACTTTTAGAGAAATTTTTTGTGGATGTAGCCCAGCCATTCTGGGTGAACCACGTTAAAAATGGGTCTTCTATATGTGATGCTTTCTGTCTTGTTTAATATTGTGTTGATGCCACTGCTATCTAAAATTAAAATTATTAAATGGTTAAGTCGTATACTGTTCACCCCCCCCCTCTCAGTATAAGTTCATGTTCTTCAATACACAACACTCATGCCTCGTGCAGATCTCAACCCTAACCCTAACTTCTTACACACAAAAACATTCTTTTCGCTCTGCTTACTGTGCTCTGACAATCATCTCTACACTCTGACGACATTCTCTGTGCTTTGACAGCCTTCTCTGCTTGCTTACGGCTCTGACAGCCTTATCTGCTCATTTACAGCTCTAATAGCCTTCTTTGCTCAATTCGGCGCTCTGACATTCTTATCTGCTCTCTTATCGCTCTGTCAGTATAAATACCGCTCTGTCAGTTTCACAACGTCATGGCCCAGTAACATCCATTCTGTATTTAATGCACTATTCTAATTTTAGCTGCATAACTTTATTCTGTAACTGCCCCCTGTAACTGCAGTTCTGACTCCAGTTAACTCTTCTTATTTTATCTACCTGATTTTTCTTCTGCAACTATAGTTCTATCTCTAGTTAACTCTTCTTATTCTGGCTGCATGAGTTCTTTCTATAACTACCTCTGTTACTATCTTACTGTCTATAGTTCTGTAACTGCTACACTCTTTTTCACATTTCTTATTATAGTTTACATGATCTCACTGTAACTCCACCTGTAACAGTTCTTATTTTGCTGCATGAACTTAATTTGCAACTGTCCCTGTGTATGCTTCTTGGCTTTTACCCATGAAACTATGACATGTCGTGATATCGTGACATTTCTGCCCCTTTGACTTTTTCTTGGCAGTTGACCACAAAAACAAAACATGTCACAAAATCATGACACTTTTGCTTCCTTGCACTCTTCTCTACTTGCACTAGCGAAACCATGACATGTCACAAAATCATGACACCTTTCGCTTTCGTACACTCTTCTCTGCAAGCACTAGCGAAACCATGACATGTCACGAAATCATGACACCTTTCGCTTCCATACACTCTTCCTGGATTGCACCAGTAAAAACATGACATGTCACAAAATCATGACACTTTTTGCTTCCTTGCACCATTCTCGGCATGCACCAGCAAAAACATGACATTTCATGAAATCGTGACACTTTTTGCTGCCTTGCACTTCTTCTTCGCATGCACCAGCGAAAACATGACATGTCATGAAATCCTGACACTTTTCGCTGCCTTGCACTTCTTCTTCGCATGCACCAACGAAAATGGAACATGTCACGAATTCGTGACACTTTTCATTGTCGTACATTCTTCTTTGCATGCACCAGCGAAAACGAAACATGTCACGAAATCATGACACTTTTCGCTGCCGTACATTCTTCTTTGCATGCACCAATGAAAATGAAACATGTCATGAAATTGTGACACTTTCGCTGCCTTGTTCTTTTCTCTACCTTACGCCCGTGAAAACGGAACATGTCACGAAATCATGATGCTTTCGCCTTTGAGCTCTTCCTCCTTGAATTTGTCATGAAATTGTGATGCTTCTGCTTCCATGCTCTTTCATTTTTCTTATGTCGTGAAATTGTGACATCTTTTCTCCTTAGCTCTTCTCTTCTCTTCAGGTCGTGAAAACATGACATGTCGTGATATCGTGACATTTTTTCTCTCAAGCTCTTCCTCTTGCAATATGTCATGAAATTGTGACACTTTTTATCTTGCCTTCTCTCTCCTACAATATGTCGCGAAATCGTGACACTTTTTCTCCTTAGCGCTTCCTCTTGCAATATGTCGTGAAATCGTGACACTTTTTATCTTGCCTTCTCTCTCCTGCAATATGTCGCGAAATCGTGACACTTTTTCTCCTTAGCACTTCCTCTTGCAAATTGTCACGAAATTGTGACACTTTTTCGTACGAACTCTTTCTCTCGAACCTGTCGTGAAATCGTGACACTTTTTCGTCTGTACCACCCTTCTTGCAGATTGTCGTGAAATCGTGACACTTTTCTTTGTGAGCTCCTTCTCTCAAACATGTCACAAAATCATGACACATTTTCGTCCGTACTGCCTCTCTTACAGATTGTCACAAAATCGTGACACTCTTCTTTGCAAGCTTCTTCTCCTCGAACATGTCTCGAAATTATGACAATTTTCTTGCATGTGCATTTTCTTCGAACATGTCACAAAATTGTGATAGTTTTCTTTGCCTGCGCCTTCTCTCCAAACATGTCATGAAATCGTGATAGTTTTCTTTGCCTGCGCCTTTTCTCCAAACATGTCATGAAATCGTGACAGTTTTCTTTGCCTGCGCCTTCTCTCCAAACATGTTGTGAAATCATGATAGTTTTCTTTGCCTGCGTATTCTCTCCAAACATGTCGTGAAATCGCGATAGTTTTCTTTGCCTATGCCTTCTCTCCAAACATGTCACGAAATCATGATAGTTTTCCCTGCATGCACTTCTTCTTCGAACATGTCATGAAATTGTGACAGTTTTTCCACTTGGATTTTTCTCTGCCAACATGTCATGAAATCATGATAGTTTTTCCACTAGGCTTTTTCTCTGCCAACATGTCATGAAATCGCGACAGTTTTTCCACTTGGCTTTTTCTCTGCCAACATGTCGCAAAATCATGATAGTTTTTCCACTTGGCTTTTTTGCTTTCAACATGTCGTGAAATCATGATAGTTTTGCTAGCATTTTCTCTCTCCTTCGATATGTCATGAAATCATGACAGTTTCTCTTGCGCTTTCTCTCTCTTCCAACATGTCGTGATATCGCGACAGTTTCTCATGCTTGCTCAACATGTCGCGATATCGCGACACTTTTCTTACTTGTATTTTTCTTTGAGCTTTTGCATATGGGCCACTACATTATTCTTGGAGAATCATTATACATTCTCTGTATGATCACTGAAATCCTGTCCATTGCATCAATCGATCTATTATCCACTACATCAACCGATCTTCTGTTTGTGTTGACAACAATGACAATACTTTGGATGCACCTTGCTTATCAATGAACTCCTGTCCATTATACTTTGGCTGCACCTTGCTCATCAATGAACTCCTATCCATTGCACTTTGGTTGCACCTTGCTCATCAATGAACTCTTGTCCATTGCATCAACTGATCAACCTAACTGTGTTGAAAACAATGACAATACTTTGGTTGCACTTTGCACATCAATATCCCCCTTTGTAATTGTTGGCAACACATGTAATTGTGTACAATTACCTGTAATTATTCTCCCCCTTTGACAATAATACCAAAGGGCGGCTGCAAAACTCCCCCTGAGTCCATGCACAACATTCTCAGGAAAAAATTATTACAGTTAGCAAAAAGCATAAACATGAGCAATATGATAAACAAATGCATAAATGCTCCCCTTGAGTCCAAGACCACTTCATTTCACTGATTGACAACATCATGATAAGCATAATAGGCATCAACAATATCAAAAATGTGAGTAGCAGCAATAACCAGTGAAAGACATCATCACTGTCAACTTCACCAATATAAAATGTGTAAGAACATGGCTGGACTACTGTCTTCTGAGTACCAATACTTTGTTGTTCTTTCGGATACCATAACACATGCGCCATAGTACCCTTGAGGTACCGAAGAATCCTCTTCACTACTGACCTAGGATCACTAAGAACCTGCTTAACAAGCTCACAAAGAACTTGTCCAAATCAGCTCTCAAGTCCTCACTAGAACCTGTTCAAATCAGCTCACAAGTTCATCAAGAAAAACTTGCTTAGCATGAACCCACAAAGAGAATTGTTAGAGACCCAATGTGATTCATCAACCTCATAGAAGCATAAAGAGAATTGTTAGAGACTCGATATGTTTTATACTTAACTCCCCATCTCAATCTCAACTCAATCTCAATCTCAAAAGAATAAGATGGATATAGAATGCTTTTATCAAGAACATGAAACACAACCCAATAATTTCCAACCATGCAATAACTCATATAACAATGATACTCATGTTCTTTCCACAACCAATCTCTTTTCTCAACCAATTAGGGCTTTAACAACAATTCTTAGAGACAAGGTTTAACCAAAATCATTCAACTCAAGATTAACCTTGAAGCATTCAACCAAACACTACATGAAAAGGAAACTAGAGACATCCTTTTCCTTCCAAAGGTATTTTAACAAAACATCCAGCAACATAAAACACCAATGCAAAGAATAACTTGATCAAACCAATCTCAATGGAGTAAGCCCAATCATGTATCAAGTAAAGCATTAACTTGATCAACACAACCTCTATGAAAGCAACTCAACCATTCACCTCGATGAACATCCCTTTATCACAGACCTTAGTCGAAGCATGTATCAACTAACTCTGTGTAAGTGTCAAACACTGTACTACAGCGCAACCAAATTCCTTTTTATATTTACAACCTGATATGAGTTTTCTACAGTTACTGTAGATCACACATTACTTTCAACTGCACAAATTAGGAGAAGACATTTTGTCAAACACTTTATGGCCAACCATATTGCACCTTACTCAGCCTCAGACTTCTTATCCTTGGATTGGCAATTTATCAACAGTTAAAACAAAACTATCTGTGAATTAACTTTACTCACTAAGGCGTTATGAAATATCTGATAATCTTCACATCAAAGTGTAGAACAAATACACGTTGTTTTTATCGAAGCACAAGTACACAGCTAGGACATGCACACATTCTTTCATTAAACCAAAAAATCTAAATTGTTATGATTCATAATTTTGAATAGTTGCAGAAGAATCATCAACAGTACAACAATGACATATATCAAAACTACCAAGGGTGCCAGCTCTCAATTTAATCACAACCCTTCATGGTACTTCCACAGTCCACTACATAAACCGAAAAAAACTTTGACAACTGTACAACAATTTCTTGACTACTGGTCTTTCATCCTCAGATACCCAGACAAATACATAGGAGCATTAAAATAAAACTTTAATATTGCTCCCCGTGAGGATGTGCCACCTGGAGTTGCTTAGAGCAATGGCGGAGTAGCCTCCTTCAGTCCAAGGAGACACGATTTCATTTCTTCTACCTTTCTCCAGACTTTCCTGAACTCAAGCTTGAGTTTTTCAATTACTTTCCTATTTTGCCCCTGTTCATGAATTTGAACATTTCTCTTGCGGGGTTGTCTCTTGTGCATTCTTGATGGATGATTGTTTTCTTTTATTTTATGCACATGATATGTTCCCTATCTGTGTTGCCCTCTTTATGTCTGATGAAATATAGGGTTTTGCTGTAGATTAGATACAGACATGCTCAGACAAAACCTTGCTATGTGCCCATGGCCATTACAATTAAAACATTTCACATGGTGTTCACTCAGAGAAATAGATGTATTTCTATCAGCATAACTCTTTGATCTATTATTCAATCCACAATAAATTTCCTTGTGATCATAATGGTTGCATCTAAAACAATAGCCGTTAAAAGCATTATTATGAAAAGAGTGAGAGTGAGAGAACCTCTTTTGCTATGGTTTCTTTGTTGTAGATCTTCTTTGATATTTTCTTCCTTTTGAAGATTCAGCTTCAGAATTTTCTTGCTTCGATCCTTCAGTAGTGGACTTCTTCTTTTTTGTACTTTTGGAAGATGACGATTGTTTAGCTTTATATCCAAGACCAGACTTATCCGTGGAGCTTCTTTGTTGGCTTATCATTTTTCCTAGCAACTCTGTGCTATTCTCAAATTTGAGATTTATGTTGGCCTCTTCTAGTTGTTTCTTCAATAAAACAATCTCTTCTTCTTGTTTGCAGCACACAGTCTCTTTCTCATTGATCTGAGACCTGAGGATTTCTTCAACCCTTTTGGACTCTTCTACTTGTAGCTTTAGATTACTAACAACTTTGTTAGATTCTTCTTCACGTTTGCTATAAGCATAAACCTTATCATCCAGTTGTGTCTTCAAGGCTTCTTCTATTTTCCTGGCCTTTTGAAATTGTAAAAAAAGATCTTCAATCTCATCCCCATATTATTCCAATTTCTTGGACAGTCTTTTGTTCTTTTTCTTTTCAATATTCAACACTTCAAGTGCAGAGATCAACTCTCCTTCAAGATCTACTTCAGCCTCATAGATTTCATCACAAACTTTAGGATTCACTTCTTCTACCTTTTCTGGTTCAAATTTCTCTTCTACAAAAACTGAAATTGACTAGGATACCTTTTTGGAGGAGGATCTATTCTTCTTATCCATTGTGTACTAATCCAAGATCAACCCTGACTGATTTAGCCTAAACTAGGAACTTGGCTCTGATACCAATTGTTAGACTTACAATGGCACTAAGAGGGGGGGTGAATCAGTGTAGCTATTTAAATTCAAATCTACAACTATTAAAGCTGAAGCAAGGAGAACTTAAAATAGATAAAGCAAATATAACAAGAGAGCATTCCACAACACATGATTTAACGAGGTTCACCAGTTTTGGCTACTCCTCAAAAATAGACTGTTTAGACTTCCATCCAAATCTAGACTTTGCAAAGCACCAACTTTACAAACAGTTTACCAACATCCACTAGAAGGAGCACTAACCCCTAATTTATCTGCACCAATAGAAAGGAGCACCAACCCCTGATTTACCAGCACCAACTGGAAGGAGCACCAACCCCTAATTTATCTACAACAACAGAAAGGAGCACCAACCCCTGATTCCAAGCACCAACTTGGATTTATATTTTGAATCTTATATTGACATAAATATGCCTTCACTTCTACAAGACCCTTATTGGTCTATTGCTCATCCAACCTCTCTTTCAATTCAGGAAACACATATTCCTTCTGCGCACTTGCTGCTGCATTCTCTCAGTCGCACTTTCTTAGTTTCTTTCTCTCAGCAATGCTCTATCTCCACACAACCCTCTCTTCTGTATCTTTTAGCACTATTTCTCACACTTATTTTTATAGCTCCTTTTACCTTTTATTTGGTAATCCACAACACTCATGCCTTGTGTAGAGCTCAACCCTAACCCTAACTTCCTGCACACAAAAATATTCTTTTGGCTCTGCTTACTATGCTCTGACAGTCTTCTCTATGCTCTTATAGCCTTCTCTGTGCTTTGACAGCCTTCTCTGCTCGCTTACGGCTCTGATAGCCTTATCTACTCATTTACGGCTCTGACAGCCTTCTCTGCTCAATTCGGTGCTCTGAAATTCTTATCTGCTCTCTTATAGATCTTTCAGTATAACTGCCACTCTAACAGTTTCACAGCGTCACGGCCCTATAACAGTCATTCTGTCTTTAATGCACTGTTCTAATTTTAGTTGCATAACTTTATTCTATAACTGCCCCCTATAACTGTAGTTTTGACTCCAGTTAACTCTTCTTATTTTATCTGCCTGATTTTTCTTCTACAACTACAGTTCTGACTCTAGTTAACTCTTCTTATTTTGGCTACATGAGTTATTTCTATAACTGCCTCTGTTACTATCGTACTGTCTAGCATTTCTGTAACCGCCGCACTCTTTTTCACATTTCTTATTATAGCTTACATGATCTCACTATAACTCCACCTGTAACAGTTCTTATTTTGCTTCATGAACTTATTCTGCAACTATCCCTGTGTATGCTTCTCGGATTTTACCCACGAAACTATGACATGTCGTGATATCGTGACATTTCTGCCCCTTTGACTTTTTCTTGGCAGTTGACCGCAAAAATAGAACATGTCACGAAATCGCAACACTTTCGCTTCCTTGCACTCTTCTCTGCTTGCACTAGCAAAACCATGACATGTGAAATCGTGACACCTTTCACTTTCGTACACTCTTCTCTGCAAGCACTAGCGAAACCATGACATGTTGCGAAATTGTGACACCTTTCGCTTCCATACACTCTTCTTGGCTTGCACCAGTGAAAACATGACATGTCGTGAAATCACGACACTTTTCACTTCCTTGCACCCTTCTCGGCATGCACCAGAAAAAACATGACATGTCATGAAATCGTGACACTTTTTGCTGCCTTGCACTTCTTCTTCACATGCACTAGCGAAAACATGACATGTCACAAAATCGTGACACTTTTTGCTGCCTTGCACTTCTTCTTCGCATGCACCAACAAAAATGAAACATGTCACGAAATCATGACACTTTTCACTGTCGTACATTCTTCTTTGCATGCACTAGCAAAAATGAAACATGTCGTAAAATCATGACACTTTTCATTGTCGTACATTCTTCTTTGCATGCACCAGTGAAAACAAAACATGTCGCAAAATCACGACACTTTCGCTACCTTGTTATTTTCTCTGTCTTACACCCGCAAAAATGGAACATGTCGTGAAATCGTGACACTTTCGCTTCCTTGTTATTTTCTCTGCCTTACGCCCGTGAAAATGGAACATGTCGTGAAATCGCGATGCTTTCACCTTTGAGCTCTTCCTTATTGAATTTGTCATGAAATCGTGATGCTTCTACTTCCATGCTCTTTCGTTTTTCTTCTGTCGTGAAATCGCGACACTTCATCCTTCAAAGTCTTCCTCACTACTGTTGTCATGAAATCGTGACATCTTTTCTCCTTAGCTCTTCTCTTCTCTTCAGGTCACGAAAACATGATATGTCACGATATCGTGACACTTATTCTCTCGAACTCTTCCTCTTGCAATATGTCATGAAATCATGACACTTTTTATCTTGCCTTCTCTCTCCTGTAATGTCGCGAAATCATGACACTTTTTCTCCTTAGTGCTTTCTCTTGCAATATGTCACGAAATCGTGACACTTTTTATCTTGCCTTCTCTCTCCTACAATATGTCCCGAAATCGTGACACTTTTTCTCCTTAGCACTTCCTCTTGCAAATTGTCATGAAATCGTGACACTTTTCCTTGCGATCTCTTTCTCTCGAACCTGTCACGAAATCATGACACTTTTTCGTCCGTACCACCCTTCTTGTAGATTGTCGTGAAATCACAACACTTTTCTTTGCGAGCTCCTTCTCTCAAACATGTCACAAAATCATGACACATTTTTGTCTGTATTTCCTCTCTTATAGATTGTCGCAAAATCGCGACACTCTTCTTTGCAAGCTTCTTCTCCCCGAACATGTCACGAAATCGCGACAGTTTTCTTGCATGCACCTTTTCTCCGAACATGTCACGAAATCATGACAGTTTTCTTTGCCTACGCCTTCTCTCCAAACATGTCACAAAATCACGACAGTTTTCTTTGCCTATGCCTTTTATCCAAACATGTCACGAAATCACGACAGTTTTCTTTTCCTGCGCCTTCTCTCCAAACATGTCATGAAATCATGATAGTTTTCTTTGCCTGCGCCTTCTCTCCAAACATGTCATGAAATCATGACAGTTTTCTTTTCCTGCGCCTTCTCTCCAAACATGTTGCGAAATCACGACAGTTTTTCCTGCATGCGCTTCTTCTTCGAACATGTCGCGAAATCACGATAGTTTTTCAACTTGGCTTTTTCTATGCCAACATGTCGCAAAATCGTGAAATTTTCCACTAGGCTTTTTCTATGCCAACATGTCGTGAAATCATGACAGTTTTTCCACTTGGATTTTTCTCTGCCAACATGTCACGAAATCGTGACAGTTTTTCAACTTGGCTTTTTTGCTTTCAACATGTCACAAAATCACGACAGTTTTGCTAGCATTTTCTCTCTCCTATGATATGTCACAAAATCATGATAGTTTCTCTTATGCTTTCTCTCTCTTCCAACATGTCGTGATATCGTGACAGTTTCTCATGCTTGCTCAACATGTCGTGATATCGCGAAACTTTTTTTACTTGTCTTTTTCTTTGATCTTTTGCATATGGGCCACTACGTTCTTCTTGGAGAATCATTATACATGCTCTGTATGATCACTAAACTCCTGTCCATTGCATCAACCGATCTATTGTCCACTGCATCAACTGATCTTCTGTCTGTGTTGACAACAATGACAATACTTTGGATGCACCTTGCTTATCAATGAACTCCTGTCCATTATACTTTGGCTGCACCTTACTCATCAATGAACTCCTGTCCATTGCACTTTGGCTGCACCTTGCTCATCAATGAACTCCTATCCATTGCATCAATTGATCAACCTGACTGTGTTGACAACAATGACAATACTTTGGTTGCACATTGCACATCAAAAATTTACTCTCTTCCCAAGTATGACTGATGAACCACCTCATTACATAACTAGAAGTGTAGTGCATCAAATGGCGCATAACACAAAATAATTATCCCAATTCAAGAAACTTCTATAGTGTTCAATAATGTTTTATATGAGGAATAATAAGAACTTCTTTCCTCTAGAAACCTCTTCCCCATACGTAATGAAAAGGGAGAAGTAGTTTTTGGATCCATGAATAACCTAGCCACTTTTACATACCAAAACTAATACATTTTATTGATGATCATAAATGCAAAAATTTCATAACATCTAAATAAAACATCTCATTCTACTATATGTACCTCTTGTCTAGAACCCATCCAATATTCTAGGTCAACTCCTTTGGCTTGTAAGATCATGGAGGTTCATCAAGGATCATTAAACATGGAATTTAATACCCTAGGATCAAATCCTTTGATTGTTACTATGGAAGGAGGAAGCTTCAACCCCACTAGTTCTGTAGGATACCAAACTCCATCAAATTCCATAGAGGATTTTTTAAGGATTTCTAGTCATGTTTCCTCTTCAACCATAGACACAAGGCACCTAGATATTCCTCATAGTAAATGGATGCCTCAACTAGTCTTTCATAGATAAACATATGTTTCAAACATTAAAGGAGGAACCACATATAATTTAGTTCCTCCACTTCTAACTCTATATATTTGTTCAATCTCAATTGTTTTAGGATAAAGTCCATGCCTAACTTAGTAAACTCATCAACTTATCCATTTAATACCTCCTAAAATCAATTTCTTTTCAACCTATGTAAACCAACCCTTTGTTTAACATTCCAAATATTTTCCCATCCTCATGGAATCTCTTGATTGAGTCACCAACTCTAGGATAAATATCAATAGTGGAGGTATTGTGTAAGCCCTAAGAAAACTTATTTTGAATAAACAAGAGAGGCCTAGGAGATAATATGCTAAGTTAGACCTACCTCCTTTGGTCATTTTAGTGCAAATTTAAGAAGTAAAAATTATGAAACTACCACCTATAAACGTTTAAATCCAAAAAGGGAAAAGCAACCTATATTTAATACCACTAAATAATGTGCTTATCATTTCTTTAATGGACATTTAACTAATATATGCATAAGTATCAGGGGTCTCATTCAAAATCTTATTGACCAAGGACAAGTCACCTTTAGTGACTATCAACCCTTCACTTCCTCTAACCAAGATTTGTGTATTTTGCAAAACCCTTACACAACCATGAGCAAAAGGCTACCAACAACATACAATACAATAATGTTCCACCACCTTACCAAAATATAGTTAGGATGATTCACATAGTTAAAACATAATAATATATATCTCAAATATAAAATACATCTACTAAGTCTCCTCCAAATCCACTCTCTAGACAATATCACCCCCATAAAAAACCAAATTTAGTTTTTAAAATTTAGAAAAAGGAAAAGGAACATTTAACCTTCAACAAAAACTTGAAGATATACCTAAAAAAATCTCCTTAGTCAAGTTATTGAATACTTCTCCTGATCATAGGTAAATTATCTTCAAAATTCTAAATGATTATGTACTTCCTTGAAATCTTAGTCCATCTAATTTGACCCATGTGGTAGGTTCTTTAGTTATTAACCATGCAACCATTTCCTTCTATGAAGAATATGTCCCACTACCATACATTCTTTTGAAATTTCAATTGTATATTACATATGAGATCAATAATAGTTGCATTAAAAGAGTTATGATAGATAATGGATCTTCTCTTAATGCTTATAACCTTAAATTCCTTAACAAGATCAAACTAAAAAAACAAGACTTGGAAAAATCTAATGTTGTTATAAAAGCATATGATAATGAAGAGTGAGGAATTGCAGGAACATTATTCCTCCCTATAAAGGTAGGGCCCCACATACTCGACAATTTAATCCATGTTGTAAAGTGTGATCTAAAATATAATGTTCTTTTAGGATGACCAGGGATTCATGTCATTCAAGTAGTACCTTCTATGTATCATCAATATTAAGAGTTATTACCAGGAAAAATTTACACTATCCCAATACATCATGATCCTTTCACCAATTATCAATCCTTAGAAAATAATAATCCAAACATGCACCCTTGTCCATATTTAAGTGCCACCTCTACCATCAGTAAAGAAACTTCATAATATCCACCTCTCACTTTGAGCAATAATGATCAGGATGATAAAATTGAAAATAATTTTGGAAACATAGAATAACCCTTTAAGGAAACACAAAACATTGACCCTCAAAATGAGTTATTAATATTAGACTTAGTCAGGCTACGCACATCACCTCAAATTTTAGGAAAGCCTTTTTGAAAAGGTATAATAGTACAAATAGGTAACTGCACTTTTATCTATGTTGATATGGCTAATGAAAAGGTTATTCACTGAGACAACCCTCATCCAACTAAATAAAATTATACTTCTTGCTATATATACAACTTGTATCAGATACCCAAATAATTCTTGTGTAACTTTGGATATCATGGGAAAGGATTAGAAAAATTTGGGCAAGTATTAAAGAAACCTTTTAACCTAAACTATGGATAAATCAATGGGGATTAGGATATAATCCCCATTGTAAAAATTGCAAATATTGCTCATCATATAATAGTGATGATGAAAGCAACTTCCTTAAACCTTGCAAGAACAATTTAGTTATCAAAAAACTAATATCAAAGGATAAGGAAGGACATGACTGCTCTATTAGCATAAATACCATAGACATACTCTACATTAAATATTATAATATTTTTGAATCATCATCTCACATAGATAATGTTGTGATACATAAATCTTAATTACTCACTAATAAAAGTAAGGTAGAGGCCTTTGAAAATCATTCTGCTTTAGATGATTTTGAATCATTGATCTCAATAGGCATCACCAATACTTTACAATCACCTAATATAGAATTAAAAACTTTAAAATTGATTGCCCTCAAGGACCCAAGGGTATTTATTACACCCTCATAATTTGAATATGAGTCCCAAATCCTTATTGAAGAAACAATTGACATAAATATCATGACTCACGATTACCCTAAAATATTTAGAATAGAAATGCCTTGACTCTTGAAGAGATTAAATCTTACACAAACCTCTTAGCCAAATTGCAACATATCTACATGATCTTATGTAGATATTGCTAGGATAAATCCCTCCATTGTTGTGCATCATCTATATGCTTGCCCTAATGCAAAACTTGTGAAAGAAAAATTGAGTAATATGCACCCAAAAATAACATTACACATTAAAGAGGGGATTTAAAAAACCCTCTATGTTAATTTCATCAAATCCATTGATTACTCTGATTGGATAGCTAACATAGTCCCTCTTGCTAAAAAGGAAGGAATGTTTGTGTTTGTATTGATTTTAGATATATCAATAAGACTTACCAAAATATGAGTTTCCTCTCCCCAACATTGACATGATTGTCAAATTTTCTACCAAGTTTGGGATGTTGTCCCTTATGGATGTATTATTAGGATAAAGCCAAATACAAATAGCATAAACCTATGGGGAACCTTTTGTTGGTAAGTTATGCTTTTCGATCAAAATAATGTTGGGGTAACTTATCAATGCACTATGACATACATTTTCTATGATATGATGCATACCATGATAGAAGCCTATGTTGATAAGATCATGTTATTGATTTGAGATGAATTGTTCATAGCTTAAGATAATATAAAGTTTATATTGAATCCTCCAAATGTTTCTTTGGAGTTACTTGAAGAAAATTGTTAGGATTTATCATTTTCTATCAAGGAATTGAAGTAAATCCAACTGATATTTCTACTATTATAGATATGCCTCCTCCAAATACATTAACAAAGCTCCAAATCCTTCAAGGAAAGTTATAGGCTATATGATGATTCATCTCCCAATTTGTAGATAAATGTCAACCCTTTACTAAACTTCTACAAAAATATGTTGAGTTCAAATGGGAAGGCTTTTGATGCTATCAAAATATAACTCTTATCACCTCTAGTTATCATCCCACCATATCCCATGAAACCTCTATTGTTATATATTATAGCCACTAAGCATGCTTTAGTAGTCATGCTAGCTCAATATGAATCAACACAAAGAAATGCTAATTTACTAAATTAGTAGAACTCTAGTGAGCTATGAAACTTGCTACATACCCTTGGTAAAACTTTATTTATTGCCTCCCAAAAATTTATGTATGACATGCTTAACAAAAATACTATTGTAATAGCTTTATAAGATCCTCTAAGATATCTTATCTTGAAACCTCACCTTTCAATCCATACTACCAAGTGGGTAATGGTCCTCAATGAGTTTCAAATTGAATTTGTTAATAAAAAATCCTTAAATGGGTAAGTCATAGCTAATCTCCTAGCAGATGCTCTATTAGAAGATCATAAACCCATAGAGGTCCATTTTTCTAATGATATTATCTATTTTTTAGAAGGAAAATCATTTGCATAATGATCCCTTTATTTTTATGGGGCTAGAAGCACCAAGGTACGAAGAGCAAGAATAGTTTGTCTCTCCATTTAATTCCTTTGTTGTCTAAGTTTATTTTCATGCACTAACAATACCATGGAATATGAAGCTTTAATTATTGGACTCTATGTTGATTTATATTTAAAGTTCATTACCTTATCCATATTTGGAGACTCACAACTAGTTACCAATCAAATCAAAGGGACCTATCAAACTAAATATAATAAACTAAATCATTATAAAGAAATCATGGATTATTTTATAGCCTCTCCATCAATATTCTACAAATGCTATTCTTAGATCTAATAATCACCATGCTAATGCAATGGTAGTTATTGAATAAATTTTCCCCCTATAACTTTAGGATCAACAATCCACCATCATCATCCATCAAATTAGGCAATCAAACACTCTTACCTCTAGTCAAGTACCCTTATTATTATTTTCTATTGAATCAAAATTCCCTTTAGATCCATGGTATAAAGACATTTATGCCTTCCTAAAATATGGCATGATACTTGAGGGTCTTAACTACCATGAACATAAAAATATTAAATGATGTGTTTGTTGTTTCATCATCATTGAAAATTGTATTAAGGATGCTTTGACGGTATTCTCCTTCATTGCCTCAATTTAGAGGAGGCTAATCGAGTGATACAATAAGTTTATAATGGAATATATTGTGGTCATTTCAATTGAAATTCCATGGCCAAAAATATCCTTAGGTTAGTATACTACTAGCCCTCCATAGAAAAATACTCTTGTGATGGCATGTGCAAGTGTGATAAATTCCAAAAACATGATAGCCTTATACATGCTTCTTCATAAGAACTATAGTCCCTAGTTTCTCCTTGGACTTTCTCTACATGAGGCCTAGTTGTCATAGGAAAAATAAATCCTACCTCATCAACTGGTCATAATATTATCATTATAGGAACTAAATACTTTACCAAATGGGTAGAGGTAATACCTCTATCTTCCTGCATGGGAACACAAGTATCTAAATTCATCTTGATCCAAATATTATCCTACTACAACATCCCTTCTATTATAATTTTAGACAATGGATCTCCTTTTAAAAAAAAGGATGTAGCTAAACTTTGTCAAAAGTACAAAATCCAACATAACTAGCCTACACCTAATATTCTTAAGAAAATTGCCAATATGAGGCGTCAAATAAAAACTGTATTCACGTACTCAAGGAAATTGTAAACAAAAATCAGTGGGATTGGCATATTTAGCTATATCCCACATTATGGACCTATTGAACTAGAATTTAAATTACAACTAAAGCCACACTTTATGCCTTGGTTTATGGAACTAAGACTATATTTTCTTTTGGACTCAAAGTTCCCTTTCTTAGGATCTTGTTAAAATATGTAGCCATAAGTAACGAATATCATCATACTCATTTGATCCAAGAAGAACTCCTTGATGAAAAGGGGATACATGCCTTAGAACACATTTGATTCTATCATCAAAGACTCAAATGAGCCTACAATAAAATTTGACCTCACACATTATTGGGATCTAGTCCTAAAATAAAATCAAAGAAATACTAATTATCATGACCCTACCAGATGGAATTTTGAGAATGGGTAAACAATGTATTAATGTAGGATAATTTAATACTCAATTTTTGTGCAATAAAGTAGTAATGCAATATTATTAGGCAATTAATAATATGTTTCTACTAACAAATTGCCAATGTGTAGGATCAAGTGCACTCGTAAGTGGAATAAGTGAGTCATAAGCCAAATATGAGGGTACTTGAGGTTAGGGTAAATGATGATATGAAAATTAAAAGGTAAAAAGGATAGATACCTTCATATAGGCATGCATTCAGTTAAGGGATAATCATCAATATAAAGTTAAATTTAACCCTGGACTGATGTTCTAGTAGCTATCATAATTTCTCAAGGTCGATACGGGTGACTAAATTGATGGAAATATCTCCCTCTTTATTTATGCACATGCTTAATTATCTTTCACTTCAGCACTTCACCTCAATCATGTGGAAAATAGGAATGAATGAACTGCCTTCATAACTTCTTAGATATTCTTGAATAAAAAGAATGATTTATTTTAAATAGATATTCATTTAAATAAATAGTGGATTTATTTTAAATGATAAATAAATTTTATTCCTAAATAAAAAGAATGACTTATTTTAAATAGATATTCATTTAAATAAAATGGTGGATTTATTTTAAATAATAAACAGATTTTATCCTTGAAAAAATGATTTATTTTAAATAATAAATAGATTTTATTCTTGAAATTAATGATTTATTTTAAATAAACATTCATTTAGATAATGGTGGATTATATTTAAATAAATGAGTGATTTATCCTAATTAGAATGGATGTCATAAAAGCAAAAAAATCTAGCTCGCACATGAGAACCTACCTTAAAATTAGGCTAGATGTTCGGGGGTAGAGCCTAGCTTGAAAGGAGGCATGGCCCCATTAATGCAAGGGATGGCTCAACCAAAGTGAGGGGATGATTTTGTCTATGTGATTAAGGAGGAGACTTGAATGTGAGCTACGCATTGGGAAGGTAGAAATAAAGGATGTATCCTCTACCACCTGATGAAGCGGTGTGGAGTAATGGTAGTTAGGTGGTGGGTGGAAGTTGAGGGATAAGTGAGGTACCCAAAGAAAATGTGATAGGAGTTTGGTGAAATAATAGTTTGGGTGGAAGAATAGTTCGATGGAAGAAAAGCTGGGTAAAAGAGATCTCAATAGAACAAATATTGGTAAAAGGTATCTCACTAGAAGAAGGTGAAGACAAATTAACAACGAAGACCACCAGGTTGGTGTAGTTTCTCTTTTGATTTTTATTTTTATGTTTAATGCTCTTGTTAAGCTGTAGCAAGAAGAGTGTAGCTCTCTGCTCTAGTTAATCATAGAAAGGAGAGTGTAGCTCTTTGATCTTGTTATCCGTAGCAAGGAGAGCATAGCTCTCTAATCTTATTAGTCATAGCAAAGATATTGTAGCTCTCTACTCTTGTTAGCCATAGAAAGGAGAGTGTAGATCTCTACTCTTGTTAAGAGCATAGTTTATCTTGTTAGTTGTAGCTATGAGAGCATAGATATCTACTCTTATTAAGATCATAGTTACTCTTGTTAGTTGTAGCTGTGAAAGTGAAGCTCTCTGCTTTTGTTAATAGTGTAGTTGCTCTTGTTATCCATAGCTTTGTGCTCTTGTTATCCGTAGCAAGAAGAGAGTAGCTCTTTACTCTTGTTAAGAGCATACTTTCTCTTGTTAGCCATATCTATGAGAGTGTAGCTCTCTCCTCTTGTTAAGAGTGTAGTTGATCTTGTTATTTGTAGCAAGGAGACCATAGTTCTCTGCTCTTTTTAAGAGTGTAGTTTCTCTTGTTAGCCATAGCTATGTGAGTGTAAATATCTTCTCTTGTTAAGAGCATAGTTGCTCTTGTTTATGCCTTAGTTGCTCTTGCTAAGTCGTAGCAAGGAGATCATAGCTCTTTGATATTGTTATTTGTATTAAGGATAGTGTATCTCTCTACTATTGTTAACCATAGCAAGGAGAGCATATGTCTCTGCTCTTGTTAGAGTTGTAGCTTGTGAATGTAAAGCTACAACTATCATGATAAGTGAGGCAAGTGCCACCTTAAACCTGTTCCCTATGCTTATCTTGTGTACCACATCCTTAATGTTATTTTTTTTTGGGAGCATTACCCATGAAAGGCCATAAGGTGTTGGGTAGGAAAACCCTTTACTGCTCCATTATCGAGTAGGGACGTTTTCTTGTGATAGGATTTCTCTGATTTTTAGGTTCATTAATTTAAATATTTAGATTAATGAAATGAAAAGGGTTTATGGAAATTAAAGTAGATGGATTTAATTATGTTTATGGTTCATTTTGTAAAATGAGGGTATGGGACCTTGCTTTATGAAATGAAAAGGGTTTATGGAAATTAAAGTAGATGGCTTTAGTTATGTTTATGGTTAATTTTGTAAAATGAGTGTATGAGACATTGTTTTATGAAATGAAAAGAGTTTATGGAAATTAAAGTAGATGGATTTAATTACATTTATGTTTCATTTTGTAAAATTAGGGTACGGGACCTTGCTTTATGAAATGAAAATATTTTATGGAAATTAAAGTAGATGGTTTTAATTATTTTTATGGTTCAATTTTTAAAATGAGGTTATGGAACCTTGCTTTATGAAATGAAGAAAAAAATTATTTTAAAATTAGAGTAAATGTCTTTAATTGGATAATAATTATGATTATGGGTTATTTGTAAAATAAGGGTACGAGACCTTACTTTATGAAATGATAAGAAATGTTGGATAGCTTAATTAACAATACACGTAGCATACCTACACATAATGTTTTAATTGAAGTATAGAGATGTGTGTATACCTTCCAATGATCGAGGGTGGAAAGTCTAGCTCATCGAGAATGATGAGATGGATGGAATTATGTGCATGACATAAGATAGGTCTACACAGAAAGGAATTGCATGAGGGGAATCTCATGTGATATAGTTCTTGAGAAACTTAAGGGATATCAAATATTAAGTTGTTCTAAGGTTGATTAAGGATTTATGATTCCTTCTCCTTAATAATATATATATGTATATAAACCTCTCTTTTTTTGGTGTGTGTTTTCTTATTTATTTTTTGGGTCATTACATTTGGTGTCAAAGCTCTAGGTTCAAGGGTATATAGCTTCTTATGTGTGAAAAGGGATTAGGGTATTTCCAATGGAGGGCTACTAGGGGTTAAGCTGAAAGGTTAGGATAACCTAGAGTTTATGCTTATTTAGAATCTAAATGGATTCGGTCCCAAGGAGAGATGAATATTATGATACCTTAGTATGGGATTTGGTGTCAATGTTACATCATAACCTTGGAACCCTATCCTAACTAGATTTCTAATGATTAGCAAGAAAGAACTTTGTAATGTGGTTGGGAATTAGTAAATCAACAAGATAAACTAGGATCTAATTCTCTTCTTGGTTGGACCAGATCAAGATGCCACCTAAGGCCAAGATAGAGAGACCTCCACCTAGACAAAATCGACAAAGTAATTTTGAAGAAGAGATATAGAATGAGGGTTGAGGAAATCCCAATATGGAAATAGAAGAACTTACTATCACAGTTACTGAATTACAAGATCAATTAAGGCAAGTGCTGGAGACTATGATGAATCAAATTTTGTAAGCTAGAGATTTAGAGATAAATGAAGTTGAGGGGTTGATAGTGGAGCAGAAGCAAGATAGAACCCTATTAGAAAAGGAGACAGTGAGAGATCCAATAATGTTTGTATCTCCAAATTTAATGGAGAAGAAAGGGGGATGTGGTTGATGATTAGTTAAGAGAACTAGAATTTTTATTTATGATAAAGGGATATTATTTAGGAACCCAGATGGTTTGGGCTACTATTTACCTAGAATGAGGTACCCTATATTTATAGGAAACATATTATGAGGAAACCAAAATTGGACCAATAGAAATTCCATGGAAGCAATTTATAGATATCTTCAAGAAGATGTTCCTCATGAAGCATTTCTATGCTCTAAAATTTGATTATTTTGTCAATCTAAGGCAAGGGACCAACTTAGTGGAGATATACTACAGGAAGCTAGTAATTTTTTGAACTATGTACCCACCTATAATGATAAAATATGGATTCACAAGTTTACTCATGGATTTTAATCTAGGATAAAGCATGATGTAGAGATGCAGGAGCCTAAGTCATTGCAAAAGTTATATGACCTAACAAAGAAAGCAGAGTCACATTTTTATTATAAATATGAAATCTTGACTGAGCAGGAACATCGAGAACTAAATAGGATTAGAAATGTGATTATAAAATGGGAGGTTGAGCAAGAATGAAAAGCTAAGAACCCTAGAATCCACAAGAGAAATTCAATGGAAGCCAAAAGAAGTTCAAAAAGAAAATTTTTAAGAAGGAAAACAAACCCAATAATGCTAAACCTCCTCAACGAAAACCTCAAGGTTCCATTCTAGCGATTTAGAGTAAAGGGAAAAATATAGAAAAGAGGTAAGGGCCAAAGGATAGATGCATCATTGGAAGGATTAGGAGAAGTACTCATGCAAGGGGATTTCGTACTATCTTAAAATTCAAGGAAGCTTAAGAATAATGAAGTCAACTACGCTATTCATGATTTGGAACTAGCCACTATGGTAAATTCCCTAAATATCTAGCACTACTATCTGGTAGGAATACCTTTTGAGTTAAAATCACACCATCAAAGTATCAGGCACATATTCACACAACCAATTCTCAATGCGAGATAAAGAAGGTGGGTAAAATTTCTCACTAAGTATGACTTTGAAATTGAGTACATAAAATGGAAATAGAATAAGGTCACAGATGCTTTGAGTCAAAGAATATACATAGCAACCATAAATAGGATCCACATAAAGCTCATGGATCAAGTAAGGCATGAGCAATATCAGGATGAGTATTGCCAAGAAATTTGAGCTAGAATGAGCAAGGATCCTAAGTCCAACAAGGATTTTGGGATGATAGATAAATTTCTATGTTACAAAGGAAGAATCATCATACCAAAGTTAAGGGATTCAAGGAGGTTATTAATGCAAGAATCCCATATTTCTCCTTATACATCTCACCCCAAAGGGGTAAAAATGAGTACAAACATAAAGAGGACCTTCTTATGGGTAGGAATGAAGAAGGATATTACATATTTTGTAGCTCGATGCCTTGAATGTTAGAAGGTCAAAGCCAAACACATACATCCCACAGGATATTCGTACCCTCATAGAATACCTACTCAAAAATGGTAGGTCATATCAATGGACTTCATAGTGGGATTACCAAAACCCAGGTACCAACATGATGCAATCTTTCTAGTAGTTGATAAAATGACCAAGATTACACACTTCATACTTGGAAGCACAAATGGCGATGCTCAAATAGTGGCTAGAAAGAAGTATTCTGATTGCATGGATTTTTGGAATTAATCATACTAGATAGGTATTCCAAGTTCACTTCCAAATTTAGGAGATCCCTTCACCAGGAAATAGGAATAAAATTGCACATGATTTTAGCATACCACTCTAAAAAAAATGGTCAAAAAAAGTGAGTAAACCAAGTACTAGAAGATATGCTCAACATGTATCGCATGGAGACTTTATAGGAAGACTATTTTACATTGATAGAATTTACCTACAATAATGGATATCACTCTTCTTTAGGGATGGCACATTTCAATGGCTTGTATGGACAGAAGTGTAGAACACCACTATCATGGGACAAAACCAAACATAGAACTATGATTGGATCAAAAATGGTCAAGGAAATGGAAGAGAAAATTAGGGTGATCAGGCAAAGACTCAAGGAAGCTATTGATAGGTAGAATATTTATATTGTTCTAAAGGGGACTCCCAGAGAGTACTCAGTTGGAGATAAAGTTTTCCTCATGATCAAACTAATGAAAATTGTAATCAAATCCACAAAATTGGATCCATGGTTTGTAGGGCCCTTTGAGATCATTGAGAAAATTAGACCGATTGCATACCATCTCAGCTTACCTCCTAATTTGTCAAAAATCCATGACACTTTCCACATATCTTTGCTTAGAAAATATGTTGTTGATCCCAACCAGGTGGGATATTTCTAATTTGTAGATGGTAAACCTAGATGTAATTGAAGTAATGCCAATAAGTATTCTTGAATTCCATTCTAAGGCTATGCGGAATTGGACCCTTAAGCAATGTAAGGTCTAGTGAGACCGTTTCTCTAAAAGAAATTCCACTTGGGAAAAAGTGGTGGATATGCAAAAATACTTTCCTTTTATGTATGAAGAACTCTCAAGAAATTTTTTGTGATAATTTGTATATTGGCTATATTTACCTATGTTTAAAATTAAAAAAAACACCAAGTATGGTGTTAGCCTTAGTGGGGTAGGATGTCATGACCCTCCCATATGAAATTTTAAGTATGGAGAAACAATGTATTAATGTAGGATGCTTTAATATTCAGTTTTTGTGTAACAAAATAGTTATGCAATATTATTAGACAATGAATAATATGTTACTACTAAAAAATTGCCAATGTGTAGGATCAAGTGCACTCGTAAGTGGAATAAGTTGAGTCATCCACTGAAGATGAGGGTACTTGAGGTTGGGGGAAATGATGATATGACAACTCAAAGGTAACAAGGATAGATACCTTCATATAGGTATGCATTTGGTTAAGTTATAATCATCAATAGAAAGTCACATTGAGCCCCAAACTGATGGTCTAGCAGCTATCATAAGTTCTCGAGGTTGATATGGGTGACTAAATTGATGAAAGATCTCCCTCTTTGTTTGTGCACCTACTTAATTGTCTTTCACTTCAACACTTCAACTCAATCATGTGGAAAATAGTAATGAATGAACTGCCTTCATAACTTCTCGAATATTCTTGAATAAAAAGAATGATTTATTTTAAATACATATTCATTTAAATAAATAGTGGATTTATTTTAAATGATAAATATATTTTATTCCTAAATAAAAAGAATGATTTACTTTAAATAGATACCCATTTAAATAAAATGGTGGATTTATTTTGAATGATAAATAGATTTTATTCTTCAAAATGATTTATTTTAAATAAAAAATCATTTATATAATGGTGGATTATATTTAAATAAATGAGTGATTTATCCTAATTATGGATTATCTTTAAAAATGAGTGATTTATCATAATTAGAACATATGTCATAAAAGCAATAAAATCTAGCTCGCACATGATAACCTGCCTCAAAATTGGCTAGCCACCCAACAATAGATCCTAGCTGGCAAGGAGGCATGGCTCCATTAATGCAAGGGATGGATCTACTAGAGTGAGGGGATGGTTTTTTCTATCTAATTAAGTAGAATACTTGAATGTGATTTGTGCCTTGGGAAGGTAGGAATAAGGGATGTCTCCTTTACCACTTGATGAAATGGCATGGAGTAATGGCAGTTAGGTGGTGGGTGGAAGTCAAGGAAGAAGGAAGGCATCCAAAGAAAAGGTGATAGGAGTTTAATGAAATAAGAGTTTGGGGGGAAGAAGAGTTTGATGGAAGAAAATCTGGGCAAAATATAGATCGGTAGAAGAGAGCTCAATAGAAGAAAACTTGGTAGAAGGGATCTTGATAGAAGAAGGTGAAGATAGATAAATAGCGAACATAACAAAGTTGGTTCAATTTCTCTTTTGTTTTTGTTTTTTTTGTTTAATGCTCTTGTTAAGCCATAGCAAGGAGAGCATAGTTATCTGATCTTGTTAGCCATAGCAAGGAGAGCGTAGTTCTCTTCTCTTGTTAGCCATAGTAAGGATAGCATATCTCTCTGCTCTTGTTAGTCATAGCAAGTACAACGTAGCTCTCTACTCTTGTTAATAGCATAGTTGCTCTTGTTAGCCATAGCTATGAGAACATAGATCTCTACTCTTGTTAAGAGTGTAGTTGCTATTGTTAGTTGTAGCTATGAGAGCACAACTCTCTAATCTTGTTAAGATCATAGTTGCTCTTGTTAGTCATAGATATGAGAGCATATATATCTACTCTTGTAAGATATAGCAAGGAGAGCATAGCTCTCTGCTCTTGTAAGCTATAGCAAGGAGAGTGTAGCTCTTTGATCTTGTAAGCTATAGCAAGGAGAGCGTAGCTCTATGCTCTTGTTAAGAGTGTAATTGCTCTTGTTAGCCATAGCTATGAGAGTGTAGCTCTATGCTCTTGTTAATACCATAGTTTCTCTTGTTAGACATATCTATGAGAGTGTATCTCTATGATATTTTTAAGAGTGTAGTTGCTCTTGTTAGCCATAGCTATGAGAGCATAACTCTTTGCTCTTATTAGTGGTAGTAAGGAGAGCATAGCCCTATGCTCTTGTTAATATTATAGTTGCTTTTGTTAGACATAGCTATGAGAGCATAACTCTCTACTCTTGTTAAGAGCATAGTTGTTCTTATTTATACCTTAGTTGCTCTTGTTAAGCCATAGCAAGGATATCATAACTCTCTTCTCTTGTTAGCCATAGCAAGGAGAGCATAGCTATCTGCTCTTGTTAGTCGTATAAAGGAGAGCATAGCTCTCTGCTCTTGTTAGTTGTAGCTATCAGAGCATAGCTCTATTTATCATGTTAGAGATGTAGCTTGTAAATGTAAATTTATAGCTATCATAGGAAGTGAGGTGAGCACCACCTTAAAGCTGCACCCTGTGCTTATCTTGTGTACCCCTGCTTAATGCTAGTTTTGGTAGGGGCGTTGCCCATGAAAGGTCATAAGGTGTTGGGTAGGATTCCATTATTCTGTTCCATTATTGAGTAGGTAAGTTAACTTATGATAGGAATTCTCTGAGTTTTAGGTTATTTAATTTAAATAGTTAGATTAATGAAGTAAAAAGGATTTATGGAAATTAAAGTAGATGGCTTTAATTATATTTATGGTTCATTTTATAAAATGAGGGTATGGGACCTTGCTTTATGAAATGAAAGGTTTTATGGAAATTAAAGTAGATGGATTTAATTATGTTTATGATTCATTTTGTAAAATGAGGGTATGGGACCTTGATTTATGAAATGAAAAATGGTTTATGGAAATTAAAATATATGACTTTAATTATGATTATGGTTAATTTTGTAAAATGGGGTATGGGACCTTGCTTTATGAATTGAAGAAAAATATTTCTTTAAGATGAAAGAACCTAGTTCATTTAACATTTAAGGGTATGGGACTTTAATTATTAAGTGAGTGTTGGATAATTTATTGTAAATAAATCATATGGTGGGATGCATGGTGGAACTATTCTCATGAGTAGATGAGAGGGTTAATAGAAAGGGGTAGTTCTATGATAATAGCTATGTATTTAAAAGTTGAATTACTTGGGTTATTTTTGTATAATTGCAATTTGGAAATAAAATAAGTAATTACATTTAGAAGCATGTCTATCCATATCCATGAGTGTCCTGATCCCCTACTATCCTAACTTGATTTATGGAAGAGCAGGAGGACCAAAGTCATGAGATGGACCACTTCGCAAGTTTGCTATCTACCTTACTTCTTGATTGACTATGGAATATATTATATTTGTGGAGAGATTTCCCCAATGGAATAAATGTAAAGTAATTGTTGAAATTATGGGGTTTGCCATACATTCTTATGTATTAAATGAATATTTTTTATTATTGTATTTTAATAACCTTCTTGATTGCAATTTTATTTATTCTTTTATCACATGTTTTCCCTTTTAATGAATTCTTTATGTTTTGGTTAATCTCACCTATTTATTATTGCATGTTTTTCTAGATTTAGTATCTAGATTTATCCTTTGTATTCTTAGGAGTTTTTTTTTAAGTGTAAGTTCTAGGTGAACTTAGAGGTTGACCTAATGGCTTGAGACCCCCTTAGGGAGATTGGATATCTAGGTTTAGAATATCATACCAAGAGTTACTATAGCTTTTTAGAGGATGATATTGAAGCATACCCACACATAATGGTTTATTTGAAGTATGGATATTTGTGTATACCTTCCAATTATTGAGGGTGGTAAGTCTAGCTCATCAAGAATGATGATATGGATGGAATTATGTGCATGACATGATATAGGACTATGTATAAGGGACTTCCGTTAGGGGAATATCGTGTGTTATAGTTCTTGAGAAACTTAGGGGCTGTAAAACATCAAGTTGGTATAATATTGGTTAGGTATTTATGAATCCTTCCCCTTAATAATATATATATACATACATATATATATATATTTTGTGTGTTTTCTTATTTTGAGGGTCATTACACTAATGCCCAAAATGAGTTAAAAGGTAAAGTCAAACCTAATTGGTTAGGGCAATTCATAATGACCACCAAATATGGTTCATGCACTTATCGCCTAGCCACTTTAGATGGACATGAATTAAAGAAAACCTATTAACATAATGTATCTTAAAATATACTACATCTAGTTTTGCATTGATTGCTTGAACATGTGCTTTTATACATTGATTGCTTATTGATTGACTAATTCACTTGCTTGTGTTCATATGCTTGTTTCTTGGCTACCTGCTAAATATAGAGTTGAGAGATTCATTGGAACCCATGATTATCCTAGTTAGGATATTTTATTGCATCTATCTAGGTATCTAAGGTAGAAAATCTCTCTAAATAATTTGTGTTCATAATAAATATATATGTCATCACTTTCTCAACATGTCTATCATCTTGTTTCCATTATACTTCTCCACAAATCGCTAGCACCCTATGATGATCTTGATATTATAAAAAATATATATACATGGAGTTTCAAAGGATACTATGAGTTAGTAAATACCCTCTTTAAAAGTTCTCTTCCATGTCAAATATATTATTTTGTCAATATTCCTTGTTATCTTTAAAACAAATGGGAGGTGACCACATTTTTGTCTACTAATTGTTATTTATGTAAACATTTATAGATGAGCCAAACACTAGACTAAAATGTGGAACATTCTTGGCTATTTATCAGATAGTTGGGACAAACATTAAATTCCATTACCTTCATAATTCACCATTAATTTTCATATACAATCTGATTCATCTCTATACCTAAGAAAAGCAAATGGTAAAATTATTCAATGACTAGAAAGTGCTTAAAGTCCTTAAGCATCCACTAATATTGAATTATTGCATCAATAATGTTTCTTTATATAGGGATCTATTATTAACCTTAACTTTAGCAACCTTTCTTTTTATCGCAAAAACACTTGGGATGTGGTCATGTTGATGTCCATTGGTTGAAAATTATGTAAACAAGCCTATGCCCATCACTAGATGACAATGGGGCACATATGACTATTTGTGAGATAGCAAACATAAACCAAATCATATCAAGATTAATCACATATATTATAAAAATATTATGTATCCTTATACCAAATAAATATGAATGATATGGTTATTTAGCACTTGGAAAGTGCTTAAAACACTTACACACCAAACGATGTCAAATAATCCTATCAAAAAACCTTTCTCGATATAGGGATCTACCAATAAACTCAAATAAAAATTATCTATTGATGCATACAATTTTATTCATCCATATACCTAATAAGGGTGCATGATACAATTATTAAATGTTTACCAAGTGCTTAACACACTTATGCACCCAACAACAAGGAATAATAATGTCAAACATCATTACTTGATATATGGATTTCTTGGAAATATCAACTACCAAGCTAGAAATTTCTTGTTAGATATACTATAACTAAAGCCAAGTTAATGATTTTTATGCTTTACGAGTCTATAATTATTTGCAAATATATAAGGTTAGGACTCACTCTAATTCTATCAAGTAAATTATGATTATCATACATATTCTAGTGTATCTATTAGACCACTCAAGAGAGCTAATCTTACAGATCTAATGACTTACAATATTGTAATTATTTTATTTAATATTAGTTAATGTATCTATAGGATTAATCCATCCTACTTATTCTATTATATAGACATGAAACAAATAAAAAATCATCAAGCATATTTTTTTCTCAAATAAGAACTTATGAGTCAACTAAGATGTTTTCTAACTATTTGATAATTTTAATCATCCTTATACCTAATAAGGATGAGTGGTAGAATTATTTGATGTATAACAAGTGCCTAGCATACCTAAACACCCAACAACATGGAATAATTCTATAAAACATATTTCCTCGATACAAGGGTCTATCAAAAATCCTAAGTCAAGGTACAACACCCTATCACTTTTTGTTTTCTCCAACATTTTTCAATAAAGTTTATCCTTATATCTAATAAGGATGAATGGAAGAATTTTCCAAGACCTTTCAATTATCTTATACACAAAACAATATTAGATAGTTATATCATGCATCTTACCTTGGTATAAGGATCTATCAACAATCCCAAAAATTACTATACATCCTTCCTTTTTATATATACTAAATCAAAGTATTATGATGAGCATTAATTCTAACATCCCTATATTATCAATTCTTAATATCCTTAGTAAAGAACACTTTGATATATCAAGAACTAAACTCTTTTCCTCAAATTAGAGTAGTTACCTAGTTACTTTACTTTGGTAAATTTAAGAAGAATTGTGGACTCACCAAGCAAGGCAACCAAGTAATTATGCTCTTTTTGATGATTATAAAAGTGTTATAGCAACAAAATTATCTTTAACTAATATCAATAAAATACTTTACAATCAAAGCTTAAATTGACATATTTACCTTGTCTATCCATAGGCTAACGAGAGATAAGGATATTAATGGTTTATTATATGATTTTTGGTACCATATTTGATAAAATGTTAATACCATCACTCCTTGTCGACTTGTGAGTCAGCTAACACATCATGCTTTCATATGCCTTAAGTTGATATCTTATGAGAATTATAATATCTTCATTATCTATCAATGATCCTATCTTATCAATATTTTTCAATATATGTTTCATCATATGATCAAAAATCTTTTTGCAAATCCATCACAACACACTAGTTATATCAACAAATTCTTTTCATTAATTTGAATAATTGCTTTGCATAATTGCATAAATGCATGATTCATATTTTCCTAATGCATATAGAATTAGGGGATTTCACAAGTATGTAATTATGACAACTAGTTAGGATATATTACACATGAATTGCACTTGCATTAGGTATTTTATGGTAGTGGATCCTCGCCCTTAGGGCATTATCTTGTTGAATGCATGATTGCACCCACTAGGATGCAACAATGACCCATATTAGCATAGGGACATAAAATGCTAGTGGATTTTATGTTTTTGGTTGACTAAAATCATATGTTAATATGCATTTATTATAATCACTTTTCTTCACTTGAGATAAATCTTTGATCTCAAGTCATCAATTGGGGTTCCATCTCATTGATCTTACCCCCTACAATAGCTTTAACAAATGTAACAAAACATTATCAAATAACTCTGACTAAATAGAAACAACAACCATGGATCATCAACTAAAGCTGACATAATGACATTTCCTTTATCAGGATATTGATAGGATACAAGATCAAGGTTTCAATTGCAACCCAAATAATCTCAACTTTTGAACAACACAAATTTTAAATAAATCTCACATTGATGCTATATTCCTCTCTTTAAAGAGATCCAAAGTTTTTCATGTTTCTTTGTAATTACACAGAGCATTGTAAAGGCATCTAGTAATATGACCAAGGATTTTAGCTCCCTCTAAGGATCCAAAAAGTTCCTTAACATACAATTTTATCAAATAATCATCAATATTGTTTTGAACATCATAGAAAAATCATGACTTCCTACTACATAGGGGGCATCCATCACAAATTTGTTTTCAAGATCACATATCAAATTTAAATTCCTTTATATCTACAATGATCTAGACACACATCATGTTTAAAGTCTCTTTGGATTTACAAAAATCTAGGTACACATCATGATTAAAGTCCTTCAGATCTATGATGATCCAGACACATATAATGTTTAAATTTCTTTGAATATATGACAAAATAAACACACATCATTTTTAATGTCCTTTGGATATACGATGATCCTTGCACACATCATGCTTAAAGTCCTTTGGATCTACCACAATCCATGCACACTTCATGTTTAAAGTTCTTCAAATCTATGATGATCTAGGCACACATCATGTTTAAAGTCCTTCGAATCTACAATGATATAAAAATATACCAAATTTAAAGACCTTCAAATATACAATAATCTAGGTACACCTTATGCTTGAAATTATCTGGATCTACAATGATCTAGGCACACATCATGTTTAAATTCCTTAAAATATACCATGATCCAAGTACACATCAAATACAAATATTGAAGTTCTCTAGGAAATATAAATATTATCAAAGTCGTAACAACCCTATCCAAAATTATTATACAAGATAGATAATGGTCACTTTGATCCACACTCATTCAAAAAAGTATTCCTTAGATAGGGATCCTTAGAATCCTCTAGAAATCCTCTAGGGTGAACTTCATCTCACCCATCAACAAAAAAATTATACCATACTCTGACCTCCATATTTTAGATGATATCTTAGAAAATCATGATCAAACTCAACCTTGGGCATCATTACTAGATACCAGAGTCCCACTCTATCGAATACGATCCTATCAACTGGGGTCATTGAAGAACACAAGCTTATATTGAGAGGGGGTGAACAATATAAGACCACTTTTTACTTTTCTTTCCTAATCAATATTATGCAATGTATAGATAGCAATATCAATAGTAGTAATCAAATCAATGCACAAATCAACACACACAATAGAGACACCAATTTAACGTGGTTCACCCAATGTGGGCTACTCCACGGAGAAAATATTTCACTAAAATTTTCTCAATCAATCTCTTGGGAATCCTTTCCCTATTACAATGTTTATGGACCTCTGTCCAAAGGAGACACCAATCCCCTAATCAAGTTCATGGATCTCTATCCATAGGAGAACTCTTTCTCCTTAGCTCTGACTAGTGATCTTCTAGAAGAATTGCTGCCCCCACTGCTTTGGCTAATAGATCTCTATCCATTAAAGACACATATCCTCACTGCCCTGGCTAATGGATATCTATCCACTAGATACTATCATCCTCTATACTCTATCACCTTCAAATCTCTGTCTCAAATATGCACTAAACATAGTCCTTTAGTCTAGCACAAATCTGCTCAATCTCTATCTCTGGTCTGGCACAAACCTATCCTCAAATCTGCACCAAACTCTATCCTCAAATTTGTACTAAACACAATCCTTCGGTCTAGCACAAATCTATCCTCAATATCTATCCTCTTATATGTACTAAACATAGTCCTTCGGTCTAGCACAAATTTATCCTCAATATCTATCCTTTGATCTGTACTAAACACAGTCCTTCGGTCTAGCACAAATTTATCCTCAATATTTGTCCTCAAGCCTTAACACAAAGCTTGATCCAATCACAAATCAACTCTGTTGGATCTACCCCAAACCTTAACTCAAGGTTTGAACAAATCAATCAATCAAATCTACTCTCAAGTCTTCTCAAAGACTTATCTCAAATCTGCCTTGTAAGCTTCCACAAAAGCTCACACTAATCTATCCACAAGTCCTCTCTAGAACTTGTCTAATCTACTCAGCAATATCTGTCCTCAAATTTGTATTGTAAGCTTCCACAAAAATCTCACACAAATCTATCCACAAGTCTTCTCAAGACTTACCTCAAATCTACTCAACAAGTCCACACTAGAACTTGTCCAATCTCATAGAAACATAAAGAGAATTGTTAGAGACTCAATATGCTTCACATTCATCACAATGCTCAATCACTTTTAATCACTCTTTTAGAAACATATAGAGAATTGTTAGAGACTCAATATGCTTCACATTCACCACAATGCTCAATTACTTTCAATCACTTTTTTTACCATAGAAACATATAGAGAATTTTTAGAGACTCAATATGTTTCACACTCACCAACACTCAACCTCTTTCTCAAATCAATTCATAATATAGAATAATTTGTTTCATAGAACTTGAACTATCACTTCAACACATCCACTTGACTAGGCTCAACCAACACTACTCAACCAATCACTCAATAAATTAACCTTTGCTTACAAACCCTAGTCCAAGCATATGAACACTCACTCAAATGTTTCCAACAATGCTTATCAATCAATCTCACATAACAATGATACTCATGATCTTTACAAACCCTAGTTCAAGTTCCTCACTCAACTAAGTGCTTCAACAACAATGCTAATCTCACATAACAATGATACTCATGATATTTGCAAACCCTAGTTCAATTTCCTCACTCAACTAAGTGCTTCAACAACAATGCTTATAAAACAAGGTTTTATCAACAACTATTTATTCTAAAAAACCTTGAAGCATTAATTCAAAACACACTCAACAATGTTTACCAAACAATCCTTTTCACTCCAACTTTGCATTCACAACTTTCAACAATCATTCACTAGGAAGATGTGCCCATACCTTTTGTTTGATGTAGAAGTGCCCTTAGGAAACCTGTCTCAATCACAATTTTCTTCTTTGCCAATTTCAATGGTTAGATGACAAAATATCATGCTAACTCTCTTTCAAGATATTTTTCAAACACAAAAATAATCAATCCCAAATACACCTTATTACTCCTTGAAATTAGCAATCATCAAATCACACATAAAAAGAATCACTCAAATTGCTCCTTATAATCTCCAATTTAATAAATCAATATTTCAAAAATAACCCTTTAGAAATAATAATTGCCTACCCTTTTATCTCCCTCAAAACACTTAATAACCAATTTTAATTTAGGCAAAAATTAAATCTTACAAACCATAAAAATTTATTTTTCAACCTTAGGCACATAAAAATATTTTTATTTTCCTTCAACCTTAGCACATTCCAAATTAAGCGACCAACATAACAATCATCAGCGCATACCTTTGTCTCAACCACAAAAAGGCCTCGATGGGTTTTGACCCCGAAACCTCTCCGTTGAGCACCTTACCAAGGTGCTAGCCCACCATGTGGGCTAGGTGCTCCCACGAGGAGGGGAAGGCACTTTCCCCCCTTTGTTTCCTCATTGGCACCGCTTCCAAAAATGGAGACCTTCCTTCCTTGCAAAATGTGAACCCCGCGGGATTCAAACCTACGTCCTCCCTGCCAAAAAATGTCTTAACACCTTCTTGATATCGCCAACTGTGCTATGCGACATGTGTGTAGGGTGAAAGGAGCCTAGCTCCTACTTCTTCTTTCTTCTATCGTCGAAGATTTTTCAACATGAAAATTGTTGCGTTCTTTTTGCACTCAATCTATAACATGGGCATTCGAATAATAAAGCATTGGGGATATTCTAAGGCAAAGGTTTTACCTATATTTATACATGATGCCTTATTGCCATAACACGTCGACACTCAAATTGAATTTTAAATTCAATTTTTAAACTTAGCTTTATAACCCTTTTTAGGGTTTATTAAATTAATAAAAATTAATTTATAATTAAATTAAAATTAACTTATAATTAACTTAAGTAACATGAAAGTTAATTAAATTAATTTATAATAAAATTATATTAATTAATTTATAATTAATTTAAATTTCCTTTTTAATATTATAATAAAATATTATAATATTATTTTCTGGGCCTCTTCTTTGCCCTTTGGTCCTCATTTGACTACCTGGAACCGGGTCTTGATCAACTGAAGGTGGACTATTCTTTTGCACTTATTAGAGATCCTGAAACTGATGCTGCCCACTAAAACTGCCACTGACTAGTGTTGAAATCTTGACATCAATGACCACTCACTCTTGACATCAATGACAACTCATCTACTCAAAATGTCCAACAATCTCCCCTTTTGTCATTGATGGCAACCCAAATTTTTTTACCAAAACTTGACCTTTTTTCTATTCTGCTCCCCCTGGGAAATTGCTCCCCTGACTCAATGCTCTCTCCTTAAACCAAATCTCTCCCCCTTACTCAAATATCTCCCCATTTGACATCAATGGCAAAGGGTCACCTTTGGGGCTCGGGGCTAAGAATTAATCTCTTAGCTTAGCCCCTCCCCCACCTCCTCTTGAGGTGGTTAATTCTAGGGTGGGAGTATTTCTACTCCCAGAAAGCATTGGTCTTTACCTTTGTCCTCTTTCCTTCTCATATGATCCTTCTGATTCCTTTGACTATTCTTATTCATGTCCATGTTCCTGTTCCTGTTCATATTCATATTCCTGTTCTTGTTCCTGTTCATGTCCATATTTCTATTCCTGCTCCTGTTCCTGTTCATGCTTGATTCTAGAATATCTGCTCTACACCACTTTTCTGTATGTCCATCATTATTACACTTATAACACTTAATGTTATTATTCCTTGGAGGTGCAAATGTCTTGGGATTTCTCCTAGTGAAGCCATCTCTGTTCCTGTCATGTACCTTGTAATTCATTGCCTTGTGACCAAAATGATTACATGAGTAGAAATACCCATGGAAAAGATGCATGTTTCTAAAGTTCCCATACTCCTGTCTTTCATGTGTCTTGCACTGTGAAGCCATGTGCCCAAATCTGTGACATGAGAAACATCGTCCATTGAAATTTCCTTGCCTTGACCTCATTGGTCTCTTAGTCTCTTTTTTCTCTATGCTGGTTCCTGTTCCATAGGTTTCTTCTTTGTGCATTATTCCTTTCCTTGTTGAAATTTTTATTTTCCAACTCATCCTCAGAAGTCTCACTTTCTCTTACACTATTTTATTCTGAAGTTTCTTCTTCTTCAGAACTTGAGGTTGATTCTTCTTCTTGTTTCTTTTGAGCCTATTCAAAACCAAGACCTGTTTTGTTTGTTGACCTTCTTTGTACCTTGATCATCTTATCTACAATATTTGAACTCTTTCCAAACTTGTGTAGCTTATCCTTGGACTTTTCTAAATCTTCCCTTAGTAGAGCTACTTCTTGTTCTAACTTTTCACATTCTAAGACCTTTGCTTCTAGCTTATCCTTGAACTTCTTTGTCTTAGCCATTGACTTGTTTAGATCCTCTATAAGCTTTCCTCTCTCTTCATCACATTCTTGAAACTGAATCTCAAGTTGGGAGTTTTTCTTTCTCACCTTCTTTAAGGTTTTAAGAGCATAAATAAGCTCTCCCTCAAGATCAACTCCTCCTTTTTCTAATTCTTCCTCTATTTGTTTGCCTTTGATAACATCTTCATTATTTTTTGACTTTTCTTCTATAGGATCACCTTCTTCTTCTTCTAGTGCCATTAGAATATTCTCTTCTGGTCCTTCAAGTGCATCCTCATATTCATCATCACTGAAACTAAAACCATTCCTTGTACAACTATCTTCAAGATGTCCAAAATTACCACATCTAAAACACTTGAGAATTATTGGTGACCTTTTCTTAACTTCTTCTTTTTCCTCAATCAGAAATAGAACTTCATATTTATCATTACTTGAAGAACTAGCATCACTATCACTTGAGTACTTACTTGCCTTGTCTGCATAGTAACTCCTCTTCTATATTTGAAAGAACTTCTTTCCTTGTTTGCCTTGTCCATCCTTGCCTTTCTTTTGGTACCTGTATCTTTTTGATTCCCTATTCCTGTGATCTTGTTTTTCTTCATCATTGCTATTTTTAGCTTCTTGAAAATCAGTTGCATAGTGACCATACTTTCCACAATTGAAATATCTAACAAATTTTGCATCTTTAAATCTTCTTAAATCCTTATTCCTTCTACCATAATTAGCTTCTTCATCACTGGATGACTCATTGCTTGATTCTGACTTTTTACCCTTTGTCTTCTTAGTAGCTTTGAATGTTGCTTCCTTCTGGATATTAGGTTCCTCTTTTATTCTTAACTCAAAATTGGTAAGAATACCAAGTAACATATCTCTTGTCAAATAATCACCATATTTTGATTCTTCTATAGCAGAAATATTTTCACTAAATATTTTTGGAAGAGATCTTAAGACTTTATCACAAACATCCGATTCTTCAACATTAAGTCCAAGTCCTTGCATGGCATTAACAACCTCATCTACCCGAAGTAGATAAGTACTAATATTTTCTTCATCCTTCATTCTTAATTCTTCAAATTGTCCTTTGAGATTTTGTATCTTTGCCTTTTTGATACTTTTATCTCCTTCATATATGCTTTGCAAATTATCCCAAATTCCTTTTGCATCTTTACAATGCATAAATTTTATTGATTATGTTCTATGCAAACCTCTCAAAATTGCATTCATTGCTTTTGAATTGTAATGTTGTAGAAGCTTACCTTCCTTATCTATAGGTGGATCAGTTGGTGGTATGTATCCATTTTCAACTGCTTCCCAAATTTCATTACCAAGTGCCATCAGGTGAATCTTCATTCTCATACTCCAAAATATATAATCACTTCCATCAAATATTGGTGTTGAATTATCTGAGGACACATTCTTAGAATCCATTGTGTTCTTGAAAGATTTTTCTTCAAGTTGTTAAACTCTTTCGAAGGAACCCGCTTTGATACCAATTGAAGAACACAAACTTATACTGAGAGGGGGGTGAACATTATAAGACCACTTTTTACTTTTATTTCCCAATCAATATTATGCAATGTATAGATAGCAATATCAACAGTAGTAATCAAAGCAATGCATAAATCACCATACACAATAGAGATACCAATTTAATGTGGTTCACCCAATGTGGGCTACTCCATGGAGAAAATATTTCACTAAAATTTTCTCAATCAATATCTTGGGAATCCTTTCCCTATTACAATGTTTATGGACCTCTATCCAAAGGAGACACCAATCCCCTAATCAAGTTTATGGATCTCTATCCATAGGAGAACTCTTTCTCCTTAGCTCTGACTGGTGATCTTCTAGAAGAACTATTGCCCCCACTACTCTAGCTAATGGATCTCTATCCACTAAAGACACCTATCCTCACTACCTTGGCTAATGGATCTCTATCCACTGGAGACTATCATCCTCTATACTCTATCACCTTCAAAGCTCTATCTCAAATCTGCACTAAACACAGTCCTTCGATCTAGCACAAATCTTCTCAATATTTGTCTCTGGTCTGGCACAAACCTATCCTCAAATCTGCATCAAACTCTATCCTCAAATATATACTAAACACAGTCCTTCGGTCTAGCACAAATCTATCCTCAATATATGTCCTCTAATATGTACTAAACATAGTCCTTCGGTCTAGCATAAATCTGTCCTCAATATTTATTCTCTGATCTATACTAAACATAGTCCTTCGGTCTAGCACAAATCTATCCTCAATATTTGTCATCTAATCAGTACTAAAAACAGTCCTTCGGTCTAGCACAAATATATCCTCAATCTCTATCCTCAAGACTTAACACAAAGCTTGATCCAATCACAAATCAACTCTATTAGATCTACCCCAAACCTTAACTCAAGGTTTGAACAAATCAATCAATCAAATCTGCTCTCAAGTCTTCTCAAAGACTTATCTCAAATCTTCCTTGTAAGCTTCCACAAAAGCTCACACTAATCTATCCACAAGTCCTCTATAGAACTTGTCCAATCTGCTCAACAATATTTATCCTCAAATATATATTGTAAGCTTCCACAAAAATCTCACACAAATTTATCCACAAGTCTTCTCAAGACTTACCTCAAATCTACTCAACAAGTCCACACTAGAACTTGTCCAATCTCATAGAAACATAAAGAGAATTGTTAGAGACTCAATATGCTTCACATTCATCACAATGCTCAATCACTTTCAATCACTCTTTTAGAAACATATAGAGAATTGTTAGAGACTCAATATGCTTCACATTCACCTTAATTCTCAATTACTTTCAATCACTCTTTTTACCACAGAAACATATAGATAATTATTAGAGACTCAATATGTTTCACATTCACCAACACTCAACCTCTTTCTCAAATCAATTCAGAATATAGAATAATTTGTTTCATAGAACTTGAACTATCACTTCAACACATCCACTTGACTAGGCTCAACCAACACTACTCAACCAATCACTCAATGAATTAACCTTTGCTTACAAAACCTAGTCCAAGCATATGAACACTCACTCAAATATTTCCAACAATGCTTATCAATCAATCTCACATAACAATGATACTCATGATCTTTGCAAACCCTAGTTCAAGTTCCTCACTCAACTAAGTGCTTCAACAACAATGCTAATCAAACATAAGAATTATACTCATGATATTTGCAAACCCTAGTTCAAGTTCCTCACTCAACTAAGTGCTTCAACAATAATGCTTATAAAACAAGGTTTTATCAACAACTCTTTATTCCAGAAAACCTTGAAGCATTAATTCAAAACACACTCAACAATGTTTACCAAACAATCCTTTTCACTCCAACTTTGCATTCACAACTTTCAACAATCATTCACTAGGAATATGTGCCCATACCTTTTGTTTGATGTAGAAGTGCCCTTAGGAAACCTGTCTCAATCACAATTTTCTTCTTTGCCAATTTCAATGGTTAGATGACAAAATATCACACTAACTCTCTTTCAAGATATTTTTCAAACACAAAAATAATCAATCCCAAATACACCTTATTACTCCTTCTTGAAATTAGCAATCATCAAATCACACATAAAAAGAATCACTCAAATTGCTCCTTATAATCTCCAATTTAATAAATCAATATTTCAAAAATAACCCTTCAAAAATAATAATTGCCTACCCTTTTATCTCCCTCAAAACACTTAATAACCAATTTTAATTTAGGCAAAAATTAAATCTTACAAACCATAAAAATTTATTTTTCAACCTTAGGCACATAAAAATATTTTTATTTTCCTTCAACCTTAGCACATTCCAAATTAAGCGACCAACATAACAATCATTAGCGCATACCTTTGTCTCAACCATAAAAAGGCCTCGATGGGTTTTGACCTTGAAACCTCTCCATCGAGCACCTTACCAAGGTGCTAGCCCACCACGTGGGCTAGGTGCTCCCATGAGGAGGGGAAGGCACTTGCCCCCCTTTGTTTCCTCATTGGCACCACTTCCAAAAATGGAGACCTTCCTTCCTTGCAAAACGTGAACCCCGTAGGATTTGAACCTGCGTCCTCCCTGCCAGAAAATGTCTTAACACCTTCCACTATCACTAGCTACGCTACGTGATGCGTGTGTAGGGTGAAAGGAGCCTAGCTCCTACTTCTTTCTTCTACCACCGAAGATTTTTCAACATGATTTTTTTTTCCGTTCTTTCTATGCTCAATCTATAACATGGGCATTCGAATAATAAAGCATTGGGGATCTTCTAAGGCAAAGGTTTTACCTATATTTATACATGATGCCTTATTGCCATAACATGTCGATGCTCAAATCGAATTTTAAATTCAATTTTTAAACTTAGCTTTATAACCCTTTTTAGGGTTTATTAAATTAATAAAAATTAATTTATAATTAAATTAAAATTAACTTATAATTAACTTAAGTAACATGAAAGTTAATTAAATTAATTAATAGATTAATTTATAATAAAATTATATTAATTAATTTATAATTAATTTAAATTTCCTTTTTAATATTATAATAAACTATTATAATGTCCATACGATCAATAAGAAATTGCACAACTATTATAAATTTCCTGAGCACCTATCATCCTTTGACTCATGTCCATACGATCAATAAGAAATTGCACAACTACGTTCATCACAAAGTATAAATACCATATGTTTCTTCCTTTTGAAAATTTGAGATCATTAAGAGATACTTTTGAAGAATTTATTGGACAATAAATGCCTCAAAGGGGGGAAAAATGTAGACACCCAAATTTTCTCACCCCATTTTAAACTAGGATCCTACATATTTTTAGGAACCTGCCCAAGACTTATTTTAGCCTCCATTGAAAAATTGAACCTCCAAAACACGTTTGTCATCCATAAGAAAAAATTGCTAACGATGAAATTAGATTGGTGGTGAACCTTTTTAAAGGTTAAATTTAAATTTTTCCTCCTCCAACAGTTAGAAATCATGAAATCACCATCCATACAAGTTTGCAGCCATGAACTTGCATAGGTGGAAATTTTCCCTAAAATTGCAAAATAACAATTTTCCCATCTATAAAATTGTGCTTATCCATGCCAATTGGGAAAATATATGCCTCAAGAATATTGCCAATCTTGCATGATTTTTTCTTTTGATAACATGATCTTATATTGCCAACTTCCTCAATTATGTTTTGTTATCAAATTGAACTCACTTTTTGTAACACCCCTCCTTGGAAGACCTTTATGAATAATGAAACATTACATTATTAAGAAGACTTTTTGTTATGAAGACCTTTATGATGGCTATCTCATTGATAGCTTAGGGTGACAAGAAAAATTACTCTTCATATAGATGCATTACATTATGTTTTTTCTCATTATTCACGCCATTGGGCCAAGAATTTAATTGCAATGAGCCTCCTTAAAATGAGTCAAAAATAGCATTAGTCTATATTAAAGGAGATCATCCATTTGAGGATAAAACAATGGTGGGAAACTCCATGTTTTATGTAAGCTCTGTTAAGCTTTGCTTGGTATTCCTATAGTTTGGTTTAATTAATTTGCTCAATTGATGGATTTAATACTTTAGGTAAGAAAAAATATTATATAGCCTACTAATATCAAGGCTTTAAGAAAAATTTAATCCTTTAAATTAAACCAAGATACAAATGGTTTTGATGAGTTGTGATGTCTCACATTTAATTTGTCAAACCAAGATTAGATTTAAAGAATAGTTATCCCGTATAGATATCCAAAATTCTAACCATTTATTTTTATTCCTATTTCTTGGTTTCTGGCATAAAAATAAAGGTTGCAATAAATGAAAATACACTTAATTTAAGATATGTAATTATGAATTACGCTAAGTTTTTATGTGGATCCAATTTTATGATTTTAATAATGCATATTATCTATTTGATTATATTATGTAATTCTATAATATGCAATTTAATTAAATTTATATTCTATGACTATTCTACATTCTTACTAAATATAGTATATTTTAGGAGGAAGAGAACAATGCACTAACCTTTTGGAGTGGGGCCTACCTCCTCAAGGTCAATATTAATCTTTTCTTATTTTTCTACTTTATTTTACTTTCAATATTTTATATTCATTAAACTAACTGTATGCTACTTAATTCATGCTTGCAGGAAAAGAAAAGTAAACTACAACTACTACAATCAATGCATAAGGAAAATACATAATTTTATTTCTACATTCATGAAAGAAGACAATAATGCTAAATCACACTTTTTATTCCAAATTCCATACCAATTGGTACAATGTAATAGGGTTACAATAATCATGCTTTGTCTCTCCTTCATGCATCTGTGTGGATGGTGGTGGACCTTTCTAACATGAAGGGATTTATAATTTATAATTTATAATTTATAATTTTACATTATACCCTTACAATAGAAATTCCAATATTCACTTTTTTACATAGTTTTGAATAAATCTTGTCCATGTGCCATGGATACTAAATATGTGTAACAATAACCTAAAATCTGTGTAACTTATTAACAATACAAAACATATTTTTATCCTTTTATTTAGGAGAGGACAAATTAGTTACACTTCTGATTACACAATATTCAAAAAATTAACAAATTACATAGAAATACTTATACGGTCAACTAAAATAAAGAATGTTAGACCATACATGCTTGGCTATATCAACAACCCATGTGGAATTGACCAAGCTATTAGTACATGTGGAATTTTTATTGCAAAAAATAGGTTTATGAATAATATCAAATTTCTATAGACTATTTCCATAGCCCCCTTATGTAGATGCTTTTTGTAGTTAGCAACCATAACCTATTTTTATCATGTTGTTCTATAGATTTGAAGCAGAGTTGCAAAAAAAAAATACATACAATCCACTAAAAACAAAAAATGGTAAAAGGATCCAAAGCTTTCCATTACTTTCATGCTAAAAATAAGGATCCCAAAATAAGAGCCTTTTTACAATTTCAAAAATTCCTACGTATGCCCTATTTTCCCCTTTGATCCCACCTAAAACTTGAAATTTCAAATTTGAAATTTGGGGCAACTTGTGGAGGTCATAACTTCGTGCTCGTTGACCCGATTGACTATTACAACATATTTTTGGAAACAACATGAAACAAGCTAAGTGAGGCATGTCTAGCCAAAAATCCTCAAATTTGACCTCTAAGACCTTTAAAAATCTCCTGCAAGAAAAACTAGTTTTACAAAATTAAACAATTACAATCTTTTTTAGGTGATGCAAGATCACTTTTACACCATTGGATGCTCCTGCATCAAGATTTATTTAGTCATGTTTTCTTGTGGCATTCCCCATGGATCACCTATAATATTTTCCTGCTAAAACACAACAATATCATGAAATTTGCATCAAATTACAATCGTTAAACACATAATATCTTGCAGATCATATTTATCTATAAATCATATAAAATCATGCACATTATTTATAAAACACATATATCATGCAAATTTTTAACTAAAATATAAAAGTAAACTTCATATCATAGTCAAATATCAGTACTCATCATTTCCCCCAAACTGAAGGAAGTGCATGTCCTCATGCAGACACAAAAATAATATTGCAATAGGGATAAATCATATATAAATAACAATAAATACATATATGTATTTTTATAACATTTTTTTGTCAAAAAACATTAACATTTTTATCTCTAATCCAAGATGAAGTCTAGACTAGAGTAGGGTGATATTTTGCCTTCAAATTCTCATGCTTTATCTTCTACACCTATGCTTTGGCTATGTCAGGATTTGGTGGCTGCTCAGTGGTCATAATATTCAAGTAAGATAAATCCTTCCATTCATTCTCTACACCTATTGTGCCATGTGGAGACTTTACCTTTGTCTTATCTATCAGTGGGGACAATTTTTTTGTTGATTCAATGATGGTGTTGATCACTTTATAAACCTCCAATGAAATCTCTAACTCCATGATTGATCCCATTTTTTGTGTACCATTCATAGTAGAAGTTTGATTTTGAAACCAAAAATTACTCATCATCAAGGAAAATATTGGTGCGTTATCCCCATCGAGCACCTTGGATAGGGTGAAGTGTTTAAAAATGTTTATTGAGCACCTTATCTTATTTCCTTTTGAAATTTTATTGGGTGAGGCATCCATGATAGGAAATTGAAAGATAGGGTCAGTTGGTTTGGTTGCATTACTCCTAACCTCCATGGATATTTTCCTTAGGATATCATTTTGGGTGGAGATGATCTTCTCCACTAAAGTTGTGCGTTATGCAAACTCTTTGTGAAAACTATCCAACTAAAACTACAATAGGGTCTATTGGATGTGAATCTAAGCCAAGATATTGATAGATTCTTATTGAGGGCTTGTAGGTATTGGGATCAATCATGGGCTACCAGATTGTCTAGACATTTCATTCTTCCTTTATTTTTATGGGTCATATTCATCAAACTACATATTTATACCAGTGCAGGTGAGGAGGGTTTTGAGAACTTGGTATTTTTAGCCTGGGTGACTTTCCTCCTGGCTATCATCAGAATTAGACTTAGAGCTATATTCCTATTCAGATTCTTTCTCAAACAATTCTATAGATAGGTTAGACTCCTCTACCACCTTATCCCATGTAATTTTAGTGTCAAGGGTTTTATGCAAGACAAGCAATTTAATGAGACCATGGTGGGCAATCAAATGTAGTTTACATGTATCTTTGAATTCCTTTGGATGAACTTTCTCAATAATAGCTCTTAGGGACTTGTATAAGAAGTAGGGTAGGTTTATCACATAGTCCTCACAGTCAATAAACTTAAGGTTTAGTAGCAGCTTCAGGTGATAGCCCCCACAAACTGATAGTCTACCCTCAACAGTAAAAAATTTCATCACTAAGATGACAACTTCTTACAATTTAAGAAGGAAGGAAGAGATCACTACTACTTTGATCGATCCTTATTTATCTTTTAGTAGAGATCATTTTTCCCCTATTATTTCAACTAGTTGGGTGACTCCCTTGTCACTCATTTTAAAATATTTTTGGCCTACTTCAGGTAGGTGAAGGACCTCAAAAATAAGGTTGGGTGTAATTTGATCTCAATGCAAGCCACTTGCATAACCATAGATGTGGGGTTGTAATTTAAGATAAACCAATCAACCACATCATGGTCTTGGTATTGGAACCAAGTCAAGGCTTTCCATTGCCTTACCTTTTGGAAATTGTTTCTGACAAAATCACTAGGTGTTTAGGTTACAATGGATGAAGGCTCACTCCTTTTGTGAAAGGTTGATTTCATCATGGCTAAGCAATAGGTTCAACTATGGTAGTAGGAAATTTAGAACATATTTTATTTTTAGTTTGGGTTTACAATTTGCACTCATGTGGTTGAGATGAATACCCTATAGAAAAATTAAATATACATATGCATTCATCACTATCCTGAAGGAAAACCTAATGCATATAGAAGAAATTATTTAAATTTCAAATATTTATATTCCATTATAAATTTTTTTTCAAAATTCTTATTATATTTCAAAAAATCTTATTACATTTCGAAATATCCTCATTATATTTCATTTAAGAACTTAAAAACTTACAATCGTGACTGATTCATCAACCCCTATGATATATTTGGTGTATATCTACAATTCCTTTGTCGTAGCATTTTACAAAACTATCGTTGCTCAAATTTCCCCTTTGTGCAACACCTTTGGTTGCAATTACAATCACATTTCATGAGGTTCGACCATCAAATCATCTAGAAGCTTTACCTTAGCTACATTCCAAAGAAAATAATTTTGTTGTATGTAATATTAGGATTTCTCACATGTCCTATGGCACATTGTGATTGAGAAAAAATAAAACATAGCTATCAATAATTATTTTTATTGATGGTGTTTGTGCTTAATCCACGATGTTCATCCTCATTTTCTCCATGTGTTTTGGTCAACCAGATGTTGGTGATATATTCTTAAGTTTGAAAAGGTGGTTGTGTTAGTTTTTCCAAATTTTGGCAAGGGTGCATCATAACACATGATATTGTAGATTGGTTGCTCAGAAACATTCAACCTTCCTATTTTTCCATAATCCAATATGTTTGGCAATTTCTTTTATGTTAGCCACCAGAAAGGGGTGTACGATATTGTATGATTATGGAATTCCATTCTGTGACCACATAACCAATTCTCACTACTTCATTATGGCTAGATATCCCGTACGTGGCACGTGTAACTTGCACCTTGTGAATAAAATTCACCTTAAAGTCCATGTGTATCTTGAAATAAAAAAATTATTTTACATTTTTCTTCTATTCTTGTTAATAACCTTGCTTTGAAACCCATATCATGATATAATTCATGAGTATAATGTATGCATAAGTTGATTTTATAACTAGCTCTTCCTTTGCCATCACGATATCTAGACACGTTTGTGCTTTCCAAACATAATTCTATTTCTAGCCAATGAATCACATTTTCATGTGACTTAATCAAAATAACACTACATGATGCCTTCATGTTCTAGGAATTTTCCCAATATGGCCTTTTTCACATGTGATAAATCCCATGTGGATTTATTGTCTTCCAAATATCATCCTTTCCTAAGATCAATTTTGAAGACTTACACTGTATGCAAAGTTCAGCTCATTCACTCACATAGGGAAATTATTTGGCATTTATTTATCCACCATTGCTTCATATCCTTTGGTATTGCTTACTCTTAATTTTATGTCACCCATGACAATAGGCCAATACCCTCCTAAAATATGTGTGTTCAAGCTTCCACTAATTTTCTTTCTCCATATGTATTTCCTTATAGCCTACATGTTCAGTCTCCTTTGTAGGGAGATCTCACGGCCTGTCGAGATCTCTGGTTATAGTTGATCCACTTTTTAGGATTTATTTTTAGTTTTGGATTTTCCTGAAGGTATGAGTGGGTTTGGAGTTTTTTTTTACAGGAGATCCAACTTCAACTTTAAGTGGGATGGGAATTCCACTTAATATCTAGATTCCTTGGTCATTTTGGGTAGGTTTGAGCTCTTTTCGAATCTTTTTGGATGGGATTTTTATTTGATGTAGCTGGGCTCTTAGATTTTTCCAAAAATTATTTTCTATTTTCAGATTCACTTCTCAGGGTCCCATTAGATGAGTTTTTCATTTTGATCAGTTTTCTAGTTTTTCCAGGTGGGATTCAAGCTTTCAATTTCCTGCTGTGCTTTTTGCTTTTTCTAGTTTCCTATTTCTCTTGACTAGGAATAAAATTTTAAATTTCCTATTTTTGTTAGTCTTCCCATTCTTGTGTTGGATGGGTTTCTCCTTTAAAAATTTTTATCCTAGGCTCCCACAAGCCGGGTTTTTCAATTAAGTTTTTTTGTATAGTTTAGATTTCCCATTTTTGGTGGGATTTTTTAGTTGATCATTTATCCAGGGCTCCCACAAGTTGGGTTTTCTATTTTGTGTGGCATGGGATGATCTTTATTTTCAAATTTGAATTATTTAGATATTGTCCTACTGGTATCATATTCAATTCTATGTTATCTTTATGGAGATATTATCCCTATAGAGGTCCTCTCCTTGATCTATTTGTAAAAGGTTCGGGAACCCTTTCAAAACCCCATTATCAAAAAAAAATATTTTACTGATTTGCCAACCTATGACCTCAGAGATGAATAGCAAGTGTCCATAGCATCTATGCTCAGTTTCTGGGGTAGAACTACATCTTACGACTTCTATTCTAGGGTTCATAGGGCATATAATTCATATGCAAATTACATATATGTTTTTCTTTTAATTCCTCTTCATGAAATAGCTTTAATAATTAAAATCAAATATGACCATCCCATAGAGACTTTTTGCTCAAATCCTTAATGAATCTATGATAATATCCTACATGTCACAAAAATATCCTTACCTCAATTTATATCTTTGGAGGTTGGAGGGTTTTAATTACCTGGATCTTTGTAGGATCTACTTTAACACCTTCCTCAGATATATAAAATTTTAATATAATACCTCCTCTCATCATAATGAAATATTTTTCATGACTCAAGGAGATATTTTGTTCTTGGCATGTAACAAGAACTTTTTGTAAGCTCAACAAGGTTTCTTCAAAGGTGTTAACATAAAATATGAAGTCGTCCATGTAGAATTCTACACATTCATTGATTAAATAAGCAAAAATAGCCAACACAACTCTTTGAATGGTGGCAGGTGCATTGTATAGTCCAAAGGGTAGAACTTTTTAAGCATAGGTACCTATGGGACATGTAAAATTTATCTTCTCTTGGTCTTCTTCTACTATTGATACCTGATTTTATCCGCTAAAACCATCCAAAAAGCAAAAGTACTTATTTCTAGCCAAAGTATCAAGGACTTGATCAATGAAGGATAAAGAAAAATAATCCTTCTTCATCACCTTGTTTAATTCCCTATAATCCACAGATTGGTAATTGTTTGTTTGACCAAATAGTATGCATCCCCTAAATACAGTAAATTGATAAGACACAAAAAAAAACTTAAATTCAAATCAAGAGTTAATAATGTGGTAGCTTATTGTAGCTAGAGAGAGCTCTGCTAGGGTTTGATGAGGAAAAACTACTCTGCTAGGGTTTGATGAAGAAAAACTGCTCTGCGGGGATGGTAGCAACTTTTGAAGAAGGTCTAAAAAAATGGAGGAATATCGTGATGGCATCGGGTTTGGCACAGAGAGTGCATGCTCGTGATGTTTTTTCATCTAAAAATTATTGGAAGGAACAAGATTTTCCAATGCATGTCAAGAACCGCTTGTTAAAGAATAATGGATGTTTGGAACGATGTGAAGCCAGGCCAGTTCTAGTGGTTCAACCAGACTCGGTGGCGGAATATGTGGAGTATCTAACCAAACATGCCCTTTTTGGAATTTTTTTGGCCATCCGAATTTCTCTCCCCTTTGTGGAGACTTGGGTCAAGAAGACTTAGAATCCTAAATATGATGTGGAGGTGATGCTGAGTGCGAATAGCTATTTTATGGTGGTTTTCTCTTGTATTGTAGATCATAACAAAGAATTTGAAGGGGATCCTTATTTACAAAACCAAGTGGGACTCTTTATTAAACCCTGGCATGTGGGTTTCAACCCATAAAAGGAGCGGTCATCACAGGTTCCAGTATGGGTGCGGCTTCCATGGCTCCCGTTGGAATTCTGGAGAATTGATATCTTGCATAAGATTGCCCTTCTACTTGGGAAGCTGGTTGGACCGTCACAAGAGACAACGGATAAAAAGGTAATCTCTATTGCTCATATTTGTGTTGAAATTGACTTAAATAATCATATTCTAGATTTTATTGAAATACAATTTGGATCAACTACAAGGGTTCAAAAACTTGACTATGGAGCTCTTCCATTTCGTTGTCAGATTTTCCATGAATATGGCCACCTGAAAAGAAAATGCCCTAAGTTTGTTCCACTTGTGGCTTCAAATCCTAGGCCCTCTTGGTCTAGAAAAATTTTAGATAAAGTAAAATCCCCAATAAAGGAATAATAGGATAAGGAAGGTTTTTTTTGGTAAAAGCCTAAAATAGAGGATGAAGGGCAAACAAAGACCTTAAGGATAGCCAACCAGATGCTCTACTCAACCATTTTGAAATATTAGATGATCTTGATCAGTGCATGGAGATACCTAAAACATTGCTACCTGATGCAAATATAACAAGGCCAAATCAGATGTCTCTTCTTGAGGGGGAACTTAAGGAATCAGATCTAGGGGGTTTAAATGAAGAACAAAGGGCTTTGGATCTGAGTATAGGGGACATGGTTGGGTCTAGCACTATAAGGAAAACTATTTTGGAAAGTGGTATAGATTTAGTTATGCCCTATCCTACTCAGTCACTAATGTAGTCATCCTTGGATTGTAAAACTCCTACGGTGTTGGGATTGTAGTAGAAAATAATTAAAAAAAGTTTTTCGGATAAGAATATGAAGGTGGGTCAGAAAAAGGACCAGGATAAAAATAAGTTAATGGGGGAGACTTTGGTGTAGTCAGGCTTGGTTAGAACATTGGAATCCCATTTTTATAACCCACAAAAATGATTATCCTCTCATGTAATGTAAGGGGGTTGAATAGCATCCCCAAACAAAAAATTGTTCGTGATTTGGTTTGTGTGCATTCTCCGAATGTGGTGTTATTCAAGAGACTAAATTGGCTATTGTTAGTATGTTCAATATTGCTACCATGTTGTGGAGAAGGGGGTAATGCTAGTGTATTGGTGCATGTGGATATGTTGGTGGTGTTGCTTTTTTATGGGATCCGATTAAGATATCCCCTCTTACTTGGATTTCCAGTAGATGGTCTATTTCAATGGTCGGGCATGATAATGAATCTGGTGAAATCATCCTACTTACAAATGTGTATGCTCCTATTGATTACAATGGTAAAGTAAATTTGTGGAAGCACATTTGCTTTGTGAGAAGTTTGGTTCCCCTGTACCCATGGATTTTTGCTGGAGACTTCAACTCTATCACTTGTCTAAAGGAGAAATGTGGTGGGGTGGACCGTCTCAAGCCTTTTTCTTCTATCTTCAATGCTCATATCTATGCCCTAAACTTGGTTGAAATCAAGCCAAATAATGAGATATTTACTTGGCACAATAGAAGGTGTGGGGAAGCTTCCATATCAAAGAGACTAGATAGGTTTTTGATATCCAATTATTGGATGGGTAATAATAGAAGTGCTAGTTCTGTGATTCTGGAGGGTAGGGGATCTGATCATTGGCCTATCAAACTCTCTACTTTGGAGTTAGGGCTAAAAAAGAATCCCTCATTTAAGTTTCAACTTATGTGGCTTCGTGATCCTAAGATTCATGATTTCATGCGAGGTTGGTGGACCACTAGCAAACCTCCTCATGGCACCACTATGTATTTCTTTATGAAGCGACTACAATTTGTAAAACATAAATTGAAGAGATGGAATAGAATGAATTTTGGGAACCTTTCCTTGGCTAAGCTGACAGCTCTTAGGAGGATGGAAGAAGCTTCAAGGAAGATTAGAGATCAAGGATTCACAAAGGAGCTTCTTATTGAGGAATCTAAGGCTTCGAAAGACCTTGTTGAATGGGAATTGATTGAAGAAATTTTTTGGAAACAAAAAGCTCGAGTAGATTGGCTTCAGGAAGGGGATAGGAACACAACCTTATTTTATAACTCAGTTAGGGCTTGTTGTAATGGTAACATGATTACCTCTCTTGTGAATTATCAGGGTTCCCTGATCTCTTCTTTAAGTGATATTTCAGAAGAGACTAAGAGGTATTTTTCCTCTCTCTTCAAGGAGGACTCCCTATCAGATGATGAGAATGAAAAGATTATTCTAAACTGTATTCCAGTGATTGTTTCTAGAGATATGAATAATCACTTGATGGGTCCAATTTCCATTGAGGAGTTGGAAAATGTTGTATTCAATATGAAAAAGGAAAAGCCCCAGGCCTAGATGGATTCTTGATTGATTTTTATCAGGAGTTTTGGGATTTAATCAAATTTGATCTTTTGGAGGTGTTCCATGAGTCCCAAAAGAACAAATAGATGCTAAAGGACATAAATGCTACCTTTGTGGTGCTTATACCGAAAAAATAAGGAGCAAATTCATTGGATATATTCAGGCCTATTGCTCTCTGCAATGTTGTGTATAAGATTATCACAAAAATTATTGTTGAGAGGTTGAAGATATGGTTGAGCAAAATAATCTCTGAGGAGGAAGGAGGGTTTGTTGTTGGTCGATAGATATTGGATGGGATTGTTATTGCTACAAAATCTATTCACTCGATGGAAAATTCTAAGGAGAAAACTATGTTCATTAAGTTGGACATGGCCAAAGCCTATGATCAGGTCAGATGGTCCTTTATTCAAAAATTTCTTGCTCCTTTTGGATTTGAGGAGGAATGGATTAGATGGGTGATGAGTTGTGTTTCTTCTTCCTCATTCTCTATTCTTATTAATAATGAGCCATCAGAGTTGTTTTAGGCCTCAAGGGGATTGAGGCAAGGATATCCTCTATCTCATTATTTATTTATCATTATGGCGGAAGGGTTGGGAAGATTTCTCAAGTCTCAAGTCATGTAGGGTCTCATTCAGGGGTGGAAGTGGGATAGTAGTTTGCCACCTCTTTTCAACCTTCAATTTGTTGATGATATTGCTTTTTTGGGAGTTTCCACTATCTGGGAAGCTAGAAATATTAGACAATCTCTTGATATATATCTTGGTGCTTCTATATAGTTGATTAATGAGGACAATTCTTCTATTTTCTTCTTCAATATCCCTCCTCTTATTCAAGCCAGGATTTATCACATTCTAAGATTCCAGGTTGGGACTCCACCCCTTTATTTATCTTGGTATTCCAATTTCATCTCATTCTCTACTTAGATCTTCTTGGCAGTCTATTCTTGATAAGTTTAGAAGGAAGGTGAATCACTGGAATTTCATATGGTTATCCACTGCATGTAGAGTGTTGCTTTTAAAATTTGTTATTCAAGCTTTACCCATTTATAGATGTTTTGTACAAATAGCTCCCTCTCACTTCATAAATGACATGGATGCTTAGTCAAGAAAATTTTTATGGTCTGGAAAAATTGATCAATCTAAATGAAGTTTGGTTAGATGGGATTCTATATGTAGGCCAGTGCAAGAGGGAGGCCTTGGGTTGCGATAGACAACTCTTTTTGGGAAGGATTTGGCTGTAAAACTTTATTGGAGATGGTGTACCTCTCAAGATTAGATTTGGGCTAAAATATTATCTTGTAAATACTTGAGAGGTATTTCTAAGGCTGATATCCCTAGAGTCAGCTTGGTTGGGAAAGGTTCAGTTATCTGGGACACTCTGAAAAGAGAAGCTAATTTAATCAAGTAGGGTTTGTTATGGATTTGCAATCAGGGATCAAATGTTATTTTTTGGGAGTATTCTTGTGATGGTCACCCTCCTATATTGAATCAATATCCTAGGTTACGTTCCCTAAGAATTTTTTTCTTGGAAGCAGGCTGGTCTCCTGTGGAGGACTTTAAAAAAATATAGTCTTTTGGAAATATGGATATGCACAGGTGGAAAGATCCACAAGAATAGCCCCAGGGGGGACTGGCCAAGGACAGAGAGGTGCTTGATCTTATTCTTATGGGGAGTTCTTATTCTTCATTGAGGGGTAAAGATATTCTGGCTTGGAACCCTGATCCTAAGGGAAACTACTCGGTAGCATATGGTTATCAAGATCTTGATAAGAAAAAGTATGGGAGTCTTCCTGTCACTTGGTAGAAAAAGGTGTGCAACAAATTTGTCTGGCCAAAATGTAACTTCTTTCTCTGGGTGGTAGCTCATAATAAATGCCTCAATTGGAATAATGTGAGGAAGAGGGGATTTTAGGGTCCCTCTTTTTGTGTCCTTTGCAATAATAATGAGGATGACTCTTCTCATTTATTTTTCCAATGCTCCTTTTCCAAATACATTTGGTACCATTAGTGGAGCGCTTGGAACCATCCATGTTTTCATGTGTTGTCCCTGGTGGAGTTTTGGAGTAGTCTGGACAGACCTCCAACCAAGGCACCCTTCCTTCGAGTGGCTTGGAATTTGGGCCCTTCTTGCATAATCTGGTAAATTTTGCTTGAACGAAACCGGTGCATATTTTAGGGTAGTTATTTGGCTGTTCAACAGATCTATAAAAGGATCTTGTATATGGTTCAGGAAACCATACATAGCAATTGTGATCTGGACCCTATTTTGGATTATATGGAGGAGAAGGTACAACAAGACCTTGGTCTCTTTGGAGATGGTGTGAAATCTTTTAGCCCTAGTAGGGTTCCTCAACTCAGCAAGAATGTTAGGAGAGATGGTAGGTGGAGGCCAACCCCTAGAGGAGTTTTAAAAATTAATACTGATGGATCGTCTAGGGGTAATTCTGGACATTCTGGCATTGATGGTGTTGGGAGAGATTCTACTGGTGGTGTCAGTTTTTTATTTTCCATTTATAAAGGTGTTCACTCCAATAATTTTATGGAAGCTCTTGCAATTATTGAGGCCTTGTGGAGGGGGTTTTATCTTGGCTGGCATAGGATTATCTATGATTCTGACTCTCAAATTGTGGTTAATATTTTAAAAAGTAAAATGGTGGAGGAAGTTAATTGGTAGTTGGTCTCTGTAGCCGTTCAGATTCTCAAAATGAGTGAAGAGTTTGAATTTATATCCTTTGTGCACATTCTAAGGGAATGGAATGTGGTTGTTGATTACCTGGCCAAAAGGGCTTCTGAGCTACTGGATCCTTGGAGTATCGATAATTGGGAGAGTCTCCCATTTGGGGACTCTCAACACCTATGGGAGTTGATCCACAAGGATGTACATACTTAATGTGGTTTGTTCTTGTTGTCTTTTTTGGGTGTCATTCTAGTCTAGTGGTTTTAGCCTGTTTGGCTATTTATTTGAGTCCTATTTGGAAGCTCAATTGTACTCTGTAATCCAAAAATTTTATCAATAAATTTTTACCCCTTTATTTAAAAAAATTCCCTATAATCCACACAAATTCTCCATTTTCTATTATTTTTGGGAACTATTACTAATGGTGATACCCATTGGCTATCAGAGATTGGGTATATAAATCCTACATTCAATAGCTTAATAATATCTTCTTGAACTATGTCTTTCATGGTTGGATTCAACCTTCTTTGAGGTTGTCTCACTAGATGGCAACCTTCTTGGATGAATATATGGTGGGTATAAACATTTGGGTGTATTCCTTTCATATCCTCATAGTTCCATGCAAATGTTGTTTGGTGTTTCCTAAGTATGTCTACCAATTGTGACTCTTGTATGCTTGTGAGTGCATTATTAATGTTTAAAGTTTTTCCATATATAATATCTATTTATTTGTAGCTTTTAATTTTTGCGTCTATTTCCATTATTTCATATTAAAAAATATTTAATTGATAGTTATAGGACACCAATTGATGAAATTGACTTGTACTTGCTTCATCATTAGACATGGTAGATTTGGGTGAATAATTAGCATTTTGTTCTTGATCTTCCTTTTGATCATCTAAAAGTGATGATAATGGTCCTTCAATATCTTATTGTAAATAATCACTTAATACATTGATCGATAAAGTTTGAACATCATCCAATTCATCAGGAAAATTGTACCAAAGTTGTCCTGAAAAACCTTGATCTCATTTTGAATAAAAAAATAGGCTAAGGTCTTTAGTCTGTGTACCAATGGAGATAGTCATATTTCCAAACCTACAACTGATGTAGGAATCAGTTGTTTCAAGACATGGGCATCCTAAAAATTAATGGATGTCCCCCTAATTTATTCTTTGGTTGTAGAACTACAAAGTCTACATGATACTCCCATAAACTTACAAAAACTATAATGTCTTCTAACTTTCCTTTTGGTTTAATGGTAGATCTATCTACAAGTTGAAGCACTATAGATGTTGGTTGTAATGTATATACCCCTAAATATTATATTGTTTCCTTAGTCATAATATTTATTGCAGCCCCTAAATATATTAATACATTTTGTAGGGCTATTTTACCAATGTGGATTGTGAGTATAGGTACTTCAGGATCTGCATATTTTAGCAGTAACCTTCCTCCGGTAATTATCTCATATAGTTACCTGAAAACTTGGATATTTTGAGATTATTTCCTTCTCAAATTTGTTGTGTACATACTTATTATTAATTTGGATTAGATGAAAATATCCTTGATAATTTGCAAAAGAGAGATTTTAATGGTAACATTTTCTAGTTCTTGAAGAAAATTGAATGTTGGTTTGGAGGGTTTTTGAGTTATTGCCAATCTTTCAAGAAATGTTATTTCCACTCCTTTCCTTTGAGGGATTTGAACCTCTTTTTGTTTTGCTGGTATATTCTCTAGTAAATTTTCTATCTCATCTTCTATTTTTTTATTCTTTTTCTCCTTTTCTAAATGATTTTTGGGTAGGTTACTCAATTTTTGTGAAAGTCACTCTATTACTATCCAAAACCTTTCTAGACCTTAAATGGATATATTGGCAAGGTCTCACAGTTATTGAGCATGTTTTATTAGCTTCACATAATTGTTGAACTATTTTGTTTTTATTAGGATTGGAAACTGGTTGAGTTGGTAAGGGTGGCTGCTTAGGAGGATTGTTCACATTATTTAGAGGTGGGAGGAGTCTATTTTGTGGTTGATTTTGAGGAGCTTGTCTTATAAATTTTTTTTTTTTTTTTTTTTGTTGAGGTGGCCCTTGAAACCAGCTAGGTCCCCCTTGATTATGTTGGTAATTTGTGTTCCAATTAGGCACATTACGATTTTGACCTAAAATTCCTTGAGTCCATGAAGGTGGACTCCCATAAGGGTTGGACATAAATTGAGCCCATGGAGGTATATTCCATTCTTGATTGGATGGATTCCAATTTGTCCAATTTGGTGCACTTGACCAATAGTTAGGTCTTTTTTGTTTGGAATAACTAGAATTTGACCAATTAGATGGACCATTTAATGGGACATTTCTTCTTTGGGCTACAAAATAAATATCCTCTACTTCCTCAATTTAGGTTCTTTTATAGCAAATTTGATAGTTGAAATATACTTACAATTTTTAGTATTATGATTCTTGTCATAGATTTTACAATTAGTAAAAATGTTGAAGATATTTAAGAGGGAATTCCCTTAGATTGTGCCTTTTCCTAAATTTATGATAATATATCTCCTTAATATCTTGCTCTTTTGGCTTATTTTCCATGAGGTCAAGATATGTAGTTAATGTACTCAATAAATCAGTCTTTAGACTTTTCAACATGTTTCTATTTTTTGCTCTTGTCACTCCTTCCCTTGTTGATGAGTATTTGTTGTTCCTAAGAGGCTTATTTCTTGAATATTTTTTGTAAATATTCATAATTTATTAAAGTTTCATCTAATGAATATCTCCTTTATCCATAAGATTTAATACATCAAGGACATCTTATTTTAATCCCTTTAGGAAGAGTTCTTTTAAAATTTATTCATCTAGCTCAATATTGATTCAAGGGATTCTTCCTATCGTTGGTTCATGCAGAATAATTTAGCTTTATTTCCCTAACTCTAAAATAATCTTGATATCTTTCAAGAAATATATCCTTCAATCCATTATCTCCATCCCATCATCTACAAACACTCTCACCTAAAACCATAAACCATATTAAAGCTGCATCCTTAAGTGTAGAGGGAAACAACCGTAGTTCTCTTCATCATTGGTTTAGAAATAAGCTTAGGATACCACTTTGAACTAAAAAAGGAATGCTTTAGGGTCTTCATGTGGTTTTTCATGGAAGGTAGGAAAAATAGCAATAGATACAGGCATTGGTTCTCTCGCTATCTTGTCATCTGGAGAAGGAATCGGAAAGGAAAATTTTTTTCTTTACCTATTTCTCCTTTGGTTTTCTTCTACCTCTTCATGATCATTATTTTTTTTCCTATTATTCCTTTTGTTTTTTTTCTACTTTCCCTGTTCACTATTATGGTCGTCCATGACTGATTGAAGAAATTCTAATATTGGACCAGGTACAGGTTCAAAAAATATATTGTAAGGATCTATATTATTATCAATTCAACATCTAGAAATATAAATGTTTTAGGATTTTGATATAGTAGAGCTAATGGAAACCTGGTTTGTTCTTTTTAAGAATCCTTAGTTGCTACAATCTCAATCTCTTTAAATCTAGTAATGTCAAGCTCTTCACTAGATTCTCTTATAAATTTTTCTTCTTGTTTATTTTTTCAAATTCTAATAAATCTTCCTTTCGAGTCTTTAAATCAATTCATAAATTTATGAAACAATGCTCCTAATTTTTGCAAATAGATTTAAATGTTTTAGAAGAATTCCTCCTTATCGAACAATTTATAGATGTTATTTATTGGATCTAACTATTTAGGGATCATGTAATGCTCTTCTTCAAATATTCAATATTTCTTTCAAAAATGAACCAATTGAGTAATAAAATATTGTCCCTATATAGCAGTAGGATTTTCAAACTATAAATCATGACACAATTATCTAAAGTGTATAATTCTAGGTGCTTTATGGTATATTTTACTATATTCCATACTCACCTCTCTATTTTCTATGTTTGATAATAAGTTATGGGCATCAAGGGAATCCTCAAGGTAATGCTCCTAAGGATATGTAGATGAGTTTTCACTTTCTCTCCTATCCCATAACAAAAATTCACAACTCCTCAAGAGGTTAATGTATAGTGAGTAATATTTTACACCTAGGGCCTTAGTTATATTGATCCTCTTAATTTTACCTAATTCTTCTGACCTTTGCCTAATAAGATCAAGGTGTTTCCACAAACGATACCATTATTCCCAATATTGACCTATGTCTTGTTCATAAAATAAATTAATTTCTTGTTCTATGAGTTTTATTCTAAGGTCTATTAATGTAGTCTAACTAATGCAATTTTCCACCATTAACAATGTATACTTCTCTCTCCTTTAATTTTAAAACAAAAATTGTTTATTTTCTTCCTTTTTTTCTTTCTTTATTTTTGAGAAAAATGAAATTCACATCACTTTTCAAAAGAAGCAATATTAATGTTATTAAAACCATATATGAAATACAACAGTTAATTTTAATGCAACAAGGAAAATAAAAATATGCCACTACTTTGGTTTAAAAACACTCGATATGATCTTGTTGCACCACTGACTTGTATACAAGTAAAGTTTCTAAAACCAAATATGTAACAACTATAGATTTTTGAAAATAAAATGCTAAAAGTAAAATGCTAGAAATAAATATTAACTAATGTTGCCACTACTTAGTTTAAGAAACACTCAGTATGATCTTGTCGCACCACTTATTTGTATGCAAGAAAATTTCTTCAAATAAAATTATGACAAACAAGAAATGCCAAAATTAGAATGCTAAAAAAAACACTAACTAATATTACCACTAATTTAGTTTAGGAAAAACTTGTTTAGATCTTGTTGCACCACTAACTTGTATACAAGTAAAATTTCCCAAACAAAATATGTGTCAACCATAAAATACTGAAAATAATTTGTTGAAATTAAATGCTAACTTAAAGTAATGAAATTGAACCAAAGAAAATAGAACTTGGAAATGCTAAATTGAATATAATTAGTTGAACTTCTTGTATCACTCATATCCTACATGCAGGTTAGCCTCCTTCTCATGCAATCTAGTAGTCTCCAACCAGAACTTATGGCACTATTCTTCCTGATAACAAAACCAAAATGATGAGCTGTGATGTCTCACATTTAATTTTTCAAACAAAAATTAGATTTAAAGAATAGTTATATTGTATAGATATCCATAATTCTGACCATTGATTTTTATTCCTATTTCTTGGTTTCTGGCATAAAAATAAAGGTTGCAATAAATGAAAATACACTTAATTTAAGGGATGCAATTATGAATTACGCTAAGTTTTTGTGTGGATCCACTTTTATGATTTTAATAATGCATTATCTATTTTATTATATTATGTAATTCTATAATATGCAATTTAATTAAATTTATATTCTAAGACTATTCTACATTCTAACTAAATCTACTATATTTTAGGAGGAAGAGAACAAGGGACTAACCTTTTGGACTGGGCCATCCCTCTACAAGGTCAGTATTAATATCTTATCTACTTTCTACTCTATTTTACTGTTAGTATTTTATATTCATTAGACTAACTTTATGCTACTTAATTCATGCTTGCAGGAAAGGAAAAGTAAACTACCACTGCTACAATCAACACACAAGGAAAATATAGAATTTTATTTCTACATGATGAAAGAAGAAAATAATGCTAAATCACACTTTTTATTCCAAATTTATATCAACTAGTACAATGTAATAGGGTTACAATAAAAAATGTAATTGCTTCAAATAGGGCTCCGTAGGTTACTTTATATGGAATTCATGTTCCACTTCCCTACATCCATTCCTTGGCCCTATCCCAGGTCCCTGATCTTATCCCAGCTTCCATGGCACTTCCTTAACCCTTCCTTCTTGGCAATATGATGTTGCAGATGATCTCCTTGGGGAGGGATATCACTGATCCAATGTTTAGCCCCTTTCCTTACCCTTTGATGGGGTTTTCCTCTGGTGCCTAGGTCCTAGTATAGTTTTGGGTTCTTCTCTAGGACTTTACCTGGTTTTTTGGATTGTTCAGGGATTTTTTCCTTGGATTTCCTAGTTTTTCCTAAGTTTTTTATGTGTCTTCTTGAAATTTTCCCTTGGAGGTTCTTCTGTTGCGGAATGCAGGGGTTGTAAAAAAGTAGCTTCATGAGCAGTTTTGCATAGCATCCTTTTGGTCTTGGGAAGGACCATGTGCTTTCTTTTGTGACTCTGCTCTTTGGTATTGATGTTGTGAGTCCAACAGGATTTCAGTTTCTTTTGTGGCCTACTTGGGAGGGCCTCTAGTTTCCTTGCTACTGTTTCCTTGTAGGAATTCCTCATATGTTACCCTAAATCTATTTGGTGGTGGTGATGAAGGTTGTCTGGGATTTCTAGCTACATACTTTTTGTATGTGTTTTATCATCTGTAGTTGGGATTTCTCATGACTCCTTACTCTCTTTTTTTTATTTGTGGAAAACATCCCAAAAGGGATGCCACTTTCGGGTAAGACCCAAGGAGGCAGGGGTATCCATTCCGCCAAAAACGCCCAGGACTCGGACCTGGCCTACCACCTTTGACATACTCAAGGAGCAAACAAACACACAAAACCAATTTAAAAATAAGTAAATAACAACAAAAATAATAAAATAAAATAAAAAACATGCTCCTTGAGTGTGTCAAAAACAAAAGCACAACCAAACACGCACAATAAGAAAAAAGAAACCACAACACAAACCACATAGAAAAACACAAGAACCACATAACAAAACACAAACAAGACAAAAACAACAGAACACTACAAAGACATAACCCAAAAAAAAACATGAAAAATAAACACAACCAAAACCTAAAAAATAAAATAAATAAAATAAAAATAAAAATAAAAAACAACCAACAACGAGACAATAAACAAAAACAAAAGACATAGAAGACACTCACACATAAAAACACGAAATAACACAAACAAAGAGAAACCCAAGAACAAGAACGAAAAAAACACAAGAACAATAACAAAAAACATAAAAAAAACAAAACAACAAAAACACAAGAACAACGAAAAACAACACAAAGAACACAAAAACAAAACAAAACAAAAGAACCCACCCACCTTAAAAAACTAAACAAAAAAAAACAAAGAAGAAAAAAGAAAAGAAAAAAAAACAATGAACAAAACAATGACCTATCTAGACCAGAAGACTATTAAGGCAAGAATCAACAGAGGAAACAAAATAAAGAATAGAATGAGCTAGGGAACTAAAAAAAACTGAATGAACCAAAGAGAAGAGAAAAAAAAAAAAACAAGAAGAAACTAGGTACCTTCGAAGCTGGAGCCATCCAAAGAAATGATAGAAAGAAGAGCTTCCCTAATTTGAGAAGCCCACCATATAGGAGGGTGGCCATAACAAGTAAGATCACCTTTGTCCAAAGCCCAATTAGCTAAAGCATCAGCACTCTTGTTTTGATCTCTGACCACATGATTGTAATCAACTTTCAAAAATCCCATCTGGATTAACTGAATCTTCTCAATAATTCTTTTTATTCTCCAATCCACCTTATGATTCTTAGAAGGAGTCTTCAAGAGATTAATCATAAGTTGAGAGTCGGACTCAACTAACACCTTTTCCCATCCAACCTTAGTAGCCTCCTGAAGGCCTCCGAGGATACCATACCCCTCAACAAGGTTATTGGAAAGAATACCCAAATTCTCAGCAAAAGTAAAAACCAGGGAGCCATCCGAAAGTCTACCAATTCCTCCCACACTGGCTTTTCCGGGGTTCCCTCTAGAGGCTCCATCGGTATTGAATTTTCCAAAATCCTTAGGAGGAGGTTGCCAATTTCTAGTCCTATCCATCTTACTAATACTCACATTCCCTTTAAGTTGGTTGCCCTTAGAAGGTTTAATCTTCAATATTTGCATCACTTGATCCCATATTTGGTGGGAGTTTTGAGGGTGATTAAGGAGTTGATGGACTGATTCAACTAAGTTGGCTATGGTCTTTTGCCAAATATAGTGAATATCCTTCCTATCTTGATTAAAAATTTGGTTGTTCCTTTCATTCCAAATATTCCAAAGAAGAATGGTAGAACCCATCCAAACTAACTGCCTAATAAAATGATCAACACCCTCTTGATTAGGCCAATCCCTCCAAAGTTGTTCAAAAGTAAAAAAATTGGACCACTCTAAGCCAAGTAAAGTGGCCATTCTCCTCCATAGCTCAGAGGCTAAAGTACACTCAATAAAAATATGGTTGATATTTTCTACATTCTCTTCACACATTTCACATCTAAAAGGGCCATGAAAACCATGCTTCATAAGTTGCTCACCAGTAAGCACCCTACGATGCAATAAAAGCCAATTAAAGAACCTCACCTTAGGCCAAAGATTTTGAGCCCACAATTGAGAAAATATGTTAGAAGAATGGTTGGGATTATTATGGCATAAGGTCAAATAACCTTGAGCAACGGAATACTCACCCTTAGTAGTGTTGTTCCATCCAAAACAATCTTTTTCATGGGACCAAGAGAGGGATCTCATATGAAGTATGCCTTGGATATCTTGTCTTTGCCTTTCTAGGATTTGAATAGGCCGATCCTCAATAGGGATCCAATATCTACCAACCTTTGAATTACCAATATGGTACCGATAGTAATTAGCCACCTTTATCCAATTAGCTCGGTGAAGCTCCTCCATCAAAGGCCTCCAATCGGGAAACTGAGTTATTAAAGGCTTGTGACCATCCCAAGAATCTATCCAAAAATTTGCATGTTGACCATTATGAATGATCCAAAATAATTTTTTCTTTATCAAATCCTCACCAGTCTTAAGAACTGCTAAAATGGGAGAACCTTTGGTAGGAAGTTGATAGCGAACAAGGTCTTCGGGACTTTTGTTCTCAACATATTTAGCACGGAGATTATTGGCCCAAAGAGCATTGGGGTTATGCAACATCCTCCAATATAATTTAGCAGCTAAAGCTTTGTTGTTATTAATTGAAGATCGGAATCCTAACCCCCCTTCACTCTTAGGAAGACATAAAGTATCCCATTTCACCAAGGCCCATTTTCTTTTCTCCTTAGTACCACTCCAAAGGAAACGATGACTGATTTGATCCAATTCTCGAAGAACAACCTTTGGGATATTCAAAATGGAAGAAACATAAATAGGAATAGCTTGAAGGACTGATTTTACCAAGGTGATTCTACCCCCAGAAGAAAGCCACTTGTTGGTCCACTTTCCAATTTTCTTCTTGACTTTGTCCAACAACCAATTCCAATATTTATTTTTCTGCCTTTGAATATTTATGGGAATACCTAAATAAGTGATTGGAAGAGAGGTCTTCTTATATCTTAATTTATCCAAGACCATGGATTCCTGTCTAGCGAGAGAAGTGAAAGAAAATAACTTTAGATTTGTCTTCATTGATCAATTGCCCGATAGCCTTAGAAAAATAGCTAATTATTTGCTTAATATTAGAAGCTTCCTTAACTGTAGCTTTACCTAAAAGAGTAGAGTCATCCACAAATTGAAGATGAGAGATAGGTCTAGCTCCATGAGCAATGGTAACTCCCTCAAGGGTTTTGTTTTCCCTCTTTTTGGTTATAGTCCTACCCAAGCATTCAACAAGAATGATGAATAAATAAGGGGATAGCGGGTCACCTTGCCTAATACCTCTGGAAGCTGGGAAAGACTGAGAAGGCCTGCCATTGATAAGAACTAAGTAGGAAACTGAAGAGATACATCCCATAATCCAATCCATCCAATCCTTAGAGAAACCAAATTGCCTCAAAACTTTGATAAGGAAGTGCCAATCCACTCTGTCATAAGCTTTGGATAAGTCTAACCGAATGAACATAGAAGGAGAATTTTGCATATCCATGGAATGGATGGCTTCCTGAGCAAGAACTATCTCATCTACTATTTGACGTCCTTCCACATATCCCCCTTGCTCTGGGGAAATAATCTTATGCAAAAGAGGCTTCAACCTTTCTGCCATGATTTTAGTAATGATTTTGAGAAGAACATTACATAAAGCAATAGGTCTAAAAGCTGAGATATGATCAACCTCTTGAGCTTTTGGAACAAGAGTAATATAAGTTTTATTGATAACCTTCAAAATTTCTTTGGCTTTCCTGGCTTCTTCCACCACCTCTAATAAATCAACATGAAGGATATCCCAGAACTCTTGGTAGAACTCAATAGGAAAACCATCGGGACTCGGGGTTTTCCCTTTTTGCATTTTAAAAACTACTTGTTGAAGCTCATTGATAGTAACAGGAGCAGTCAAAATAGAGTTCTCCTCAGAAGTGATAAGAGAAGGGATTGCTTGAAGAACATTTTGTTGAGAAGCTGAGTCAAGAGGAGTAGAAGCAAAAATATTGGAAAAGTAATCAACAACAATAGAGTTCATGCCATCCCAAGTATAAACAACATCTCCAGTATCTGAAGTTAAGGAAGAAATAAAGTTGTGAGATCTTCGAGCTAGAAGAGATTTGTGAAAGAAATTTGTGTTTCGATCTCCTTCTTTGAGCCATTGAATTCTAGATTTTTGCTTCCATAAGATTTCTTCTCTTTTTTCCCATTCCTCTAACTGAGTTGTGAGTTTAATTTCATCTGCACTTCTCTTCTCTGTGAGGCCATCTAAACGGATTTTCTTATTCAAATTTTCAAGATGAGCAATAACTTCATGTTTTTTTTTATGAACATCCCCAAACTCTTTCCAGTTCCAAGTCTTGATTTTGGATTTAATGTATTGCAATCTTTTGGCAAAATAGAACATCTTAGTCCCATGCCTAGGTTTACCTTCCTTCCACCATTGTTGCACATGAGGTCTGAAGGAAATGTCTCTGAGCCACATTAATTGAAAATGAAAAGGAGAGAAACTCACATTGGTTTTCCACATTTCCACCATGACTGGCCAATGATCCGAACCAGCATTATTAAGAGTCTTCACTTTAGGAATGTGACCATGGATTAAGAAATTTTCAGAGAGCAAAAACCTATCCAATCTCTCCATTATACAAGCTAAGCCTTGCCTTCTGTTAGACCAAGTCATAAGGCCATTATCTGGTTGGATATCCACAAGATGGAGGTTTGCAATATATTCGCTCATGAGGTCAGTGCTTTTGTCCAAATTTCTATTTCCCCCCCTTTTCTCATCCAGAGAGAGGATGGTATTGAAATCTCCTCCGATCAAGATCCAAGATTTAGGAAAATGAGAGATAATATGAGTAATATCCTTCCACTGTCTTCTTTTTTCCTCTAAAGAAGTCGGGGCATAAACAATAATGTAGAGCATAATCTGGTTGGAATGTCTACTTTGAATAGCTATAGCCAACAAACCCCAACTGCCAACCATATGGTGAATAACTACCTCTTTTGGGTCCCAAAGACAAGCAATGCCACCCGAAGTCCCTTGGGAACTGAGGGAAACCACTTTTCCAGCTGGCCAAATTTTATTGGCAATTAAGTCCATATCCTCCATTGACATCTTTGTTTCTTGAAGGAAAACAAGATGTGGATGATTTATTTGAATCATTCTTCTAATTTCATTTTGTTTTGAAAGACTCCCTTTGAGTCCTCTAATATTCCAAGTGATGATCTTCATTAATACCAGGGCTAAAAAATTTGGGAAGGGCATTAATCTTACCTTCCTCTACAAGCTTTTCACCTTCTTTTACCATATGATATTGATTGGTCTTGCGACCTATTTTTTGATTGGAATCCATCTTCAATTTTTTTTTCCCTATTTCTTGACTTATTCCAATTGAATCTGAGATGGCTTCTAACCTTGAAGAATGCTCATACACTGCCAAAATTTTACTAGATGGTTCAATGGAGTCTATATTGGGACCTGCATTATTTGAAGTTTTGACATTTGAAATATTGTTTTTCTTGTGTAAATTTTCTCCTTTTTTTTCGTTGAAAACCTTTGATTTGTTGGTTTGTCTCTGAGTTCTTCCCTTCATATTTAAATTGTGTTTCTAAGATTTCAGTTTCCATTATTTCCTCTTCCTCACTTGGGACATCATTTGTGGAAAGTATTTCAAACATATTAGCAAATGACTTTGATTGATCCTTCATAACTATTTTTTTCTGAGTGTTCTTCTTCTTAGGTATTTGGAAACCTGCTTGAGTTTATATCTTCTTTCTTTTGATCAGGAATTTTATTTGGGCAAGCATTGGCCAAATGACCATATTCATGGCAAATTCTACAATGAAAAGGAATGTTCTCATAGTCCACTACTTGCTCCCAAGTGTCTTCCCCAAATTGTAATGTGATATTTTTAGGAAGGGGTTTGTCAAAATCCATTAAAACACAAATTCGAGCATAAATAATATGTTCAAAATTTTGAGTACAATCAACGGTCATCATAAAAGTTCCTAAAGAGTTTCCAATTGAAGAAAAAATAGTAGGATTCCAAAATTCAATAGGGAGGCCAAAGAGTCTAACCCACATGGGAGCTATAGAAGGCATCTCTTCTTCGGATTTAAATTTAGTATGCCGGGGCTTCATGAAAAGCCCTGCCCTTCCAAAAAACCAAGGACCCCCTTGAAAAGTTTTCTCTCTATCTTCATTATTAGCAAATAAAACAAGAAAATAACCATTTGGATAAATAGAGATTTGTAACTCACCTTTAGTTTTCCAGCTTTTTGCAGCCCAGACTTTGAAAGCAGATAGACTCGGACGAAAACCCACGAACCGACAAATTAGTCCTCTTTTTTCCAAATCTTCAATGCCGATCTGAATGTTCCCCATATCAAGCTTAACAATAGGAGTTCCATCAGCTGCTTTAAGACATCCTGACTCTATTTTCCTGGGATCAATCTTAGGCATTCTTAGAGGTTTATGGGAAGCCCTAATATTGATATTAGCATTGGGTTGAGGCTGTCCACCATGAAGGGCATCCCTAAAATTCATTTTTGGGACCGAGTCTTCAAAATTCTTACCCTTGACAGGGGTTTTCACGAGTAGAATTATTTTGTGGGTGCACCTTAGCACCAGATTCATTTGAGATATGAGCCATTTTTTGATCAACTGCTTGAAACTTGTTTCGAGATCTCTTTAATCCTTGCCCTAGACGTCGTGGAAAGGTATGGTTTTCACTTTTCTTTTGAGCAGCAAATTGGAAGCCGTTGTCACTCAAGTTCACAGTATGATCTATTGAAAGACAAATTTCTAACCCATATTGTATCCCCTGCAACATTTCTTGCTAAAATATTGAGCATAAACCACAAAAATATTGGCCTCTAGGGCCCGAAGGCCCTAAAAACCAACCTCTGGAGCTGCTTGCACTCAACCCAGATGAAACCCTCGCATAGTCGCTTGCCAAATATATCGTTCACACATAGGGCTGTGCTAGGATATGTGTTGCTCCAAATGATATGAAAATTGGTGGAGACGTTCTAGGGTTTTTCAGGCATCTACCCTCAAAATTTTAGCTCAATCCGAGTTCGGATGAGTGAGATATGGCCGAAACGAGTTCGGAAGTTTGGGCAGTCCTGCGAAAATCGTCCCTGCTAAAATTTTCTCCTGACTCCTTCCTCTTAGGTTCCTTAGGAAATTTCCCATATTTTTCCCATAGTGTGTTTTTTGCTTCTGTTGCTTCCTCTACTGGTCTGGTGTCCTTGAAGGCTTCCTTCTTCATTACATGAGGATTTCATATCTTGTGGAGTTTCTCAATATGCTAACCCATTTTCTAGGCTTGTGATTCAATGCTTGAGGATTTTGTGGCCTGAGGAAATCCTTTGTTGGTTGTTCCACCTTTTAGGCTCACAAGGGATTTAGTTTTTTCTTTGTTTGAGTGATCCTATGGCATCCCTACTTACTTCCCATCCTTTTTCAGGTAGGATTTTTGTAATAGAAGTTCCTCTACTCCACCCTTTGGTGTAGGGTGGTTTTTCTACTTCTTTCTGGTTTTCCCCTATGTGGGAAGTTGTATATTTCATGGTTTCTAGTTTCCCATGGGTGGTTTGGTGTCTATTTCCTTTTCCCACCCCTGTTATATTTCAAATTTAAATTTAGGTGCTTTTATTTTCCCACCTTTGGGAAGTTTCAAATTTTATTTTAGGTGAGTTTTTTATTTTCTTCTACTGTCTTCTCCTTTCCCGCTTGGCGGGCTTTTCAAAATTTATTCCAAACTTTTTTCTTCACTACCTTCATGAATGCTTTCCTAAAGGTGTTCCTCAAGGCTTTTCTCAAGCATTTCCTGATGTCCATCCTTGGACTATTCCTCTTGTAGTTTGATGTAATCAGGTTTTGGGATCCTTGATAAAAGCCCACTTTTAATTCAACCTAACTTACAAAAATAATAGGGTTACAATAATCATGTTTTATCTCTCCTTCATGCATTTGTGTGGATGGTGGTAGACCTTTCTAACATGAAGGGGTTTGTAATTTATAATTTTACATTATACCCTTACAATAGAAATTCTAATATTTACTTTGTTGCACAGTTTTGAATAAACCTTGTCCATGTGGTATAGGTAGTAAATATGCATAACAACCTAAAATCTACGTAACTTATTAACAATACAAAACATATTTTTATCCTTTTATTTAGGAGAGGGTAAATTCATTACATTTTTTATGACACAATAATCAACCAATTAACAAATTACATAGTAAATACTTATGTGGTTAAAAAAATAAAGAATGATAGACCATCCATGTCTGACTATGCCAACGACCCACACGATATTCACCAAGCTTTCAATACACATGGCATTTTTATCGCACAAAATAGGTTTACAAATAATAAAAAATTTCTATGGACTATTTATGTAGCCCCCTTCTGTAGATGATTTTTGTAGATAGCATCCATAACCCGTTTCTTTCATGCTCTTCTACAAACTGTTTTGATCATGTTTTCTTATGGCATTCCTCATGGATCACATGTAATATTTACCTACTAAAACTCAACAATCCTATGGAATTCACATAAAATTACAACCATTCAACACATAATAACTTGCAGATCACATTTATATAGAAATCATATAAAATCATGCATATTATTGATAAAACACATATATATCATGCAAATTTGTAACTAAAATGCAGAAGTAAACTTCATAGCATAGTCACATTTTAGTACTCATTAGGTTTAATAAGCATTTTGGTGGCTCATTAAGGAGTGCGCCACCCTAAGGGTGATAAGGGTGGTGAAGATCTTTGTGTAACATTATTGAACATTTTGAGGAGTGTTTGTGGTCATTTATGTCAAAAGCATTGTTGTGCTATGTTGTCATCTTTGAGGATATTAAGTATTTCTTCTAAGAGTAAGGTCTTGAAAAGCAGTAGGTTATAATATTTAATTTTAAATATTATATACCTAGGAGGGTTCAAAGAATGAAGATCAAAAGAAGGAGAAACAAGTTCAAAATTAGATAATAATATATATTTTTTATTATTTCGGATCAAAAATCAAGTTTAAAAAGATCAAGGAACAAGTTGGAAAAAACCCACAAAGAGATTTTAATTTAAATTAAAATATTTTAATATTTGATTAAAATTTTAATTTAAATAATGATGGGTGCTAAGGTTTATTTAAATATTTATTTAATATTTAAAATTAACTTTAATATTTGAATTAAAACTAAATTTGAATAATTGTTGACGTTGAAATAAGCTAAAGGTTACATATAAATAATGCCAAAGTTGGCATTTGGAAAATTATCCATGCAATAGTTTTTGGCTCGTGCAAAAGAGAAGTGTGATTTTTGCATGTGTTTTTGAGAAAAGGAAAGGACAAGTGTGACTAGCATCCAAAAAAATATTTGAAGCCCCTCATAGCTGAGTTGGCATCCAAGGGCTGCATAAGACGTATGCTAGGTGCCTGGTGCAGGTTCAAATTCTATGCACGTTATTTTGGGTGAAGCAAAGTTTACGTTTTAAGGTTGCACCATTCGAGGGATAAGTTCAAAGGTACACTAGTACCTTGTGGCTCTTGTGGAGCCACACATCCCAATTAGTGGGTGTGAGCACTACGAAAGTGCTTGGGGGAGAACCAACCGCGGTTCGAATCCTACCAAGGCTTTTTGGGCAGCACTATTGAGGTATGCGCATTATTGGTTGTTGTGGCTTACGAAAAATAAAAGTGAAATATTTTGTTTTTTGGTTGATTTGGCTTGCAAAAAATAAAAAGGGAAATTATTATTTTTTTTTCCAAGGGTTTATGTTGATTAAAGTTTTTGCATAATTAATTTGATAATAAGTTGTTTAGGGGAGTTAAAAGGGAATGCAAAATTTTGAAGTATGGATTATATTTTTAAGTGTTTAAGGAGTGATAAGGGAGTAGGGAAAGTTTATTTTTGAGATTCAAGGGTATTAGATATTATTTTAAAAGTTGAAGATTATAAGGTGTATTTGGATAATATTTTGTATTGAAGAAATATTTTGAAGAAGTGTTAAAGTGATCATTCTTATCATATAACCTTTGTGCTTGGCAAGGAAAGTGGTTATAATTGAGATAGGTTTTGAAGTCTAATCTTCATAAAGTAAAAGGTATGGAAATATTCTTCTTTTGTTGAAATAATTGATTGATATTTTATGAAAACAAGATTGGAGTGAAAAGGATTTGGTTAAGTTTTCCTTTATGAGTTTGTTGAGTTGATGAGTTTTCTGAAATGGAAGTAAATGCTATAAAACTTGTTTTATAAGCATTGTTGGATATTTTGAGTGAGTGAATGCATATCTCTCATTGTTGTGTAATTGAGATCTCTTGTTGTTGAGTTTGAAGATTGAACTAGGGTTTGAAATATCATGAGTATCATTGTTATGTGAAGTGGTGAAATATCTTGAACTAGGGTTTGCAATATCATTGTTATGATTGGTTGATAAGCATTGTTGTTGAAGTGATTGGTTGAGTAAAGAACTTGAACTAGGATTTGAAAATTTATGACTATCATTGTTAATGTGAGGATTACTTGATAAGCATTGTTGTTGAACTAATTGGTTGAGTAGATTTGGTTGAGCCTAGTCAAGTGGATGTTTTGAAGTGATAGTTCAATTTCTGTGAAACAAATTATTCTATACTCAAAATTGATTTGAGAAAGAGATTGCGTGTTTATGAGTGTGCAACATATTGAGTCTAACAATTATCTATATGTTTCTATGGTAAAAATAGAGACTAAAAGTGATTGATCATTGTGGTGAATGTAAAGCATATTGAGTCTCTAACAATTCTATTTATGTTTCTATGAGATTGAAGAAGTTATAGTGAGGACTTGTTGAGAAAATTTGAGGTAAGGCTTTGAGAAGACTTGTGGACATATTGGTGTGAGTTTTTATGGAAGCTTAGAATACAAAATTGAGGACAAATATTATTGAGCAGATTGGACAAGTTCTAGTGAGGACTTGTTGAGCAGATTAGACAAGTTCTAGAGAGGACTTGTGGATAGATTAGTGTGAGCTTTTGTGAAAGTTTACAAGATAGATTTAAGATAATTCTTTGAGAAGACTTGTGAGCAGAGTTGATTGATTTATTTCTTCAAACTTTGAGTTAAAGGTTTGAGGTAGATCCAATAGAGTATTTATAATTAAGTCAAGCTTTGTGTTAAGGCTTGAGGATAAATATTGAGGATAAATTTATTCTAGACTGAAGGACTGTATTTAGTGTAGATTTGAGGATAGAGATTGAGGATAGATTTGTGCTCGATCGAAGGGTTGTATTTAGTGTAAATTTGAGGACAGAGTTTGGTGCATATTTGAGGAGAGGTTTGTGCTAGACCAGAGATAAATTTTGAGTAGATTTGTACTAGAACGAAGGACTATATTTAGTGTAGATCTAATATAGAGTTGAGATTAACCTTTGGAGGTGACAAAGTATAGAGGATGATAGTATCCAGTAGATAGAGATCCATTAGCTAGGGTAGTGAGGACATGTATTCTAAGTGAGGATAGGTGTATTCATTTGAAAAAGATCCATTAGCTAGTGTAGTGGAGGTAGAAGTTCTTCTAAAATATCACAAACTAGAGCTAAGGAGAATGGAGTTATCCTATGGATAGATATCCATGAACTTGATTAGGGGATCGGTGTCTCCTTTGGATAGAGGTCCATAAATATTTTAATAGGTAAAGTATTCCCAACAGATTTATTGAGAAAATTTTATTGAAATATTTTCTCCGTGGAGTAGCCCACATTGGTTGAACCATGTTAAATTGGTGTCTCTATTGTGTGTGGTGATTTGTACATTATTTTGATTACTATTGTTGATATTTCTATATATTTATTGCATAATATTGATTGGAAAGAAAAGTAAAAAGTGATATTATACTGTTTAGCCCCCCTATCAGTATAAGCTTGTGTTCTTCAATTGGTATCAAAGTGGATTCCTTCAAAATAGTTTAACAGCTTGAAGGAAAAACTTTCAAGAACACATTAGATTCTAAGAATGGGTCATTAGATAATTCAACACTAGTATGATGGAAGTGATTATATATTTCGGAGTATGAGAATGAAAATTCACATGATGGAACTTGGCAATGAAATATGGGAAGTAGTTGAAAATGGATACACACCACCAACTACTCCACCTACAGGTAAAGATGGTAAGCTTCTATCATTACAATTCAAAAGCAATGAATGCAATTTTGAGAGGTTTGCATAGAATAGAGTTCATAAAGGTTATACATTGCATATCAGCAAAGGAAATTTGGGATAAGTTGCAAAGCATATATGAAGGAGATAAAAGTGTCAAAAAGACAAAGATACGAAATATCAAAGGACAATCTAAAGACTTACAAATGAAGGATGAGAAAAATATTAGTACTTATCTACTTCATGTAGATGAAATTGTTAACACCATGCAAGGAATTAGACTTGAGATTTAAGAATCTGATGTTTGTGATAAGATCTTAAGATCTCTTCCAAAAATGTTTAGTGAAATATCTCTACTATAAAGGAATAAAAATATGGTGATATTTTGACAAGAGATGTGTTACTTGGTATTCTTACATTTTTTGAGGTGATAACAAAAGAGGAACTTAATCCATGGAAGGAAGCAGCCTTCAAAGCTACTAAGAAGACAAAGGTCAAGAATTCAGATTCAAGCAATGAGTCATCCAACGATGAAGAAGAAAATTATGGCATAAGGAATAAGGATCCAAGAAGATTTAAAATGCAAAATATGTTAGATGTTTCAATTGTGGAAAGTATGGTAACTATGCAACTGATTGTCAAGAAGTCAGAAATAGCAATTATGAAGAAAAAAAAGATTATAAGAACAAAGACTCAAAAAAATATAGGTACCAAAATAAAGGTAAGGATGGACAAGGCAAACAAGGAAAGAAGTTCTTTCAAAGATAAAAGAGGAGCTACTATGCAGACAAGGCAAGTAAGTACTCAAGTGATAGTGATAATAGTTTCTTAGATAATGATAAATATGAAGTTCTATTTATGATAGAGGAAAAGGATGAAGTTAAGAAAAGGTCACCAATAATTCTCAAGTGTTTTAGATGTGGTAATTTTGGACATCTTGAAGATAGTTGTACAAATAATGGTTTCAATTTTAGTGATGATGAATATGAATATACAGTTGAAGGACCAAAAGAGAATATTCTAATGGCATTAGAATAAGAAGAATGTGAATAATGTTTTGTTTGTGGTCAACTCATCATGATGTAGATTATTGCAATGGTTTTAGTAGTGGTGAAGATGAAGATGATACCTTCAAAATTGAAGCCCTAGAAAATGGTTCAAAAAAGGATAACAAGGACAGTCAAAATAGGTAAGAAGAAGAAACTCTACTTTGGACAATAGAAGAAATTGAAGACCAAATAAAAGAGAAAAATTCATAAAGATAAAAGGAGGAACTCACTCTTAAGGAACTTGTTGAGTTGAAAAGGGAGAACTTATAATTAAAGGCTCAAATACAAGAGGATGAGAAATGTAATACAAAGCTTCTACAAGATCTCTCTGACTTGAAATATAAGGTTGAAAAGGCAAGGAGAGTTGAAAAAGGTATGGTTGAACAGTCAAAGGTAAAAGAGCTAGAATGTGAAATACTTATTGTTGATCTCAAATAATTAAAAATGGAGAACTCAAGATTAAGGGTTCAAGCTCAAAAATATGAGAAAGCAAAAGCAAAGTTTCTACAAGAGATTGCTATCTTCAAAATTAAGGTTGAAGAGGCAAGGAAAATGGAAGAAGATATGGCTGAAAAATTAAAGATAAAAGACCTAGAGTGTGAAATATTAGAACATGATATAGTTTCACTATGGATGTAAGTGAAACACTCTATGGAAAAGTTACACAAGTTTGAGAAAAATTCAAAGACCTTGGACAATATTATCAATGCAAAAATATTATTAGTCACCAAAATAGGACATAGCTTTGAAGAAGAACAAGGGAAATATGAAGCAGAAAAGGAGAGTCAATCTCAAGTACTAAAGAAGAAGAAGCTTTAAAAGAAGAAAATGAACAAGAGAGTGAGAATTCTGAGTATAAGTTAGACAATAGAAAGGTCAACAGGTAAAGGAACAATGCACAAATGAGAAATACATGGAATAGGGAATAGGATAAGGTAAAGGAGACTAAGAGACAAATGAGGTCAAGGGAAGGAAATTTCAATGGATGATGTTTCTCATGGCACATATTTGGATACAAAGCTTCAAAATGCAAGGCACATGAAAGACAAGAATATGGGAACTTCAAGAACATGTAGTTATTTCATGGGTATTTCTACTAATATAATCAGTTTGATCATAAGGAAATGAATTGTAGGGTTCATAATAGAAACAGATATGGCTTCATCAAGAGAAATCCCAAGATATTTACACCTTCAAGGAATAACAATATTAAGTGTTACAAGTGCAAAAATGATGGATATACAACAAAGTGGTGTAGAGCAGATATTCCAAAACCAAGAATGAAAAAGAACATGAAAAGGAACAAGAATATCGACATGAATAGGAATAGGAACATGGACATGAACAGGAACATGAACACCAAAAGGAACCAAAAGGATCAAGAGAATAAAATAATGGATAAAGATAAATATCAATGCTTGATGGGAGTAGAAATACTCCCACCCCAAAATTAACCACCTCAAGAGGAGGTGGGGGAAGGACTGAGCTAAGAGTTTTATTCTTAGCCCCAAGCCCCAAAGGTGACCCTTTTACATTGATGTCAAAGGGGGAGAGATTTGAGTAAGGGGGAAAGATCTAAGTTAGAAGAAAAGCATTCAATCAGGGGGAGCAGTTTCCTAGGGGGGAAAAAAGGTCAAGGAAATGGTAAAATATAATTGGGTTGCCATCAATGACAAAGAAGGAGATTGTTGGAAATTTTAAGGAGTGTTTGTTGTCATTGATGTCAAAAGTATTGTTGTGCTATGTTGTCATCTTTGAGGACATTAAGTGTTTCTTCCAAGAGAAATAAGGTCTTAAAAAATAGTAGGTTATAATATTTAATTTTAAATATTATATACCTAGGAGGATTCAAAGAATGAAGATCAAAAGAAGGAGAAGCAAGTTCAAAATTAAATAATAATATTTTATTATTATTATTTCGGATCAAAAAACAAGTTTAAAAATATCAAGGAACAAGTTGGAAAAAACCCTAAAAAATATTTTAATTTAAATTAAAATTTTTTAATCTTTGATTAAAATATTAATTTAAATAATGATGGGTGCTAAAGTTTATTTAAATATTTATTTAATATTTAAAATTAACTTTAATATTCGAATTAAAACTAAATAATCATAAATGTTGAAATAAGCTAAAGGTTGCATATAAATAATGCCAAAGTTGGCATTTGGAAAATTATCCATGCGATAGTTTTTGGCTCATGCAAAAGAGAAGTGTGATTTTCGCATGTGTTTTTGAGCAAAGAAAAGGACAAGTGTGACTAGCCTCCAAAAAATATTTGAAGCCCCTCATAGCTGAGTTGGTAGCCAAGGACTATGTAAGACGTGTGCTAGGCACCTGGTGCAAGTTTGAATTATGTGCACGCTATTTTGGGTGAAGGAAAGTTTGTGTTTTAATGTTGCATTGTTTGAGGGAGAAGGTCAAAGGTACACTATGTTGATTAAAGTTTTTGTATAATTAATTTGATTATAAGTTGTTTAGGGGAGTTAAAAAGGAATGCAAAACTTTGATTTCTGGATTTAAGTGTTCGAGTTATAAGGGAGTAATGAAAGTTTATTTTTGAGATTCAAGGGTGTTGGATATTATTTTAAAAGTTGGAGATTATAAGGTGTATTTGGATATTATTTCTGTATTGAAGAAATATTTTGAATAAGTGTTAAAGTGATAATTCTTGTCATCTAACCTTTGTGCTTGGAAAGGAAAGTGGTTATAATTGAGACAGGTTTTAAATTCTAATCTTCATCAAGTAAAATATATGGGCATATTATTATTTGGTTGAAATAATTGATTGAGATATTATGAAAACAAGATTTGAGTGAAAACAATTTGGTTAAGTTTTCCTTTGTGAGTTTGTTGAGTTGATGAGTTTTCTGAAATGGAAGTAAATGCTATAAACCTTGTTTGATAAGCATTGTTGGAGATTTTGAGTGAGTGAATGCATATCTCATTGTTGTGTAATTGAGATCCCTTGTTGTTGAGTTTGAAGATTGAACTAGGGTTTGAAATATCATGAGTATCATTGTTATGTGAAGTGGTGAAATATCTTGAACTAGGGTTTGCAAGATCATTGTTATGATTGGTTGATAAGCATTGTTGTTGAAGTGAGTGGTTGAGTAAAGAACTTGAACTAGGGTTTGAAAATATCATGAGTATCATTGTTAATGTGAGGACTACTTGATAAGCATTTTTTTTTAAGTGATTGGTTGAGTAGAGTTGGTTGAGCCTATTCAAGTGGATGTGTTGATGTGATATTTCAAGTTGTATGAATCAAATTGTTCTATATTATAAATTGATTTGAGAAAGAGGTTGAGTTTTTATGAGTGTGAAACATATTGAGTCTCTAAAAATTCTCTATATGTTTCTGTGGTAAAAATAAATATTGAAATTGACTGAGCATTGTGGTGAATGTGAAGCATATTGAGTCTCTAACAATTATATTTATGTTTCTATGAGATTGAACAAGTTCTAGTGAGGACTTATTGAGCAAATTTTAGGCAAGTCTTTGAGAAGACTTGTGGACAGATTGGTGTGAGCTTTTGTGGAAGCTTACAATACAAAATTGAGGATAGAGATTATTGAGTATATTGGACAAGTTCTAGTGAGGACTTGTTGAGCAGATTAGACAAATTCTAGAGAGGACTTATGGACAAATTAGTGTGAGATTTTGTGAAAGCATACAAAATAGATTTGAGACTGGTCTTTGAGAATACTTGTGAGCAGAGTTGATTGATTTATTTGTTAAAACCTTAAGTTAAAGGTTTGGGGTAGATCCAGAAGAGTTGATTTGTGATTAAGTCAAGCTTTGTGTTAAGGCTTGAGGATAAATATTGAGGACATATTTGTGCTAGACCGAAGGACTATGTTTAGTTTAGATTTGAGGATAGATATTGAGAATAGATTTGTACTAGACCGAAGGACTATGTTTAATGTAGATTTAAGGACAAAATTTGGTGCATATTTGAGTATAGGTTTGTGCCAGACCAGAGATAGAGTTTGAGTATATTTGTGTTAGACCGAAGGACTATGTTTAGTACAGATTTGAGATAGATCTGAGAGTAAGATTTGGACGTGATAGAGTATAGAGGATGATAGTATAAAGTGGATAGAGATCCATTAGCGAGGGCAGTGAGGACAAGTCTTCTCGATGAGGATAGGAGTCTTGTATGGATAGAGATCCATTAGCCAGTGTAGTGGAGGTAACCGTTCTTCTAGAATATCACCAACAAGAGCTAAGGAGAAAGGAGTTATTATGTGGATATATATCCATGAATATGATTAGGGGATTGGTGTCTCCTTTAGATAGAGGTCCATAAAAATTGTAATAGGGAAAGGATTACCAAGAGATTTACTAAGAAATTTTTAGTGAAACATTTTCTCTATGGAGCAGCCCACATTGGGTGAACCATGTTATATTGGTGTCTCTATTGTGTGTGGTGATTTATGAATTGGTTTGATTACTACTGTTGATAGTGCTATCTATACATTGCATAATATTGATTGAAAATAAAAGTAGAAAGTGGTCTTATACTATTCACCCTCCCTCTCAATATAAGTTTGTGTTATTCAAACACCTTCTTGGATGTTAAAATGGGAAACCCTCCATGCATGTTGGGGAGGCTTCACCCTTATTTATAAGTTAGTGGGGAACTAGATGTTAGGTTTTGGCAAGAGAAGAGGAAGCTCAAAGGCGATGAGAGAAGAGGTATTCTAGAGTAGAGAGACATTCGTTAACCAGGTGCTTCTCCAGTTTTTATGTTTGGAGGAAGGCTTTCTTAGTTTATTCTCTTTGGCTTGTTGTTTCTCACTTTTTTTATTTGATCTAGGTCTGCATGGCATGTTGGCTTGATGTTGTGGAACCTCCCTTGTTGTGGCACTGGTGGTGTGGATTTGCAATGCTGTCTAGGCTATTATTGGCCTAGTTTAACTTACCTTTCTCTTTGTAAGTTTTGGCATTGTGTGCCATCCTTTATGTATGTTTTTAGTGTTCCCTATGTACCTTACCTTTTCTCAGGATTTATATTTTAATGTGCACCTCCAATTTATTTGGTTATTTGGTTGACCTACGTAAACCCGACGTCAATAAATCTTCTCTAACCCTACATGTTGGTTGAGCTATGTCTGATTTATTTTGTGTATACAAAGTTTAGGATTGTGTGAGCCATAGCCTAGGTGTTCTTGCACATTACTTTACTTAGCTTTATTTTTAAGAGAAAATATATTTTCAACATTAGTAGTTTAATTTTGGCTGATTTTTTTTGGAGTTTTGTTCTTCCTTGCGCTCATTCATTAAGCTTGTTAATTTCCTTTATAATTTTTTATTAATGTACTCTAGATTAATATTATTAATGCTTGGATTATTATTGTGGTAATAATGCATTAGGGTTGGTGTAATATTATTAATACTTTGACTATTATTGTTATAATAAAGTATTAGGTTTGGATTAATATTAATAATGTTTTGTTTAATTTTGTGGTGATTAAGACATTAGGCTTGGATTAATATTAATAGTACTTTTATTTTTATGTGTGATTGAGGTAATTGATTTGAATTAATATTAAATATGCTTTGAGGTTTTTATTAAAGCACTTTTATTCGAGTGAATGTTAATATTATACATGTTTACTAGGCTTTTAAATTGGTTCTTGTGATTTAAATAATTATAGTAGTGTGCTTCCATTATTTGGTTAAATATTGTTTTGCTTGGAAATAAAATTTTCACAATGATTCTTGAGATCTGTGTGGATTAAGATATCATTGTAAAGATAAGTATGGGCTTCTATTGGTTTGATTGAATGTTGTTTTGGTTGGAAAGAAAATATTTATAATGATTCCTGAGATCTATGTGGATTAAGAGATCATTGTAAAATAGAAGTATGGGTTTCTCCTAGTTTGATTAAATGTTGTTTTGGTTGGAAAAAAATGTTAATAATGATTATTGAGATCTATGGGGATTAGGAGATCATTGTAAAAGAGAAGTATGGGCTTCTCTTGTATTATTTAAATGTTGTTTTGGTTGAGAAGAAAATATTTATAATGATTCCTGAGATCTATTTGGATTAAGGTATCATTGTAAAAGATAAGTATGGGCTTATTCTAGATTGCTATGGAATGATTTAAATTTTGATGGCTTAAAAAGGGATTTTTGTTTCTTATAGCTTGCTTTATGTGCATGGTTGTTTGAATAATAGAGTAAGGCATAAGCCCAAATGCATTGCATATAAAGTTTACTTATCCTTAAGTAAACTTCATAATTGGTGGATGGTTTTCCATCAAAGGAGCTTGCAGACTTAGTGGGTAGAAGACCTTGGAAGATGATCATAAGCTCTAAAATTTTGATATTGTTATAAATTAGCAAAATATTGTTTTGTTTGAAAGAATTGTAATCTTGAATCTTCTATTCAAAGATGGTTTATGATGCTTACTTCATGCAATGAAGAGATGGTTTAATCTTTTTGAATATTGTTGCTTTAAGTGTGGAACTTTGATATCTTGTGTTGTTTAATTTAAGTGTTTGAATGTTGTACAAATGATATTGTTTTAATCTGAAGTTACACTCTTGAGTAACCTCTAGAGATGTTTACTAAGGTATTCCATTAATTATTTGAAATGCATGCTTATGTTAGATATATTGATTATCTTGTAATCCATTATGTTGATGGAAAGCTTTTAAGATTTAAGTTTTGATAATAGCATAATTTGGTTTATGGTAAAGAGGAATATTATTTTTATAATGCTTTACCTTTGAGATGAATATTGCATTGTGCTTAATGATTTGGTTTAGCTTTATGGTGATTAGTGGTTGTTATCTATCATTGGGGTGGGTACAATTTCCTCTTGTAAACCATGAAACCCAATATTGGAGGGAATTACATGAATGCAATAGCCAGGTAGTCTAGAATCCTAGGAGTTGTGAGAATGTAATATCTAGGGTCTCATGAACCTAGAAGGGATTGTGTGTATACAATATCCAGGTTACTTATGAGTAGTCACACCTTAATCAAGTAGGATCAAGTGTGTGGTAAAACCTATTCAAAATATAGTAGTGGTGACTCCTTAATCAAGTAGGATCCATAGATCATGTTAATTATTGTTGAAGTGAGAATAACCTTAGTTAAGTGAATAACTTGTCTAGGAGTAGCTAGAGTTAGGTTAGGGAATTGGTGTCCTCCTTTAAATTTTATGGACCTTAAAGGGTAATCCCTATGCCATGGTCACATGGTCCTATATTGTAGGGTTATGCACAACAAAAAATATTTACAAATTATGTGAATATTAGAATTTCTAAAATTCGAAATTGGCAAAAATGGATTCCCTCGACGTTGACCTATTCACTCACAATTTTTGGGACCAAATTATTTTTAGGATCAATTTTCTCTACTATGATACTTATTTCATGGAGCATTCTCTCCTAAATTTCATCTTCAAATAATAAAAAAAATTATTTATTCCGCAAAAGTCACCTCTTATACCACCATTATATATAGCTAATATGAGAGTGATAATCATACATTTAAAAAACTTACTCTTCCTGATAGTGAGCGATAGACAATAGGTGATAGACAATAGGCAAGATAGTAGGTGAGAGATAATAGGTAATAGACAATATATGAGATACAATAGGTGATAGATAATAGGCAAGATAGTAGGTGAGAGACAATAGGCAATAGAAAACATACGAGAGACAATAGGTGATAGATAATAGAAGATAGAAAGTAGGTGATAGATAAAAGGTAGCTGACATAAGTGATAGACAATAGGCAATCAAGCAAGTGATAAAAAATATATAATCATAGAAGGTGATATAAAAGTTGCAACCACATGATATGATAGACAATAGGTGATAGATAGGAAGCAATAGATAAGAGGCAATCACAATAGGCGATAGACAAGAGTCAACCATTGGAGGCGACATACACCAGGTGATAAAAAAGAGGTGATAATAGCAAACAAAAGATATCATGCAACCATAGCATATGAAATACAATAGGTGAATATAGTATATGAAATACAATACGCAACCACCATAGGCAATAGACAATAGGCGACCACCACAGGCGATAGACAAAGGGTAATAATAATTTTGCTATTTTAGGAACAATAAATATCCAAAAATAGGTATATTTGTACTTTTTGGAAAGATATTTTTGAGCCTGATATAATGGTGATATTTTCATGAAGTTTTGAGATGATTTAATAGGTAAAAATCGACCCCAAATATGACCTTACATTTTAGGGCTTCAAATACCTTAAATTTTTGTGTGAAGATGATTGATTTGATTTGCTTGATCAAAATGCCTACAAATATGAGGCAATTGATGAGTTGGTTAGTCTAGAATCCATTTTTGTAGTCTACCATCTGACGTCCATTTTTGAAGTCTTTCATCTGACATCTATTTTTTGCAATCTATCGTCTGACCTCCATTTTTTGTAGTCTTCTGTTTGACATACATTTTTTTCAGTCTTCCATCCAAGTTTTTTATGTTTGGAGAAATTCATCGCACTTTTATAATTTTTTGTGGAAAAAAAAAATATACCTTTTATTTTAATATGGTTTTAGACAGTTTCACCTTAGTTCTAAAACTAATTCACCCCATTTTTACAAATATATTTTGGATCAACTTCTTATACATAACCCTGCAATATTGAGAGGGTATAGGAAAGGTAGGGGGAAAAATTAAGGCATCCTTATAAATGTGTAGGTTTAATAAGGTGAAAATAATTCAAGTGGATGGATAAGTGTGAGGCTACATTTGATACTTTGAAAAATAAGTTGATAATGACACAATTTCTAAATATTATTCACCCTCTTGGGTAGTTCACTATGTGTACTAATGCTTCTCTAGAAGGTTTGGATGGATTTTTATCTTAGGAGGAAGCTATAGTTGCATATAAGTCTAGAAAATGCAAGAAGCATGAGGTAAAATATGCCACTCATAATCTATAATTGGTAGCACTTGTGCATGCCCTAAAGGCTTTCTTGGTTTATTCTCTTTGTATTTTTATTTATACCCTTTGCTATTTGATCTAAGCCTTCATGGCATGTTGTCTTGATTTTGTGAAATCTCCCTTGTTGATCTCCTTGTTGTGGCACCGATGGTGTTGATCTACGTTGTTCCCTTGGCTTGATCTACGTTGTTCCCTTGGCTATGCTTGATCTAGTTTAACTTACCTTTATCTTTACAAGTTGTAGCATTGTGGACCATCCTTCTTGTATATTGGCAGTGTTTCCTATGGGCCTTGTCTTTTCTCAGGCTTTATCTCTTATTATGCACCTCTAGTTTTTTTTTTTGTTTGGTTGACCTAAATAAACCCAAATTTAGTAAATATGCTCTAATTCTATGTGTTGGTTGAGCTATGTCTACTTTTTTATGTATGCACAAATTTTAGGATTGTGTGAGCCATAGCCTAGGTGTTATTACATGTTCCTTTACTTGGCTCTATTTTTTAAGAGCACATCTATTTTCAACATTGGTAGTTTAAGCTTGGATGAGATTTTTTTGGAGTCTTGTTCTTCCTTGTACTTGTTTTTTACTTGTTAATGTACTTTATAATGTTTTATTAATGTACTTTGGATTAATATTATTAATTCTTGGATTATTATTGCGGTAATAATGCATTAGGGTTGGAGTAATATTATTAATACTTTGACTATTATTGTAATAATAACAACATTAGGTTTGGATTAGTATTAATAATGCTTTATTTTATTTTGTGGTAATTAAGACATTAGGCTTGGATTAATATTAATAGTGCTTTGATATTTATGTTTTATTTAGGCAATTGATTTGAATTGATATTAAAGATACTCTAAGATTTTATTAAAGCACTTTGTATCGAGTGAATGTTAATAGTATACGTGTTTACTAGGATTTTAATTGGGTGCTTGTGATTTAAATAATTGTAGTAGTGTTGTTAGGAGCCTAATATTAAAATTAAAAAACTCACACAAAATATTGAAACTAAGCAAAAAATCATGCAATAACACAATGTGGAAAGTAAATGTAGAATTAAACACTCTCACAATAAACACTGAACCGTGGGCCTCTTCGAGGGGGCAACCTCCTTTAATATTTCATTCACTTGTAAAAAGATACATTCGTACATGGCTTCATAGATTTTAAAGAAAGACTTCATGCAACCCTAATCCTAAGCTCAAGAGTTGACTTACATGCAAAAATCCACTCGAGCTAGAATCTTCTACCAAATATTGGTTACAATATTGATAACGGTTACATAAAATGGACCCACTTGGCTAGGACCCTAACTTACCACATACATTACAAAATATTGCAAAATAATATTATATATGGGATCCATAACTTGGAATGTGGGTCATTACATAAGAAATGAGAATTAAAAAATAATATTAGCATGGGATCCTAACATGTCCTTCCCATTTAAAAATATCAGTCCTCAAAGCTACAGATTAGGAAACTAGTTTTGGAGTTGATGGAGAGACTTCCATGTAGCATCTTTTGGCTAGAGTCCATGTCAATAAAAAATAACCTCAATAATGGCACGGTTGCAAAGAGTGTGAGTTTGAAGATCCAACAATTATTCAGGATCAAGCAAGATAGAACCTTCTTCATATATCTCTAGGAGTGCATATTGAACTTGTACGTGAGTACTCACCACCTTTTTGAGAGAGAAAACATAAAAAATAGGATGGATATTGGATGCAAGTGGAAGATCCAATTTGTAGGTTGTGACACCAATACATTTTAAAACTTGGTAGGGCCCATAGTATTTTGTAGCAAGTTTCTGGTATCGATGAAGTTTTAGGGAAAACTATTTGTATGGATATAAGTGAAGGAAAACCATATCACACACATCAAAAATATGCCCAAAACGGTGTTGGTCAGCCTATTGGTGCATCCAATTCTGGGCTGCATCCAAATTCATCTTCAGTTGACAAAGGACATCGACATGTTGTCTTCGAGTAGTGTCGACTACATGGATTCTAGAGCTACCTCAAATGTAGGAGGAAGGTATGAATGGACGTCATCCTTAAACTACATTGAAAGAGGTAACCTTGGTTGATGTGTGATAGGAAGTGTTGTACCACCACTCGACCAAAGGAAGTCACTTTACCCATTGCATAAGATGATTAGAGGTAAAGCAAAGAAGGTGGATCTCCATAGATTTTTTGATAATATTCATCTAGAAATCTATTTGCATATGATAAGCTGAACTCATTTTGAGTTGAGTTCCCTACAACTCAAAAAAATCTTGCCAAAATTTAATAGTAAAGGTTGGGTCACAATCGAACATAATAGAGGTGGGCAGACCATGAAGGTGAAAGATAGAATCAAGAAAAATTTGGAAATGATGGAAGTTGTGTAAGGATGGGAGAGGTAACAAAAGTGAGCATACTTTGAAAGACGGTCCACTACCACAAAAATAATGGATTTCCTCCATACTTATGTAATACTTCAATAAAATTCATGGAAATATTGGTCCAAACCTAGTTGGAAATGGGCAACAGTTGGAAAGTTCCTAGAGAATGCACCATTTTGCCTTTCATCCATTGATAGGTGTCACAAGCTACCACAAAATTTTGAATGTCCTTTTTCATGCCCTTAAAAAAAAAAAGCTCTTAATCCACTCATATATTTTGATGAATCTTGAATGGCCAATAAATGGGATGACATGCAGTTCCCACATGAGAAGTTTCTAGAGGGATAATGTATGGGGCACAACAAGGTGTTGGTGGTAATGCAAATCATGGCCATCCCAAGCATAGGTAGGACATGAAGTAGAGTTAGCATGTAGAGAGGTAATCAAAGTCTCCATGTCTAAATATTGAAGTACTTCCTATTGTAGGGAATCGATCCATTATGGAATGGGTGATGAAATGACACATAGATACTAGGATCCTCAAATTGGTGAGAGAGGGCATCAACCACAATGTTCTCCTTACCCTTTTTATAAGTGATATCATAATAATGTTCCATGAGCTTAGAAAACCATTTTTGTTGTTTAGGGGTGGTAACACATTTATTTAAAAAGTATTAAAGACTTTTATGACCAGTTTTAATGGATAAATGATGCCTAATGAGATATGGTCATCAATGGGTTACCGCATGAAAAATTTCTAGCATTTCCTTAGCATAAGTGGATTTTCTCAAACTAGAATTATAGAGTGCTTTGTTAGTGAAATCCAAGGGTCTCCCTTATTGCATAAACACTACACCAATACCACGACCAGAAGTATCGCTTTCAATGATAAAATATTTAGAGAAATTTGGTATGGCTAAAAATAGCATAGTGGTCATAGCATACTTCAAATCTAGGAAAACATGTTCAAAGGATCCTATCCAAGTAAAATAGTCCTTTTAAATGAAGGTGAGGGGAGCTACAATTTTACCATAGTTACGAATAAATCTATGGTAATAACTTGTAAGCCCTAAAAATCCCTGAAGACCCTTGAGAGTGTGAGGTTTCAACCATTCCTAAACCACCTAGATCTTCTTGGGGTCATATTTGACACCACCCTTTGTGATAATGTGTCCCAAATACTCCACTTTTTTCAACCCAAAATAACACTTGGATCGCTTAGCATAGAGTTGATGTTGTGCCAACAACTATAAATTTTGATCCACATGAATAAGATGCTCTTCCCATGAGTGGCTATACACTAGAAAGTCATCAAATAAAACTAGGATGAATTTGCAATGGAAAGGGAAAAAAATGTTGTTCATGAGGCTTTGAAAAGTGGAAGGATCATTATTCAATCCAAATGGCATCACAAAAATCTCATAGTGACCTTCATGAGTACGAAAAGCAGTCTTGGAAATATCCTCATCCTTGAGCCTGATTTGATGGTACGTAGAGTGAAGGTCTAATTTGGAAAAGTACATAGTCCAATGTAATTCATCCAATAATTCATCCACCATTGGAATAGCAAAATTATCATTGATGATGAGTTTATTGAGCTCACTATAATTGATACACAATTGCTAGGAACCATATTTATTGCACACTAGTAAAACTAGGAAAGATTAAGAACTGTTGCTTGGCCAAATGATGTCAACTTTTAACAATTCCTGTACTAACTTCTTGAATTTTGACTTAAGAGCATGAGGATACCAATATGGTCTAATGTTGGGTGGCACATTTATAGGTAAAAAATTAATACCTTTGTCATGAGAGTGACGAAGCAATAATTTTGATGGTTCAAAAAAATATAATTGTTCTTGGCCAAAATAAGTTGCAAATTTGCAGGAATGGAATCCTCCTCATAAGGGTGAGTTTGGATCACAAATATCTGAGTTATAAAACCTTGCGATGATTTTTTAACAACTTTTCCATCCGGATTAAACTGATAATCTATGAAGACATTTATTTTAAACCATGGAGAGTGTGGGACTATCCATTCTATGAAAATTATATTCATAGCTCAACAAAGTTCCATGAGATGGTTCCCAATGTGCCCAACCATTGAGCTCCCAACATGATATCACACCTCCCTAGTTGAAACACAAACATATCTTGTTTGAGCTCATAGTCCCCAATTTTTACCTTAACATTATGATATTTACATTTGTAAGGTAAGGTCCCACCATTGGCTACCATAATATCAAAGGTATTACATGTATGTACATAAAAATTTGCCTACTTGGTAATGTGAGGATCAATAAAGTTGTGTGTACTGCCATAGTCAATCAGAATGGTAAGACATAGGCCTTTAAATTAATCCACAAATTTAATGGTTTGGGAAGTAGTAATTCCAACAAGAGCGTGAATAGAAATTTTAGTCTAGGGCTCTTCTGGGACTTCTTAATTCGATTAGGATGGTTCCTCCACTAGTTTTGTGTCATCATTACTTTGGTTTCTGGTGTCAAGTTCATCAGCATCTATGAGGAAAAACTTCTTCTGGGTGCACCTATGCTTGCGGCACAACCCTTGGGCACATCGTGCATCCATTTATATAGTAGTTTGATGTTTGGGTGCAATAGTTTTTTATTTATTATAATTTTAGAATCTATGAGGGAATGAGGGTCTAGCCTATGGATATTTTTATATCTATCTCTAAGCTAAAATTTTGGATTTGGTCAAACGAGCTAATTTAATAGCTTGCATCATGGATTATGGTTTAAACATCATGACATCAACTTGGAGATCTTCCCTCAAACTACTAATGAAACAACTCATAAAGAATCCTTCTTTAAATCCCTTAGTTTTTTTGGCCAATTTCTCAAATTGTATTTGGTAATCTTGAAATGTCAAAGTTTGTTTCAACTTTGTTAATGCTCCCATAAAATCATCATACTTGCTAGGGCCAAAGTGAGTGAGTAATTGAGACTCAAAGTCTTCCTAAGAAGGATCAAGTGTAGTGTTTTATAACAATTGGTACCATTGTAAAGCTTCAGATTCCAAGTTGAAGGAATCCATTTGCACTTGGAAATACATAGGGACATCATGAAGTTTAAAAAATTGAGCAACACAACATAACTACCCATCCACATCCTTCCCATTGAACTTAGGAAATTCTAATTTAGGCATATTAAAGGTAGGATTACAATCATAGCGATGGTAAGATTCATATGGTGTCCTTCATTTACCTCTATTAGAATTGGATTGTTCAGTATGGTACTCAGAATTAATTGGACCACCTTGCAATTTGGACTCAACATCTACTAGTTGTTATTCTATGCAAGTTCTGGAGGTGTCGTAATCATCTTTAAAATTTCAAAACTCTACCATCATGTGTTTGATTCGATATTTTTACACTATCAACAACACTTTGTAGGGATTCCAATAATTATGTGACCTGATCTATATATTTTTATGTCCACGAGTGTCACCAACCATTTTGGATAGTCTTGAACCTCTTTTAATGAATTACTAAAAATCAAAGGTGTGGTTTTAGGAGTTAATACTTTTAGTAAGGAGTCCGAATAAGTGCTTGGGTGTTATCTGTAAAAAATGATCAACTCAAAAATATGGTCACAATGATATAATATCCCATAACACAGTTTCTTTTTATCCTCTATTTTGATGAGTCTAATGGTGTGGTTGGTTTTTTATTTGGAGCTACTTTTCAAAAGTTGCTTACTAAATCAACTATCTCTAACCTATAAATTATGTCGACTGACCACCTTGTCACTATCATGTCTCTATTCCTATCACCTGTACTATAGTTACTAACACTATTCCCCTCACTAACCTAGGGATTCTTTGTACTGTATAGTTATTGACATTGACGGTTCTATTTCTAACCCTAACCACCTATAATTTATGATTGTTATAGATGATTGTTACTATCACTATCAACCTGGTTGTTACTGTTATTGACCTAACTATTACTATCACTGACTCGATTGCTACTAGCACTAAATTGACTATTACTGCCACTAACCTGGATGGTACTAGAGTATTTTATAATGTTATAGAAACTTGTAGACTATGTCCTGACTGTTGGTGCATGCAAATTTTGTTCTTTGATGATAGATAAGTCCTCCGTATGCTCACTTTTTGGGGGTTGTGAATGCAGGTTCAATAAAATAAAAATATGTTGTTTTGTAGGTTGAATTTTTTGATAAAACTAGGGTATGCTAGGCAGAGGAGTATGTAACACACATAGGCCCTCTGTTCTACAATAGTGACGAAAAATAGTTCTCAGACCAACATTTCAAGCCACTACCCAAGGAGGATTCCACACACACCCTTGAGCACATTATTTGCCTCTCTTATAGTATGGGAGGGTAATCGTTCGAGATGTTGTGTCTTGTGGACTATGTATGATACAAGGCCAAAAAGCTTCCTAATGGATATAATTTTATTTAACCCTAGAATGCTCTCTCGATACACCCAAATATGTGTGGGAGCTTTATTATGTGCATGAGTGTTGCATGAGACCTAAGCATTGGAGCCTACTCGCCCCTCACTTCACTAGATTATTTATGGTCTATCTTGCTTAACCAATAATGATAACTCCTTAATGGTATTTTAAAACCCTTGACATAGGGTTTATAGCCTACTCAAATACTAAAAATAATTGTAGTTTTTTGGCTTTTTTAGTTTTTTTTGTAATTTTTTTTGTTTTTTTAATAAAGGAAAACAAAATGAAAAACAAAGAAAAATTATACCTAGCAGGAAAAAATGGTTGAGCAAGAATTATCGTAGTCATAGTAGAACTCAAACCTAGAAAGTGCTCCGATACCACTTGTTAGGAACCTACTATTATAATTAAGAAAACTCACACAAAATACTAATATTAAGCAGAAAGTTATGTAATAACACAATATAAATAGTAAATGCAAAATTAAACACTTGAAGAACACAAGCTTATATTGAGATGGGGGGTGACCAGTATAGCACCCACTTTTTACTTTCTTTCCAAACCATTATCAATTAGTGTCCTTAGTTGCAATAACCAAATATAGCAGTGTGCATTAATAACATAGATACCAATAGTAAACAAGTGCATAAATCACCACACACAATTGAGACACAAGATTTAACGTGGTTCCCCCAATATGGGGTACTCCACAAGATAATATCCTTATAATATTTCACAAAAAAATAAGGATCCTTATCCCGATACAAATGATAACTTTGATCTAATCAAAGCTAGGCAATACATCGATATGCTTAGGTAGGCAATCCACTGATCTACTTCAGCAAGCTCACCAAGAACTTGTCCAAAACTACTCTAGTAGGTCACTAAGAACTTGACCAAAATATGCTCTAGCAAGCTCACTAAGAACTTGCCCAAAACCGCTTCAGCAAGCTCACCAAAAACTTGCCCAAAATCTGCTCTAGCAAACTCACTAATAACTTGCCCAAAATCTGCTCAACAAGCTCACCAAGAACTTGCTCAAAATCTGCTCAACAATCTCACCAAGAACTTTCTCAAAATATGCTCAACAAGCTCACCAAGAACTTGCTCAAAATCTGCTCAACAAGCTCACTAATAACTTGCTCAAAACTATTCAACAATCTCACTAATAACTTGCTCAAAATCTGCTCATCAAGCTCACCAAGAACATGCTCAAATCTGCTCAACAAGCTCACCAAGAACTTGCTCAAAATCTGTTCAATAAGCTCACTAAGAACTTGCTCAAATGTTATCACAAATCTATCCACAAATCTGTCCCAAAAGTCTTCTCAAAGGCTCAAACAATCATCAACAAAAACTACCACAAATCTGTCTAGAAATCTGTCCCAAAAGCCTTCTCAAAGGCTCAACAAATCATTCTCAAGTGGCATTCAAATATCATCCACAAATCTACAAAGGCAAGTCTCAATGATGAACTCAAAAATGAATGGAAATACACTCTTCAATGGATGAAAATAATGATCCATAATGATATAAACTCAAATCAATATCAACTCAACTCAAGTCAATATTAACTCAACTCAAATATTATAGAAGCTTAAAGAGAATTGTTAGAGACTTGATATGTTCTAATAGTAAAGCTCAATCTCAACTCAAATCAGAATTATAGAATAGTTTGTTTCATGGGACTTGAACAATCACTTCACACAATCAATTGACTAGGCTCAATCAACTCAACTCAACCAATCACTACAAGGGACAACTCTTTCTCACAAAACCCTAGTCCAAGCATGTATCAACCAACTCAAATGTTTTCAACAATGCTCAACCACAAATCTCACATAATAATGATACTCATGTTATTTTCTGACTCAATTTATTTTGCATAACCAATTGGCTTCAACAACTATTCTTATAAAACAAGGTTTAAAAACAACTCTCAAACTAGAAAAACTTTAAGCATTCAACCAACCACTTTCAAAAAGGAAACCACAATCAATCCTTTTCTCTCCAATGATATTTAAAAAATCAACCACCATAATCAAATTCAATGGAGAATGTTGCTCATACCTTTTGATGCCTTATTGGATGTGCACTAAATCTACCAACAAACTTCTTTTTCAAATTTCAGCAAGGGTTAGATATCATGATTAATATCACAACAATAATATCCAAATAACACCTTAGCACTCCTACTCAATAAGATACAACATGTCCCCTCAAGAAAGAATTAATCACCTTTGAAAAAGAACAAAACAACATTCACTTTTTTTTTGGTAGATAAGATACTATAGCATTAATATCGGGTTTTATAGGTTGACCCAAAACCTTTTACAAAAATTAGCCTAGGGCTATTGATGAACATGTCCTTACTAAGGATCCTATATATGTAAAATCTACATGCCGCCAAAGCCATTACATCCGGTAAGGCACATAGCCTGTTATCAAAAAGAAACTTCCCATACAACATTTTGGGTATACCCCAAGAAAACACACCTACATTATAATTAAAAAAAAATAAACAGACATAGATCCTTTTCTTGAAACAATGGAGAAATAAAAAGCTACAGATACACATAACAGAGTACTGAAAAAAACTCCCACAAGCTATGTATTAATAGTTACTCTTAATAATTCTTTCGTAATTGTTTTTTTCCATATATGACATGCTTTAGGACCACATCCCATCTTGGCCAATCATACTTGGATAAGTGAACCTGCTGGTTAGATTTATGGTGGTGGCTATCTAGTGGTCCATGTGGCTCTGGTTCGAAGTCTTATATTTTCATTTCTTTCCCGCCCTATTATTATCAACCAACCTAAAATTACTAATATGACTAGGAGCCATGTTATCTAACATGTGACTGTACCCATTAGTCTTTGTGGTATTTCCAAGCAGCATCCACCAAGACTGACAACTCAGATAATTTTTATTATGAGTCCATTTCAAAAAAGAGATAGGAATACTCATAGCCTTCAAACTTACAGTGCCTTACCTATTGGTAAATTCAACTATAATTCTTGTCATTATTGTTGAATAAGCTCCTCTACTTCACTCAGGACACCGTGTTCCCATTTGAAAAGTTTGTCACCATCGACACCCAAATTGGCCAGCTTATCATCAACTTTGTTAGCTTCCCAAAAGACATATTGGGCTTTTTTGTCCTCTATTCCCTAGAAAAGGATCCTAGCCTCTTCAACAATTGTTTTAATCCTCCAAGGAGATGTTTTCCAATTATTGAGGAGATTTATAAAATGCATAGATTCTCCTTCTATGATCAAATTACCTTATAAGTCTTGAGTCATTTGAAGGCCTCTCCACATAGCTCTAGCTTTAGCTTCGTTTTTCATCCTTGTTTCCTAATATTTAGAAAATGCAAGCATCATATTCCCATTATGATCTCACACAATGCCACCAATGCCTGCTCTTCCAGGATTTTCCTTAGCCGCTCCATCAAAATTAAGCTTAAACCAACTCGTAGGATGTGGGGACCACTTAACATTGGCTCTGGGGTTGACTACCCTAGGCACAAACTCATATAACAAGATTAAGTTTAAATATTGAGCAATCATGGTCTCCTATAGATGAGTTTTATGACTATCAAAAGGGATAAGGTTCACATTCTCATTGGCAAAGGATAGGATCCTAGCAATGATAGTTTGATGATCATGGATAGAATCATTAAAGACTCTATGGTTCCTTTCTAACCACACCTGCCAAAGATAGTGATTGAGACAAATTTTCCACATGTATCTAAGTCTTTGGATTGAAAAGGGGTAAGGCCACTGGATGAAAAAATTAAGTACGGTGGTTGGTTTAACCCAAGAAATATTGAAGGCCTAAAAAACCCCACTTAGGATAGTCAAGGAAAAATGGCATTCAAGTAAAATTTGATAAATGGTCTCCTAATTAGCCCTGCACAGATAACAGTGATTAGTGATACAAATACCTTTACATATCATATTATCAATGGTTAGAATTCTTCCTTGGATAACCAACCATGAAAAGACTGCAATTTTTGGAATTAAATTTTTTATCCAAACTAAGTCCTTTGGGAGGACAAAATCCTCGTCATCAAGCAGAAGCTTGTAAGCTGATTTAATAGTGAATTACCCATTTTTTGTATATGCCCAGGTCACTTGATCTTCCTTGGGTCTCATTGGGATAAAATATTTCCTGAGAATGTTACAAATATCATTTGATTCCGCTTGATATCCCTGAATCTTTATTTGTTTCTACTTCATTCTGCCTTTGTCCTCAACCATATAATCGAAGACTTTTCTGCCAATGAGTTCTTTCATGATATATCTGATTCAGGCTAAGTTAGGATATTATGTTAGTGGTTTTTCCTTAGCCCAATTGTCATTCTAGAAATTTATCCTCTCACCATTTCCTAAAACCCATCTTAAACATTTTTTGATGATTTCCTTACAATTGAGAATTGCTTTTCAAAAATCAAAACATCTGATTGGAACTGAGTCACTTAGAAATTCCATATTTTGAAGATACTTTCATTTTATGATAGTTGTCCATTCATTTTATTCACCATAAATGAGGTGCCATGCCTGATTAGCTAGTAAAGCTAAATTCATATGAGCAATTCTCCTCAGACCTAAGCCCCCATTTTCCCTGGGTCTGCACACTTTGGTCCATACTACAAGTTGTATCCTTTTTTTCTCCTCTGATCCAGTCCATAAAAATTCTTTTTGGAGTTTCTCAATTTTCTGGAAAACCTTCACAAGGGCTTTGAAAATGGAGAGGAAATATATTGTAATGCTTTGAAAACAGGCCTTAGTGAGGGTTAGCTTTCCTTCTTGAGATAGAAGATGACCTTTCCATACAACAAGTTTTTTTGAATTCTTTCAATAACCCTGTCTCACATTGACTCTCTCGGAGAACCAATGAAAAGAGGGAGACCAAGATACGAAGTGGGGAGGTTTGCTATATCACACCCTAAAATTTTTGCAATCCTTCCTTGCCTCTGAATGGGGGTGTTCAAGAAATATAACTTGCTTTTACTGAAATTAACTTTTTGGGGATGTATTTAATTCTTTTGGCATCAACCATCGATGCCTTAGTCAATATAAGGGTATCATTGATGAATTTTTGGTGAGAAATATCCCTAGTGAGAGATTTTGCCTTGATTCCTGATATTAGCCTTGAATTGCAAGCATTTTTTATGGTTTTTCCTAAATCTTCTGCCACAATGATGAATAACATGGGGCTGATAGGGTCCCCCTACCGAATTTCTTTGTGACTTTGAAAGTAACCAGCAATTGTTCCATTAACCAGAATCAAGAACCATGCTTTAGAAATGCATTCTTTGATCAAATTAACCCATTGGTGATGAAAACCAAACTTAAGGAGGACAACAATCAAAAAGTATGAAATTAGCCTATCAAATGCTTTGTTCATATCAAGCTTGAGGGCAAAAACATACATGTTAGTCTTATGAGAAGAGTGTAGAGCTTCATGAACTGTGATAAATCCATCCAATATTGACCTACCCTGGATAGAGCTTCCCTAGCATAGATCTATGATGTGGGGTAGACCATCTCTCATTCTATTTGCAATGGCTTTAGTTAGGATCTTGTAAGAAACATTGCACAAACTGATTGTCCTAAAGTCAGCCATAGATTCAGGGGTTTTCTTCTTAGAAATTAGAGAAATAAAAGTAGAGTTGATACCTTTTGGGATATGATTAGTTGCTTGGAATTAAATTACAGTAGAAATTACATCCTCACTTATGATGTCCCAAAAATCTTGATAGAAATGAGGAGGAAATCCATCGGGTCTCGAGGCTTTTTTTGGCTCAATTTTTAATAAGGCTTCCTTAATTTCCTCATTAGAAAAGGGCGCTAGAAGCTTAAGGTTTATATAATCATTTATTATGCTAGGAATGGATTTTAAGAGAATATCTTTGGCCTCCTCATTGCACTATGATTCCTAACCAAGGATAGAATTGAAATAAGTTACTGCCTCCTTTATGATTTCTGTTAAGTCCTGAGTAATAGAACCATCTGCTTTTTTTTTTAATTTGTATCTTGTTATTGATTTTGTTTCTAACCGTGGTGACGTGAAAAAACTTGGAATTTTAATCTCCATATTTCAACCAAAGAGCCCTTAATTTTTACCTCCAATAGGCTTCCTCACAGGCCAAAATGTTATGAAACTCTGCTAGTTTTGTCTGTTCCTCCTGCCTAGTAGTTTCATCAACATCACCATGTTGAATCCTCTGATAAATTATCTTTAAAATTTCAACAACCTATTTTTTATTTTCAAAGAGGTTCCCAAAGACCTCTTTGTTCCAAGTTTGAAGCTTTTCCTTAACAAAATTTAATTTGCTAGTAAGTTTAAAAGCTACACTACCCCTGACAGGTTGTTGCCACCACTGAATTAAGTTATCTTTGAAACTGAACTATTTGATCCACATATATTGAAATCTAAAAGGTTTCTTGAATTACAAATATTTAGGGATCTCCAACATAATAGGATTATGATCAGAGGTAATTTTAGGAAGGGCTTGCAGGGTAGAATCACCAAAAAAAATTGTAGCCTCTTTTGATACAAAAAATCTGTCAAGCCTTTCTTGAATGAGATGGCATCCTATCCACCGATTGCTCCAGTTATAATTTGCTCCTCTAAGTTTTACATCCATCAACATGTTGGAGTTCACAAAGTCATTGAACTCATCCATGCTCCTGATAGGTGGTCCATTTCCACCCATTTTGTCTGAAGGGTAAAGAGGAGTGTTAAAATCCCCAACAAGAATCTAGAGGACATTATGGAAGATTTCACTCAGATTTCCTAAGTACTTCCATAGTAGAGCTCTCCCTTGAATTGAAGTTAGGGCATAAATATTTGAAAGGATCCACGACCTATTGTTGTTTATTTCCTTAAATAAAACACTAAGAACCTTGTATTTTTTTTGAATAATGGTGCCTTCTACTATGTAGGTATCCCACAAAGTCATAAGACCTCCAGATGCTCCTCTGGATAATTTGCAAACCATCTCCCCTTGATTCTAGATTTTTTTGCTACTTTTTTTGACTGAATCTCATCAGTTTTTGTTTCTTGCAACATGATAATAGCTGGATTCACTTGATTTCTTATTGCACTGACTTCCCTATGTTTGGGCAGGCCATTGAGGTCTCTCATGTTCCATAAGAGGAACTTCATTTAGATTTTTTGTGATTTCTTCCTCTCCCCCTCACTTGAGGGGGTTTTCCTAATTTGTTGTCTTTAGATCCTGGAATAACCTATTGAAACAAGGTTCTCTATTTTCCATTGGCAATGTCATTATCGGTTTTAATTTTTTGATGCTCAACATTTGATATTCTCCCTCTTCTTTTTCACTGCCACAATCTATAAGAGACTTCATAGTTCTCCTGGTTTGTTTAGGAATAAACTGGGGGGAGGCAATTTTTTGCAGAAATAGACTGTCATATTCCTCAGTCTGAAGAGTTTCACATATATCCACCCCTACATCCAAATCTTCTCCTTTTTTCTTGTATTCCCTTGGTCTATGGGATGACCCCTCAGTAGGATTCACCTGGCTCCTAGTGATGATGTTAGGGAGATGAGATTTTTTATTTTCCAATGCCTCAAATTTCTTCCTAAGTTATTCAGAATTAGGTTTTGGCTTTGGGATGCCCACTAGGCTTGAAGTATTTTCAACATTGGGATTTAAGGATCCCAACTTGGATGGGGATTCTATAGAATGGGTATTAGGGTTTGGCTTTGTGATGTCCATGAGGCTTAAAATAATTTCAACATTAGGTTTTGAGGATCCTGACTTGGATGGAGATTCTAGAGATTCAAAAAGGTTAGCCTGAAGGTTTTGGAATTCCATGTCTTCTGATAATCCTCCTACTCCCATATTGGATAGAATTGAAAATTTATTTGAAACTAGAGGATTTGAACTTACCTGAGTGTTTTGGTTGCCAACAACCTGTTGTTTTCCTTTATCTTGTTGGGACCCTGCACCCTCTTTTTTCTTTTTTTGGTAGACATAGTTTACCTTATTGAAATCACCTCTACCAGGGAAACTCCTCAAATTTACTTTGTCTAACATTCCCTGCTTCTTTATTCATTGCTAGGTTAGGGCACTGATTGCACAGATATCCTTGATTTTTTCATTCTATACAGAATTCCAATCTATTCTCGTATTCTACCAAATATTTTTGATAGTATTATTCATACTCTAGCTTTGCAAACCTTGGTAATGCATTATCTAAATTAGCATTTACACATACTCGTGCATGAGTCATCCTTGTCCTGGTCAAGGTCGCATGGTCAATGGAGATCAGGTCCCCTATAGTTCTTGCTATGCCCTGTAGCCAATATTCATTGAATAACTGGGTAGGTAGACATGGGAGATGAACCCAAATAGGGGTAATGTTAATATTTTGCTTTTCAGGGTCAAAATATTCACCCCATCATCTGAGAAAAAGGCTCCTTTTTCCCAAAAACCAAGCACCTCCTATTAAAATACAGTTAGAATCCTCCATAATGTTAAAACAGATAATGAATAACCCTCGAGTTAGAGCTACCAACTCCAAGCTACCAACCAGTCACCATTTACCCATCACCTAAGCCCTGATAGTCTCCATATTCTGCCTACCTCCTAAAAAATTGCCTACCAGGGAGAATTCTTCCATTGAAAGAAAATGGCTCATGGAACTTGTCGGGGCCAAAATTTTATTATTTATTGGAACTAATGGTGGAAGAGAGATAACCTCCTTTCTTTTTCCTCTAATATTCTTAGCAAAATACAGCCACTTATTGGGACCTGCATTGTCCTTTGTATCTTTTTTGTCAGGGTCTTTTTGAGGAGGGTTGGGGCCCCGCGTGATGCCCGCCTCCAAATCTACCGTATCCTAACCGCATTCCTCTAGATCCTCACTTGATCCATGCTCGAGGTTCCCACCCACCCTTTACATACCTACTCTACCTCTATCACCTTGGTTGAGATTCATGCCCAGAAAATTCAAACCCTCACTCCTGCCGCACCTGCTAAACCTTAGCTCACTCATTCCTAATGATGCAATACAATAACCTTCACTTTTGAAATGCTTTACAAAAATAAAAACATATCTTTACATACACCTTATTTATCCCTCTAAGCAAGTTAATAAAATAGCCCTTGAAATAAGCTTTCCAATGATATATAATATGATATACTTTCAAAATGAGAAACACTAGAAATCTCTCTTTTTCTAAACATGCATCACAACCCTTATTCCTCCTAGGGCAACTTTAGAAAAAAAATTAAATATATTAAAACATTATTAACTTGCCTTTGTCCTTGATGGGATTCAATCTCGTGATGTCTCATTGATTTGTGCCTTAACCATAGCCAACCTTTTGTTGGGCCACATGCCCTCACGTGTCCAAAGGGACATGAACACAAACTTATACTATAAACTTCTGCACCCTTCAAAAAACTTAACAGCGCTCCGAGCGCTTCAACAAAGCAAATAACCATGGTGGGACTCGATTGTAGGACCTCCTGTGTAACACATAATGCATGAACCACTAGGCCAAAGATGCCTATGCATCTTATTAAACTCTATGAATGATTTTTAAATAGACTAAAGTCACACTTCTCTATATTTTCGCAATTCATTCCCTAATCAAAGGCAATTGAAAAATAAGCGCTGGAAGTCATGAAGTCTAAGATTTTTTTGGCATATATATATATATATATATATGCCTTTCCTCTTTATTTAGACATCGGTGCTATAAATTAATATAACCTTTCCTCCTTTCTTTAGTCGGTGTTAAAATTAATATATTTAATTTTAAAATTTAAATTTAAATTTTAAATAATTTAAAATTTAAACTAAATATTTAAAAATAAATATCTCCATCATGGGGGCACCTTTTTCGAAGAAACGAAAATCCAATCTGAGTTTTAAGAAAAATCCATTTCAAATATGCCATCCATGGTTTTAAATAAAACCTTATATTTTGCCTATCTTGGTTTTCACAAAAAACCTTGTATATATCCATGCTCTCCAAAATATCATAAATGCTTATTTATGAAATGCTTTGGACACCAAAACTCAATGTGATCCATGTGACATCAATGAAAATATAAAATAACTCAAATTTCCAATAATATCCCACTTTGTCATAGATGGCAATACCTCTAATGCAAAAACCACAATCACTGCAAAAACCATCTCTGAAAATCAAAGTTGCTCCCCTGACTCAATAATCTCTATGGAGGCTGCTCCCCCTAACTCAATGCTTTCTTTGGAGGTTGCTCCCCCTAACTCAATGCTGCCCCCCTTACTCAAATCTCTCCTCCTTTGACATCAATGGCAAAAGGGAAACCTATGGGGCTAAAAGATATGACTCTTAATCTTAGCCCCCTCACCACCTTATATCTTGAGGTGATTAATTTTGGCGTGGGAGTACTTTTACTCCCATATTACATTATTTATTTCCTCTATCATCTTCCATATTTTTGTGATATCCTTCTCTTGATGAATTACTTGATCTTCTTGTCTTGAACCTGTTTGACCTTCTTTTATTGAACTTGTTTGACCTTATTGTCTTGAACCTGTTTGTAATTGAGTCCTACACCATTTTGCAATATGTCCAAAGTTATTGCAATTAAAACACTTGATATTGTAGCCTTTGGATGGTGCCCATATCCTAAATTTTTTCTTGAAATAATTTCCATATCCATTCCTTTCCTGAACCCTGTATTGTGAAGTTTTGTTTTCATGACCATTATGACCATGAATTTTGATTTGTGTAGCTCTAAAACCAAAACCATGTTTCTCATTTTATTTGCACTGGGAAGCTCTATGACCAATCTTGTTGCATAAGAAGCAATGTCCCTGAAAGCCATACATTCTTCCTTTGAAGTTTCTTCTAAAAAATTCAAACTTCTTTGATCCATGGATCCTGGAATGTATAGCCATGTGTCCAAATTCATTACAAGAAAAACAATGTCCTTGAAAATCCCTTTGTTCATGCCTTGGTTCCTCATACCTTTCTTGACCATTATCCTTGTGATCATTTTGTGCATTGTATCCTTGAACCTTCTTTGTAGTATCTAAATCCTCTTCCTTAGTTTCTTCCTTGCTTTCCTCTTCAAGAATTTCTTTTCCTTTTGAAATTGATTCACCTATCTCAAAACAAGATCCAAACTGAATGTTTGAAGCCATAGGAACTTTGGAACTTTCTTCATAAAACTTAGGTGCTTCCTTGATTTCATATTTTAGAACTTCCTTTCCTTTTGAGTGTGACTTTTCTTGGAAATAGGATACAATTTTAAAATAAGTTTCCACTCCTTTTTGAACCTTTTCATATAATGTGTCATGTATTGTGTTTATTACCATTAGTTCTTCATTCATCCTTTCCTCTATCCTTTTTGCATTTTGAAGCTCATCTCTTAGGTCACTGATTTTCTGAAGTTGTTCTTCTCTAATTTTTACTTTTGTTTGAATCTTTTTTTCAAGATTCTTTATTTCTTATTTTAGCCTTTTGACTTCTATTTTTTATTTTTTTGGTTCATCCTCTTATTTTTATATTACCAAAAGTGAGACTTCTTCATCTTCACTGTCACTGAGATCATTATTATCTTCTATAGCAAAAAAAAACTCATGATTTCTTTGACCATGCTTGTTTCCTTGATGTGTCATCTCATCTTCACTATCACTGAAACCATTGCAATATCCTGATCTATGATCTCTTTGACCACACACAAAGCACTATTCTCTTTCACCTTCTATTCCAAGGAATATATGTTCTCCTTTTCATCATATGACTTGTCTCTACCACTGTGATCTGAGCTATCACTTGCTTCTGCAATGTAGTAAGTTTTCTTTATTTTATGAAAAATTTTCTTCTTCTCATACCTATTTTGCTTGAATCTGTCATCTTTGTCATGCTTATGCTTTCCATCTTCTTTTCTTCTGTGACCCTATTTTTCATCATAAATATTTTCTTCATGTGGACACTTGTGTGCATAGTGACCAAAATCACCACACTTGTAGCATTTGACTTTCTTCATATCCTTGTAATTTCTTAAGTCCTTTTTCATTTTGATGAAGTTAGCTTCCTCATAATTATATGAATATCTATCTGTATCTAGAAATTTTTCTTTATTTTTCTTTGAAGCCTTGAATGCAATCTCTTTTATTTGAAAATGATTCTTACTCACCCTCATCTCATAAGTTATGATATTTCCTTGTAGTTCTTCTATTATTAGCTTGTTGATATCCATTGTTTCTTCTATTGCTAAAACCTTTGCATCATACTTCATGGGAAGTGATCTCAAAATATTTTGAGTCACTTCTGATTCTTTCATCTCAAATCCTAGGCCTCTCATGGTGTTAGTAATCTCATAAAATCAAATCATGGTGTTAGGCATATTCAGAATCTTCCATTTTCAATTCCTCAAATCATTTTATATGATTTTGTAGTTTTTCCATATTTACCTTTGAATCTCATTCATAAGTATTCCATGACTTGGTCCACATTTCATTAGCTAAATTACATACCATGACCTTTGCAAAATATGTTTCACATAGCCCACTCAAAATATAATTTATTGCCCCTGCATTGATCTCAACCAATTTCCTGATAGTCTTATCTGCCTCAAGATCATCTTCAATCTTATACTCTTTTTCAACCATATACCATATCTCATACCCTTGTGATATCAAGTAGTTCTTTATTATCATGCTCCAGAAAGCATAATTGTTATCGTAAAATAGTGCAGCCTTATTTGTAGATAATACATTCTTTGAAGCCATCCATGTTCTTATATAATCTACCCTCAAGCTATTAGCATTTCTAAAGGAACCTTCTCTGATACCAATTGAAGAACACAAGCTTATACTAAGAGGGGGTGAATAGTATAGCATCTACTTTATATTTTTTTTCCAAACCAATATCAATTAGTGTTCTTAATTACAATAACAAAATATAGCAGTGTGCATTAATGACATAGATAGCAATAGTAAACAAGTGCATAAATCACCACACACAATTGAGACATAAGATTTAATGTGGTTTCCCCAATGTGGGGCACTCCACAAGATAATCTCATTATAATATTTCACATAGAAATAAAGATCCTTATCCCAATATAAATGATTACTTTGATCTGCTCAAAGCTAGGCAATACACTGATCTACATAGGTAGGTAATCCATTGATATGATTCAGCAAGCTCACCAAGAACTTGCCCAAAACTACTCTGGCAAGCTCACTAATAACTTGCCCAAAAACTTTTCTAGCAAGCTCACTGAGAACATGCCCAAAACTGCTTCAGTAAGCTCACCAAGAACTTGTCTAAAATCTACTCTAGCAAGCTCACTAAGAACTTGCCCAAAATCTGCTCAACAAGCTTACCAAGAACTTGCTCAAAATATGCTCAACAAGCTCACCAAGAACTTGCTCAAAATATGTTCAACAAGCTCACCAAACTTGCTCAATTTCTGCTCAACAAGCTCACTAAGAACTTGCTCAAAACTTCTCAATAAGCTCACTAATAACTTGCTCAAAATCTTCTCATCAATCTCACCAAGAAATTGCTTAAAATCTACTCAACAAGCTCACCAAGAACTTACTCAAAATATGCTCAACAAGCTCACTAAGAACATGCTCAAATTTTATCCCAAATTTATCCACAAATCTATCCCAAAAGTCTTCTCAAAGGCTCAATCATTCATCCATAAAAACTACCACAAATCTGTCCAAAAATCTGTCCTAAAAGCCTTTTCAAAGGCTCAACCAATCATGCTCAAGTGGCATTCAAATATCATCCACAAATCTACAAATGCAATCCTCAATTATGAACTCAACAATGAATGTAAATACACTCTTCAATGGATGAAAAAAATGATCCACAATGATCTCAAATCAAATCAAACTCAACTCAACTCAAGTCAATATTAACTCAACTCAAATCTTATAGAAGCATAAAGAGAATTGTTAGAGACTCAATATGTTCTAATATTAAAGCTCAATATCAACTCAAATCATAATTATAGAATAGTTTATTTCATGGGACTTGAACAATCACTTCACACAATCACTTGACTAGGCTCAATCAACTCAACTCAACCAATCACTACAAGGGACAAATATTTCTCACAAAACCCTAGTTCAAGCATGTATCAACCAACTCAATTGTTTCCACCAATGCTCAACCAAAAATCTCACATAACAATGATACTCATGTTCTTTTCTAACTCAAGTTATTCTACATAACCAATGGGCTTCAACAACTATACTTATAAAACAAGGTTTAAACACAACTCTCAAACCAAAAAATCTTGACGCATTCAACCAAACACTTTCAAAAAGGAAACCACAATCAATCCTTTTCTCTAATGATATTTTAGAAATCAACCACCATAAAAAAATTCAATGGATACTATTGTTCATACCTTTTGATGCCTTATTGGATGTCCACTAAATCTGCCACACTCAACAAACTTATTTTTTAACTTTAAAAAAGGGTTATATATAATTATTAATATCACAACAATAATATCCAAGTAACACCTTATCACTCCTACTCAATAAGATACAATATTTCCCCTCGTGAAAGAATTAATCACCTTTAAAAAATAACAAAACAACCTTCACTTTTTAAACCCTTTATAAAAATAAAAATATCTCTTTACATACACCTTATTTCTCCCTCTAAGCAAATTAATCAAATAGCCCTCGAAATAAGCTTTCCAGCAATATATAATATGATATACTTTCAAAAGAAGAAACACCAGAAATCTCTCTTTGTATAAACATCCATCACAACCCTTATTCCTCCTAGGGCAACTTTAGAAAAAAAATATATTAAAAAATTATTAACTTGCCTCTGTCCTTAACGGGATTCGATCTCGTGATGTCTCCTTGCTAAGTGCCTTAACCACAACCAACCTGCCATTGGGCCACACGCCCTCACGTGTCCAAAGGGACATGAACAAAAACTTATACTATAAACTTTTGCACCCTTCAAAAAACTTAATAGTGCTTTGAGCGCTTCAACAAAGTAAATAACCATAGTGGGACTCAATCGTAGGACCTCCTACGTAACACACAATGCACAAACCGCTAGGCCATGTTGGAATATGTAATACAACATTGTGTAAATTATTCTTAGGCTAAAATATAAAGTCTAAAGAATAATATTTGAATTAAAATATAATTCTATCTTATGTAAAATATTCCCACCCAATTAATAAACAAATTAAGGGTGCTAGGAATATATAATTTCTTGGCAAACAGTTATTTTCCTTTTCTAGCAAATATTAGAAAGTAACTAATCACTTTATAATATTTGATAGATGTCACTTATCACATATCTCAAAGATTAGATTGTGATAAAATTAGAAAGTAACTAAAGCACTTTCTAATATTTGATAGATTGTGATAAGATTTAGGGTTGTAGTAGAAAAGCTTCTCTTTAAATATGGGTGTTTTCTACTACATATAATTATATCTTATCATATCTTATTGTATCTTGTCATATTGACTTGTGTTGTAGGTTATGTTGATGCATATTGTTGCATAACATTGAAGCATTTTTGTACTGTTGAATCATCGAGTAATATAGTGAGCTTCATAGTGGATGTTTCCCTTCTTCATTTGAAGTAGGGTTTTACCACTTAATATTGATGTTGTGGTTTTTTCTTTTTTGTGTGTGATTGATCTTGTGGAGCATTCTTTGATCTTGGGGAGACTTTGCTTGTCTCACATTTGGTATCAGAGTGGTTGGGATCTCCATCAAGTGTCTTCAATCTTTTGAGGTGAAAAACCCATTAAGGTATATATTTTTTTTTGCATGCATTTGATATTTCGGTATTTTATGTAAATTTATTTTTCAAATCTGCCATTAGGGTTTATAGATTTATTATGTTTTTAGATCTAGTTGTTAGATCTTTTGCAAACAGTGTTTTCATTTAAAATCTATAATTTTTTTTTTTGCATTAAGATATTTTTGGAAGGGTCTTGGAGCTAAACGGACCCCATGGTTGCTTCCGGAAGACCTAAAAAACCTTTATTTCCATATATAGTCATTTTTTTATTTAAAAAATAATAATCGGCTATATATATAAATAGTTTTGTTTTATAAAACTGTTTTGTTTAAAAAAAAAAAACAATTTTGTTTAAAAAAAAAAAAAACAGTTTTGCTTTATAAAACTGTTTTGTTTAAAAAAAAAAAAAGTTTTGCTTTATAAAAAAAAAAATAGTTTTGTTTTTAAAAAAAAAAAAACAAAAAAAAATAGTTTTGCTTTATAAAAAAAATTAGTTTTGTTTAAATAAAAAAAAAAAAAACAATTTTGCTTTATAAAAAAAAAAAAAAAGTTTTGTTTTTTTGAAAAAGTTTTGCTTTATAAAAATATTTAAACTTTTTCATACAATTTTTTTTTATTAATAAAATAAATTTTATTAATTTAATTGTATTTTTTTAACCAATTTTTTGTATTAAAAATTATTATTATTCTCCTTAAAATGTAATATTTTTTTGTCTCACATTAACAATGGTTGTTTGTGAGTTTGCTTGTTTTGCAAGGTTATCCAAGTATGTTTTGGAATATACAAGGCAATTTTGGATCAACTTTTTCACTCTCTTCCCCTATTTTTATTAATTTATTCTAATCTCTCTCTAGTATTTGCTTGAAGCATACTATAAATTAATGTAACTTGTATCTCTCATTATGAAAGTAAAAGAGAATGAAAGTGAGAGTGAGAGAAAGAGAGAGAAAGAGAGAGAGTGTGTGTGTATTTGTGTTTTTCTTTATGTCTCCACTATCTCTTGTTCATATTTCTTATATTTTGCATCTCAACTAATCTAACTACTAACTTGCTACTAAAAAAAATCTACTAACCAACTAACTTGCAATTTACGAATTTTCATATTAATCAAGAAGGTTAAAAATGAATCATCTTCCTAACCACAACTTTACTATTTTATTAAAATTTACTTAATCTTGCAACACAATTTTTATTTGTTAAACACCTATTGAATCCAAAATAATCTGCTCTATCGGTAGCAAGTCCTTTTCGGGTCCTCATACCCGTACCCTTTTGGGTAGCTTGGTTGACCTTGGGTGAGATGAATTGATAATTCATTAGGCTATAGCAAAACCTAAAATGAACACTAACTACTAACTTATTGACTATCTAAAATTTCACAAATGTTTTATGGTTCAATTCAAGTTAGTTTATTTTGTTGCAAGATAATTGTTATGGTTAGTTACCTTCTTATTGCAAGTTAATCTATTGCAAGTTGATCTTTGTTTATTCAATTGCAATATGATTATAGTTGTTTATTGCAAGATGGTTATAGTAGTTCATGATTATCTTTCATGATGATCAATCAACTATTTCCTTGGCTAAAAATCTTGCAATGCATCAAAGGACAAAGCATGTTGAAATCCAAGCCCATTTTATCAAAGAGAAGGTATTGGATGGGACTATTCAGTTGGAGTATTGCCCATCATCTTCTAATTCTGTTGATTTGTTCACCAAACCTCTTCCCAAGGAGTAGTTTTGTAAGCTGAGAGACTCACTTGGTTTGGTGAAGTTGTCCTCAAGGGGGAATGAAGTGTAGTTACACTTGTGTGATGACAACTTCATCCTTATGAGGTGTTTTATGCTATATATGAGTTGATCTTTGGTGGTATAATTGCTTTTTGCATCTATTTTGAATATGGTACTTTTTTATTTGCCTTGTGCAACTTTTGTACATGTTACTTTGTAGATGGCATTGTGCAATTATAGTATATGATGCAATTTATTTATGCGACTCTTTTACATGGTACTTTCTTGTTGTTTTGTGTAACTTTGTACATGTTTTTATGTAGTTGGCATTATGCAATTGGTTTATCATGGTACTTTTTTGTTAGCATTTATGCTACTTTTGTACATGATATTTTATGGTTGGCTTTATGCAACCGGTGTGCACACTTTATTATTTTCATATACCTTATGCAACTCTTGTACATGGTACTTTTTTGTTAGCCTTGTGCTACTTTTGTACATGGTACTTTAGATTTTGCATTATCATGGTACTCCTTGTTTGCTTTATGCAACTTTGTACATGATATTTTTTGATCAACTATATAGCACGTGACTATAAGTATGGCTTGGCATCTTTTTGTGATGACTTATAGTTCACTATTTGTTAGATCAATTTTTTTATCATCTTTGGATATTCATATATGTTGTGGTGAATATATTTATGATGATGTATCTAACTGATCTTATGTTGAGTTGCTTGTAGCTTGTAGGTACTTCTATTTGGGGTTTTGCAGGCTTACTGAAGACACCCTTTGTGATGTTTTCTTCTTGTCATTTGCAACCACTTGTGGTTGATGGATGTCTTTGTAAGCTGCTTGTATATGAAGTTACTCCGTTGGGGGCTTGCAGTCTCATTTTGGCCCATTTTGTATTGGTGCCTTATTGTAGATAATTCTTGGTCATAGAAGCTCATTGTAACTATATTACTCATTTGATTCTCATCCCCATTTGTATCTTTAGGGGGAGAATATTTCTTTGTCTCATAATTCATTTCCCCAATATTGCATTAAGGGGGAGTGTTGTAATATGTAATGCAACATTGTGTAAATTATTCTTAGACTAAAATATAAAGTCTAAAGAATAATATTTGAATTAGAATATAATTCTATCTTATGTAAAATATTCCCACCCAATTAATAAATAAATTAAGGGTGCTAGGAATATTTAATTTCTTGGCAAAAAATTATTTTCTTTTTCTAGCAAATATTAGAAAGTAACTAATCACTTTCTAATATTTGATAGATGCCACTTATCACATATCTCAAAGATTAGATTGTGATAAAATTAGAAAGTAACTAAAGCACTTTCTAATATTTGATATACAGTGACAAAATTAGATTATGATAAGATTTAGGGTTGTAGTAGAAAAACTTCTCTTTAAATAGTGGTGTTTTTTACTACATATAATCATATCTTATCATATCTTATCGTATCTGGTCAAATTGACTTGTGTTGTAGGTTATGTTGATGCATATTATTGTATAACATTGAATTTTTCTTGCACTGTTGAATCATTGAGTAATATAGTAAGCTTCATAGTGGATGTTTCCCTTATTCATTTTAACTAGGGTTTTACCACTTAATATTGGTGTTGTGATTTTTTTCTTTTTTGTGTGTAAGTGATCTTGTGGAGCATTCTTCGATCTTGGGGAGAATTTGCTTGTCTCATAGACCAAATATGCCTATGCATCTTATTAAACTCCATGAATGATTTTTCAATAGAACAAAGTCACACTTCTCTTTCTTTTCGCAATTCGTTCCCCAATCGAAGGCGTTCAAAAAATAAGCGCTAGGAGTCATGAAGTCTAAGATTTTTTTGGCATATCTATATGCATTTCATTTTTATTTAGACATAATATAAATTAATATAGCCTTTCCTCCTTTCTTTAGTCGGCGCTAAAATTAATATATTTAATTTTAAAATTAAAATTTAAATTTTAAATAATTTAAAATTTAAACTATATATTTAAAAATAAATATATCCATCATGGGGGCACCTTTTTCGACGAAATGAAAAGCCAATATGAGTTTTAAGAAAAACCTATTTCAAATATTCCATCCATAGTTTTAAATAAAACCTTTTATTTTTCCTACATTGGTTTTCACATAAACCCTGTATATTTCCATTCTCTCCAAAATATCATAAATGCTTATTTATGAAATACTTTGGCCACCAAAACTCAATGTGATCCATGTGACATCAATTATCCATGTAACATCAATGACAACATAAAATAACTCAAATTGCCAACAACACTCTCACAATAAACACCAAATCATAGGCCTCTTCGAGGGGGCAACCTCCTTCAATATTTCATCCACTTGCAAAAGGATACATTCTTACATGGCTTCATAACTTTTAGAGAAAGACTTCATGCAACCCTAACCCTAATATCAAGAGTTAGATTACATTCAAAATTCCACTAGAGCTAGAATATTCTACCAAACATAGGTTATAATCTTGATAATGGTTACATAAAATGGCCCCACTTGGTTAGGAGCCTAACTTTCGACATACATTACAAAATATTGCAAAATAACATTATATATGGAATCACCCATGTGGAAAGTGGGTCATTATTAAGAAATGAGAATTACAAAATAACGTTAATATGGGATCCTAACAAGTGTGCTTCAATTATTTTATTAATGTTGTTTTGGCAGGAAAGAAAATGTTTACAATGATTTTTGAGATCTGTGTATATTAAGGGATCGTTATAAAAGAGAAGTATGGGCTTATCTTGGTTTGATTGAATGTTATTTTGGATGGAAATGAAATTTTATAATTATTCTTGAGATCTATGTCAATTAAGGGATCATTGTAAAAGAGAAGTATGGGCTTCTCTTGGTTTTATTAGATATTGTTTTCATTGGAAAGAAAATTTGTATAATGATTCCTGAGATCTATGTGGATTAAAGGATCATTGTAAAATATAAGTATGGGCTTCTCTTGGATTGTTTAAATTTAATTTTAGTTGAGGATAAAATATTTATAATGATTCCTAATATCTATGTGGATTAAGGGATCATTATAAAATAGAAGTATGGACTTCTATTGGATTACTATGGAATGATTTAACTTTTGATGGCTAAAAAAGGGATTCTTGTTTCTTATAGCTTGCTTTATGTGCATGGTTGTTTGCATAATAGAGTAAGTCATAAGCTAAGCTGCACTGCATATAAATTTGTTCTAATACCTGAGTAAAGTTCTTAACTAGTGGGTGGATTTCCATCAAAGAAGCTTACAGACTTAGTGGGTAGAAGACCTTGGAAGATGATCATAAGATCTACCAATTGTTATTGTTGTAAATTATCAAATGCTTGTTTTTTCTAAAAGAATTGTAATCTTGAATCTTGTATCCAAATTTGGTTTATGATGCTTCCTTTATGCAATGAAGAGATGTTTTAATCTTGTTGAATATTGTTACTTTAAGTGTGGGATTTTGAAATATTATGTTGTTTAATTTAAGCGTTTGAATGTTGGACAAATTATATTGTTTTAAATTGGAGTTGCACTCTTGAGTAACCTCTAGGCATTAATTATTTGAAACACATGCTTATGTTAGATATATTGGTTATCTTATAATGCATTATGTTGTTGGAAAAATTTTAATATTTAAGTTTTGATAAGAGCATAATTTTGTTTATGGTTAAGAGGAATATTCTTTTTATAATGCTTTATATTTGAGATGAATATTACATTATGCTTAATGCTTGGTTTATATTTATGGTGATAAGTGGTTGTTATCTATCCTTGGGGTGGGTATAAATTCCTCTTGTAAACCATGAAATCCAATCCTATAAGAAGTTGCATTAATGTAATAGCCAGGTAGTCAAGAATCCTAGAAGGATTTGCAAGAATACAATAGCTAGGATCTCATGAACCTAGAAGGATTTGTGTATATAATATCCAAGTTACTTGTGAGTAGTCATACCTTGATTGAGTAGGATCAAGTGTGCGGGAAAAAGTATTCACAAGACAATAGTGGTGACTCCTTGATCAAGTAGGATTCATAGATCATGTCAGTTTTCATTGAAGTGAAAATAACCTTAGTTAGCCCATAGAGGTATGGTAACAAAGCACCAAAGATTTACATAGAATAACCTATCTAGGAGTAGCTAGAGTTAGGTTAAGGAATTTTTTATAATCACAATGACACTGAGAAGGGGGGTGAATCAGTGTGTTCTTTAAAAACTTAAAAGCAATTTAGACTTTTAAATAAACTGCAGCAGATTAAAACAAAAATAATAAAAGTACTAAGAGCATCACACATAACACGGCATTTTAACGAGGTTCACCGATGTGGCTACTCCTCAAAAAGACTGCTTGGACTACCATCCAAATCCAGTCAAATGCAAAGATACAACTTTACATAATCATTCACCAGCACCAACTGGTAAGAGGCACCAACCTCTAAATTTTATCTGCTACAACAGAATGGAGCACCAACTCCAAATTTTCCAGCTCCAATTGGAAAGAGGCACCAACTCCTTTTACCAAGCTACAACTTGGAGATAGTAATAAAAATTGCAGAATTAAACTGTCACCTCAATTTGCATGATCTACTATTTTTCTTACGTTCTGCTGCTTGTCGGCATTCGGCTGCTACTGTGAAAAATGATTCACACTTTTTCAACCACTCCTCTATATCTCTCCGTGTTCTCTGCTGCAACTTCATAGAAATATTACTTCTACGACCAACACACTGTCATTTCACACTCGAAACACGACTTCTGCATACCGCGTTCTTATCTTCTCTTTGCACCACTCACTCTACTGCACCTTCCATGAAATCTCACTTCTACCATCTACGTATTTTTGCCTCGGACTTTAAACATGCTGTCTACATATCGCTCTCTTTTTTCTCGATCAGTCGATACACACTCACTCACTATCTCATCGCTACGATCTCTTTTCTTTAACTCCAAAGAACTATCACCGACTTACACTCTGCTGCACACGAACTTCATTCGCATATATCGCATCACACCCACTATTCAACCTTGCAACAGTCCCACATTTTTATAGAAGAGAATATCCCATCAAAACATTCTCAAACATGTCGGCTGCAACCCTAATTAGGTCAACATGAAACCCTAGAATTTTTCGGTTGCTTAACCTTGCTTTGTCGACGAGCAAACCCTAATTGATCCGTTGCAAAACCCTAGCAACGTCGGCTTTGAAAACAAGCCGGTGAATGGCTTTAATTTAATTTTAAAATATTAATTTAAATTTTAAATAAATAAATAAAATTTAAACCGTATATTTAAAATTAAATATCTTCTTCATCGGATCACCTTTTTCAACAAAACGAAGAGCTAACTTGGGTTTTAAGAAAAACCCATTTTAAAACTACTGACCATGGATTTAAACAAAACCTATAATTTAGTCTGCCTTGGTTTTCACAAAAACCCTTCCGCTCTTTGACATCAATGACAACATCAACACTTGAGCAAGGGCAATGTACCCAAGGTACCCAAAATTTCCAACAATCTCCCCCTTTGTCATTGATGGCAACCCTTTACTAAAAATACATCTTCAAGAGCCAAAACTGAAATCAATCTCTTTGAATTTTTGCTCCCCCTGACTTGAAGCTTTCCTCTTCACTTGAAGCTCTCCCCCTTACTCATATCTCTCCCCCTTTGTCAGCAATGGCAAAGGGCTACCTTTGGGGCTTGGAACTAAGAATGAGCCTCTTAGCTTAGTCCCTCCCCCACCTCCTGATGAGGTGATTAATTCAGGGGTGGGAGTAAAACTCCCATTAGGCACTGATCAACATCAACGTCTATAACTTCCTTGCCGGGTCTTCTTTTGAACTCTTTGACCATATTCTTGTTCTTGTCATTGTTCTGATCCTTGGACCTGATCATGCCACTGTTCCTGTTCCTATATCCTGGAATTTCAACTCTGCACTGTCTGACAGTGTGACTTTTATTGTTGCACTTATAACAAGTAATAGTGTTGTTTCTTTTAGGCATACCTATTCTTTGAATCCACATGTTCTGACTAAGCCAGTTCTGACTAAACCTGTTTTGACCAAGCCTGTTAGTGTGATGTTCTTTTGTTTTAAATGAAACTCTGGTCTGTTTACCCTTCTGACATGAAGCACACATACTATTTGCAGGTTTTTTAATGATTGGAATATCTCTCACTGCTTGTTTAGCGCTAATTCTTACCAGATTATCAAAACTTATGTGTCCAAGCCTCTTATGCCACAACCAGTTCTCTTATTCTTGTCCCATGAAGCACATACCTTCTGAAAACTCTGAGAGTGTATAGATTTCCAAACGTCCTTGAGCCGGTTGCTATTAATTTTCTGCTGTTTATTTTTCTGACTTCACAACCATGCTTCTTGAAAACTACTTCATGTCCTTTGTCACAGATTTGACTCACACTCAATAGATTATGTTTCAAACCATCCACATATAAAACTTCCTCTGACTTGATATTTCCTTCACTAATTTTGACCGTTCCTTTACCTATTATTTTGGCTCCGTCATTGTTGCCAAATTTTATAGAACCACCCTCATACTTTTGTAGATTTTCAAATTTTTGTTTGGCACCTGTCATATGACTTGAGCAACCACTATCAAGAATCCAAGGAACATGTTTATTCTGAGCTCTAAAAGTTGTCTGCACTATTAAAGAATCATGTTCTTTAAGGAAATTGTGTCTCCTTGGACTGAAGGAGGCTACTCTGCCATTGCTCTAAGCAACTCCAGGTGGCACATCCTCAGGAGGAGCAATATTAAAATTTTATTTTAATGCTCCTATGTATTTGTCTAGGTATCTGAGGATGAAAGGTAAGCAGTCGGGTTAATGTTGTATAGTGTTAAAGTGTGTTTTTCAGTTTATATAGTGGTTTGTGGAAATGCCGTGAAGTGTGGTGTTTAATTTGAGAGCTGTCACCATTGGTAGTCTTGAAATATGTCACTGTTGTACTATTGATGATTCTTAATACCACTGTTCAAAATTACGAATCATAATAGTCCAGATAATTTGCTCAACAAAATAATGCTTGCCCTAGCTGTGTATTTGTGTTTCGAGCAGAGATGTATTTGTTTTTACTCTTTGATGTGAAGATTGCCGGATATTTCATGACACCTTGGTGAATATATTTAATTCACGGACAATTTTGTTTTAACTATTGATTTAATGCCATTCCAAGGATAAGAAGCTTGAGGTCGAGTAAGGTGCACTACGGTTGGCCATAAAGTGTTTGACAAAATGTCTTCTTCCGACATGCATAGTTGAAAGTAAGATTTGGCAGTAAAATTACAGTGCTGGACAAAAAATTGGTACAGATGTGAGTCACTTGTCAATTCTGTTGACAAAAGTGAAATCGGCATGTTGAATGGGAAGATTGAAGGAAAAGTTTTTTTGAGCAGCCAGATGATTTCCAGCCTGGTGATGAATAGTTGAGTTGCTTTCATAGTGGTTGTTTTGATCAAGTTAATGCTTTTCTTGATACATGATTTGGACTTACTCCATTGAGTTTGATTTGAGCAAGTTATTCTTTGCCTTGGTGATTTATGTTGGTGGCTATCTTGTTCAAATACCTTTGGAAGGAAAAGGATGTCTACTAGTTTCCTTTTCATGTAGTGATTGGTTGAATGCTTCAAGGTTAATCTTGAGTTGAATGACGTTGGTTAAACCTTGTCTATAAGCATTGTTGCTAAATCCCTAATTGGTTGAGAAAAGATGTTGGTTGTGCTGTGGTACAGTGTTTGGTACCTGCACAGAGTTGAAAGTGGATTGAGGTATCCTGCTGGATTCTCACTGCAGAGAGAGACAAACAACTGTCATTGGGTTCAAGCTTGTTGAGAATATATCCAAGATGCATGGTGAAGTTGTATGCAGATGTTGCTGGCATTATAGAACAAAAAGTTGGCTATATAATATTATTGTATGTCTTCACTAACAGTGGACAAGTTTGAGTTTGCAAAGCAACAGAGGGTAGTTGCACAGAAGACAGTGGTTCAATTATGTTCTTACACATGTTATATTGGTGAAGTTGACGGTGATGGTGTCATTCATCGGTTATTGTTGCTATTCACATTGTTGATTTTATTGATGCCTATTATGCTTATCATGATGTTGTCAATCAGTGAAATGAAGTGGTCTTGGACTCAGGGGGAGCATTTGTGTACTTGTTTTTCTTCTTGTTCATGCTTGGAATATTTGCTAATTGTAATAATTTGTGTCTAAGAATATTGTGCATAGACTCAGGGGGAGTCTGCAGCAGCCCTTTGGTATTATTGTCAAAGGGGGAGAAGATTTACAAGAAAATTGCACGTGTTGCCAACAATTCCAAAGGGGGAGATTGTTGAGAAAAGTGCAGCAAATAGTATTGTCATTGTTGTCAACATAGTCAGACAGATTTATTGATGCAATGGAAAAGAGTTTATTGAACAGCAAGGTGCAGCCAAAGTACAATGGATAGGAGTTTAGTGTTGAGCAAGGTGTTGCAGGAGGATTGTCATTGTTGTCAATACAGTCAGTTAGATCTAATGATGCAATGGACGAGCAGTTTAGAAGTCACTCAGATGTAGAGGATAAAGTTTAGAAGTTAGTCAGATCATGAGTCCTTAAATGATAGATGCACAGAAATAGAAAACATAATTCAGAATGAGAAGAAGAAGTCTTCAGAACCTGAGACGTCAAGAAGCAAAAAGGTTTTTTGTGAAAACTAAGGCAGTCAAAATAAAAAGTTTTATTTAAAACCATGGATAACAGATTTGAAATGGGTTTTTATTAAAACCCAAGTTGGCTCTTCGTTTTGTTGAAAAATATGCCCCGGTGATGAAGATATTTAATTTTAAATATTTAGTTTAAATTTTAAAGGTTTTTTGTGAAAACCAAGGTAGTCAAAATAAAAAGTTTTATTTAAAACCATGGATAACATATTTGAAATGGGTTTTTCTTAAAACCCAAGTTGGCTCTTTGTTTCATTGAAAAATATGCCCCGGTGATGAAGATATTTAATTTTAAATATTTAGTTTAAATTTTATTTTATTTAAAATTTAAATTAAAATATTAAATTAAATTAAAAGGGTCGACGTGTTACTATTTCGTGGCAATAAGCTACAGGAAAGTGACGAAGGTGGAAGAAGAGTTTGAGGCCGACAAAGTTAAATCTGGGCCGATGGATTTTAGGGTTTGGCAGCTGACAAATTCTAGGGTTTCTCAACCGACGTTCTTTTAGGGTTTGTTCCTAAAACTTCTATAAAAGCAAGGGTACTTCGAGTTTGAAGTGTTGTGTGTTAAGATAAAGTGCGAATGCGAGCATAGTGTTTGTGAAAGTGAATTTTGTGTTGAGCAGAGAGCAGAATGTGAAACGACACAGAGTGTGCGAAGCATGTGTGCAGAGAAAGCAGAGTGTGCAGAGAAGCACGAAGGGCAAAGTTGATTGCAAAGTCTGGTTGTAGCAGTGCAGCAGACTGTGTGAAGTGATTGCGCAAGAGAGAGCAGAGTGCACAGAGATTGCAAAGGTGATGTAGACCAGTTAGAGTCTTGCAATAACAAAGGTATATGTCAAACATTTTTTATTCAATATTGAAGTCCAGTTGGTGTTGGAAATTAAGGGGTTGGTGCCTCTTTCCAGTTGGTGCTGGTAAAAAAATTGTCCAGTTGGTGCTGGAAAATTAAGGGGTTGGTGCCTCTTTCTAGTAGGTGCTAGTAAAATAGGAGTTGGTGCTCCATTCTATTGAAGTAGATAAAGTTAAGGGGTTGGTGCTCCTTCCAGTTGGTGCTGGTAAAGGATTATGTAAAGTTGTAGCTTTACATTGACTGGATTTGGATGGTAGTCCAAGCAGTATTTTTGAGGAGTAGCCACATTGGTGAACCTCGTTAAAATGTTGTGTTATGTGTGATGCTTTCTTGGTATTTCATTTATCAGTTTTAATCTGCTGCTGGATTTAAGACTAATTGTTTTAGAAGTATTTTAAAAGGAACACACTGATTCACCCCCCCTCTCAGTGTCATTGTGATTACAACGGAATTGGTGTCCCACTTTAAGTGTTATGGGCCTTAAAGGGTAATCCCTACATTGTGGTCACATGGTCCTATATTGAGAAGGGTATAGTAAAGGTGGGGGGACCAATTAAGGAAACCTTATAAATGCATAGGTTTTGTAAGGTAAAAATAATTCAAGTGGATAGATAAGTGTGAGGCTATATTTGAGACTCTAAATGATATGTTGACAACAACACCAATTATAAAGATTCTACACCCTCTTAAGAAGTTCACTATGTGTATTTATTCTTCTATAGAAGTTTTGGATGGATATGTTTTTCAGAAGGAAGCTATAGTGGCATACGAGTCTAGAAAACTCAATAAGCATGAGGTAAACTATGCCACTCATGATATATTATATTTGGCTTGTTGTTTTTGAACTTTTCTATTTTATTTGGGCCTACATGTCATGTTGACTTCATATTTTGAAAATCCTCTTGTTGATCTCCTCGTTGTGGCACCAATGATGTCGCTCTGTGTTGCACCCTTGGCTATGCTTGTCCTAGTTTAACTTACCTTTCTCTTTGCAAGTTGTGGCATTGTGGGCCATCCTTCCCTCATGTTGGTAGTGTTTCCTATGTGCCTCATACATTCTCAGGTTTCATATTTTGTTGTGTACCTCTAGTTTATTTGGATATTTGATTGACTTGCATCAACCCGATGTTAGTAAATCTACCCTAACCCTATGTGTTTCTTGAGCTATGCTTACTTTATTTTGTGTGCACCAATTTTAGGATTGTGTGAGCCATAGCATGGGTGTTCTTGCACATTCCTTTGCTTGGATCTATTGTTTAAGAGTGCATGTTTTTTTAGCATTGGTAGTTTAAGCTTGGTTGAGGTTTCTTGGAGTCCTGTTCTTCCTTGTGCTTGTTTTTTAAGCTTGTTAATGTGATTTATAATGTTTTATTAATGTACTTTGGATTAATATTATTAATATTTCGATTACTATTGTGGTAATAATGCATTAGGGTTGGATTAATATTATTAATAATTTGACTATTATTATTGTAATAAACCATTAGGTTTGGATTAATATTAATAATGTTGTGTTATTATTATGGTAATTAAGCCATTAGGCTTGGATTAATATAAATAGTGCTTTGATTTTTATGTTTGATTGAGGTAATTTATTTGAATTAATATTTTTTTTTTTGGTAAATAAGGTACAAAATCATTACAACCAAGTTTTATAGGTTGACCCAAAACCTATTACAAAATCAGCACAAAGCTTAAGCAAAACAAGACCTCAATAGGGACAGTATGTCCTTAGCCCCCTAATGGGGCCACACAACCAAAAAAGAGCAACACGATTACAAAGGATTACACACACCTTAGAACACAGGCAGTCGACAATTTCACCTCCTAACACTTTCTCTTCTCTTTTGGTTGCAAAATTGTGACATGTCGCGATATCGTGACACTTTTCCTTCCTCTTTGTTTTCTCTTTTGGTCGTGAAAAAGTGACATGTCACGATATCGCGACACTTTTCCTTCCCACTCTTTCTCTTCTCTTTTGGTCGCAAAAATACGACATGTGAAATTGCGACACTTTTTCCCTCTTGCTTATTCTCTTCACTTTTGGTCATGAAAAAGTGACATGTCGCGATATCGCTACACCCTTTCTTTCATTCTGAACATGTCACAAAATCATGACACTTTTCCTTCCTCCTATTTATTTTCTCTTTTGTTCACGAAAAAGTGACATGTCATGAAATCGCGACACTTTTCCTTCCCGCTCTTTCTCTTCTCTTTTGGTCACAAAAATTCGACATGTCGCGATATCGTGACACTTTTCCCTCTTGCTTATTCTCTTCACTTTTGGTCATGAAAAAGTGACATGTCGTGATATCACTACACCCTTTCTTTCATTCTAAACATGTCGTGAAATCATGACACTTTTTCTTTCCTCATATTTCTCTTCTCTTTTGGTCACGAGAATGTGACATGTGATATCGCGACACTTTTCCTTCTCTCTCTTTCTCTTCTCTTTTGGTCGTGAAAAGATGACATGTCACGAAATCGTGACACTTTTTCCATCTTGCTCTTTCTCTTCTCTTTTGGTCACGATAAACCGACATGTCACGATATCACAACACTTTTTCCTTCTTGCTCTTTCTCTTCTCTTTTGGACGTGAAAATCCGACATGTCGTGAAATCGTGACCCTTTTTTATTCAAGCTCAACCCATCACCAAAAAGTGACACTAAATCCTTCTTGCTCACCATGTCGTGATATCACGACACTCTTTCTTTCTTGCTTAACATGTCGCGATATCATGAAACTTTTCCTTTCTTGCTCTTTCTCTTTTCTTTTGGTCATGAAAATGCGACATGTCGCGATATCACGACACTTTTTCCATGTCGCGAAATCGTGACACTTTTTCCATGTCGCGAAATCGTAACACTTTTGAATTAATATTAAATATGCTTTTCAATTTTATTAAATAACTTTTATTCAAGTGAATGATAGTTGTATAAATGTTTACTAGGCTTTTAATTGGGTGCTTTTTCTTTAAATAATTGTAGTAATTTGCTTTAGTTATTTGGTTAAATGTTGTTTTGGCTAGAATTTTTTTTTTACAATGATTCCTAATATCTATGTGGATTAAGGGATCATTGTAAAAGAGAAGTATGGGCTTCTCCTGGTTTAATTGAATGTTATTTTTTTTGGAAACAAAATTTTTATAATGATTATTGAGATCTATGTGGATTAAGGGAACATTTTAAAAGAGAAGTATGGGCTTCTCCTATTTTGATTAAATATTGTTTTGGTTGGAAAAAAATATTTATAATAAATATTGAGATCTATGTGTATTAAGGGATCATTGTAAAAGAGAAGTATGGGCTTCTCTTGGATTGTTTAAATGTTTTTTTGGTTGAGAAGAAAATATTTATAATGGTTCTTGAGATTTATGTGTATTAAGAGATCATTGTAAAAGAGAAGTATGGGATTCTCCTAGATTGCTATGGAATGATTTAAATTTTGATAGCTTAAAAAGGGATGCTTATTTTTGTAGATACAAAAATGCAACACAAAATAATGCTAAATAAATTGAACACAAAGAACCATAATTGCACAATGAATGATCTTATATTAATGGGGGGAGCCTAAAAACTCCATTGTTACAATGATAATATTTGTAATTTGTTTTATATAAATTTGTAATGGTTAAGGTTCACTGAAACCCTAATGAACAAGGTTGGTGGTGTCTTCAAGCACGTTCTTGCTCCCAATAGAATTGAGTGGGCTTCTTAATATTTGATGTTAGGCCACTCCATATTAATTATTTGTCCAATTTTGATGTAGCACCTTCAGATCTACACACAATGACACAACAAACATATTAGTAATACCTGTGAGAGCTCCAAAATGTGAGGCCCTATATAAGAAATAGTAAAACCCTAACTATATACTATAAAATAGAGTGAAAAAAAATAAAAGTGCATAAATGAAATAACAAACAACAAATTTATCTTACATTCTTGTTGTCCTATGATCTGTAATATTTATTACAATTGATTAGTGTGAAGATGCCCTATCATAGCTTGAAGGATAGTAGGTCCTCATAACACTTATGTAAAATACCTGTGGGTGCTTGGAGACTGTAGAAAATTCTTGTGGGAACTTAGAACTGTTAGGGAGGCACCCAAAAGTGCTTGTGGTGGAAGGAAGGTGTCCAGAGGTGCTTAGCAGTGATAGAAAGAACCCAGAGGCATTCTATAGCTGAGGAAGGATTCTACAAAAGCATATATGGTGAGGGAAACAGATGGCAATGGCTACAGGGATTACAATGAGTAAATATGAAGATAAAAGTACTCAAATACTTCAAGGGAACTTAGGGAATTTGAGAACTTAGGATCAACACTTAGGCAATGAACACTTGGGATTCAAGAGACTCAAAAACTTAGGGGTTGAGACATAAAAATAGCTCCTATTTATAATCCAACCTAGGGCATGCTAGGTTTTCAATGAAACTAATCGTGTGGCTAAGATAAAAGCACATTAGAGGATGGATATTAAATTTAGGGTGTGGCATGGATTGATGTGGATGGACGAACAAATTTAAATGAAATCATATGGTTGGAATTAATTCACTTATATAAATGTATATTTATTAAATATATATATATATATATATATATATATATATATATGAATAATGGGCGGAAATGGAAGGAAACTTAGGATGGATGACAAATGACTAGGTTTTGGTGTCTACAGATGCCCCTTTTTATACTACATTACATAAAATACAATGCAGTGCAAAAACATGAGACACCTATTTGGGTGAGGTGCAGAAGCAAATTTCAATTGGGATGCAACATATGATCTTTAAGACAAGAATAAAATAATTTAAATTTTGCGTAGCTTACCCCTCAAGTGGTGAATGAGTTTGTGGATGAATCTCATGAGCCAATTGAAAAATTTATGCAAATGGATGATGTGATACCATTTTGAGCCCAATAGTGGGAAGGAGAATGGTGAAAAATGTGATGTGATGTGTCTGTTTTTACCCTAATAGATGAAGGGATTTGTGAAACATGTGATGAGAAATGTCTATTTTTTCCCCAATAGATGAAGGGATTTTGCCAAGTGTGGATGCCATGATCATGTAATATGTATCCCATTGTGGAAAAGTTAAAACCAAATGTGGTTACCCCAAAATTGGGGTGATTCGATGTTATTGAAGAATATGCCTTTTGATGTCATTGATATGCAATGATGAATATGCATAGAAAAATAAGTGTAGTCAACTTCAAAGGGCCAACTAGTGACTGTTAGATAATTCATATGATCAAAACAAATCATCCTAATTAAGGCCAGTCACCATGATGATAATGAAGGAAATGTGAAATGATGAAATTAGATTTTGTCCATGTTTTAAGCCTCACAAAATAGACCATCAATGATAACTTTTGTGCAAATTATTCTTGGCAAGGTTTCACGTAAAATGTGAAGTATAAAATATGATGATGATTTTGAACAAGGAGATATATGATGATGAAAATTTCTAAGTTTTCTTATGGTAGATTTTCCATCTTACCGAATTGCATGGATGCAAATCCCTGCAATCACGTACATAGAAAAATCCACTATATACAATATTTACTTAAATGTTGTTTGAACTTGGAAAATATGCAAATTATGATGTGAAATGATGTTAGTATAATGTATGAATTATGAGAATGATAATTGCCATCGTTTTGTGAATATTTGGACCTTTTTGGGGTGCTTTTGTAACTTATTTTGTGAATTTACCATATGTGTTTGCAAACAAAAATTATGCATCCAAATTAGTTGGAATATTCACAAAACCTGATAAAATGATGAAATGAATGCATGGATAAAATTTGGAATGATTTGATGGAGGTAAGCCACTATGTTGTGAAATTTTATGTTTTTTCAAAATTGATGCCATGTGTCCATTGGTGCTTTTGGTATTTAGAAATGCCCATGGGCACTTCAATGCACCAGGAAACGCCCATGGGCATCTCCAAGTACCTGAAGAATCTATAAATTGCTACTAAGATGAGAAACCAAGCTAATTTGTGAATTTGGAAGTTGGAGAAGCTACGTCTGGGAGAGTGAAGTGAGGTGTGTTGAAGCGTTTTGAGTGCAGAAGCTATGGAACTGGAGGGAGAAAGTGCGAAGGTTGGGGTTACGATTATAGTACAAGCTGTGGAGGTAAGTCCATTTTGTTTTTGTGCATTATGCAAATATTTATGTGATTTTTTTTTTTTAATTATTGATAAATGTTTTGTGTTGTGCTGCTGCTTAGGATTTTGGAGGCTCGACACCGATTCATGCCATACATCTCCAAGGTGGTATGTAGATAGGGGGATTTTTAGCTCCCCATAGGAGATATTATCATGAACCTGGAGGTTGTATATCACATCCTCAAGGTGACAATGGAGGTGATCTGGGTTGAGGTTGAGATTAGTCTAAATACTAAGACGATGAAGATGTTTGGAAATGCATGGTACGGTGTGAGGGTGGAGTGTGGAGGTATACTCTACCTGTCGATGTATGTGGATAAATATTTGGATGCCCTAAAATATTTGGTTATGTTTTTTTTTGCCAAAATTATGGCCTCGAACAACACTGGATGCAGTTTTCCTTGGAACCTAATAGGGGTAGTTATCGATATTCTCACTCGATGATAGGTGTATGTGTGGGCTCCTACTTTATTGGTGTAGGTATACTGGGATCTATATGATATGATGAGGTAGGTGAGGAAGGGATTGAGGTGCATCTTGCTACTATAGTGTTGTGGTTGGGAGAACTTCAATATGACTCGACTAGAGAGATTACCAGTGGTAGATTTGGGTAGGTAGCAACCCTACACTATGAGGTTGGTAGTGGGCAAGGATGTACATCTGAGTTGGCCTATGTGTATGAGTCAATGGTACCAAGATTTATGGGTTGGATTGACATCTACCCAAGTGATATGGAGGTCATGGTGTTATTGTAGGTGAATTGGAGATGGAGAGCACTTGTAGCATGTGCATCAGGCTAGGTGGGTGGTTGGGCATCATTAGAGTGAGGCTATGTAATTTTAGTTCTCATGAGGACTCTGATAGTTTGAGCTAAGGTAGGATGTCCTAAATGAGATGATGCACTATAAGAGACATCAAGAGGATATCAGGATACCATGCACAAATTCATGGAGGGTGGCCTACAAGGATAATGAGGAGATGGATCTCCTAGATATGGAGGATGCAAGGACTATAGTAAAGTATAATGCATGTTTTACGGCTCAGCCACCATGGGAACTACCTCGAGGAGTAGTCGATGGGGAGATGGATGAGGTAAGATATGAGGAGACCCATGAGGCCCTTAAGTTACAGTGATACCTTTGATCAAGTATTCAAATAAGGATGACTACGGGTACGGTGAGTCAGGCTCCTAAGATTAGTGGAGATGATGGATATGGAGAGGATGTGGATGAGGTTCTAGATGGACCTCCCAATCGGAGCAAGGAGTATTTGGCATGGTTGGAGTAGTAGGTGGTGGAGTAGGAGGTGAGGATCATGAGGCTCTAGGTAGAGCTAGCAGAGAGGGAGCACCGACATAATATCGATGTCAGACATCTTTGATATCGAGATAGATATATTGAGGCATTGGAGGATAGGTTGATGGAATATCATATTCCACTTCCTAATCCTCCAACCTCATCTATATTTGGAGGTGTTACGTGTAGTGAGTCTAGGGATCCTCTTGGAGGACATATCTTAGTGCTTAGATGTACTTTTTGTATATGAAACTTGGTGCTCCATTTCATGTAGCCTTTTGGGTATTCATTGTACATGCGATATTTATACATACATACATATATATATATATATATATATATATATATATATATATATATATATATATATATATATATATATATATATATATACATGGCCTTTACCTTTTGTGTTATATGTTTTTGTGAATGCTTTGTATGGAATGCTTTTATGGAATGCATGTTTTCTATTTATGATAAATGCATATGCTATGTTATGGATGATTAATGCAAGGTGTAATGCAAGTGTTCTAATGATAATTTGTAGTTTAGATCTTGCTTGACCATGTTTATCATTGTTGTTTAATTAGGGGTAGTAGACTTGGTGGCATATGGGGTTAAAGAATCATGGAGTGACATGGATTTTGAGATGGAAGAAGATATGTATTTTGATATGGAAAACTGACTATTTTGCAAAGACTCAAACATACGAGTGATATCAAACAAACTCACTAATACTACCTAACTCTTCTAGGACCAAATGTGTATGCAGTGAATTCATTTACCAAATCTTGAGCATGGTAATGACTCGAGGTAATCAAGAACTAATGTGTGTGAAAGTGAGTTCATTAACTCATCTTGATTATATTAGGTAAACCTATTATGGATGAGAACAAGAAGCTAGCTTGTCCTTATGTGCAGTCATATGTATCTTTGAAATAGACGTTCCACCACGCATGCGCATCCTCCCCTACCAGTCAAGCATCTATAGCTCTGGTGGAGGCTAACTTCATAGTCAACAATTTGTGTTTTTGATCTCTTAAGTTTTAGGATGACTACCTAATCATCTTACTAGAAATGTAGTACAATCCTTACAACTCAATGATTAGTGGTGTGTGATGTAAAATATTTAGAGCTTTGGGGAATCATATTCTCAATCTATGTGATGAGAATTGTACCCTATCCTTACTACTTTGTCTTTTAGATTTGAAGCAACTATGATAGTTGTGTAAACCATTTTTCTTATGGATTATGTTGCATTATGGGACTAGCAAGGATGACCCTTTTGAATTCGAGGTTCATACCAATTATGGTGTTATCCCTTTTTGACATAAGATATTTTTAAGGTGTGAAATTGTGGCTGGTTAAAAAAATATTTTGGAGTCAATTCCCAAAACTTGAGATTTTCTTAGTGTGTATGTGCAATGGTCCTAAAAATAACTTGACATGTATGTTGGATTTTGTTTAAAACACTAGAAGTGGATGAGTGATCGAAAACACCTAGGAATTGTGAATATATGGAGACAAATGACAATTGGAAATTATGGTATAACATGGGTGAATTTTGTGGATGATATTGTGAGGATGCCCTTGATTAAGGCAACATGATTTTATTTGGACCAATTCAAAACCTTGAAATTAATAAATGATCCCTAATATGACAAGTGAAATGTGGATGTAAATGCAATGTATGATATGCAATTTTGTGAAATGCAATATGAAATGTGGGTGAATGCAATGTTTTGTGAAGTGTGAATGCAAATGAAATACAATTATATGAATGAAATGTATGCAAATATTTTTTTTGTATAAGCCATGTATATATATATAATCAAATCATGCATAGAACACTCTCAAGTGTATAAAATTAACTGGTTCAAGTTCTTCCTCTCCCTCTAGACTGATAAGCCTATAAGTACCATTACCCACTCTTTACGTAATAATGTATGTACCTAACCAATTAGCCATGAATTTATCCTGAAGATGTGGTAATGCATTGGTGTTTTACTGGTTCTCTTTAAGGTCAAGATCTCCCACTTGGAATTCACATAGATGAACTTTGGCATTGTAAGAACACTTTAGGCGATCTTTATAGACTCGTAAATGCTCTAAATCATTGACTCACCTCTCATAAATAAGTGTGAGTTGGTCAAGACATGATTTCCTAGTATTTTCATCATCTATGAATTCTTGCAAATAAATTTGTGAGGGTATATTGAGTTCAAGAGGCATGATTTATTCAGCTCCATAGACCAATAAAAATGGTGTTTCCCCTATAGTCATGTGGATGCTTGTTTTAGAAGACCATAATTCCAAGGGAATTTGTGTGTGCCAAAATCTATGATTTTCCTTGACAATTTTCTTGAGAATAGCAACTATAATCTTGTTGGAAGCTTCAACTTGTCCTTTTTCTTGTGGGTAATAAGGAGTTGATAAACTATGTTGAATGATGTATTTATCACAAAATTATTGAATAAACTTATTCTTGAAAGACTTACCATTATCTAAAATGATTTTCAAGGGAATACCAAAATTACAAATGATGTGATGAAGTATAAACTCCATAATTCTAGGTCCTGTCATACTGGTTAGAGGAATTGCCTTAACCCACTTTGTGAATTATTCAGTGGCTATGATGATGAATGTATGTTATCCTAAAGAAGGAGGTGAAATTTTACCAATTCGATCTAGATCCCATTGTGAAAATATCCAAAGGATTTGATTAGGTTGTAAATCTTGTTGAGTTAAATTAGCATGTTCCTGACACTTTTTACAATGCTTAACATAAGTGCACCAATCACGTTCCATTATGGGCCAATAATAACCCATATGTAAAATACGCTTTGCAATGGCCATTCCACTAAAATGACCACCACAAGTACCATCATGAGCTTTAGCTATGGCTCTTTGTGCCTCACTAACTTTGAGACAATGAAGGAGGATTCCATCATAACCACGTTTATACAACACGTCCTCCAAGAGAATGAAATACACTACCTTTTGATTGAAAGTGTGTTTGATAGTTTGAGACATGTCATATGGGAGTGTTCCAAACTTGATAAAGGCTACTATTTGTCTTGACCAAGGCTCATATGTATTCGACTATATAAAGTAAATATTCTTTTCATCTTTAGATTCAGCATGAACAATTACATATTTGGAGACCGTTGAAATGATTAGGGGTTGTACCTCTCCAAAGGAATATTTTGGAATCAACGATCCGAGGGACGCCATTGCATCTATAAATATATTATTCGATCATGGCAAGCTATTGATTTCCTACCAATCAAACGTAGAGAGCAATTTAATTGCTACTTCAGGATAAAGCTTAATGGTAGGTTCTTTGCATTGGTATTCTCCATTTATTTGCTTAACAAGAAGTTGAGAATCACCAAATATTTTGATACGCTTAATGCTCGTAGCTATAGCTGATTGAAGACCTAAGATTAAGGCTTCATATTCTATAGTGTTGTTTGTGCATTAAAAGTTGATTTTTTATGATAAAGGGATTGGTACGTCTTGTGGTGTATGGAACATGAATCTAACACCTTGACCTTTCATGCACTTGGAGCCATCAAATAATAGTGTGATATTGACATATTCATCTGAAATGAAATCTTCTTCTTATTCAGTGAAAACAAATACTGAATCATCTAGGAGCTCAATAATCAAAGGATAATCACTAGGTAGTGGAGCTTCCACAAGTTTATTGGCTATTACATGAACTTTAATGGATTTTTGGCTAATGAAATCCATGTCAAGTTTAGTTATAAGCATTATCCATTTAATGGTGTAGGTATTATTGGAAGTGTAGGACATCATGTAACACAGAGGGTTTTCTCTAGCTATGATAGATGTTATGTGGCTAAGCATGTAATGTCAAAGTTTCTTAGTGGAAAAAACCACTGCCAAGCACAAGTTTTCTACACAAGTGTATCTAGTTTCATAGCTTACCAATGTTCGACTAATGTAGTAGACAACTTTCTCTTGCTTTTGTTTATTCTTTTGTGCAAGCATTGTCCCTAATGCAAATTCTATTGCTGATATATAGACAAAAAGGGACCCCTGGAAAAGGAGGAGCTAAGACTGGTGGAGAAGCTAGGTATTGCTTAATTTCATCGAAGGATTTTTGACATTCATCTTTCCAAGAGAATGGTATCCCCTTTTGTAATAGGTGATTGAATGACCTACATTTATTAGAGAGTTGCACAATGAAATGATAGATCGAATGGATCTTTCCTTGTAAACTATGCAATTTATTTAATTTAGTTTGGGGTGGCATCTCCATGATGGCCTTGAACTTATTAGGATCTACCTCAATGCCTCTTTTATAGATAATGAATCCTATAAGTTTTCTTGAGGTAACACCAAACACACATTTCTTGGGATCCAACCTTACATTATGATCTAGGAGTAGATCAAAAACTTTCTCCAATACAACAACATATTCTTTTTGAGTTTTGAATTTAGACAAGAGATCATCCACATAGTCTTTGATAATATTATGCATGTAGTCATGGAAGATGTAGGTCATGGCTCATTGGTAAGTGACACCAGCATTTTTGAGGCCAAAGGGCATCACCTTGTAACAAAATGCTCCCCAAGGTGTATGGAATGTTGGTTTGTTTTGGTCATCAAGATTTATTTGAATTTGGTTGCATCCTAAAAAACTATCCATGAGTGAAAATATTTCGTGGCCGGCATAGATGTCAATAAGAGTATCGATATTTGGAATAATGAAATCATATTTAGGACACACTTTGTTAATATCTCAAAAGTCAGTGCAAACACGTATCATCCCGTTAGGTTTCCAAATGGGTACAATGTTTGAGAGCCACTCATGATAGTTGATAAGAACAATGAATTTCATGTCTAAGAGTTTTTGAAGCTCTATTTTTACTAAGAGGGCCACGGGAGGATGTATTCTCCTAAGTTTTTGTTTGACCAGCTTAGCCTCAAGCTGTAAGGTGAGTTTATGGACAACCAAACTAGGGTCAAGACCAGAAATGCCCTTATAGGACCATGCAAATATGCCCTTCTTCCTCTTGAGGAGAGTAATTAATTGCTCTTGTTCATCAAGTGATAAAATTTTTCAAGTTTGATAATTTGGGGATTGTATTTGTCTGAACTAAGGTCCACATCAATGGTATCTTCAATGGATATGTGGGAACCTTCCTCAAGTTGATGGGGTGTAGGGATCATATGAATGTCATCTAAGATGTCATAAAAATATTTTGGCTTATCCTCATCTAATTCTACCTAGAAAACCTCAGGATCCAAATGTAAAGTTGAAGGTGAGGGTGGAGGGGATGGAGGAATGTAGTTGGAAAAATCCCTTAACAATTTCTTGAATAAAACAATTTTGGAAAAGGATGGAGTTGAGGAAATCTGGTCCATATCAATGAGACTTATGTCAATTGGAATTGGATTAGTCAGATCATATGGATTATGGAGTGGGGTGAATAAATCAATAGGATTCATGTTGACTTATAGAAAAATGTGGATAAGGTCAAATGGAATGGATGAGACCTAGGAAATGGTACTAGGAGCTTGGTTAACCTAAAAAAAATCAAGCAACACAAATAAATACATTTATCTAAGTGATATATACACATGCAATGCAAAGAAATAAAATATTTTTGTTGAATATTGATTTTGATTTTTGATTTTTTTTGTAGTGGTGAAAACCACTATTTTTGTGTTATGTACATATGTTACAAGTTTGGCTTACGAAAAAGACTTAATGGGATGGAGGTGGTGGTTCACCGGTAGGGGTGACTCATTCTTGTGGAAAAAGCAAGTGAAATATGGGCTCATGAATGGGTAACATGTTGAGATAAAACTCATCTTGTTAAATATGGGGAATAATGAGCTTTGATTCTTCTTTAGATTCATCCAAAATTATCAATATAAGTTTGAATTATTCATAGATTTTATAGTTAGAATGGTCGGGATGAAGGGCTTCTTCTCCTGAATTTAGACTAAGCCTTTGGAAATCTTGTTCCAGAGAAGAGGTGGTGGAAATTGAATGGTATCCTATACTTGAACGGTCATGCACCTCTTTATATGGAATGTCGATGGGTTGAAGCACTCCCTATTCATGCAATCCTAGGCCATGACCTTACCAATTGACTAGGTGAAAATAGCGGGATGGAAATACCAACATGTTTAGAATGTTGGCAAGTTTTGGTTCTTTGGGTTCCTCTAGGGGATCTAGATTAGATGACGAATCAATCCCCCCATAGATAAATTTTACGCTATTTGGAGTTGAACCCATGTTATATACTACTCCTATGGATAAGGGTGGGTCACATGGGTGACCAAATTCCTTAGCCTTAGGAATTATGAGGGGTATAACGATGATGTTTTGGACAACATATTCACTAATACAAGGATTAGTGAGGTGGACCTCAATGGATGTGGAAGTACCATGAATATATGATGGCTTTAAAATGATGGATATGGATGTGTCTCATAATCCATCAAATTAACTTGTGAAATATTAGGTGAATGGAATGGATTGGATTGGGAATATTGTTGAATGGGAAATAATGATGATGAAGTGAATGACAATGATGTTGATGATGTGGACTGAGTATGACCACATGTGCATGTAGTCACTGATGAATATGATCGGGTGTGGAATCTTGATGGTGATTGGTGATAGGGAGCTCCTCAAGAATTTGAGCCTTTGATGAGGAAATTGGTGATGTGGTAGATGGATTGGTTGATGGTGATAAGAAAATATGATTGGAAGGAATCATGGATTCATAATAATTTGAAATGAAATTACAATACTTAAATGACTCAACATCTACCAGTATGTAATGTACCTATCCCTCGTGAACATATTTCAAGAATTTATCTAGTATTGAAGGGACACATCTCATTTCCCTCATCCAAGGTCTTCTAAGGAGTACATTGTATGCCATGGATCATTCCAAGATGTCAATTATGGTGTGTAACATTTTGGCCCCCACTTCAATGGGTAAAACAAAAGTGCCAACTTTGGAACACAAAGAATCATTAAATTCTTTTAAGGTGATTTATGACTTGGTGATATGAGATGGAGGAAGGTTCAAATGATGAAGGGTGGCCATGGTGATGATATTGATAGAGGAAATGATGTCAATTAACACTATTTTAAAGGGCTTCTTGTAAATTAGAGCCATAATATGCAATGGAGGGTCTACTAATTCCAATGAGATTGGCTTAATATCAAAGTCATAGAATATGATGGAAGGCTCCATGCATGTTTGGATTCTCCCCATAAAGTTGTTGAAGGCATTAGGATCTTGATATTGCAAGTCGATGGATTTTAAAATATCCATTAATACCTCACGACATGGAGGAGATTTTTGGATTAACTCATAAATTGATAATTTAGCAAAAGCCATTTTTCAAACTTATAGTTAATCGGCTACTCAATGAGATGATTGATCAAGGTGGATGATTTATGGGTGGATTTGGTTGATTGGCTAGGGATATGGATGGGTGATGAAGGATTGGGGAAAAATTGAATGGGTGGTGATGTAGGAGGTTGTGACACACTTTCTTATGGTGATTGCCTTTGTTGGTTGTTCCTTTGACCTCTAGTGACCTCATGGATGACCCCTACAAATCCTTGGTATTGTTGGATGTGATTGAATTTATTAGGATTTTTGGTGTTAGCTCCTCCTACATTTGGTTGCACCTCCTCATGATGAGGAAGTGGTGTTTGAAATATACGAAGGTTTTAATTTTTTTGAGTGAGAGGGTTATCAAGATTGATTTCCCCCAAGTCAATATGCATGTCAATTTTTAATATCATGCCCGTTTTACCTATGATAAGGATAAAATAGATGTTATGATAATTTTTACTATATTTTGCAAGATCATTCGATATAATTTTGGATAAGGAGGTGTATTAGAAATTTTGTCAGACATACTATCCTTGGGTATGGTTTTCCACAGTTGGCACTATTTTTTGCATGGGTTGCGTTGTTGAGGGTATTGCATGATAAGAAATTTTTTGCGGTATTTTTTGCACAATTTTTTGTTGAGCCATTACCGGTTGGCTTATGATCACTTGATTAACTTGATTGGGTTGAGTGGTTGGGGTAGCCTATGTTGATTTTGGTTAGACATAATAGTTGCTTCTATATTGGCCCTTATTTTTCCATTCTTTTTAGGCTTAAGTATGCCTTCTTGGATTTTGATCTCCTCAATAACATGAGCCTGAGCTAAATCTTCTTCAAATGAATTATAGGTTTGTAGTTGAAGCATCCAAAATATAGAGTTTAAATAAATCTTGGTGAATAATTTAATTAGCTCATCCATTGGTAGGTTGAATGAAAACTTCGTAATGACAACCCTCAAACGGTTTTTGAAATCGTAGATAGACTCATCATCATGTTGCCTTAAAGCATAAACATCATATAATAAGAATTTATTTTTAAAATTTAGGATGAAATTATCAAAGAATTGGTCAATCAATTTCTCAAAAGTATAAATACTATGGCTTGGTGATGTAAGAGCATCCATTAGTTTAAGAGTGATCTTACATCACCTAAATTTGTATTTGTTTCATTTTGTTCTAAAGTTTGTTTAGTTGTTTATAGGATGGAGAAATATACCCATTGCCAAAATAATCATCCCAATATCTTGATTAGTTTTGGAGATATGTAAATTTTAAGGTTTTCTACTTTGTCAAAACTAGTGAAAATACTACTAGTAAAACTTGGAGGCCAATTTTGAAGGCCTTAGAGGACTTTTTGAGGGCTGAAAAATGGCGGTAATACCCTTTTGGACATTACTAGGTCGCAAAACCCTTTGAGATATTTTTGAAAACATGCGCCACTAGTCATTTTGAGAAACGAGCGATGAGTTATGACCTCGGGAAGTTTACCCCCCAAAATTATATTTTAAATTGATTGTTCTGGGTAGGAAAAGGGGAAACAGGGTATTTGAGGGGGAATTTTGAATTTGTATGGTATTGGTCTTTGTAAGCTCCATTCTCCTCAGCAAATAATACTAGTAAAATTTTTAATTTTCTCTGTTTCTATGGATTGTATGTGTTTTGGTTAATGCAACTCTACTTCACTTGGTAATTTATTATACCATTCTATAACATCTCCTAATGTTTAAGGAAAAGTTTGGATCACGAGAGCATTATCATTTTGAATTCTAAAATTAGCATGTACAAAAGTGCTCACGTGCTCTTTGGGATCCTCAGTTCTCTTGAATTTTTCAAACTTAAGAACCGTGAAATCTTTTGGATATGACGGGGATGGTACCGAAGGATGAATAGGTTGATTGATCAATTTATAGTTTATTTTTCTGGTTTGTAAAACCAGGAGTATATTGTGTAAATTGGTCTATCTACTTTTGCATGGCCTTAATTCGAGGGTCTTCTTTAGGAATTTTTAAGCCCTAAATTACCTGATGATTTTGTAGTGGAGTGGAGAAATGTTGTGGAGTGACCAAGTGATGATGATATTGGTAATGATGGCTAGGTGAATTTTATGGAATTTTATGAAGGGGATATTGGTGATTAAAATATGGATAATGATGAAATGAGGTTGATGTATGGGGTTTATGGCTAGGTTGGCCAATGGGAATGGGACAAGTAATATTTTGGCTTGATGGAGGGACAAGGATAGAAACCATAGAAGACTGTGGTGTCCATGATGGACCCTGTTTAATAAGTACTATCTAATGAGGATTTTGCAAAGGCTTAGGGTTAACCTATATTTGTTTTTGAGCATTTTGATGTTGTCTAAGCAATTTTTTTAGGTGTTCCCATGTCTCATTAATATCTCTATAAGAATATAAGGGTATGAAGGTAGATGGTATAGAAGATGTGGCTTGGGGATAAGTTACACTAGGTATGGAAACTTGTGAGGTTGAAAATTGTGAAGAAACATTTACACGTGCTTCACAAAAGGGGTTGATATAAGTGGGATTATATGAATTGCTAGGAGCACATGAGGATTGGGGAATGGACATATGTGATGAAGGTGTAACTGTTACCTCAAAAAGAGGGTTGGTTACACCTAGGTGAAGCTATATGGTGTTTGGGAATAAAAATGCTCTTTTTGTAAAGTAGAATATTATCTAGGTAAATTTGGGATGGACTCTAAGACAACTAGAAGAATTCATGAGAGATTATACTCTCTCCATGTCTATATGGGTGATGTGGTGGTCGATGGTAGGGGAGGTTGACTCCTCTTAGAGAATGGCCATATGAAATGTTGTGGATGGCATGGAATATGAGGGACCTGTAGATAAATTTACCTGTGTCACATTCAGGGAATCTACCATAGAAGAGGTGGGGAAAGTGGATGAAGGTTCCATTTGATTATCTTTATTTAAATATTTCTTCTATTTTCTTGTTAATACCATAAAGCAAATAAATCAAAATATAGATTATGCAGTAAACTAAAACACCCAATTTCAATTTCACAAAAAAAATAAATGCTAAGTTTAACATGTGTGTCTTACCTCATTCATTGATTATCTCGTTTTAGTGTGAATGCATTTTTTTTTAATTTTCAATCTTGTGTGTTTCAAATGTACTAATCTAAATTAATCAAATAAAGGTAAAAACTATGGTGAAGTTGGGGCAATGAGATTCTTACTAGTGATGAAATCCAACAAGTTTGCTTGGGGGTGACCTAGGGTTTCTAAGGGTAGATATTGGTGGATGGAGATGAAAGCCACCATCACCAAATCTCAAGAAATGGTTGGTGATGAAATCTAGCCACTACTGTTGAATGTGAATCGTGTAGTGTGTGGTTATTTTTTAAAAATTTAATTTTCTATTGTGTTCAAACAATGTTAGAAAAATAACCACTTTCAATGGTCTAAATCAGAATCCACTATTCACAATACCAATTTCTCCAAAGGATATAGAGTACACTGCTTAAAACTCACTCTAAATAGTTGGGGGATTCATCTATTCCTTTGTATGGAATCATCCAAGTACGGGGATACTCTTGGTATATGAATATTTTTCCTACTTATACCACAAAAAATAGATATCTCTAACCCTAATAATGCAAACTAATTATGCAATTTTGATTTACATGCAACCAGAATGCAATATTTGTTTTCACACAATAGAGAATCAAAAAATTCAAATATAAGATATGAATGGATGCAAATAATTAATATAAATTATAAAACGTATGCTAATATGAATTTTATTTTCCATATTGATTAATGAAATTCTTTTTATATCAAAATCCTAAAAAAGACATAAAATAGCCAAAAAAAACATAAATAGAAAAACTAGGGTTTGGTCAACAGACTTACAAACAACTTATGTATTTGTCCTAGATCTCTATAAAATACCCCTAGGAATTTTTGAAATACACCTAGGCATTTTTTTATGGCCCTCGAGCACCACTGGGTGCTTCATGCACCTTCTACAACTTTTGCAAACTTCCAAAAACCCTAGATCCAATGAAATCTGTGAAATCTATGCTTCTAAAAATCCTGCAAGATGACATAAAACTACAAGTAAATTAGTAAATTAAATCATAAATATAAACCCTTATGGGGTCTCACCATGATCGCAATTTGTAGATACAAAAATGAAACACCAAACAATGCTAAATAAATTAAACACAAAGAACCATAATTGCACAATGAATGATCTTATATTAATGGGGGGAGCCTAAAAACTCCATTTTTACAATGAGGATATTTGTAATCCTTTTTTATATAAATTTACAATGGTTAGGGTTCTATTAAAACCTAAAAAACAAGGTTGGTGGCCTCTTCAGGCATGTTCTTACTCCCAATAGAATTGAGTGGGCTTCTTGAAATCCGATCCCAAACCACTCTAGCTTAAAAAACTATCCAATGCGGATGTAGCACCTTCATATCTACACATAATGACACAAAAAATAGATTAGTAATACCTGTGAGGACTCCATAATGTGAGGTCCTCTATAATAAATAGTAAAACCCTAACTATCTATTGCAAAATAGAGTGAACAGGAATAAAAGTGCATAAATGAAATAAAAAACAATAAATTTACCTTATATTCTTTTTTTCCTTTGATATGTGACATAATATTATAGTTTATTGGCACAACGATATCCTAGCGTATCTTGAAGGCTAATAGGTCCTTAAAAAACTTACGTAAAATGCTCACAGGTATTCAACAACTATAGAAAATTCTCATGGGCAGTCAGGACTGGTAGGGAGTCACCCAAAGGAACTTGGTGGTGGAAGGGAGATGCATAGAGGTGCTCGATAGTGACAAAAAGTGCTCAAAGGAATTCAAAATTTGAGGAAGGATTATGCAGAAGTGAAAGAAATGGATTGCGACAACTATAGGGGTTACAATGAGTGGATATGAAGGCAAAAGTACTCAAACACTCCAAGGGAACTCAAAAATTTGAGAACTTAGGATAAAAACTCAAGAAACAAACACTTAAGGATTTAGGGGATTTGAAAACTCAGGGGTTGAGCCATCAAAATGGCTCATATTTATAATCCAACCTAGGGAATTTTAGGATTTCAAAAAAACTAATCATGTGGCTGAGATAAAAGCACATCAGAGGGTGGATATTAAATTTAGTGTGTGGCATGGATTGATGTGGATGGACAAACAAATTTAAATGAATTCGGATGGCTGGTATTGATTCACTTATATAAATGTATATTTATTAAATATATATAAAATATATTATATAGATATTATTATTTTTAATATATATAATAAATATATATAAATATATATGAATAATGGGTGGAAATGGCAAAAAAGTTAGGATGGATGAAAAATGGCTAGGTTTTGGTGTCTACACAATTTGATTCATCTAAAAACTCATTCACCAATTGAGGGGGTAAGCTACAAAAAATTAAAATAATTTTATTCTTTTGTCTTCAAGCTCATATGTTGCATCCCAATAGAAATTTACTTCTGCACCTCACCCAAATGGGTGTCTCATGTTTTTGCATCGCATTGTGTTTCATGCAACGTAGTACAAAAAGGGGTATCTATAGACACCAAAACCTAGCCATTTGTCATCCATCCTAAATTTCCCACCATTTTCACCCATTATTCATATATATTTATATTTATTTATTATATATATTTAAATAATAATATTTTATATATTATATTATATATATAATAAATATATATTCATATAAGTGAATTAATCCTAGCCATTCAATTTCATTTAAATTTGTCCGTCCATCCACATCAATCCATGCCACATCCTAAATTTAATATCCACCCTCCAATGTGCTTTTATCTCATCCACACGATTAGTGTCATTGAAATCCTAGCATGTCCTAGGTTGGATTATAAATAGGGCCCATTTTGATGGCTCAACCCCTGAGTTTTCAAATCCCCTAAATCCCTAAGTGTTTGTTGCCTGAGTGTTGATCCTAAGTTTTCAAATTATTTGAGTTTCTTGACGTGTTTGAGTACTTTTTCCTTCATCTTCGTTCAATGTGACCCTTGTAGCCATCACCATTTGTTTCCCTTGCTATATATGCTTTTGGAGAATCCTTCCTCAGCCATCGAACACCTTTGAGCACTTTATATCACCACTGAGCACCTCTAGACAACTCCCTTCCATTGCCAAGTGCCTCTGGGCACCTCCCTACTAGTCTTGAGCATGCATGGGCATTTTATATAGTCTTTGAGCACCCAAAAGTGTTTTATTTAAGTGTTTTGAAGACCTACTAGCCTTCAGACTACGCTAGGGCATCACCATGCCAATCAACTACAATAAAATATCACAGATCGGAGGATAGCAAGAATGTAAGGTAAATTTATTTTTTATTTAATTTATACACTTTTATTCATGTTCACTCTATTTTGCAGTAGATAGTTAGGGTTTTACTATTGCTTATATGGGACCTCACATTATGGAGCCCTCATAGGTATTACTAATTTGTTTATTGTGTCATTGTGTGTAGATCTAAAGGTAATACATCAACATTGGACAATTGTTTAAGCTAGAGTGGCCCAACATAGGATATCAAGAAGCCCACTCAATTTTGTTGGGAGAAAGAACGTGCTTGAAGACACCACCAACCTTGTTTGTTAGGATTTTGGAGAACCCTAACCATTGTAAATTTGTATAAAAAAGGATTACAAAGATCCTCATTATAACAATGGAGTTTTTAGGCTCCCCCATTAATATAAGATCATTCATTGTGTAATTTTTGTTCTTTGTGTTCAATTTATTTAGCATCATTTGGTGTTGCATTTTTGTATCTATAGTTTCTTATAGCCTGCTTTATATGCATGGTTGTTTGAATAATAGAGTAAGGCATAAGCTAAGTTGCATTGCATATAAATTTGTTTTGATCCCTACGTAAATTTTATAATTGGTGGGTGGTTTTCCATAAAAGGTAGAATTAATGGGTAGAAGACCTTGGAAGATGATCATAAGCTCTACAAATTGATATTGTTGTAAATAAGTAAAAGTTTGTTTTGCTTGAAAGAATTATAATCTTGACACTTGTATCCAAATATGGGTTATGATGCTTCCATTATGCAATGAAGATATGTTTTAATCTTGTTGAATATTATTGCTTTAAATGTGGGACTTTGATATCTTGTGTTATTTATGTTAAGCATTTGAATATTATACAAATCTCCTAAGTAACCTCTGGAGATGGTTATTAAGATGTTCCATTAATTATTTGCAATTCATGGTTATGTTAGAGATATTGGTTATTTTGTAATGCATTATTTTGATGGAAAGCTTTTAAGATTCAATATTTGATAAGAGCATAATTTGGTTTATGGTTAAGAGGAATATTATTTTTATAATGCTTTACCTTTGAGATGAATATTACATTGTGTTTAATGCCTTGGTTTAGCTTTATGGTGATTAATGGTTGTTATCTATCCTTAGGGTGGGTATAATTTCCTCTTGTAAACCATGTTTAGACACCAAAATCTACCCACTTGTCATCCATCCATAGCTTCTTGCCACTTTCACCCATTATTTATATATATTTATTTAATATATTTAAATAATAATATTTTATATATTTTATTTATATATTTAATAAATATATGTATATTTATATAAATTAATCCTAGCCATCCATCATAATTTAATCCCAACCATTCAACCGTCTTAATCCATACCACATGCTCAAATTTAATCTCCACCCTTCGTCACATTTTAATATTGACCACACAAATTGTATCGTTGAAACCCTAATGTGACCTATGAGAGATTATAAAGAGGATCCATTTTTATGAATCAATCCCTAACAAAAACTTCCCTAAGCCTCAAGTTTTTTGAAATCTGAGTGTTTTCATTCATCATCACATTCATATCCATCATCGTCCATCTTGCACGAACCAGATATGCTTCTATAGACTTTGCTCTAATCCCTTGAGCATATTTTGGCATCTCATGTTCATCCCCAAGTGCCTCTAAGAATATTTCACCATTTTTGAGCACCTCTAGGCACCTTCCTTCCATCACCAAGCATATTTGGGCACCTTCTACCATTACCAAGTACCTATGAATGTTCATAGTCCTAGTTATGTATTCCAGCAATCCCTCGGGTGTCACTAGGGCACCTACATACCAGATCTTGCAACAATGACAAAGAAAAAGTACTAATGAATTAATGTGACAAGGTAATTTATTTATTGTGTTTATTGTTTACTCTTTAGATCTATTTATAGCTTCATTTATGCAACTAGGGTTAGTAATTTTCTTATTGAGGGCCTCACATAGTGGAGCCCTCGTAGATATTATTGACTTTCTATTATTGTTTGTTGTTTGCAGGTTTAGAGATCAAGTTTATTGGAAGCTACTAAAGCATTTGAGTGGTCCGACCAATGGATATCTAAAGCCCACTAACCTTACTATTGAGATCAAGTCGAGTGTGAAGACACCACCCTTATTTGTTAGCTAGGGTTTCAAAGAACCCTAGCATATTGAAATTATTGTATTGAATAATAAAGCATTGTAAACCCTTCTCTAGGGTGCATTTGGTTTTAATATCAGAGATCCACCCGACAATAAGAATACAACTTTATTTATGTGCAATCATATGTGTTTATTTTGCTTTATTCATTTATTTATGTTTATTATTTGGTGTTGTTCTTTCATATATAAAAATGGTGATAATCGTGGGATACACAATGGGTTATTTTTTCTAATTAAATTGTCATTAATTCATTGCTTTTTGTCTTCTATCTTAAATTTTTTTCAAAAAATAGGTCGCACGAATTTTGTAGAACCAGTTTCTAAGAAGTTGTAAAATTTGCAGAAGGTGCACAGATACCTCATGGCACTCATGGGACATTTATGAAGTGCCTAGGTGCATTTCATAGAGAAGAGGGATAGTACGTAGGCTTACCTATAAGTTTACATTAAAACCCTAACTTCTTCATTTTATGTATTTTCCTATTTTTTATAGATTTACAGTTAAAAGGAACATCATTAATAATTTTTAAAAAATATATATTTTAATATGCTTTGTCACATTAGAGTAATTTTTTATTTCATAATCAAATCACAAATCACACATTTTCATTTAAAGGTTTCATTGTTTTCTAGTGTGCTACAAATTACAACCCTGCATTTATGTTTTCATGTGAATGATTAATTGCATAAAATAGTTTACATTCTAGGGTTAAAGATTTATCCTTTTTCTAGTCTAATTAGGAACAACATCAAAATAATTGAAAGTATCCCCGCATTTGGTGATTCAAGGTAGAAGAGTAGATGAACCTTCCAGAGAGCAGTCTTAAAAGGTGTACTCTACCTCTTTTGGGAAAATAAAATTTTCTTGTGTTGGATTCTAATTTAGACTAGTGAAATTAGTTATTTCTAATATTTTTTGTATACCATATATAACTGGAAACATTAAAAGGAATCACACACTCCACACATCATTTTTAATAGTATTGGTTGGATTTCATCACCAACCATTACTTGAAAACTGGTGATGGTGGGTTTCATCTTCATCCACCAATCTCTACCCCTAGACACCATAGGTTATCCCCAAGAAAACTTGCTATATTTCATAACTAGTAAGAATCTCATTGTCCATCATATCCATAGTGTTCGTCCATTTTAATTCATATTCGACCATTGAAACACATAAAACCTCAAAAAAATAAACATTAACATGAGATAATCAAAGAACAAGGTAAGTCAAATTTTGTTGCATAAATATATGATTTGATTGCCTGTTTGATTTTGTAATTTTTTTCATTCTGCATTTCATTTTCAACATATTTTTGGTTCATTAGTTTACAGTGCTAACAAAAAATCAAACTAAAATAATGAATCAAACATCCACCAACCAAACCACTTCAGCAATGGAGTGTTCATCATCATATTCCACCACCATTTCCATGATTAATCTGAGCCTCAGGATCGGAGATCGATGGGTTTGCACCTTTAAAAAATATTTTGTGTACGACCACCAAGGAAGAATGGCCACCTCCACAAAATCCTTGCTCCAAGCATTTACTTCAAGTATCCACCATTAATGGTGAATTTCACACTACTTTTACTCTATATTAATAAAAAAAATTGAAAAAACTTTGACGTGGCTCATAGAAGCCGACACCTCAATATTTATGCTCTTTTGTTTGTAGGTACTTCACACACTATGTTATCCACATAATTTTATATGTTCATGCCTCAAATAGAATCAACTTCACCAACCATTGACCATCGTATCACCCATATAGACATGGCACAAGTGGAAGCTCTTATGAAATCCACTAACAATGTCTTAGATTTAGTCCCCAACTCACCTAGACATGATCCTTATTTACAGTAGGAATTTGTTTCCTCTCAGCCTTACCCATGTGTACAACAATAATTTTTTTGAGGTATCTATTATACCTTCCCAACATTTGTCTATGCCCTAATTATCATGTGCTCCAAGCACATCCATCCCATCCTCATATGCCACAGTCCACAACAACCCCTTGTATGAAGCAAATTTTAATGCTACTTCATAAGTGCCCACATCCATAACATCTAATAATGTTGCAATTCCAATTGTAACTTACCCCCTATATACCTCATCAATCCCATCCACATCCATTCTATAAGCCACTGATAGGAAAATACATGAGATATGGGAACATTTAAATAAATTTCTTAAGTAGCAACAAAACACTCAACAACAAGTATAGGTGAATCCTAAGACTCAACCTATTTCCACTCAGCCCATATTCATTATCCAAAGTCCATTTTAGCTACCACAATATTTTGTGGTTTCCATTCCAACACTGCTATCAACCCAGACCCATTATATTCCCATTGGAAAACCTACTTAAAGCCCTCATACATCATATTCATATCTTCATTCGCAATCATTCCCTCATCAACCATATCATCACCAACATCAATCCACTCCACCAAGTCATCATCACCTCATCACACCTCAACACCTAACAACCTCACCATCACAAAATTATCAAGTTATTCAGGGCTTCCACATTCTTGGGACCCTAGAATCTAGGCCATGCAACAACATATTGATAGTTTTATGAAAAACACTCCTAGCATGATAAATTAGAAGCCTACTTTATGTCAACTAATCAATCAACCAATTCATCCTTCGGTACCATCATCACCATATCTGAAATATTTTACAATACTAAAGTTTGATAAATTTAAAGGGACAAAGAACCCTAACGATCACATGATCTCATTCATTCATTCTTGCTTTAGAATTCAAAATAATGATGCTCTCATGCTTAGAACCTTCCCACAAACATTAGGGGAGATGTTGTACAATGGTATAACCATTTGTCCAATTATAATATTTATAATTTTGAGCAATTGGTTGATCAATTTCTAGAAATATTCTCCCTCAATTTAAGAAAGAAAGTCTCACTTTTTGACATATATGATCTAAAATAATTTTATGATAAGTATTTTATGATTTTGGTAATCATTGGAGATTATCACAAAATTGCCATTTTACCTACCAACAAAAGAGCTAACCCGATTGTTTTCTAAGAGTTGCTTAAAACCCATCTCTTGGATATTACAATTACAACAACATAGATTATTTGATGAACCTCTTGCACAGACCAACACAATTGAGGAAATAAAAATCCAAGAAGGAGAGCTTAAGACTAAGAAGAAAGAATGGTAAAATAAGGGGTAATATAAAGGAAATTATTTCGACCAATCAAAATCTAATCAGGCCAATCCGACCAATTCTAATCAACTTGTCCCTATGTAGATTTTCCTCTATTCTTCTGATGCTGCAATTCTTCTCCTCCTTTTTCCTGTAGAAATTCCAACCCCTCTTTCATATTTTTATGACATTTTATAACACTGAAAAAACTAGCTGCTTTCAATTCTCATTTCGGTAGTTCTGTTTTCATATCAGTTTACCGTAGCGACCATCCTCCAACTCCTTCCACTTTAATTTATATATTTATTTATCCTTTTATTTCCTTCGTGTCATACAAAAAATCATTAAAGTCGTATAAAATACATTATACTTTATATAACCATAAATCCATATTGAATTAAATATTCATATATTTTATTTTTTTGCCTTCACGTTTGAATATCTCCTTTGGAAAGAAATGACATAAAATCTTACATTAAACCTATAAGTCTTATCCTTCGGATATTTTTGTGTATCTTCTATACTCCACGATCATTTCCAATGTCATATCCACCAACAGGTCTATGTGGTAAATCGTGTGATATTTTGGGCCACAGTTTGTATGAATGTTAATCATTCCTGAATCGCGTCACCGTTGTTATTCCTATTTGGAATGATTTCTGTGTTTTACAAACTTTTATTGTGAACATCTGTCTGACATTATTATCACATATTCTCCTTATTTCGAAGAGAGAAACATAATATTGTATTAATTTCCATATGATTCTATGAAATAAAATAAAATTATAATTGTGGTCTCATTCGGAGTAACCATCTCGCTGTGCTTGTCCTCTTTGACATGACTCTTGATTCACCTACTGTTTCAATTATGAGATTTATCTCTGTATTCTTCCATGCTATAGGGAACACCCATGAACCATGCATCCCTATCAAATCTATATCCATCTATATTTGCTTGTATATCCTTCAATCATCGAGCCCACATTCGAAGATCATATACAGCCCTCAATACGCTATTTCGGTCTGGCAAAGTCTCATTTCAATTCTAGCGCATATATATCTAAAGATATTTCAACCTTAATTCTTGCACTTGAAAAAAACCCTCATCTGAGTCTAAATTCTGTCCATATGCCATAATAATGTATCTAGCAAGCAATAATGGAGTTTTTCATCGAGTGACAATAGTATTATCTAATGTGCGACAACACATTTTTTTAAATATCACGGTGACTATATTTTCTGGTATACAATGGCACATTTCTCCAAAAGATGAGAATGATATTCTTTGACAGGCGATGACAATATTTAGAGTGTTCTAGTGACAATGATTTCTCCTGTAGTTGACGATTAGGTTTTTCCAGCATACAATAGCACATGTGGCAACCCCAGCATACAATAGTAGCACACAGAACATTTTCATTCTCCAGCCAGCCCACCGTGTTCCTCAAACATGCGTAGAAAACCTCATTGTGGGACCCACATGTATATAACACATTCTGGCTAGTTTTGTGGGACCCGCTCATCCACAACTCATATACCTGCTTTAACCATCCTATGGGACCTGCTTCTTCCAATGTAGTTCGATGGGACCCGTTCGTGTTCTGCTTTGGAGACCTGTGAACACAACCCTTTATTAGTTCTTTAAACAAAACACTCAAAGCCTTTTAAATAAAAAATTTACTTATATTCATAACAACCTAAAGGAAGTAATGAATAATTTTTATCTAAAAATCATATTCTAAAACAAAAGCTAAGACATCAATAAATAATAATACTAAAAAAAAATGACAACATCATATAAAGAAAATATACACATTTTAAATTTATTAAAAAAACAATTACACAACAGAATCACAAGACAAATATATAACAATGAAATAACATACATTTATAACAAAAGAAAAATAACATAGACATACATAACGTAATTATTTTCTAATAGAACAACCACAAACCATATTTTAACTAGTAAACATAAAAGAAACCTAGAACAACATTTGAATACTAAAACAAACAAAAACATCCTTTCAACATTAACACAATAGAAATGACACAAACCAAATATTCAAAATTGACCCCACAAGTGTAATCCAAAAATACTTTGGATCATGATGTGAATTTTTATGGTGCAATCTATTATATAACCATTCCCATGCAAATTAATATTTCCTAATATTACAATCTTGACGACCATGAACCACAAACTCAAACAACAAATTGAAGCAAATTTTCAAATTTCAAGTGGGTCCCCAAATTTTGGGGTCATTGTGAACGAGTCACAACACTACCACCAAGTTTGGTGTCCCTGATTAAACAAAAAATTTTAACATTTCCAAGCAAAATTTAAACTATGAATGATCTGTAGAACATTTGCACTCATACACTTGTAATAATCATCCATAAATACATGCATTTACATAAAAATATCCACACAAAAGCATAACACAAAACATAAAAGACATGTTGGATGTACAATGAATTCCTAAAGGCTACATACAATGGAGCACCAAGGCTCATATACAAAAAGTGCATCTAAGCACTAGCTAACGCTTATAAGAGGACCCTTGTGACCCTAAAGGAGCCCTAAACCTAGAGCTATACCTAGACTCAATAGGCCTAGAAGACCCGAATACAGATGAGGAGGGTGGTTCTGGAAGCCCAATATCATGCTCCATCAATCGATCCTCTAATGCTCGGATATATCCATCCTAAGATTGAAGGTGATGTACATCATGTCTTTGGATGTAGTACCCCTCTAACAGCTCTAATAAGAGCCTTGCAATCCTTTCCTTTCCTCCACCTGCTATCAATTGTACCTCTAGATTTATCTAACTAAGATATCTCTACCTCTAGCACCACCTCCTTACCCCTCAACTGATCTATCTCCATATCCTGAGCCACTATCATAGCGTCTCGCTCTGCCACCAGCTGCTCTAGCCTCGTCTGATCAACCTCACTCTAACTAGGAGGCCCATCCAGAATATCCATCATATCCTCCATTTTTCCTCCATCTCCCCCAAGCTCAGGATCCTAATCCACTCCCCTCCATATCCTCTAAGCTCTACAACCTACTCCACCATATCCCTAGTCCACCTCCTTTGAATGCTAGCGTTTCAACCTACTCCACCATATTATCACATATTCTCCTTATTTCGAAGACAGAAACATAATACTGTATTAATTTCCATATGATTCTTTGAAATAAAAGAAAACTATAATTGTGGTCTCAATCGGAGTAACCATCTTGCTGTGCTTGTCCTCTTCGACATGACTCTTGATTCACGTAGCGTTTCAATTATGAGATCTATCTCTGTATTATTCCATGTTGTAGGGAACACCCGTGAACCATGCATCCCTATCAAATCTATATCCATCTATATTTGCTTGTATATCCTTCAATCACCGAGCCCACCTTCGAAGATCATATACAACCCTCAATACGCTATTCCGGTCTGGCGAAGTATCATCTAAATTCCAGCACATATATACCTAAATATATTTCAACCTTAATTCCTGCATTTGAAAAAAAACCCTCATCTGAGTCTAAATTTTTTCCATATGCCCGAATAATCTATCTAACAAGAAATAATGGAGTTTTTCATCGAGTGACAATAGTATTATCTAATAGGCAACAACACATTTTTTCAAATATCATGGCAACTATACTTTTTGGTATACAATGGCACATTTCTCCAAAATATGAGAAAGATATTCTTCGACGGGCGTCGACAATATTTAGAGTGTTTTAGTGACAATGATTTCTCCTGCAGGTGATGATTAGGTTTTTCCAGTGTACAACAACACATGTGGAAACCCCAGCATACTCCTATCAGTATACAAAAGTAGCATACACAACATTTTCATTCTCCCGCCAGCCCCATCGTATTCCTGAAACATACGTAGAAAACCTCGTTGTGGGACCCACATGTGTATAACACATTCTGGCTAGTTTTGTGGGACCCGCTCGTCCATAACTTATATACCTCCCTTAACCATCCTATGGGACCTGCTTCTCCCAATGTAGTTTTATGGGACTTGATCGTGTTCTGCTTTGGAGACCTGTGAACACAACCCTTTATTAGTTCTTTAAACAAAACACTCAAAGCCTTTTAAATAAAACATTTACTTATATTCATAAAAGCATTTTAAATAAAATATTTACTTATATTCATAACAACCTAAAGGAAGTAATGAATAATTATTATCTAAAAATCATAATCTTAAACAAAAGCTAAGACATCAATAAATAATAATACTAAAAAAAACGACAACATCATGTAAAGAAAATATACACATTTTTAAACTTATTACAAAAAAACAACTACACAACAATATAATCACAAGACAAATATATAACAATAAAATAACATACATTTATAACAAAAGAAAAACAACATAGACATACATAACCTAATTATATTCTAATAGAACAACCACAAACCATATTTTAACTAGTAAACATAAAGAAATCTAGAACAACATTTGAATACTAAAACAAACAAAAACATCCTTTCAACATTAACATAATATAAATGATACAAAACAAATATTTAAAATTGAACCCACAAGTGTAATCCAAAAATACTTTGGATCATGATGTGAATTTTGATGGTGCAATCTATTATATAACCATTCCCATGCAACTGAATATTTCCTAATATTACAATGGCGATGGCAACGAACCACAAACTCAAACAACAAATTGAAGCAAATTTTCAAATTTCAAGTGGGTCCCCAAATTTTGGGGTCATTGTGAACGAGTCACAACACTACCACCAAGTTTGGTGTCCCTGATTAAACAACAATTCTAAACATAGCCAAGAAAAATATAAACTATGAATGATCTGTAGAACATTTGCACTGATACACTTGCAATAATCATCCATAAATACATGCATTCACACAAAAATATCCACACAAAATCATAACATAAAACATAAAATACATGTATATATTACATGTACAATGAGTTCCTACAGGCTACATACAATGGAGCACCAAGGCTCATATACAAATAGTGTATCTAAGCACTAGCTAACACTTATAAGAGGACCCCTGTGACCCTGAAGGAGCCCTAGACCTAGAGCTATACCTAGAATCACTAGGCCTAGAAGATCCAAATATAGATGAGGAGGGTAGTTCTGGAAGCCCAATATCATGCTACATCAATCGATCCTCCAATGGATATATCCATCCTGAGCTTGAAGGTGATGTACATCATGTCTTTGGATGTAGTAGCCCTCTAGAAGCTCTAATAGGAGCCTTGCAATCCTTTCCTTTCCTTTCCTTCACCTACTATCGATCATACCTCTATCTTTGTCTAACTAAGCTATATCTACCTCTAGCACCACCTCCTTATCGCTCAATTGATATATCTCCATATCCTAAGCCACTATCATAGCATCTCGCTCTACCACCAGCTTCTCTAGCCTCGCCTAATCATCCTCACTCTAACTAGGAGGCCCATCCAGAATATCCATCCTATCCTCCATGTTTCCTCCATCTCCCACAAGCTTAGGATCCTAATCCACCATATCCTCTAATCTATACAAACTACTCCACCATATCCCTAGTCCACCTCCTTTGACTACTAGCATTTCAACCTACTCCACCATATTATCACATATTCTCCTTATTTCGAAGAGAGAAACATAATACTATATTAATTTCCATATAATTATGTGAAATAAAAGAAAATTATAATTGTGGTCTCAATCGGAGTAACCATCTTGCTATGCTTGTCCTCTTCGACATGACTCTTGATTCACCTACCATTTCAATTATGAGATCTATCTCTGTATTCTTCCATGCTGTAGAGAACACCCGCAAACCATGCATCCTTATCAAATCTATATCCATCTATATTTGCTTGTATATCTGTCAATCACTGAGCCCACCTTCGAATATCATATATAACCCTCAATATGCTATTCCAGTCTGGTGAAGTCTCATTTAAATTCTAGCGCATATATATCTAAAGATATTTCAACCTTAATTCCTACAATTGAAAAAAAACCCTCATCTGGGTCTAAATTTTATCCATATGCCCGAATAATCTATCTCACAAAAAATAATGGAGATTTGCGTCGAGTGACAATAGTATTATCTAATGGGCAACAACACATTTTTCAAATATCATGATGACTATATTTTCTTGTATACAATGTCACATTTCTCCAAAAGATGAGAATGATATTCTTTGACAGGCGATGACAATATTTAGAGTGTTCTAGTGAAAATGATTTCTCCTGCAGGTGACGATTAGGTTTTTCCAGAGTACAACAACACATGTGGCAATTCCAGCATACTCCTATCAGCATACAACAATAGCATACACAACATTTTCATTCTCCAGCCAGTCCCATCGTGTTCCTCAAACATGCATAAAAAACCTCATTGTGGGACTCACATGTGTATAACACATTTTGGCTAGTTTTGTGGGACCCGCTTGTCCACAACTCATATACCTCCTTTAACCATCCTATGAGACCTACTTCTTCCAATATAGTTCGATGGGACCCGTTTGTGTTCTACTTTGGAGACCTGTGAACACAACCCTTTATTAGTTCTTTAAACAAAACACTCAAAGCCTTTTAAATAAAACATTTACTTATATTCATAAAAGCCTTTTAAATAAAATATTTACTTATATTCATAACAACCTAAAGGAAGTAATGAATAATTATTATCTAAAAATCATAATCTAAAACAAAAGCAAAGACATCAATAAATAATAATACTAAAAAAAAATGACAACATCATGTAAAGAAAATATACACATTTCTAAACTTATTACAAAAAACAACTACACAACAGTAGAATCACAAGACAAATATATAACAATAAAATAGCATACATTTATAACAAAAGAAAAACAACTTAGACATACATAACCTAATTATATTCTAATAGAACAACCACAAACCATATTTTAACTAGTAAACATAAAAGAAATCTAGAACAACATTTGAATACTAAAACAAACAAAAACATCCTTTCAACATTAACACAATATAAATGATACAAAACAAATATTCAAAATTGATCCCACAAGTGTAATCCAAAAATAATTTGGATCATGATGTGAATTTTGATGGTGCAATCTATTATATAACCATTCCCATGCAAATTAATATTTCTTAATATTACAATGGTGACAACAATGAACCACAAAATTAAACAACAAATTGAAGTAAATTTTCAAATTTCAAGTGGGTCCCCAAATTTTGGGGTCATTGTGAAGGAGTCACAACACTACCACCAAGTTTGGTATCCCTAATTAAACAACAATTCTAAACATGGCCAAGCAAAATCTAAACTATGAATGATCTGTAGAACATTTGCACTTATACACTTGCAATAGTCATCCATAAATACATGCATTCACATAAAAATATCCACACAAAAGCATAACACAAAACATAAAAGACATGTATATATATTGCATGTACAATGAGTTACCAAAGGCTACATACAATGGAGCACCAAGGCTCATATACAAAAAGTGCATCTAAGCACTAGCTAACACCTATAAGAAGACCCTTGTGACCTTGAAGGAGCCCTAGACCTAGAGCTATAACTAGACTCACTAGGCCTAGAAGACCCGAATATAGATGAGGAGGGTGGTTCTGGAAGCCCAATATCATGCTCCATCAATTGATCCTCCAATGCTCGGATATATCCATCCTGAGCTTGAAGGTGATGTACATCATGTCTTTAGATATAGTATCCCTCTAGCAGCTCTGATAGGAGCCTTGCAATCCTTTCATTTCCTCTACCTACTATCGATCGTACCTCTAGCTTTGTCTAACTAAGCTATCTCTACCTCTAGGACCACCTATTTACCCCTAAATTGAGCTATCTCCATATCCTAAACCACTATCATAGCATCTCGCTCTGCCACCAGCTACTCTAGCCTCACTTGATCATCCTCACTCTAACTAGGAGGCCCATCCAGAATATTCATCCTATCCTCCATGTTTCCTCCATATCCCCTAAGCTCAGGATCCTAATCCACCATATCCTCTCCATATCCTCTAATCTCTACAACCTACTCCACCATATCCCTAGTCCACCTCCTTTGACTGCTAGCTCAAAGGTATCATTAGTTCTTAGGAGCCTCACTGGCATCCTTGAACTCATCCCCATTACCATCCCCATCCACTGTAGGACTCAATAACCATGGTGGTTGAGTCACAAACCATGCATCATACTCCTTTGCATTCCCCACATCATCCAAATTAGGGAGATCCATCTCATCATCATTCTTGATTGTGGCATTCCATGCCTTGACACACGATAGATCTATCTGATCTTGATGATGTCTATAGAGTATTGGCTCCTTAGGAACCCCCTAACTCAATATAAACTACCATAGAACCCATGAGGACTAGATCATCTCCACCTCCTTGGTGTACCTCCCAACCACCCATATAACCTATTGCACCCATCATAAATTCTCCCCATCACCTATCCATATGGCACCTCACCATGGCCTCCATACCACTTGAGCCACTTTCAACCCAACCCACACATCCTTGTACCATTGACTTTTATGAGCAGGATGACTTGACAACATCTCGTCTACCATAGACCACCTCATCGCATAGGGCCACTCCCTATCTCATCCCCTAGTCGGTAAACCCACATGTCAAGCCACACTAATGTTCTCCCAACCCCAACATTGCAGTAGTAAACTACAACCTAGTCCCTGATGCTTCCATATCTTCACCTCATATAGCTCCTGATAAAACTACACCAATAAAGTAGGATCCCATGTATACACCTATGATGTAGTGATCATTTCGCACACTAGCCTGATAAGGTTCTAAAAGCACGAGGATACGAAAACAAAAAGGAATATGCTGAATATGATGCGTCTAAAACCAAACTTAACGCCAAAAGCCTATGTATTGAAAAATGCATAAAAAGGAAAGAACATGAGCAAATCGACACAAGATAAAAGCAATATGGAATAAGGTCCTCTTTATTGATGTGCTTTCAAAGTCGTGTTACAATATGTCTCCTTCCTTTTTAGGGGATAGGAGAGTTAAATATGTTTTTGATCACATCCATGATAGCCATCCTTCTTCCGTGTGCCCACATGTAATATGGGTGGACCAAAATGTCACCACCGCTTGTGTATATGATTTTTCACTCCTTGCTCTTCTGATGTCGAAAACCTGCGTTCAAAAAAATAGAAAAGATTAGTAGCACATGCAGATAGAATAAACCATGTATTTCCCAAGGCCTACTGTCAATATATGCATGATAATATTAAAAGGATAATCAAATGACCTTGGATTGACCTGAATTTTTTACAGAAGCATAAATATGTTATCAGAAGACCACTACAAAAAAGAATAGTCTGGAAATTCCTCATAGATTTGTATTCGCTCCAGGGTGGGACGAATAAACCTACAACAATTTGTCAGAAAGCACCCTCTTCAATGTCCTGCTTAGGAAGCTCCAAATGACCTGAAAAGTTGGGGCTAGATAATTGGGGGTGTTTTGGTAAGACTCAGATGGTCAGATTTCTCCAATTTGGCGTCTAGCACACATATTTTGATGATGGCATCTACAAGTTAGTAAAGGCGGGAAATGCTAAAAACCTAGTCAAAATTGCTCAGAATGAAATGAAATTTAAACAGTAACCTATTTAACATATCTAGAATAAGATGCAAAAGAAAAACTAGAGAAATATATCATAGATTTCTAATCATCTCGGGGTGGGGCGAATAGGACTGTGACAGTTTGGGGGGCACCCCGGGGCAGAACGCCCACCGTTTGGGACACTGTTTCGACACCAATCCACTTGGGATGGGTCCAAAACTCCTTATGGGGTGTTGTTGACAAATTTTGTGAATTGTTGTGGCCAAAAATTGGGTTTTGGGTCGGGATTCATGCTTCCAATAGTCGCCCAATAACCTCCCTTTCAAATGAGAGATTCAGGATGTGAAGGCACAAATCGCAAGTAGGTATGTAAATTTGCAGCACTTCGTTGCTCAAATGCTCCTTCTCTGTATATATTTTGGGTGAGAAAACTCACCAATTTATAGACCTGAGGGTCTCTCTGTTTGAATTGCGCATGCAAGGACACCACTTGAGTTAATTGTCCTATTTTCAAAGAAAAGCTAATTCCATGATTTAGAATCTCCTTGCATGAGGTCTCTTAAAATAAATACATGCATGACAGAAGTCTCTCTCCTTGATTAAAAGCTATTCCTCGCACTTGCATGGCCTGAAGCCTCAGTTAACTGGCGGACTTGCCGAGGTTTGATTTTTTACTAGTCAAACTTGTTATTCGCCTCACCCTAGGGCGAATGCTTATATCCGTCCCTGGGTTGGACGAATGCTAGTTTATATTCGTCCCTGGGTGGGATGAGCAGAGAGCAAGGTGCCAAAAAGGTGCCAAATTGACCTCTGACCTCCAAACTACTTTTGGAAGTGGTTAGGACCACTGTTTAACCTCTGAGGGCTGCCCTAGGGGCTGTGTGTGTCAATGCGATTAGCGCTCGTTGTCACATAATCAGATTGGTGTTGTTTTGGTGTCTACAGATGCCCCTTTTTGGGAATTGGTGTGCAAGGCGCAGCGCCAAGCAAAAATAAATAACCAAAGCACTAATTATTAGGGTTTCTCAGTAACCTAACCAACTCTTGATACCCCAAGTATGGAAAGGGCACGCATTCTTGAATCCTTGCTTCTGACGAGCTAAGGAACTTAATTCAAGTGTTAACCTTGTTCGGTGAGGTGTTACTTGAGCTTGGACATTGATCAGTCATGAATAGGCAAAGGGCACAACCTTTTGTTTGTGGGAACCTTGAGTTCATGATTCACGAATGCCAAGTGTTTGATCAGCTTGTGATAATTTCTTGTTTGCTACCCCAAGCAGGGGCACGATTGTCTTTGTCAATGATCCTTTGAATGCGTGTCATTTCCTTGATTGGGTATATTGTTGTTGATTGGCGACTAAGTGTGACTACCCCCTCAAGCGACGAATCGATGAGGGAATGACCGAAATGAGAAAAGTGACGAGTCGCTTGACCCAAGATGACTTAGGTAAGGGTGCCTTCAGTTGTTTACATTTGAATGCGAAAGTAGTTTTTGAACATTCTGGCCTATTTTTGATGGGTTTTAACCCTTTTTGTGACGCATTTTGGAGCTAAAATTGGCAAGAATTCGTCCTCCCGAGGAGCGGTCCGACTATGGTAGCCTTCTTAGGGAGTAGGATAGTGACAATTTGTAACCCCAACGTCTGTTTTGGATGCCAAGAATGTCAGGAACAAAAGCGCCTTCGTTCGACAATGTTATTACTATTTTTGATTGGGTTTTGTTTTGACCCTTTTGGTGACGCCGTTTGGGGATGAAATTCTTGAAAATTCGTCTTCCCGTGGAGCGTTACGGCTATGGTGGCCTTCTTAGGGAATAGGATAGTGAGGATTTGTGACCCTAACATCTGTTTTGCATGCTCGGAATGTCAAGTTCAAAAGCACTCTTATCGGACACTTTTAGGGCTTGTTTTTGGTGCATTTTGTGCAGTTTTTGCTGTTTTTGAAATTTTTGCTCTATATTCGTCCCTGGGTGGGATGAATTCCTATTTAGCATTAATCCCAGGCGGGACGAGTACAGGCTCAAAAAGCCTACTTAAAGGCCAAAACTAAGTTTTGGGATCATTTGCATTTGTTTTTCTTGGCGATTTGGAGCTCTAAGGAGGAGGAGGTCAATTCTGCGAAGCGAAGCGCTGCCAAAATTTTCTTGCGACCATGAGTTCACACACCGGATCGAGCGGTGGAGCCGAAGCAATACTAGTGAGTGCCCTTCCTCTTTATTGTTTTGTGTTGCAATTTGAAAACCGCAATTTGCTTATTTCTTATTTTTTTTTTTAATTTTGTTGTTTAAGGTTAAAAATGAAACCCTAGTCTATCAAAATTAACACTTAGTTTAAAACTTAGGATACCCTAGTCAAACAAATATCAAAATTTAGTTGAAAACTGAGCTAAAAAACTTAGTTTAGAACATAACTTAAAACCTCACTTAACCCTAAGTGAACAAAATTCAAAACTTAGGTTAGAAACGTAGGGTAAAACCGAACGTAAAAACGTGGCTCAACCCTAGTTATTTGTTGTTTTTGTGTTTTTAATTTTCCAGTTTAAAGTTAAAAACCCTAGGTCTGAAAAATTAATTTGTAACTATTTTTTTTTTGTTTTTGAAGTGATCAGTTAGAGTTAAAAACCCTAGAGCTGACCAATGATTTGTTTATTTGTTTTTGTTGTTAATTTATCAGTTAGAGTTAAAAACCCTAGATCTGAAAAATTAGGTTTTTTTAATTTTTTATTTTTTTGTTGTTAATTTATCAGTTAGAGTTAAAAACCCTAGATCTGACAAATTAGGTTTTTGAATGTTGTTATTTTTTTGTTGTTTTTTTTGTTTTTTTGTTTGCTATATATTCATGGTATTGCTATACAATTTTTTTATTGTTTTAATGTTTTTGTGTTGTTTTCTTTTGCAGGTTGTGAAGAGCCGGTACCGGGTGCCTACTATTTTCACTGAAGCACATGCGGTGCTAACTTTGGTAGACTGGGATTGGCTTGACACCCTTGGGCTCAAGTAGGTGATGCATCTAGAGCCGGTGGTCGAGTATCGGGCCTATCTGACGGCCTTGATCAACCTGTGGGATCCTCGGACCAACACCTTCCATCTCCCAACAAGGGAGATGACGGTGACCTTGGAGGATGTCTATCGGATTCTTCGGATTCCAATAGATGGACTACCGATATATACGACGCTGGGAGATCAAAGGACAACAGTACTAATACACTATTTCGAGCATGGGGAGGAGTTGGGTGTGGAGAGCCTCGTGGAGAGGGCGGAGAGCGACTGCCAGATTGGTGGCATACTAGTTTGATGGTGGCTAGAGAGGGGTGTGTTGGGAGTGAGGCATGCATTACTCATGGGCCTTATTTCCAACATGCTGCTTCTCGACTCGTCGGGCACGAGGTTCCCATGGAACCTGCTAGAGGTGGTGTTCAGGTTGGTGGAGTGTCCGAAAGATGCACCGATGATTATGAGATGGGGACAGACTCTATTGGCATAGATCTATGATGAGTTGTACGAGGTCCGCTGCTAGAAGCGGAAGGGGATTAGTTGCAGCTTCTTGTTATAGTGCTGGGTTTGGTAGCACATAGCAGTGGAGAGGCCAACGAGGCTGCCCTAGATGACTCGAGCAGAGATGGCAGACTGGGATATCGGATACGGGGTACTGTGGTAGAGGTCAGAGGAGTAGGGACAGAGTCAAAGATGGGCAGGTGCCGTAGGGCACTATGTCAATGCCTTCGCTTGGCAAACTCCTGGGGAGGTTTTCTAGCGTCCCTACCGGGACTATCTAGCCTGGCTTGAGGCTGGAGAGTGGTTCCGATGGGTACGGAGGGGCTGATGACCGATTGGGCGGCATGGGACTGAGAAAGATTTCTTCCCATATGGCTAGGTGACCCGACAGTTTGAGGTATGCCAGGGGATGCCTGGTGAGCCCGTGGTCTATCGATGCCGGGGGGATGAGAGGACTTTGGATCGACTAGTAATTGTGCCACTTGGTGAGGATTCAAATACGACTATTAACATCCCAGATCTGGATGATGTCGGGGTTACTACCGAGTATGAGCAGTGGTGGACTCTACGGCGATGGTGAGGTGAAGTGCCTCTAGGCAATGTAGAGGTGGTAGCAACAAGGGATGAGGGTACAGAGGAACCAGATGAGGGTTGGGGTGTTTCGTGTGATGATGTAGACATGGTGGAGGTTGAGGATGTTGGAGGGGAGTTTGGGGTGCCGGATCAGTCAAAGATGTAGGACGTCCCGGAGTAGTGGGAGCCAAAGCAGGCTACTATCCCGGATTCATCGAGGCCTTAGGCAAGTTTGAAGGATGTGGAGGCAAGGCATGGCATTGAGATAGCATGATTGGAGGACCTACTACGGAGACGAGATGAGGAGTTGGAGGAGGTGCTGTAGGAGAGGAATCTCTTGTAGACTTAGCTAGCTGAGCGGGAGAATGCATGGTCTGCATCCCATCGGTAGGAGGGGGATACCGATGCTGCACGGGAGAGGGATCTCCTACGGGTGCAACTAGCACAGTGCGATGACCTAGTATCTTACTACCATCGGCGGGAGGCAGAGTGGTTTCGATGAGAGGTAGAGTGGGGTCGACGGGAGGCAGAGTGGCATCGACATCGGATGGATATGGAGGGAGAGATTATTCGCCTTTGTGGGTGGATACCTGAGCCCCCTGAAGGTGGTTTTCCACATCAGACGAGAGACAGCGATACTGAGTAGTCAGCATCGTCCCATCGTAGGTGGCTGGATGAGGGAGGCACTAGTGGGCATGATGCGGGGGTGAGAAGCATTCGCCCTTAGATGTCCCATAGGACCCACACCACGGGGGGTAGTTCCCGTCGCACCGATCCTATGTGATCATGGTGGCCGATGCCCTAGGCTTAGGGGTTTTTGATTTTTTGGCTTTTTGTTGCGGGGTTAGAGGACCGGTTCATTGTAGCCTACGGGCATGTTTGATGATATATATATAGATGAATTTTTTTTGGTGTTTATGCACTTTTCATGGTTTGTTTTTATGTACATGTATTTACATTGATGTATGCATATGCTATTATGAATGCGATGTTTCTAATTTATATGATGTATGCATATGGAATGAATGAAATGAGTTGTTTGATAACTTGTCGATGGCACCATAGACTGTACAAGATTTGACTGACTTGTTGTACTAATGGGATGACTTTGTGGAATGAATTTGCATGTGAAAACTTTGTTTTTGTATTTTGCATATTTTTTGATGGTGATGTACGGAATGAAATGTACCAGTTGTTTTTAAAATGTAGTTAAGCTTTTCTGAGATTCTGATCTGTTTATTAACTAGCCAAAATTGGACTTTTATCTCGCAAGACTTTTGAACAAGGTATAAATATGACTTGAATTTAAACCAAGTTAGTTCACATCCCTATGTGTGCAATTGAGTTCATTTATGTGGTATTTTTCAGGATACCGCCAGTGCCAGATAGGCTATCAACCAAACCTGTACTGAGGATCACCTAATTAGCTCCACTAACTCCGTTGTTGTATTTAGTAAGATTAATCCACGAGACAATCTAAGGTACCATAAGCTAGCTCATCCACATGCAAACATTGGTCTGTGCACATGCAAAGCTAATGTGATAGACATATCGTCATGTGGTTAGGATACCGCCATTGCCAGGTAGGTTGTCCACCAAACCCGTAATGAGGATCACCTAGATGGTTTTTGAATGCTGAGAATTCCAGTGATTCAAGTTCAGGCTTTTGATTTGCTCACTGGTTTAGGATACTTGCTCGTATACATAGTGATGAAAATCACTATTTATTTTTCTTTTTGTTTTTCTTTTTGAGCAAGAATTTTGAATAGTGGTGATAACCACTGTTATTTGATTTTGGATTTTGAGCTTTGTAAGGTTGAGCTTGTAATTTTGTGGCTTGTGAATGACATTGATCCTTTTGGCCTTGGGGATGACTACCCATCCTGTTCAAGGATGTGTAGTACGAATCCTTACGACTTTGGGAACCAAAGGGATGATGGAGATTATGAAGTAAGGGCATTGATATTTTAGGCCTTGGGGATGACTACCCATCCTGTTCAAGGACGTGTAGTACGAATCCTTACAAATTTGAGACCAAAGGTGAGTGGAGATGGTTGTGATGATGGTTTTTTGGAATTTTTTTTTTGAATGGCATTGATCCTTTTAGGTCTTGGGGATGACTACCCATCCTTGGTAGGGACGTGTAGTATGAATCCTTACAACTTTGGGGACCAATGGTGATTGGGATTTGGGTAGTGGTGAAGACCACTATTTATTAGGGGGAATGGATGGGGAAGAGCTCGTCCTTTTGTCAATTCTTAGCATTCTGGAACCATTCGCACAGGGGGATGAACAGGCTAATATTTCACCTATGGTACCCTAGACTGCTTTGTAGGTTTCTCTTGCGTTCACACAACTTAGGAATTATTTTATGTGTTTTAACTTGTGTAGGGATGTTACGTAACAAGGCATGATCCAAGTAAAACTTTCCCGTGTAAAATCCATTTAACTATGTACAGTTTTTGGCTAGAAATTTAAAGACAGTTGAATGACGAAAACCCTATATACATTAGGAGACAACTGACCATGATAAAAATGGCAATGGTGTTATTCTGGATGTATGCGTTTAGAAAATGGATTTAATGTGGAAAATGAGGGAATTGCCAAGTAATGACAGTCTATGGTGTTGTTGACTGGTATGACCTAGAAAATATGCAATGTATGGATGCGATGCCTAATGCAACCTATATTTTTGTATTTTTTATTTTTATGAGTATGCATGGAATTGAAATGCAATTTGTTTTTGTTATTCTTGATGATTTTATTGTTTTTATTTGTGGTTTTTTTTTTTTTTGGTTAGTTTTGATGATTTTATTATTTTTATGTGTGTTTGAATATTTATGTTGACCAAGCAGTTATGGTAACTCTTGGAGCTTTTGGTATTGACCAAAGGGTTGATGGATACCTTTGGGGCATTTTTTGGGTTGACCAAGCGATTGTGAGAATCCTTGGAGCTTTTGGGTTGACCAAAGGGTTTATAGATACCTTTGGGGCATTTTGGTTTGACCAAGCGATTGCGAGAATCCTTGGAGCTTTTGGGTTGACCAAAGGGTTTATAGATACCTTTGGGGCATTTTGGGTTGACCAAGCGATTTTGAGAATCCTTGGAGCTTTTGGTTGGACTATGGCTCTCTAGATGTGGAATGGCCTCAAATGACTGATGTTCAAGGGTTCTATTTCCTTGATTCCTTCAAGAGAGGCAAGCCGGTATGTTCCAGGTCCTATTCTACTGTCAATCACATAAGGACCTAACCAGTTTGCCATGAACTTGTCCCTTAGATGGGACGAAAAATTAGAATTATTTTGGTTCTCTTTTAAGACCAAGTCACCAACCTAAAATTCCCTTAGGTGGACCTTCATGTTGTATGCTTTCTTAAGTTGCTCTTGATAGATACGCAAATGCTCGAGAGCATTGATGCGTCGTTCGTCGAGCAATGCCAGTTTGTCTAACCGGGCCTGCCACATAGTGTCATCATCGATGAACTCTTGCATTGAAATATGTAGGGAAGGGATTTCCAACTCAAGAGGCATGACTACCTCGAAGCCATACACCAGCAAAAATGGAGTTGCCCCAGTGGGCATTCGAATGCTAGTGCGATAAGCCCATAGGGCAAGCGGGATCTGAATGTGCCAATCCTTATGATTGTCTATGACTATCTTTTTTAGGATGGCGACTAGCATTTTGCTCGATGCCTTTGCTTGCCCATTTGCCTACGGATAATAGGGTGTTGAAAAATTATGCTGAATTTTGTACTTTGTGGTCAAAGCACGCACATCTTTGTTCTTGAATGACGTCCCATTATCCAAAATGATCTTGGATGGAATACCAAAATGATATATGATGTTATGCAAAATAAAATCTGCAATGCGAGATCCAGTCGTAGAGGTTAGCGAAATTGCTTCCACCCACTTGGTGAAGTACTCTGTGGCCGTTATGATGAACGTGTGACGACTGGACGACACAGGGGAGATCTTCCCAATTAGATTGAAGCCACACTATGAAAAAGGCCAAGGTAATTGGATCGACTGCAAGGCCTGAGAAGGTACGTGTGTCAAATTAGCATGGTGTTGACACTTCACACACTTCTTTACATATGCGTAACAATCTCTCTCTAAAGATGGCCAATAATAGCCCATGTGAAGAATGCACTTTGCGATGGCCATACCGCTGAAGTAGCCATCACATGTACCATCGTGTGCTTGGGTGATCGCCCAAGCGGACTCTTGCTGGTCCAAGCAACGGAGGATGATTCCTTCATAGCTTCGACGATACAAAATGTCTCCTAACAAGACATGTTTTGCCACTTTCTATTTAAATGATCTTTTTGTGGCTTGTGTCAATCCAAGTGGGAGGTTACATAGCTTGAGGTAATCCCTAATGGGTGTGTACCAATCCTACTGATCAGAAACCTTGATAGTATGAACAACCAATCCCTCTTGAAATTCATCCCTAGCAAAAGCTGAGCGAGAAAGAACTTGTAAAAACAGCATTGTGTTGCTATTGATAGGGGTCAAGGAGAACAAGGACCCCCAGTTGGATCGAGTCAGACAATCATGGATTCAAAAGAACCTATTCGAAGATGTTTCAATTTGGATCAAGTGGTTGGCATTAGGTCAGAGCTTGCACGCTCCATCATGGATTGCGATAATGTTTTAACTTGAATGGTTGTCATCTCACCGGAAGGGTCTTGTGGGATTAGTGACCCCAAGGAGGCCATAGTATCCGCAAAATGATTCAATGATCGAGGGAGTGCCTCGATGTCATACCATTCAAGTTGTGCCAGGAATTTGTCCATAAGGGCTTTGTAGGCCTGCAGAACTGGACATTTACATTGGAATATCCCCTTTACTTGATTGAAAATCAACAATGAATCACCAAAGATGTTTAAACATTTAATGTTCATGGTGATTTTTGTCTGAAGACCTATGAGCAAGGCTTTGTATTCTACATTGTTGTTGGTGCACGGGAAGTCTAATTTAAATGACAAAGGCATTGGAGCCCCTTGTGGAGTGAAGAATACAATTCCCGTGCCACCTCCTTGCTCACATTTAGAACCATCAAAGAAGAGGGTCATGTCAGCCTGTGACTCAGGCTCATCAGAATCTGGTGATTCTAAAACATGAAAAACCCCATCATCCGGTAGTTCTACGGTTAGAGGCTAATCGTCTTCAAGAGGAGCCTCTGATAGTTGATCGGCGATGACTTGACCTTTTATGGATTTCTATCCAATGAATTCTATGTCAAACTCCATCAACAACATGATCCATTTCGTCGTGTGGCTACTATGATAAGTACGACTCATCATGTATTGCAATGGATTCTCCTTAGACACAACATATGTTGTATTGCTAAGCATGTAGTGGCGTAGATTTTTGGTAGCAAACACCACTACCAAGCAGAGCTTCTCAACGTATGCATAGTTAAGTTCATAACTAACCAGGGTGCGATTAAGATATTAAGTAGCCTATTATTTGTGTAGTTCATTCTTCTAGGACAGCATGGCGCCCAATGCCACCTCAGTAGCTGAGATGTATAAGTAGAACGACACTCCTGGTCTAGGTGGTGCCAATACTGGCGATGAAGCCAAGTATTGTTTAATGTCATCAAAGGCTGACTGGAACTCATCATCCCAGTGAAATGTGACCCCCTTATGCAATAATTTATTCATGGGTCGGCACTTGTTAGATAACTACACTATGAAGCACTTGATCAATGCGACCTTTCCCTATAGACTCCTGAGCTACTTGATGGTAGTTGGGGGAAGCATTTCAAGGATTGCCTTGACTTTGTGTGGGTCTACCTCAATTCCTCATTTAGAGATTATGTAACCCAAGATTTTTCTAGAGGTGATGCCAAAGACACACTTCTTGGGGTTTAGTCTGACCTTATGCTCCATGAGGCAATCGAGGATCTTGCTTAAGTCATCGAGATGATCTGGGCGCAAAAGAGATTTGGCCATTAAATCATCCATGTAATCCTCCAAAGCCTCCAAAGTTTTGTGCATGTAATCGTGGAAAATGTACGTCATGGCACATTGGTAGGTGGCGCCAACGTTTTTAAGGCCAAAAGGCATGACCTTATAGAAAAATGTCCCCCAAGGCATTATGAATGCCATTTTTAGTTGGTCCTCGGGATTGATACAAATTTTATTGTATCCCAAGAAACCATCCATGAGGGAGAGCATTTCGTGGCCCGCTGTAGCATCTACCAATGCGTCGATGCTCACCAAGGGAAAATCATCCTTAGGACTCACTTTATTTAGATCTCAAAAATCGGTGCATATACAAATCCTCCCATCAGGATTTTTGACGGGAACCATGTTAGAAAACCATGGCGGGTAATCCACGCAGATGAAAAACTGTGCATCCAACAACTTTTGTAGCTCGTGTTTGACCATTAAGGCCAATGTTGGGTGCATCTTACATAGTTTTTTCTTTACTGGCTTGATTTTTGGATCAAGCGTTAGATTATGCGTGACTAGCTGTGGGTCTAGTCCCAACATGTCCTTGTATGACCATGCAAAAACCTCCTTCTTCTCTTTGAGAAGGGCAATGTAGTCGGATTGCTCTTCGGGGGATAGACTTACCCCCAGCTTGATGATTTGCAAATTCATTGGATCTGAGGCGATGTCTACGCCAGTCATCTCCTCGACCGACATGTGGGATCCATCCTCCAACTGGTGTGGAGTTGGGATCAAGTGGATGTCGTTTGCTGAATTTAGATCATCATTCGGAACATCGGAGTTCCTCTTCGAACATGGAAGACATCCTGAGTCTGTCCTGGGGTGAAATGGAACATTCCTCCACAAGGCCAATACTCTGATGGGGATGGCAGTGTGTCAACGTAATCCCAGTCGATAGCATCTAAATCTAGATATGATGACCATGTCGGGTCGAATGGATCATGGATGGGGGCGGTTAGATCAATGGAGATCATGTTGATGAAATTATTGTGGTCTCCATTACCATGGGTGTTGTAATTCAGACATCCTAGATGATTTGTGTGCTTCAAATCTTGCTCTATGGGTACTGGCACAAATGGATCAGCCCCATGCACAGATACAAAGATAGGGTCTGCCCTAGGCACAGATGGTTTGATAGGGTCTCCAGGTGGAAGATGCTCTCTAGGTACCTGGAGTGGCGGGTGCAGTAATTGCTATAATTACACCGGGTTGAGATGCCACCTATGCCTTGGCCCTATGTGTAGGTGTTCAAACATTTCATCTATGTCCAAGGGATATTGTTGTTGTATTTATCCCATGTGGTTGAGATAGCCCATCTCGGTTTCATCTTCGTAATCGTTGTCAGAGATCCAAAGGCCTTCGTTGGCTCCAACAACTATCTACGACATATGAGTCTTATCTTGTTTGAGCAAATTAATGTGGTCCCATCAAGGTTGTTTCACTCTCTACGAGGGGACCTAATTCTTTTGAGGTAGGATATGCTCAATTGGAGCATCCAAGGGAACATTGTTAGGAAGCTCTCCTGATCATCATCCATGGGATATACCTATGAATGATTGTTATCAGACTTGAAAGGATCCCAAGGGGCTACCTTGTACTCTGACTCATCCTCTGAAGACCCTGCTTGGTCTTGTCCATATCTCGCTTGTGGGTGAGTCCTTGAATTTTCTCCCTATTCGACCGAAGGGAAAGGGTTGTTATGGTCAACAAGGTTGGTTGTTAGCAATGGGAGATATTCTCCCAATGTATACGTTGTGTTAGGATTGGCATATGGACCTGATGCCAACCCATCCTTGTTGCCTATCCCTAGGCCTTGCATGTTCTCCACCAAGATGTCTAGGGGAAAGGGGTGGTTGACCCCTACTCTTGACTTGTCATATGGCATTTGGTATCTCAGTTGGCAAAGAACACGCAATCCTTGCTCATACCTACCCAACCCATATCCATGCCAATTGCATTGGCCAAGATATATTAAAGCAAAATCAGGGTTGGACAGATAGTTAACATCCTCTGCAAAGGGCTCTTCATCTTCATCTTCTTGCATACAAATGCCAACGCCATTATCCAGGGCCCCATAAACAAATTTTGTCTGATTAGGTGGGTAGCCTAAAGGAACCACTGAGCCGATGGGGAGTCGAGGCCTCCCCATGTCCTGTATGGACTCAAGTGTGGGCGTTGCTATAATGTTCCTCACTAGATACTCCCCTAGGCCCGTGATGGCCATTTCAATGATGACCGTTGGTAGTTGAGGGGGAGAGAATGGGAGTCCTTCTTGAGTCCACTCCATGTGGGGTGAACTAGGCGTCTCGAATTCCATTCTGCTAGGCATCTCTTCTGTCGAGATGGTTGAGACTAGAGGTGGTTCCTCTTCTAGGGGTTTCTTTCCCTTGTCCTTGGATGTGGCCACTGTAGGTGGCATCGTTGTTGAAGGACTAGTGGAGGAAGATGGACCCGATTGAGGACTTGACGAATTAGTCAATGGAGATGCCTGCGGAATCGGACCTTGTTGAGATGGATTCAACTGAAAATCCAAATGTGTTGATGGAAGGGTCGATTGCGGCATGAATTGCACTGTATTGTAGTATTTGAAAGGCTCCAAGTCCATCGGGACTACATGCACTTGTCCTTCAAATGTATACTTTAGGCACTGATGAGCAATTGAAGGGACACACTTCATGTCCCTAATCCAGGGCCGTCCCAACAAGATATTATAAGCCATCTCACCTTCCAAGATGTGGCACAATGTATGAATAGTCTTTTGTCCCACTTGGATGGGTATGAAAATTGTGCCAACTGTCAAGCAGATTGCATCGTTGAATGCTCGTAGTGTATAAGTGGAGGCCACAATGTGAGATGTTGGCAACTTCAAATATTTCAGTGCTGCTATATTGATGATATTGCTAGACGGGCCAGTGTCCACCAACACCCTCTTATACGGAATCCCGTTGACCCGCATGATAACATGTAGGGGTGGATCCACCATATCACCAGTCACTGTTTTTAATTCATCTTCTATAAAGGTGGTGACTGGTTCTATACATTGTTTTACATGCCCCACAAAATTGTTGAAAGAGTTCGCTTCATGGGGCTGCAGCTCGATGGCCTTTAAAATCTCCATTAGAGCCTCTTGATGGGGTGCTGATTGTTGAATTAGCTCATATATGGAGAGCCTAGCCAATGTGGTCCTTAGAATTTAGGTAAGTCTAGTTCGAATTGTGGCCACTGGTCTAGGCGGGGGAAGTTACGTAGGGTGCTGTTGAGCTTGTGACGTCGATGGAATCTCTCTTGTGGCTACCGCGAGTGCAGCTCCTGGGTACTTCTTATTCCTAGTCACTATGCTTATCATCCCCACATATCCCTACATAGGAAAATTTTGTTGCACCTCATTGACTTGAAGAGGTTTTTCCTGTGCCTCGTGGGTAGGCAAGGGGTCTCTGAATACTCCCATATGTTGATTTTTTGATGCTACGGGGTTGTCCACTGCCAATGTCTTGTTGTCAATTAGGTCTTGTACCAAACCTTTGAACTTCCAACATGCGTTAAGATCATGTCCCTTACGCCTATGAAACCTATAGTACAAGTCCTCTCGGTACCCCTTAGGCTTCGGTGCATTGGGATCTATAGTTTGAATCTCTGGAAGGTTGATCAAGTTCGTCGTTGACAAGCGGTCAAACAGAGAGTCCTTGGACTTTGTGTAAGGAGTAAATTGTCGCCTAGGGCGATGCTACTAATTTTGATCCTACCTTTGGTTTTCTCTCTCATAGTTGTTAGGAGGCACCGCCTGATAGTTAGCCTTTTGAGGTTGTGTTGCTTGTGCAGGCTTAGGGACATTGATAGCAACCTAATTAATTGCAGCGGGTTTTGGTGGCATGGTCCCTGTTTTAGTGTTCTTGGTCCATTCTTTCTTCTTAGGTTTGGTGATCTCACCATCTTGTATCTTAATCTCCTCAATGATTCTGGCTTGCACCAGAGCTTCTTCTAAACTGGCATATTGCTATAGCTACAATAGTATGGAGATTGATCTCAAACAACTTTTAGAGAACATTTGGGTCAGGTCGAACATGAGAGGGAGGTAAGGCAGATTTGAAAGCAATGTCCTCCACCGGTTCCCGTATGCCACCATGGTATCTTCCTCATACTACCTAAGGCTAGCTAGGTCACTTAATGATGCCTTTTTCTTAGTGTTGAAGGCAAAGCGTTCGAGGAATGCTTCCACTAATTGATCCAAGTTACTGATGCTATGTTTCAGTAATTGGGTGAACCAATTTGAGGTAGGGCCTGCGAATGTGGTTATAAATGTTCTTAATAACAAAGCATCATTGTCCTAAATACCAAATCACTGGCTCAGGAATCTAGTCACATGCTCTTGGGCATCCTCCTCCACTCTAAAGAGTGCCAACCTAGAGCGGTTTAAAGTGTTTCAGTTATGGAGGTTTCGACACTGACGGATGCACAGGATGACTATGGAGTTGGCATAAAGTGGGCCTAAACCTGGTTCAGTGTGTTTTTGATGTTTTTTTTGAAAGTTTGTGAAAGAACGTTTAAATGCAAAATGATGGCTCTTATGACTACCAAAAAATGGTCGTCCCTTCGATATACCGTTGCCAGACCGATATACCAACATCTCTATATACCTGCCCTTACGTGAGGGAAACTATTGGTACATGAGAGTAGATGGTACATAGAACATAGGCGGTACGGAAGGGGGATCGCTCTATTTATGACACCTACCATAGAAGACTTATCCTCATGCACTGGGAATCACCCCAGCTACACTTGGTCAGATTTCATCAGGATTTACGTCTAGCAACAGTCGCGATTGGGGTAATGTATGCAATTTCTCAAGCCAAGGTAGTGATGAAATCCACCATTGTTCTTGCTTAAGGGTTGGGGTTTTACGACCAACTCCTTGTTTTTTTAACTTACCACGTGGTGTGTGTGGGGTTATTTTTAAGTTGAATAAATGAAGAAAACAATCATTCAAACTCTCCTATGCAAGGAAATAATCAAAAAACAAACAATTTTTTTTTTTGATAGAAGGTGTTTAAGACCTCTACCTCTTCTCTACCCAAATCGGATGTCTCTGAATTTTTGCTATGAAACTGTCCAGCGTTGGAAAACTTGGTACCTGTAAGAAAAATTACAAGCAACTTTAATCAAAAATTTAATCTTAAAAATCAAGGGACAGACATCTCAACGTGATCGCCACTGAAAGCACGAGGATATGAAAACAAAAAGGAATATCTTTGAATACGATGCGTCTAAAACCAAACTTAACGCCAAAAGCCTATGTATTGAAAAATGCATAAAAGGAAATAACATAAGCAAATCGACATAAGATAAAAGCAATATGGAATAAGGTCCTCTTTATTGATGTGCTTTCAAATTCGTGTTACAATACGTCTCCTTCCTTTTTAGGGGATAGGAGCGTTAAATATGTTTTTGATCACATCCATGATAGCCATCCTTCTTCCGCATGCCCACATGTAAGATGGGTGGATCAAAACATCACCACTGCTTGTGTATATGATTTTTCACTCATTATTTCTCTTCTAATTTCAAAAAACCACGTTCAAAAAAATATAAAATATTAGTAGCACATGCAGACAGAATAAAACATGTATTTCCCAAGGCCTACTGTCAGTATATGCATGAAAATATTAAAATGATAATCAAATGACCTCGGATTGACCTGAAATTTTGACATAAGCATAAATATGTTATTAGAAGACCACTGCAAAAAGAATAACAGTCTGGAAATTCCTCATAGATTTGTATTCGCTCCAGGGTGGGAGGAATAAGCCTACAACAATTTGTCAGAAAGCACCCTCTTCAATGTCCTACTTAGGAAGCTCAAAATGACTTGAAAAGTTGGGGTTAACTAATTGGGGGTGTTTTTGGAAAACCCAGATGGTCATATTTATCGAATTTTTCCTCTAGCATCCAAATTTTGATGATGGCATCTACAAGTTAGTAAAGGCATGAAATGCTAAAAACCTAGTCAAAATTGCTCAGAATGAAATGAAATTTAAAATGTAACCTATTTAACATATCTATAATAAGATGCAAAATAAAACCCAAAGAAATATATCACAGATTTCTAATCATCCTCGGGTGGGGCGAATAGGACTGTGACAGTTTGGGAGGCACCCCGGGGTAGAACGCCCACCGTTTGGGACACTTTTTCAGCACCAATCCACTTGGGATGGGTCCAAAACTCCTTATGGTGTGTTGTTGAAAAATTTTGTGAATTGTTGTGGCCAAAAATTAGGTTTTAGGTCGGTATTCATGCTTCAATAGTCTCCCAATAACCTCCCTTTCAAATGAGAGATTAAGGATGTGAAGGCACAAATTGCAAGTAGGTATGTAAATTGGTAGCACTTCATTGCTCAAATGCTCCTTCTTTGTATATATTTTGGATGAGAAAACTCACCAATTTATAGACCTTAGGGTCTCTCTATTTGAATTGCGCATGCGAGGGTGCCACTTGAGTTAATTGTCCTATTTTCATAGAAAAGCTAATTCCCTGATTTAGAATCTCCTTGCATGAGGTCTCTTAAAATAAAGACATGCATGACAGAAGTCTCTCTCCTTGATTAAAAGCTATTCCTCACAATTGCATGGCTTGAAGCCTTAGTTAACCGACGGAATTGCCGAGGTTTGACTTTTTAACAGTCAAACTTGCTATTTGCCTCACCCGGGGGTGAATGCTTATATTCGTCCTTGGGTGGGACGAATTCCAGTTTATATTCATCCCTCGATGGGAAGAGCAGATAACAAGCTGTAAAAAATGTGCCAAATTGACCTCTGACCTCCAAACTACTTTTGGAAGTGGTTAGGACCACTGTTTAACCTTTGAGGGCTGCCCTAGGGGCTATGTGTGTCAATGTGATAAGCGCTCATTGTCACATAATCATATTTGCGTTGTTTTGGTGTCTACAGGTTCCATGGGAATCGACAACCAACATGGGAACCGATAACCAATACTATTCGAGGACATTATGTTGGCCAATACGAACATCACCAATGTAGGTAGGACATCCAACTTATTGTCCACATACATGGAAAAGTAAGTAATCCCTCAACTAGTGACCTCCACACTCTCTCATCCATCCCCAAACATGTGATTCAACTCCTTTTTCTTATCATGTACAACCTTGACATGCAATCCCTCCATCGGTAACTTGAGGATGTTGTATATATCCTAAAGCATCACAGTAACCTCCTATCAGCTGAAACGTCCCCCTATCAGGATCCCATCTCTCTGCCAAGGCAAAGAGATACCCCTCGTCATCCCTCACCACATATATCTTGTCTTCCATAGCCAGCCCAACTAGCTCCAACCAATCCCACTTGTCATCCTGTAGTGTCTTCCTCATCCCAGTAATAAGAGATAAGAACCGATGCTGAGACTCCAAAATATTTATTTGCAACACAACACAAAGCATTAATGTCACATACATTGTATTACTTCAAAAAAACAAAGGAATTTTTAAAAATAAAAATAAAAAATAAGGTTAAAAAGCACTTACCTTGGCAAAGCACACACCTGCTATAGCATCCACTTCCTCTACCACCATAGCTTCCGCAACTTGCCAACCACTCATTTCACTTCACTCAGTTCACTCCACTCCCTCGGATGCAGATTCTAAAATTTACGAATGCACAAATGAGCTCCATTTCCTCTTTGCAGGTTTTTTATATTTTTTTCAAATACACTAAATGCCCATGAGCATTTTCTGATGCACATGAGCACCTACCTACATTTGGAAAAGTGTCAAACTTTGGCAAGCATTTGCACAAGAAATAAGCACCCGTCGGTGTTTGGTGTCAACTGTGATAAGCGAAATGACAATTCAATTATTTGATGAAGTATAAATAATACATTAGGTCCAGGATTAGTCCGGAGGTTGTGGAACTACTTGAGACAAATATAGGCGTAGTTGTAACAAAATAACAACTATCCTAAATTAATCAATTCTAACAATATAAGATCATTAGGATTGAATTAACTAATGAATTAAATATTGAAATATATTCTAACATCACCCCATATTACAATATTTCAAGAAACATATAACTACTAGCTATACTATCATCCCCCCATTATTTTGAAATACATAGAGAGCTGCCAAAAAATTCAAATTTGACATGTGCAAGTGCCTTAGTGAATATATCTGCAACTTAAGCATTGGTGGAGATGTACTAAATTTGGATTCAATGCTTTGGTACTTCATCTCGAATGAAGTGGCATTGTGTATCAATGTGCTTCGTTTTCTCATGATGCACTGGATTCTTAACAAGATTCAAAACACCCATGTTGTCACAGAATAAGTGTATTGGATATTTTTATGGAAGACCCATACTTGTCATGATGTGACACAACCATATCACTTTGCACATAGCTTCACATGCAGTGTGATATTCTGCCTATGTTCATGACATAGCAACCACCTATTGCTTCTTGCTATGCTAGGAGATAGGACCAGATCCAAGATGAAACAAATATCTTGAAGTTGATTTACGATCATCATATAATCTGGCATAGTCAAAATTTGTGTATCCTTGTAAGAATAATTTGTTGTTCTTCTTGTATTCTAGGGCATATTCCATTGTGCCACAAACATAGTGAATAACTCACTTTGCTACTTTTTAGTGTGTAGTATTAGGTTCCTGCATGAACCTCGAAAGATAGTTGACGACAAATACAATATCTAGCCTAGTTTTGGTCGGATATATGAGACTACCAATCAACTGATGCTAGAGAGTAGCATATACCTGAGGTGATTTGTCATATCGCGATAACTGAAGTCCTATTTCCATTGGTTTTGCCATCATCTTGCAATCAATCATGTGATATTTTTCTAGTAGTGTCTTGGCATATTTTTTTGGGACACTTTTATGTAGTGCTCCTTTTGGTTCACTTATAGACCAAGATAGTAATGGAGAAGTACGAGATCTTTCATTTCAAAATATTCGCTCAAATCTTGTTTGACAAAAGATATCATTGTTTCTAAACTCCCTATTATGAGAAGATCGTCAAAATAGAGTACAAGCAACACTATTTTAGAGCCTTGATTCTTGAAATAGAGGTTTGCATCCGACGGACATCTCTTAAATCCATGATGCAGTAGGTGATTATCCATTTTTATGTACGAATCCTGAGGGGCCTATTTCAAACCATATAAGGATTTGACCAATTTGCATACTTTCTATTGTTGGCATTCCAATTCAAATCCTTCTGGTTGAGTCATGTACACTTCCTCTTGGAGATCACCATTTAGAAATGCACTCTTGACATCCATTTGGTGCACTTTCCACCCATACTGTGCTGCCATAGCACAAAGAACTTGAATGATTTTCATCCGAGTAGTAGGTGCAAAAGTTTCCTCATAGTCAATGCCTTCTCTTTGAGCATAGCCCTTTACCACAAGTCAGGCCTTATGCTTATCTATTGTCCCATATGCCTTGTACTTAACTTTATACACCCATTTGTAGCCTATGGGCTCCATTCTGTATGGCAGATCGACAAGATTCCAAGTTTTTTTTTTCATCAAAGACTTATACTCTACATCCACAACGACCTTCCACTAAGGCTCACCAAGAGCATCTTGCACTGATGTAGGTTCAAGTTCATCTATTGAGGACATAAACACCGTGTCATCATAAATATCCATATCTTATGTATCTCTTTGGACCTACAGAAAGTTCCTCAAAATATTGACACAGATCATCAACCCCAGTAATCTCTATTGCAACTTTCTCCTGTCGAGCCATGCTATGAGTATGAGGCCTATCCAATATTAAGTCTGGTGGAGTGGATAGCTTAGAGTCTCTAATTGTACTTGTATACCACTTTGGATTCTTCTTCTATGGTGATGAAGAAGATGAAGAAGGACCTCCAACCTTGGATGAAGGAGACTTCTCAACCTTAGTTTCCACAAGGTCTAGGTATACATCTTATGTGTTTTCTGATGTGAAAGCCTCATCAAAAACTACATCTCTACTAATGTGTATCTTCTTGGTTAAAGGATCAATAAATCGATAACCCTTGGAGTGCTCATCATACCCAAGATGAATGCACTTCAATGTTTTCTCATCTAGCTTCTTCCTCTTTTCTTTCGGTATGTGCATGAATGCTTTACAAGCAAAAATGCATAGATGAAATATGGAGGGTTTCCTGCCACTCCATGCTTCCTGTGGAGTCATTCCTTGTATGGCCTTAGTGGATGCCCTATTCAATAGATATAATACTATGGTGACAACTTTTGCCCAATATTGTTGCCCAATTCTAGCTCTTGTGAGCATGCAACGAACCATTTCCATGATGGAACGGTTTCTCCTTTTATCAACTCCATTTTTTTGAGGAGTATAAACATTAGTCAATTGTCGTGTGATCCCATTTTCATTTAATAACTAAAAAAATTATTTAGAGGTGAACTCCCCCCCTCGATCTGAGTGGAGGGTATTTATATAAGTCCCTAACTCCTTTTCAACAGATTTCTTGAATTGCTAAAAGAAGCCAAATTCAGATTTCATTTTAAGAAAGAATACCCACATCTTTCATGAGTAATCATCCATGAATAACTAAAAATACCTCTTACCCCCACAATTGTTGGGATTTAAAGGATCGCATAAATCGGTGTGAACCAACTCCATAGGTTTATTTGCTCTTGTAGAGCTCCTTTCAAAAGGTACTCTATGCTGCTTTCCTGCCAAGAAGTCAGAGAAAACTAGCAATGTGGTAGAAAGGGAAGGAAGACCCTTTACCATTTCATGCTTACTTAACTCAAGTAAGTAACCAGAACTCATATGTCCATATCTCTTGTAGAGAGAATCATGGCTACATCTAGAGAACAGATAGTATCTAGGGAAAATAATCCATGCTTATATGAAGTGGTTGCAATGTTCTTACACCTCCTGGTGATAGAACAACACTTCTTGCCCTCCTCAACACTAAATTTTACAACCATATTTTTATCCATAATTTGTGTGACTGACAACAAGTTGTTCGCAAATCCTAGAACATAGAGAAACTTCTCAATATGGCACTTGCCATTAGGAAGAGTAACAAAAATTGGTCCTTCTCCCTGAACCTTGTAGGTTTTATCATTGGCAATAGTGACAAGTTTGCCCTCTTTGGATTCAAAATACTCAAACCACGATTTGTCACTAGTCATGTGTTTACTCACTCCAGAATCGACATACCAAATAGGATCCGTCTACTTGGATACTATCGTAGTCATGAGCACTTTATGTGCTCTTTCAAAATCCATTTTAGATTCCTTAACAACAACATTCACTTGCTATTGTTTGTTCTTTTATGGTTTGTTCTGGCCTTTTTGTTTTGATTGTTTATTCTTATGCCAAAATCTGTTTGTATCGTGACCTTCTTTGTCACAGATCTTGCAATATATCTTTTTCTATTGAGGTTGAGTTTTTTTCTCTTTTGAATCCTTTTGAGAACTACCTCCCTTCTAAAACTTACCCTTCTTGTTTTTACCCTTCCTATTGGTGTATAGGGCAGTGTTAGAAGAATCATCTCACTGTAGTTGGCGTGCCTCCTCTTCTTGAAGTATATTTACCAACTCAACATAGGTAACTTGTCTCTGTGATACATGAAGTGAGGTAATCAATACTCTAAAATAATTCAAAAGAGCTCTCATTACCACTAAGGTAAGGAGCTTATCATCAACTGGTGCTTCTAAGGAATTCAATTTTACTTTCAACTCAGACACTCTACAAAGAAAGTTTTCAACTGTCTCTCCTTGTTTTATGCTTAGACTGTGTAATTGAGACTAAATAAATAGAATGGTGGAGTCATTATTCCCTTCATATATAGTTTTAAGGGCATCCCATGCCACTTTACTATTTGGATAGTCAGCAATATGAGGTTGAACTTCATCAAAAATAACAAGCAAAATGAGCACCTTTGCTTTGCTATCTTTCTTTTCAAAGTCTTTCTGATTAGCAGATGGAGTTGTGGCTCCAGATGAAGATGAAGGTCTTACTGTTGTTCCAGATTTTTTTTCCAAAGATCATAATCTCTAGTATTGCCTTCATTTTGTTTTTCCATGGTGTATAATTTGGACCTTTCAATAACTGATGAGCATCAGTCATTAGTTTTGCAGATATTGTGAAGGTTCCTTATAACACCAAATGGTCGCTCCTTCGATATACCTTAATTCCAGGCCGTTATACCATACAAAATACCTGCCCTTACATGAGGGATACTATAGGTATTTTGAAAACCAAAAAAATTACCCGCCCTTATGTGAGGGAGACTGTAGGTAATTTTAATGATTATACGATACATGGTGCTTAGGCGGTATCAAAAAGGAATCACCTCGTTGGTGGCACCGATCTTAGAAAGCCTTCAATTCTCATGCGTGGGACATAACTTCCCCTAAACACTTTGGATATTTGAACTTTCATCTAGATTTAAGCTTAAACATGAGAGTGATTGGGGTAATGGATGGAGTAAAAAATAGCAAAATGGTAAACTTATCTCTCCTTGACGATTAATAAAGAACAAGCTCAGAAATTGTTGTGGCAGCTATATTAGGCGGTGGATATAGTAGCACAATCATGATAGCTTTACCTGTAAGTGCTGGCTAGAGGTATAACAAATACCGAACGTTGTAGTGCAATAAATTACATGAATGGGTTTTAATTATTCCGAGGACTTAGGGAGTGTTTAATTTTAACTTAAATGATGTAGTGCAAAAGAAGGAAAAAATGCAACATACAACATAAAATTTTCCACATAAATAACCCACCAGGTATCAGGCGCAGCCGAAAATACACCTTTACATTAATGCCAAACTTTGCTTTTTCAAAAAATTACTCTCAATCCCCCCTTGATTTTTCGAAAAAAAAAATCACTTCCCCCTTTAAAATTTTCCTTTATAAAGCATTTTAAAACATTCTTTTATAATCAAAGTTAAAAAAACAAAATAACTTTATTCTACATAGTAAAAAAAATTATTTAAAAAAAAATAACCTTTAAACTATGATAAAATAAATTAAAATTATATTTAATTTAACTTTTATTAGAGAATATTAAAAAAAAAACTTTAATAAATAAAAAAATATTATACCTTTGAGCGGGGGGGGGTCGACGGGACTCGAACCCACGACCTGAGGGCTCCTGGAGCCCTTACCACTCGGAGCACAACCCGTGAGCCAGTGGGCTGATCCGAGAACTATTCTCAGTGCCCTCATCCTTAAACAACTTCAACACACCTTTTGAAGAGCGTGTGGCTACTCTACCACCTCGGGCAGAGCTCGAACGGAGCTTGGGCGGAGCTTGAGTGGTGAAGAGGAGCGACAATTGGTGTAGCTCGGGAGCGGAGTACCAGTGGCAACAGGGTGGTGCTCGGGTGATGGGCAAAAAAAAGATTTTTTTTCAACCAAAAACTTGCCACAGATGTATCAAAATGATGCACAGAGATCACAGAGGAAGAATAGAATAGTTTGCAACCAAACTAAGTGGAGAAAACCGCTCAAAAATGTTTGTCTAATTTTTCCATTGACACCGTCTAGGAGGAAAAAAATGCTTTGAGGAAAGATCTGAGAGCTAAAATTAAATTTCAATCCAACGAAATGACTCAGATTTTACCTCATTCTCCAAGAAAATCTATAAATGTTTGATCTACCGGCCTCAAAAATAAGGAAAAATAAGTATTGGTTTATGTAGTTGACATAGGTGATGCAGGTGACGACGTATTCACAGATCTGAGCATTTGTATTTTAGGACTCAATGTCCCACATCGAGGGTGCATTGACTCTGTTAGGAGTTTAAGAGGGTTTCTCCTCCGTAGAGGAGTATCTCCTCTCGGGGATTCCCACCCGAGAGGTCACGAGCTCTCCTCTCGTGCTTGGCTAAGTGGCCTTGGTGTTGGCCATCGATCTTCATCGCAAGCCTTCAAAATTCACTTCGATATTCAACCCTTCTTTGCCTCGTTTGACCTTCGACCATGCTTCTTTGATTCGTCGACCGTGCTTCTTTGAATTCCAAAAATTGAAATAATTGCCTCAGAAAATAAAACCAAGTTTTCTCAGCTTTGCTACCAAAAATCTTAGCCTCAAAAAATCACCTCGAATAAAAAAAAAAACTCTTCCTCGACTGCTTCTTTCTCATGCTACTACAAGATCATTTAAAAAATGAGAGTGGCGGAGAGAGAGTGGTGGTAAGCTCTGATACCATGTGAGAAGCAGAACGACAATTCAATTATTTTATGAAGTATAAATAATACATTAGGGCCATGATTAGTCCTGAGGTTGTGGAACCACCCGAGACCAATATAGGTGCAGTTGTAACAAAATAACAACTAGCCTAAATTAATCAATTCTAACAATATAAGATCGTTAGGATTGAATTAACTAATGAAAGAAATATTGAAATATATTCTAACATCAACATTGATAAAAAGAATAAACTGATCCAAAAATATAGTTTACCTCCACAAAATCATTCCAAATTGCATCCATACATCATACTCATCATAATATCATATTTTGTGAAAACAAAAATTGATTTGGAGTCATAATTTTCACTTGCAACCAAAAGTCGTAAAATCACATTACAAGTTACAAAACGCTCTAAAATGGTCTAAATTTTCACAAAATGATAATTTTTATCATTTTCATCCTCAATTCCATAATTGCACTCATTCACATCATTTTGCAATCATAACATTTATACATTTTTCCAACTTAACAAATTTCAAGTGAACCCCGTATCTAGTGGTCTATTCTATCTCCTTGGTGATTGCATCGATTTGCATCCGTGCAATACGGTAAGATGAATAAATCACCATAAGGACACTTGACCATTTTTTATCACCTGATATCTCATTAGTTGAAAAACAAAATCAATTTTGGTACTTCATATTTAGAGGGAAACTACGCCAAGACCAATTTGCTCTCCTGTTGTCATTGATGGCCTAGTTCATGGGGCTTGAAACATGGAAAAAATTATCTCATCATTCATGAAATTCATTATGGTGACTGGAATTAGCTAGGATGATTGGTTTCAACCATGGGAATTCTCTGGAAGTCACTAGTTGGCCCTACAAAGTTGACTCTTTTTCTTACATTTTCATCGTATTGCATATCAATGACATTGGATGACACATTCTTCAATAACATGGAATCACCCCAAACTTGGCGTAACCACATTTGACTTTGATTTTTCCACAATACGATACATCATGCATGATCATGGAATCCACACTTGGCAAAAATCCTTTTCTCTATTAGGGAAAAAACATAATCATTCACTTGCATTTTACAAAAAACCCCTTCAATCGTTGGGGCAAAAATGACATCATATTTCCATCATACATATCATCCACAATCACACCATACATTTCACACAACCATTTACACCCATCTATCAATTGGATTGTGAGATGAATCTATCACTGATTCACCAATAGATGGGGTAAGCTATATAATCAAAATTCTTTTGTCTTCAAGATCTTATTTGCATTTAAAAAAAAGAAGTTGCTTCTGTGTCAGGCCAAAACCAAGTGTCTTGTATTTTTGCACCACATTGTATTTCATGCAATATGGTACATAAAGGGGCATATGTAGACACCAAATGAATAACACAAGCTTATACTAAGAGGGGGGGTGAGACGCCCACTTTTTACTTTCTTTCAAACCAATATCAATTAATATCCTTAATTGCAATAACCAAATATAGCATTGTTCATTAATAACTCAGATAGCAATAGTAAGCAAGAGCATAAGTCACCACACATAATTGAGACACAAGATTTAATGTGGTTCCCCCAATGTGGGGTACTCCATAAGATAATATCCTTATAATATTTCACATAGAAATAAGGATCCTTATCCAATACAATGATTACTTTGATCTGCTAAAATCTAGGTAATACACTGATTTGCTCAAGTAGGCAATCCACTGATATTCTCAGCTAGGCAACACATTGATCTTCTAAGGTAGTCAATCCATTGATCAACTTAGCTAGGAAACACACTGATCTGCTCAGGTAGGCAATCCACTAATCTGCTTATCTAGGCAACACATTGATCTGATCAGGTAGGCAATCCACTGATCTTCTCATCTAGGCAACATACTAATTTTCTTGGGTAGGTAATCCACTGATCTACTCAGCTAGGCAACATACTAATCTACTCAGGTAGACAATCCACTAATCTACTCAGTTAGGCACTCCATTGATCTGATCAATAATCTCACACAAAACTTGTCCAAATATGCTCAACAAGCTCACATAGAACTTGTCCAAATCATCTCAACAAGCTCACACAGAACTTGTCCAAATTTGCTCAATAAGCTCACATAGAACTTGTCCAAATATGCTCAACAAGTTCACACAGAACTCAACCAAATCTGCTCAACAAGCTCACACAGAACTCGTCCAAATATACTCAACAAGTTCACACAGAACTCATCCAAATATGCTCAACAAACTCACATAGAACTTGTCCAAATCTGCTCAATAAGCTCACACAGAACTTGTCAAAATCTGTCCCAAAAATTTTCCATAAAGTTATCCAGAAATATATCCCAAAAGCCTTCTCAAAGTCTTAATCAATCATACTCAAGTAGTACTCAAATATCATCTATAAATCTTATGAAGGCAAGGCTCGAATATGAACTCAAAAATGAATGGTTATACACTCTTCAAAGGATGACAACTATGATCCACAATGATCTCAACTCAAATCAATCTCATAGAAGCATAAAGAGAATTGTTAGAGACACAATATGTTCTATACTCAAATCCAATATCTTTTTCAACTCAAGGTAATCTCATAGAAGCATAAAGAGAATTGTTAGAGACTCAATATGTTCTATCCTTAAATATCAATATCAACTTAAATATAGAATATAGAATAGTTTGTTTCATGGAACTTGAACAACCACTTCACACAATCACTTGACTAGGCTCAAACAACTCTTCTCAACCAACTACCACAAGGAAAAACTCTTTCTTAAAAACCCTAGTCCAAGAATGTATCAACCAACTCAAATATTTCCAACAATGTGCAACCACAAATCTCACATAATAATGATACTCGTGTTCTTCTCAAGTTCAAGTTCTTTGCATAACCAATGGGCTTCAACAACAATACTTATAAAACAAGGTTTAAACACAACTGTAAAACCAGAAAACCTTGAAGCATTCAACTAACCACTTTTGAAAAGGAAACCACAATCAATCCTTTTCTCTCCAATGATATTTCAAAAATCATCCACAATAAAAAAATAATAGGATAATGTTCCCATACATTTTATGAAGATTAAGAAACCCCTTTGGAAATCTGCCACACTCAACACACTTTGAAAAATAATAAAACAACCTTCACTTTGAACGCCTTTACAAAAACAGAAATATCTCTTTACATACACCTTATTTCTCCATCTAATCAATTTAATCAAATATCCCTCGAAATAATATTTTCAACGATATATAATATGGTCTACTTCTAAAAGAGGAAAAAACCAAAAAATTCTCTTTTTTGAAAAGTGCATTTCAACCCTTATATCTTTTCTTCCAAGTAAATAAAAATTTAATCAAACATTATTCCCTTAGCATCACCTTATTCCTCAAACATTAGGCGATAATAAAAAAAAATATTCAATAAAATGTTTACTTACCTCTTAGAGGGAATCAAACCCTCGTCACTTCCCACTCAACACCACAAGCGCGGTGCCAAAGACCATGTGAGCTATCTGCTCCAATAGGACAGAGAGCAAAAGTGCTCCCTATATTTTGTTGCCCTTGCTCATGCCAAAAATGTGTGTCAAATGATATTCTTCCACACTCTATGAAAATCAAACATGGTGGGAATTGAACGCATGCCCTGTTGCAACCAAAAACTCTAGGCTTCCCAAGCTCACCGTTGGACCACGCTATCACATCGAAGGATTTCGGGGTTTTCGTTTTTTGTTCTCTTCGTTTGATGCTTAGAATTTTGAATTGAAAGTCTTTGCATATATACATATGCAACCTTCCTTTAATTTCACATACGTCAGCACATTAATTATTAATTTTCTTTTGATGGCGCATGGTTTTTATGGCATCGGTGATGACTTTAATTTTAATTTTAAAATTTAAATTTAAATTTTAAATAGTTAAAATTTAACCTAAATATTTAAAATTAAATATCTCCATCACCAGGGCACATTTTTCGATGAAACAAAAATCCAACCTGGGTTTTGAGAGAGACCCATTTCAAATCTGCCATCCATGGTTTTAAATAAAATATTTTATTTTTCCTGCCTTGGATTTCACAAAAACCCTGTATATATCCATGCTTTCCAAAATATCATAAATCCTTATTTATGAAATACTTTGGCCACCAAAACTCAATGTGATCCATGTGACATCAATGACAACATAAAATACCTCAAATTTCTAAAAATCTCCCCCTTTGGCATTGATGGAAACACCTCTAATGCAAATCACTACAATCACTGCAAAAATCATTTTTGATAATCAAAGTTGCTCCCCCTGACTCAATACTCTCTTTGGAGGCTGCTCCCCCTAACTAAATGCTCTCTTTGGAGGCTTATCCCCCTAACTCAAATCTCTCTCCCTTACTTAAATCTCTCCCCTTTGACATCAATGGCAAAAGGGACACCTATGGGGCTAAAATATATGACTCTTAAGGTTAGGTCCGTCACCACCTTCTCTCTTGAGGTGATTAATTTTGGGGTGGGAGTACTTTTACTCCCATATTACATTATTTCTTTCCTCTATCAACTTCCTTCCATGTTTTCTTGATATCCTTCTCTTGATCAATTACTTGATCTTCTTGTTTAGAAATTGTTTGACCTTCTTGCCTTGAACCTATTTGGAATTTATTCCTACACCATTTTGCAATATGTCCAAAGTTATTGAAATTAAAACACTTGATATTGTAGCCTTTGGATGGTTCCCAAATCCTGAATTATTTCTTGAAATAATTTCCATATCCATTCCTTTTTTGAAACCTGTATTATGAAGCTCTATTTTGATGACGATTATGACCATGAATTCTGAATTGTGTAGATCTAAAACCAAAACTATTTTGCTCATTTTATTTGCACTAAGAAGCTCTATGACCAATCTTGTTGCATAAGAAGCAATGTCCCTGAAAACCATACCTTATTTCTTTGAAGTTTCTTCTAGAAAAATCAAACTTCTTTGATCCATGGACCCTGCAGTGTATAGCACTATGTCCAAATCTACAAGAAAAACAATATCCTTGAAAAGCCCTTTGTTCATGCCTTGGTTCCTCATAACTTTCTTGACCATTATCCCTATGATAATTTTCAATTTGTGCATTGCATACTTGAACCTTATTTGTAGTATCTAAATCATTTTCCTTAATTTCTTCCTTGCTTTCCTCTTCATGTATTTCTTTTCCTTTTGAACTTGATTCACCTATCTCAAAACAAGATCCAAACTAGATATTTGGAGCCATAGGAACTTTGAAATTTTCTTTATAAAACTTAGGGGCTTCCTTGCTTTCATATTTAAGAACTTCCTTTCATTTTGAGTGTGATTCCTTTTGGAAGTGAGATATGACCTTAAAATAAGTTTTCACTCCTTTTTGAACCTTTTCGTCTAATGTGTCATTGTAGGGCCTTATATAAAATGAACACAATAAGATATTTTACAAATGAAACAGGGTTACAATATATAGGCATAAGCCTATATGAAATACATGACACTTGTCAAGTGAAACTGACAAGTGTCAAGGAAGGCATAGTGCACATTACATTAATTCTAACATTCCCCCTTAATGTGCACTATCCTAACTAAAGAAGAAACAAAACAAGTCAACATTAGGTAACATTCCCCCTTAATGTTGACTTCTCTAAAACAACCTATCATCCTCTCTTATTGCTGATTTGGTCTAGGCTCATGCTCTTTGCACTTGGCTCTCCAAATATGAATAATGCTAGATTAACTATGTATACATCTCGGTCTGTTGCCTCAGGGTCAGCCTCTTCCACGGTCTGTTGCCACTATTTTAGCCATCTAAGTGCCTCAGGGTCATCATGGGTGCCTCAGGGTTAGCCACTTTTGGGTCTGTTGCCTCTACAGGTCATCCTCAAAGGATGTTGCCTCTCGTAGGTCACTGACTAGCTCCACCATAAATATCAAATCCCTCCTTATGGTGAACTCAATCTAGAAGGTGTCGGTCTCTGCCAAAAATGCACCTTAATACAAAAGAAATATGAGCCATGAAATACAATAAAATTGAGCCTTAGAATCCAAGTGTGGAGGAGAAGAAAGAAGAATAGAAGAGAATCTTCTGAAGTGTCTTCATCTGTAGTCTTTAGAAGTAGATCCGAAAAAAACCTCGGATAGAGTCTAGGGTGTCTATGTCTATAGTCCCTAGAATAAGTGTCCTTATGGTAGTCACCTCATCTTATCGGAATGCATGGGTAACCAGCCACTACATCCGCCAAGTAGATAGAGGTGAATACTAGATACTAGGTTCACTTACAAGTACCTTGGGAGTGTCGGGTACAACCGAAAGTGCACTCCAAGGTAGAAAAACTTTGAGGCTAAAAAAATCAATTGAAATAGCCTCAAAATTACAATATGACACCACCATTGTGTCCGTCGTGGAAAACCGTTTCCAACGACTATAAATACCCCTATATTCCACTATCAAAGGGGCCTTCATCATGTGGAAAAAACATCATGCCTATCTAAGGCAGAAAATAATTATCGCATGAGGCGGAATAAAAAACAGACAGTTTTCAATTTTCCCACACAGGGGAATTACATTGGCCTATCTAGGCCATCATCAGTTGTCAAATGAAGTTGTACAATAAGGAGCCATGTGGGCCTCCCACTTCCACTTCCACTCTTCCATGTGGAAAAAGCATTAAAAAGGCAATTGGGTGTAGTGTCTGTACTGTCAACAAGCTAGTATGGCAGCCCTCTAACTGAAAGAACATAGGAACACAACAACCCATAACCACCCGTAACAACAAGGCATGCAATAATAACAACTCTCCATTAAAAAATAGAACTTCCTATTTCTTTCTCATTGTCCATTAGACGACGCCTGAAATCAATGCAGACGTTCGACCACCACCATTGTCGTCAACTCCATAAGATTTTCTATCGACGACACTGAATGGAACGCTGTCTCCTACAAACGCATCCACAGTCACTCAAAAAAACAATTAAATTTGCATGCGCTTCTGTGCAAACCAAAAACTTTGATCATTTTGGTGTGCATTTCATCACCTTCACCATGCATGGCCTCCTCTTCCTACGCGCTTGACGTCACCGCTGAGGAAAAAAGAAAAAAAATAGAATATTCCCCATCACCGGCCATTATCGACGACAATGAAAAAGATGTGATAGAAACAGGAAAAATCGGCCATTATGGGTTAAATCCGCCATAGCCGCCCTCCTCAGCGTGTAGAGTAAAACTAACGGTGCTCCAAAAGGCATATGAGTCACGATAGCGATGCTCCAAGAAACTATCACGGACATCTTCAGTCACAGATGTTGTCACCAATGGATCTGAGAATAGGTGAAACACCATTCTAAGTGGGGCCAAGTTACAAATCCTCTTGGGTCTGAATATCCAATCCTCTCTGCATAGCACCTCAGTTCCAGTAATATTACCTGCGACTGTGGATTGCTCAACATAAAATGGAGCGGCATAAAAAAAAATGGCACAAATCCTCTCTACTCTTCATGAGAGCTCCACACTCTACGTATTACATCTAGCTTCTAGAAGTTAGTTGCGGTAACACTCCATCAATCACTGCGCTGCTACTCCATCCACGAACATTAGTTTTCAAGAAACAAAATAAAACTGATTTTATAAATTGTGTGAAGACAATCGCGTGGCCCACCTGGCCACGCTTGCTGGCCCACCTGGAATTTTCAATGTTCTTCCACCATGCAAATGAGATTGCCATTACTGCAAAACACTAAAAAATGTTGCAGCTACCATGAATGTAGCAGATCATCACGATCATAAAAAAATCACAATTTTAAAAAAAATCACGGCCATTTTTCTTCGGAACAAACGATAACTGCAGGTGGCTATTTTTTTTAATACAAGAAGATCCCATTAAATCAATCACCCATAACCGTCGTGGATAATTGCAATAGTCTGTCTGCCTTCATGTCTTAGGCGAGGCTCTTCATTCCAGAAAAAACTTTAGATCTGCAAATATACGCACCCAACATCCAACAAATCACAGCACCATGAAGTTTTTGTTTCTACCTCGGGGATTCTATTGATCCACTATCTGCTCTTGAACTCCATCACCATCGTACATTAGCGAACAAAACTCCAAGCATCGATATCCGCAAAGCAAGTAGTATCATCCACGCTCAATGCAAAAAATTGTTCCTCCAAATGTAATGGATCTGCATGGAAAACTCAAAAAAAAATTAAAATGACCTCCCAATTTTTAATATTTTTACCATCTGGTTTCTGATCCATCAAATTATGGAGAGCATACTCCCTCGGTAAAAAAACTTAAAAAAAATAGGGAAGAAAAAAAAATCATGGGGGAGGGAGGATTTCCATGAGGGAAATCCCCCCTCAAGAGGTTTCACAGGGCAGGGAAAGCCCGCTCTGATACCAAATGTAGGGCCTTATATAAAATAAACACAATAAGGTATTTTATAAATGAAACAGGGTTACAATATATAGGCATAAGCCTATATGAAATACATGACACTTGTCAAGTGAAACTGACAAGTGTCAAGGAAGGCATAGTGCACATTATATTAATTCTAACAGTCATGTCTTGTCGTTATTACCCTTAGTTCTTAATTCATACTTTCTTCTATTCTTTTTGCATTTAGAAGCTCTTATATGAGATTAATGATTGTCTGAAGTAGTTCTCTGATTTTGATATATGTTTGAATCTTGTTTTCAAGATTTTTGTATTCTTATTTTAGCCTTTTGACTTCTGATTTTTGTTTTCTTGGCTCATCCTCTTCCTTTTTTATTACCAAAAGTGAGACTTATTTATCTCAATTGTTACTGAAATCATTATAATATTCTATAGCAAACAAACTATCATGATTTCTTTGACCATGCATGTTTACTTGATGTGTCATCTCATCTTCACTGTCACTGAATCCATTACAATATCCTAATTTGTGATCTCTTCGACCACAGACAAAGCACTATTCTCTTTCACCTTCTATTCCAAGGAATATATGTTGTTCCTTTTCATCATCTAACTTATCTCTATCACTATGATCTGAGATATCACTTGCTTCTACAATGTAGTAAGATTTCTTTACCTTACAAAAAAATTTCTTCTTCTCATACCTATTTTGCTTGTATCTATCATCTTTGTCATGCTTATGCTTTCCATCTTATTTTCTTCTATGAACCTATTTTTCATCATAACTATTTTTTTCATGTGGACACTTGTGTGCATAGTGACCAAGATCACCATACTTGTAGCATCTGAATTTACTCATATCCCTAAAATTCCTTGAGTACTTATTCCTTTTGATGAAGTTAGCTTCCTCAAAATTAACTAGATCTCTATCTATCTCTGGAACCTTCCCTTTCTCTTTCTCTGAAGCCTTGAATGCAATATCTTTTATTGGAACCTAATGCTTACTCACCCTCATCTCATAAGTTGTGAGAGTTCCTTGTATTTCTTCCATTGTTAGCTTATTGATATCCATTATTTCTTCTATTGCTCAAACCTTTGCATCATACTTCATGGGAAGTGATCTCAAATCCTTTTGAGTAACTTCTGATTATTTCATATCAAACCATAGGCCTCTCGTGGTGTTAGTAATCTCATCAACTCGAAGTAAAAACTTTGCAATATCTTCAAAATCTTCCATTTTCAATTCCTCAAATCTTTTTCTATGAGTTTTTAGTTTTGACAACTTTACCTTGGAATATACTTCATAAATATTCAGCAACTTGGTCCACATTTAATTAGCTAAATTACATACCATGATCTTTGAAAAATTTGTCTCACATAGCCCACTCAAAATACAATTTATTACCATTGCATTGATATCAACTAATTTCCTAATAATATTATTTGCCTCAGGATCACCTTCAACCTTATACTCTTTTTCAACCATATGCCATACCTCATATCCTTGTGATATCAAGTAGTTCTTCATTTTCATGCTCTAGAAAGTATACTTGTTACCATCAAACAGTGGTGCCTTATTTGTAGATGATCCATTCTGTGAAGCCATCTATGTTCTTGTAAAATCTTCCCTCAAGATATTAGCATTTTTGAAGGAACTTGCTTTGATACCAATTGAAGAACACAAGATTATACTAAGAGGGGGGTGAACAACATAGCACCCACTTTTTACTTTCTTTCAAACCAATATAAATTAATTTCCTTAATTGCAATAACCAAATATAGTTGTGTGCATTAATAAATTAGATAACAATAGTAATTAAGAGAACAAGTCACCACACACAATTGAGACACAAGATTTAACGTGGTTCCCCCAATATGGGGTACTCCACAAGATAATCTCTTTATAATATTTCACACATAAATAAGGATCCTTATCTAATACAATGATTACTTTGATCTGCTAAAAGATAGGTAATACACTGATCTACTCAGGTAGGTAATCCACTGATCTACTCAGCTAGGCAATACATTGATCTGCTCAGGTAGGCAATCCACTGATCTACCCAGCTAGGCAACACACTGATCTACTCAAGTAGGCAATCCACTGATCTACTCATCTAGGCAACAAATTGATATGCTTAGGTAGGCAATCCACTTATCCTCTCATCTAGGCAACACACTGATCTGCTCAGGTAGGCAATCCAATGATCTCCTCAACTAGGAAACACACTGATCTTCTTAGGTAGGCAATCCACTGATCTTCTTAGCTAGGCAACACACTGATCTACTCAGGTAGGTAATCCATTGATCTGCTCAGCTAGGCACTCCATTGATCTACTCAACAAGCTCACATAGAACTTGTCCAAATATTCTCAACAAGCTCACATAGAAATTATCCAAATCCACTCAACAAGCTCACACAGAACTTGTCCAAATCTGCTCAAAAATCTCACACAAAGCTTTTCCAAATATGCTCAACAATTTCACACAGAACTTGTCCAAATATTCTCAACAAGCTCACACATAACTTGTCCAAATCTGCTCAACAAGTTCACACATAACTCGTCCAAATATTCTCAACAATCTCACATAGAACTTGTCCAAATATGCTCAACAAGTGTACACAAAACTTGTCCAAATCTGCTCAACAAGCTCACACAGGACTTTTCCAAATCTTTCCCAAAAACTGTCCACAAAGCTATCCAAAAATCTATCCCAAAAGCCTTCTCAAAGGCTCAATCAATCATACTCAAGTAATAATCAAATATCATCCACAAATATTATGAAGGCAAGGCTCAAATATGAACTCAAAAATCAATGTTAATACACTCTTCAAAGGATGACAACTATGATTCACAATGATCTTAACTCAAATCAATATCATAGAAGCATAAAGAGAATTGTTAGAGACTCAATATGTTCTATACTCAAATCCAATATCTTTCTCAACTCAAGGCAATCTCATAGAAGCATAAAGAGAATTGTTAGAGACTCAATATATTCTATCCTCAAATCTCAATCTCAACTTAAATTCGAAATATAGAATAGTTTATTCCATGGAACTTGAACAACCACTTCACACAATCACTTGACTAGGCTCAAACAACTCTTCTCAACCAACTACCACAAGGAACAACTCTTTCTTACAAACCCTAGTCTAAGCATGTATCAACCAACTCAAATATTTCTAACAATGCTCAACCAAAAATCTCACATAAAAATGATACTCATGTTCTTCTCAAGTTCAAGTTCTTTGCATAACCAATGGGATTCAACAAAAATGCTTATAAAACAAGGTTTAAACACAACTCTCAAACTAGAAAACCTTGAAGCATTCAACCAACCACTTTCTAAAATGAAACCACAATTAATCATTTTCTCTCCAATGATATTTCAAAAATCAACCACCATAAAAAAACAATAGGAGAATGTGCCCATACCTTTTATGAAGATGAAAAAACCCCTTTGGAAATATTCCACACTCAACACACTTTGAAAAATAACAAAACAACCTTCACTTTGAACCCCTTTACAAAAATAGAAATATCTCTTTACATACACCTTATTTCTCCATCTAATCAAGTTAATCAAATATCCCTCAAAATAAGTGTTCCAACGATATATAATATGGTATACTTCTAAAAAAGGAAAACACCAAAAATTTCTATTTTTCTAAAAGTGCATTTCAACCCTTATATCCAGTCTTCCAAGTAAATAAAAATTTAATCAAACATTATTCCCCTAGCATCACCTTATTCCTCCAACATTAGGCAATAAAAAAAAATATTCAATAAAAAGTTTACTTACCTCTTAGAGGGAATCGAACCCTCGTCACTGCCCACTCAACACCACAACCATGGTGCCTAAGACCATGTGAGCTATCTGCTCACATAGGACAGAGAGCAAAAATAATCCCTATATTTTGCTACCCTTGCTCATGCTAAAAATGTGCGTCAAATGCTATTCTTCCACACTCTACGAAAATAAAAAACGATGGGAATTGAACGCATGTCCTGTTGCAACCAAAAATCCACACTTCCCAAGCTCACCATTGGACCTCACTATCACATCGAAGGATTTCAGGGCTTTTACTTTTTGTTCTCTTCATTCGATGCTTAGACTTTTGAATCGAAAGTCTTTGCATATATATATATATGCAACCTTCCTTTAATTTCACATACGTCGAAACCTTTAATTATTAATTTCCTTTTGATGGCGCATGGTTTTTATGACATCGACAATGACTTTAATTTTAATTTTAAAATTAAAATTTAAATTTTAAATAATTAAAATTTAAACTAAATATTTAAAATTAAATATCTCCATCACCGGGGCACCTTTTTCGATGAAACAAAAATCCAACCTGGGTTTTAAGAAAAATCCATTTCAAATCTACCATACATGGTTTTAAATAAAACATTTTATTTTGTCTGCCTTGGTTTTCACAAAAACCCTATATATATCCATGCTTTCCAAAATATCATAAATGCTTATTTATGAAATACTTTGGCCACCAAAACTCAATGTGATCCATGTGACATCAATGACAACATAAAATACCTCAAATTTCCAACACCAAAATCTAGACACTTGACATCCATCCATATCTTCCTGTCACTTTCATCCATTACTTATATATATTTATATATATTTATTCAATATATATTTAAATAATAATATTTTATATAATTTATTTATATATTTAATAAATATTTATATATTTATATAAATTAATCCCAACCATCCATCATTATTTAATCCCAGCCATTCACCCACCTTAATCCATGCCACATACCCAGATTTAATCTTCACACTCCATCATGTTTTAATCTTGACCACACAAATTGTGTCGTTGAAACCCTAACGTGCCCTAGGAGAGATTATAAAGAGGAGTCATTTTTACAACTCAACCCCTAACAAAAAAATTTCTAAGCCTTAGGTTTTCTAAAATTTGAGTGTTGTTGCTCACTGTCGCATCTGCCTCTATCACCGTCCACATTGCACGAACCAGATCTACTTCTGTAGACTCTACTCTAGTCCCCCAAGCACCTCTGGGAATATCTTGTTCATCCTCGAGCACCTCTGGGTGTCTTCCACCATAAATGAGCACATTTGTATGCCTTCCTTCCATCACTAAGTGCCTTTGAGTACCTTTTGCTATTGTCAAGTACCTACGGATATTCATAGACCTATTTTTGTAGTCCAACAATACCTCGGGTGTCGCTAGGGCACCTGCATACTAGATCCTGCAACAATGACGAAGAAAAAAGATCAAAAAATTAATGTGACAAGGTAATTTATTTATTGTGTTTATTATTTACTCTTTAGATCTATCTATAGCTTCAATTTTTACAACTAGGGTTAGTAATTTTCTTATTGATGGCCTCACATAGTGGAGCCCTCACAGATATTATTGACTTTTTATTGTTGTTTTTTGTTTGCAGGTTTAGAGATCAAGTTTATTGGAAGTTGCTAAAGCATTTGAGTGGTCCAACCTATGGATATATGAATCCCACTCACCTTACTATTGAGATCAAGTCGAGCATGAAGACACCACCCTTATTTGTTATCTATGGTTTTAGAGAACCCTAGCATATTAAAATCATTGTATTGAATAATAAAATATTGTAAACCTCTCTCTAGGGTGCATTTGGTTGTAATATCAAAGATCCACCTAATAATAAGAATAAAATTTTATTTTTGTGCAATCGTCTATGATTATTTTGCTTTACTTATTTATTTAAAATTATTGTTTGGTGTTTTTCTATTTATTATCTACACCATGAAACCCAATCCTAGAATCAGTTGCATGAATGCAATAGGCAGGTAGTCAAGAATCATAGGAGTTGCAAGAATGTAATAACTAGTATCTCATGAACTTGGAAGGAGTTGTATGTATACAATAGATAGTTTACTTGTGAGTATTCACACCTTGATCGAGTAGGATTGAGTAAGTGGAAAAACCTATTCAGGAGATAGCATTGGTGAATCCTTGATCAAGTAGGATCCAGAGATCAATTTAGTTGTCATCGAAGTGACAATAACCTTAGTTAGCTCAAAAAGGCATGGTAACTAAGATCCAAGGCTCTACATTGAATAACATATCTAGGAGTAGCTAGAGTCAGATTAGGAAATTGGAGTCTCATTTTAAGTTTATGGGATTTAAAGGGTAATCCCTATGACATGGTCAGATGGTCCTATACTGAGAAGGATATAGGAAAGGTGGGGGACCACTTAAGAAATACTTCTAAATGCATAGGTTTAGTAAGGTGAACCCTAGAATTTATGGGAGTTGGTCTCTCATATCCACTGAGTATCATCTACAATGACTTAGAACTCAAATTTGGTAAAGCCTTGTATGCTGAATTAATTATTATAAGGGTTTCTCCCTTGATAGCTTGTGTTTTATAAGTGCTCTTCAAAAAAAATAGATTGGTATTTTTAGGTTTTTATACTTTTCTAATTCAAACTCCTTCATAGGAACTTGTAAACCTTGTCTTATCCTTCCTTTTCAAAATCTATAAATTCAACCATTCATTTGCAAAAGGGACAATGTTTTTTGTAATTATTCTTTATGAATTATTTATAATAATGCATGATTCTTGATGTGATATTGAAGATTTATTGATACGCTTTTGTGATGCATTCAATTCTACTAGTGAATTTATTCCTATTATTCTTTGTAGGCTCTTGTATCCTTCATTTAATGTACATTTTTTGGTGTCAAATATGTTGATACCTTACATGCAAGAGTGTGAAGAACACAAGCTTATCTTGAGAGGGGGGTGAATAGTATAAGACCACTTTTTACTTTTCTTTCCAAATCAATATTATGCAATGTATAGATAGCAATATCAACAGTAGTAATTAAAGCAATGCACAAATCACCACACACAATAGAGACACCAATTTAACATGGTTCACCCAATGTGGGTTACATCCATAGAGAAAATATTTCACTAAAATTTTCTCAATCAATCTCTTGGGAATCCTTCCCTATTACAAAATTTATGGAACTCTATCCAAATGATATACCAATACCCTAAATCAAGTTCATGGATATCTATCCATAGGATAACTCCTTATCCTTTGCTATGGCTGGTGATTCTCTAAAAGACTACTGCCTCCACTGCACTGGCTTGTGGATCTCTCTCCACTGAAGACTATTTTCCCCACTCATAAGACCTATTCTCACTGCCATGGATAATGGATATCTAACCACTAGAGACTATTGTCCTTTCTACTCTGTCACATCCAAATATATGTGTCAAAATTGTACTAAACATAGTCCTCCAGTCTAGCACAAATTTGGTCAATCTCTATCTCTGGTATAGTATAAACTTGTCCTCAAATATACACCAAAATCTGCTCCACAAGTCCACTCAGAACTTGCTCAAATCTGTTCAACAAGTCCACTTAGAACTTGTTCAATCCACTCAATAATTCCACTCAGAACTTGCTCAATTCTGATCAATAAGATCACTCATAACTTGCTTAATCTTCTCAACAAGTACACTCAGAACTTGCTCAAATCTGCTCAACAAGTCCACTCAAAAATTGGTCAATTTTGCTTAACAAGCTCACTCATAACTTGCTCAAATATACTCAACAAGCTCACTAAGGACTTTCTCAAAAATTCTCAACAAGATCACTCATAACTTACTCAACAAGCTCACTCAAAACTTGCTCAAATCTGCTTAACAAGCTCACTCAGAACTTGCTCAAATATGCTCAACAAGCTCACTCATAACTTGCTCAAATCTATCCAAAAAGACAACTCAAGACTTGCTAAAATCTTCCCAACAAGTCCACACAGAACTTGTCCAAATCTGCTCAACAAATCCACATAGAAGTTGTCCAAATCTTCTCAACAAGTCCACACAAAACTTGTCCAAATATGCTCAACAAGTCCACACATAATTTGTCCAAAAACTCATAGAAACATAAAGAGAATTGTTAGAGAACCAATATGTTTCAACTCAATGCTCAATCACTTTTCAACTCAAATCATAATATAGAATATTTTATTTTATGTAACTTGAACAATCACTTCAAACATCCACTTGAATAGGCTCAATAAACTTTACTCAACCAATCACTCAATGATACACTTATTTCTCACAAACCCTAGTCCAAGTATATAACCTTCAAATCAAAATGTTTCCAACAATGCTCAACAACAAATCTCATATAACAATTATACTCATGTTCATTTCAAACCCTAGTTCAAGTTCTTCACATAACCAATGGATTCAACAACAATGTTTATCAAACAAGGTTTTAACAACAACTTTTTATTCTAGAAAACCTTGATGCATTAACTCAAAAACTCTCAAAATTAAACCCTAATCAAGTCCTTTTCACTCCAAAATTATTTTCCAGAAAACCAGTCAATCAACTTAACTATGGAAGAATGTGCTCGTACCTTTTTCTTGATGATGAAGGGATATCATAAATCTGCCACAACCACAACAACTTCTATGCCAATATCAAAGAGGTTAGAAGATAAATCTTTCTCACAATATAATGCAAATACTCAAATACACCTTATCACTCCACATTTCAAAACAACCATGAACATACATAAAATATTTATCCAATAACACCTTATAAACTCCCAACTAGAATAAACTTAATATCCACAAAAAATTAATTCAAACCTCTTTAATTTATTTTAATGGCAAGAGAAACTTTGATAAAAATCAAATCAACATTCTTTATGGTTCCAAAGATATAAATCACTTCATAAATAAAACAACCTCACATTAATCCTTATTACTCCACAATAATAAAAATCAAATATCAAATCAACAACCTTTTTCAAACCCTTATAACTCCAACAATAACATAAATCAAACACACAACTTTTCACAGACCCTTATTACTCCACAATATCCTTTGAAAAACCTTAGGCAAAAATTAATTATCAAAAAGTTACCTTTACCTCTTAGTGGATTTCGAACCCATGTTCTCTACCTCCGTAAGTGATCTAGTCATAGCTATAACCTCCATGTGCACTGGATGCACGATTAAGAGCCTAAGCACTATTTGTTTTCTTTGTCCTCAATTGGTATGCAAAAACCACATGTAAAATGAGCTTCCTTGGTGCCCAAGACACACCACTCCATGTGAATTGATGAGATGCTTCCTAAACTCCCAATGCCTTCGCTAAAATGTGCACTTCAGTTGGCAATTTTGGGTACCTTGGGTACATTGCCTTTGCTCTAAGTGTAGATGTTGTCATTGATGTCAAAGATTTCTTGAAGCAATTTGATTTGTTGTCAAAGCATGTGTTTTGATGAAGGTCTCATTTTGAACAGTGAGTTTCCAAGAAGATTAGAGTAGCCCAGTTGCAAAATATCAAGAAAAAGACAAGTAAGAAAAAGTATGCAGGTGGCTAGAAAAACTGTCGCGATTTTGTGACATGTTTGAGGAGAGAGAAAGTGTTGGCAAAACTGTCATGATTTCGAGACATGTTTGAGGAGAGAGAAAATTCTGGGAAAACTATCATGATTTCACGACATGCTGGAAGGAAAAGACGAAGCAGGCAAAACTATCATGATTTCGTGACATGTTGGCAGAGAAGAAGAGCAAGATGGAAAGTGTCGCGATTTCACAACATGTCGCATTTTCACGACTCGAAAAGTGCAGGAAGGCAGAGAAGGAAAAGTGTCACGATTTCGTGACATTCTGCAAAGAAGGCTATATGGATGAGAAAGTGTCATGATTTCGTGACATGTTGCAGAAGAGAGTCCGCAATGTGAACTTTCATGATTTCGCGACAATATTGAAGAGAGAGAAAGTGATTCAGGAACTATCATGATTTCACGACATGATGCAAAGTTCCAAGTAAGGGCTGTCGCATTTTTGCGACATGCTGCAGAGGTCGAGTTGAGGACTGTCGCAATTTCATGACATGTTGTAGAAGCTTGAAATGGGAACTGTCGTGATTTCGTGACATGCAGCAAAGTGAAGAGCCTGAAAGGAGAAGCGTTGCGATTTCACGACAAGCTGCAAAAGAAAGCGTACGAAAGCCAAAAGTGTCACGATTTCATGACAGGCAGTAGAGAAAGCGTACGAAAGCGAAAAGCATCGTGATTTCGTGATAGGTTGTAGGAAAATATTTCAGAAGCTAAAAGCATCGCGATTTTGGAACAGGATGAAAGAAAAATGTACGGATGCAGAAAGTGTCACGATTTCGCGATAGGCAGAAGTGAAGAAGCCAACAGGATGAAGATGTCACGATTTCATGACATGTCGTAGTTTCGCGACCAGAAGGCAAGTGCAAACTCTAGCGTAGGAAGATGTGATTTTGCGACATGTCACAGTTTTGCGACTCTAAGAGGAGAGAGACTGTACGACGTCAGTAATGTCATGATTTCGTGACAAAAGCAAAGAAGAAGGCCATGAATATAGAAGGGTCATGATTTTGCGACAGAAGTGAAGATGACATCAGCAAGAGGCAAAAGTGTCATGATTTCGTGACAAAAGCACAAAGGAAGTCGACAAAGTCCAAGGTGTCACGATTTCACGACAGTAGGCTAAAGAAGGTGTACGACAGGTGAAAGTGTCACGATTTCATGACAGAAGCAGAAAGGAAGTCGACAAAGGCCAAGGTGTCGTGATTTTGTGATAGCAGGCAAATGTGTCGCGATATCATGAAATGTTGTAGTTTCGCATGGATAGCTATAGAACCAGAGGCGATTGAAGGACAGAGTTAACCTTGAGCCAACATAGTTAAATCTGGGCCGACGTAGCGTAGGGTTTTACAGCCGACATAGTTTAAGGATTACAGTTGACTAAGTTTGAGAGTTTTTTATCATGAAATTTATTGTATAAAAGGAGGGTTGTTTGAAGAGATTTAGGATCGATCGGGTGTGCGTTCAAAGTATGATTTTCATAGATAGAGTGCGGGGAAAAGTTTGATCATCGAGGAACAGAGTGTGCGAAGGCTATGCTGTTGTGGTTGCGCAGAGGTGCATAAGTGGATATTTGATCGAGCATTGTAATTGCACAAAGGTGCAATTTCAAGGACATTAGTGCCAGACCGAAGGATTGTGTTTGGTGTAGATAAGAGGACCGACTGTGCGGTGATAGAGTTGAGGATAGATATCTCCAGTCATATCAGGGAAGACAGGTGTCTTATGTGGATAGAGTTCCACTTGCTAAGGGCAAAGGAGGTAGAGGTCTTCGATAGGATCATCATTAAGAGCAGAACTAGGGGAAGGTGTCTCCTTTGGGTTGGTGCCCATAAACTTTGTAATCGGGAAAAGTTTCCCAGAATTTGAGGTGATAAAATTTAGTGAGAAATTTTATTCGTGGAGTAGCCCGCATTGGGTGAACCATGTAAATTGCTATGTCTCTTTGTGGATGGTGTGTTGTGCATTGTTTTAATTGTTGCTTTTAATTTTGCTATCTCTGCACTGCATAATACTGTTTTGAAAGTTGAATTGAAGAAAAAATAAAAAGTGGTCTTATACTGTTCACCCCCTCCTCTCAGTATAAGCTTGTGTTCTTCAACTTCCAATGGACCACCGTGTCCTATGCATTTCAATCAATGTGCCCTTCATATTTTATCCTCTACCTGGCGCTAAAGACAAGCGAAATTTCTTGTCTTCTTCCTCATGATCAAAAAGCACAAAAATATTTCACCTTTTATTGCATACATTAATCAATCAAAGGTATAATTTTTGAATGCATCCTTGGCAATTATTTATACAAAAATTCCTTTGTTGCTTGGACGTTGGCGCTTTCACCTTTTATTACATGATGTCGACGCTCCCACCTTTATAATTTATAAATTATTTAAATTCTAAGGAATTTTAATTTTATAAATTATTTTTATAAAATTTAACTTTGGGTTTAAACTTAAATCTTTAAATGTAATATATTCTGCCACCATGGGTTTACCATAAATCCTCATAAAATATTATTTTGCCAAATTTCTCTTCAACTCTTCACATTGCTCTTGGTGTTATTTATGGTCTGCTCCATAGCATTAATGACAACTTTTCACCTTGAAAAATTTCTCTTCATATCTTTGCATTTTTCCTGGTGCTATTGATGGTGTGCTCCATAGTATTAATGATGAATTTTCATCTTAACATCAATGACAACTAAATAAGCTCAAAATGTTCAAAAATCTCCCCCTTTGTCATTGATGGAAACCCAATTTCCTTTTCCTAAAAACTTGATGTTTCCTTGTTCTGCTCCCCCTGGGACATTGCTCCCCATGACTCAATGCTCTCTCAAACCAAATCTCTCCCCCTTTGACATCAATGGCAAATTGTCACCTTTGGGGCTCAGGGCTAAGAATGAGCCTCTTATATTAGCCCTTCCTCCACCTTATTTTGAGGTGGTTAATTCTTGGGTGGGAGTATTTTTGCTCCCAAAAAGCACTGTTCTTTACCTTTATCTTCTTTTCTTCTTATCTAATTTTTTTTATTCCTCTGATTGTTTCTATCTATGTCCATGTTCCTGTCCATGTCTACATTCCTATTCCTATTCATGTTCGTGTTCATATCCATGTTCCTATTCTTGTTCTAGTTCCTGTTCATGTTCAAGTTCCTATTCCTGTTCCTGTTCATATTCCTATTCATGTCTATGTTCTTGTTCCTGTTACTATTCATACCTATTTATGGAATATCTACTCTACACCATTTTTCTATGTGACCATCATTATTTCACTTATAACACTTAACGTTATTATTCCTTGGAGGTGCAAATGTCTTAGGATTTATCCTAGTGAAGCCATATACTCTTCTATCATGAACCCTACAATTCATTGCCTTGTGACCAAACTGATTACATGAGTAACAATACCCATGGAAATGTTGTATGTTCCCATATTCTTGTATTTCATGTGTCCTGCACTGTGAATCCATGTGCCCAAACTTGTGATATGAAAATCATCTTCCATTGAAGTTTCCTTACTTGAACTCATTGGTATCTTATTCTGATTGTTGTTCCATCTGTATCTTCTATGTGCATTGTTACTATTTTTGTTGAACTCTCTATTGTCCAAATCATTCTTATATGTCTCACTTTATTTTACATTGTCTTCTTCTGAAGTATCTTCATCTAAATTTTCTTCTCCTCCAAAACTTGAAGTTGATTCTCCTTCCCATTTCTTTTGAACCTGTTCAAATCCAAGACCTGTTTTGCTTGATGTAGGATTTTGTATCTTGATGAACTTATCCAATTTCTTTGAGCTATTTTTGAACCCTTTCATCTTGACCTTGTATTCTTCTAAATATTCTCTTAGTAGTGCCACTTCTTGTTATAACTTCTCACATTCCAAGATCTTTGCTTCTAACTTATCTTTGAACCTCTTTACCTTAGCCTTTGATTTTTATAAATCCTCTATAAGCAATCTTCTCTCTTCATCACATTATTGAAACTAAATTTTAAGTTTAGAGTGTTGCTTTCTTACCTTCTTTACCATGTCAAGGGCATAAATAAGTTCTCCCTTGAGAGTCCTCATATTTATTTTCTATTGGATTGTATTCTATAGGATCACTTTCTTCTTATTTTAATGCCATTAGAAGATTTTAATCTAGTCTTTCAAGTGCATCTTCATATTCATCATCACTAAAACTATAATCATTCCTTGTACAATAATCTTCAATATGTCCAAAGTTACCACATCTAAAACACTTGAGAATTACTAGAGTCCTTTTCTTAACTTGCTCTTTTTCTTCAATCATAAATAAGACTTTATCTCTATCATTGTCTGAAAAATAACATCACTATCACTTGAGTACTTACTTGCCTTATCCACATAGTAGCTCCTCTTTTGCCTTTGGAAGAACTTTCCTTGTATGTTTTTTCCATCCTTGCTTTTATTTTGATGCTTGTATCTTTCTAATTCCCTGTTCCTATGATCCTATTTTTCTTTATCATTGTTGTTCTTAGGTTCTTGAAAATTTGTTGTAAAATGTCCATAATTTCTACAGTTGAAACACTTAATAGTTCTTAGATCTCTAGATCTTTTGGAATCTTTATCTCTTCTACCATAATTAGCTTCTTCATCATTGGATGACTCATTGCTTGATTATGACTTCTTACATTTTACCTTTTTGATTGCTTTGAAGGCTGCTTCCTTTTGAGAAATGGATATTTTGTTCTTATATCAAAATATATAAGCATACCAAGCAACTTATCTCTTGTCAAATTTTCACCATCCATTGATACTTCTATAGCAAAAACTTATTCAATGAATATTTTTGGAAGAGATCTTAATAATTTATCACAAATATCAGATTCATCAAACTTCATTCCAAGCCATTGCATATAATTAACAACCTCATCAATTCAAATTAGATAAGCACTAATATTTTCCTCTTCATTCATTCTTAATTCTTCGAGTTGTCCTTTGATATTTTGCATCTTTTTTTTCTTGACACTTTTATCTCTATATATTTTATAATTTATCCCACATCTCTTTTGTAGTTTTACAATGCACAACTTTCATAGACTCTGTTCTATGCAAGCCTCTCACAAGTGTATTCATTGCTTTTGAATTATAGTATTGTAAAAGCTTACCTTCCTTATATGTAGGAGGATTGATTAAGGGATCGTATCTAAATTCCATTGATTCCAAAATTTCATTGCCAAGTGCCATCAGGTAGATCTTCATCATCATACTCCAATACATATAGTCACTTCCATAAAATATTGGTGTTGAATTATTTGAGGATATCTCATTAGGACCCATTGTGTTCTTGTTAGCTTTTTCTTAAAGTTGTTAAACTCTTCTGAAGAAACCCACTTTGATACCAATCAAAGAACACAAGCTTATACTAAGTGGGTGGATGAATAGTATAAGACCACTTTTTACTTTTCTTTCTAGATAAATATTATGTAAAATATAGATAGCAATATCAAAAATAATAATAAAAGCAATGCAAAAATCACCACACACAATAGAGACACAAATTTAACATGGTTCACCTAATGTGGGTTAAATTTGTAGAGAAAATATTTCAATAAAATTTTCTCAATCAATCTCTTGGGAATCCTTCCCTATTACAATGTTTATAGACCTCTATCTAAAGGAGATACCAATCTCCTAAATCAAGTTCATGGACCTCTATCCATAGGAGAATTCCTTCCCCTTTGATTTGTATGGTGATCCTCTAGAAGACTATTACCTCCACTGCACTGGCTTGTGGATCTCTCTCCACTGAAGACTCTTGTCCCCACTTAGAAGACATGTCCTCACTACCTTGGCTTATGGATATCTATCCATTGAAGACTATTGGCCTCGTTGCTCTGTCACCTCCAAATCTCTATCTCAAATATGTACTAAACATAGTCCTTCGGTCTAGCACAAATTTGTTCAATATTTATCTTTGGTCTGGTACAAACCTATCCTCAAATTTGCACCAAAATATGCTCCACAAGTCCACTCATAACTTGATAAAATATGCTCAACAATTCCACTAAAAAAATGCTAAATCCTCTCAACAAGTCCACTCAAAACTTGCTCAATCTAATCAACAATTCCACTTAGAATTTGCTCAAATTTGCTCAACAAGTCCACTCAGATTTTGGCCAATTCTACTTAAATATATCACTCAGAACTTGCTCAAATTTGCTCACAAATCTCACTTAAAACTTCCTCAAATATTCTCAACAAGCTCACTCAGAACTTGCTCAAATTTTCTCAATAATCTCACTCAAAACTTGCTCAAATATGCTCAACAAGCTCACTCAAAACTTGCTCAAATCTTCTCAACAAGCTCACTCATAACTTGCTCAAATATATCCAACAAGTCCACTCAGGACTTGGTCAAATATACCCAACAAGTCCATACAAAACTTGTCCAAATCTGCTCAACAAGTCCACACAGAACTTGTCCAAATATTCTCAACAAATCCACACAAAACTTATCCAAATATGCTCAACAAGTCCACACATAACTTGTCCAAAAACTCATAGAAACATAAAGAGAATTGTTAGAGACCCAATATGTTTCAACTCGATGCTCAAACACTTTTCAACTCAAATCAGAATATAGAATAGTTTTTTTATGAAACTTGAACAATCACTTGAAACATCCACTTGACTAGTCTCAATCAACTTTACTGAACCAATAAATCAATGAAACACTTATTTCTCACAAACCGTAGTCCAAGCATATAAACATCAACTCAAAATGTTTTCAACAATGCTTAACAACAAATATCACATAATAATGATACTCATGTTCATTTCAAACCCTAGTTCGAGTTCTTCACACAACCAATGGCTTCAAAAACAATGCTTATCAAACAAGATTTTAACAACTCTTTATTCAAAAAAACCTTGAAGCATTAACTCAAACACTCTCAAAAGGAAACCCTAATCAAGTCCTTTTCACTCCAAACTTATTTTCTAGAAAACCAATCAATCAACTCAACTATGGAATAATGTGCTCATACCTTTTTCTTGATGATGAAGGGATCTCATAAATCTACCACAACCACAACAACTTCTATGCCAATCTCAAAGAGGTTAGAAGATAAATCTTTCTCACAATATAATGTAAATACTCAAATACACCTTATCACTCCACCTTTCAAAACAACCATAAACATACATAAAATATTTATCCAATAACACCTTATAAAATCCCAACTAGAATAAACTTAACATCCACAAAAAATTAAATCAAACCTCTTTAATTTATTTTAATGGCAAGAGAAACTTTGATGAAAATCAGATCAACTTTCTTTATGGTTCCAAAGATATAAATCACTTCATAAATAAAACAACCTCACATTAATCCTTATTACTCCATAATAATAAAAGTCAAATATCAAATTAACAATATTTCTCAAACCCTTATAACTCCAAAAATAACATAAATCAAACACACAACTTTTCACAGACCCTTATTAGTACACAAATATCCTTTGAAAAACCTTAGACAAAAATTAATTATCAAAAAGTTACCTTTGCCTATTAGTGGGTTTCGAGCCCACATTCTCTACCTCTGTGAGCACTCTAGCCATAGCTATAACCGCCATGTGCGTTGGATGCATGGTTAAGAGCCTAAGTGCTCTTCATTTTCTTTGTCCTCAATTGGCATGCAAAAATGACATGCAAAACAAGCTTCCCTTGGTGCCCAAGACACACCACTCCACGCGAATCCATCGTGTGCTTCCTCAACTCCCAACACCTTCACTAAAATGTGTGTTGCCAATGGACCACCATGTCCTATGCATTTCAATCAATGTGCCCTTCCTATTTTGTCCTCTACCTAGTGATAAAAACAAGCAAAATTTCTTGTCTTATTCCTCACGATCAACAAGCACAAAAACCTTTCACTTTTTATTGCATACATTAATCAATCGAAGGGGTAATTTTTGAATGCCTCCTTGGAATTTATTTATACACAAATTCCTTTGTTGCTTGGACGTCGGTGCTTCCACATTTTATTGCATGATGTCGGCGCTCCCACATTTATAATTTATAAATTATTTAAATTCTAAGGAATTTAAATTTTATAAATTATTTTTATAAACTTTAATTTTGTGTTTAAACTTAAACCTTTAAATATAATATATTCTGCCACCATGGGTTTACCATAAACCCTCATAAAATATTATTTTTCCAACTATAACTGTTTTAATGAAAAATTTTAATATTCCATCATGGGTTTACCATAAACCCTCATAAAATATTATTTTTCCAACTTTCTCTTCAACTCTTTGCATTGTTCCTAGTGCTATTGATGGTGTGCTCCATAGTATTAATGACGAATTTTCACCTTGACAACTTTCTCTTCAACTCTTTGCATTGTTCCTGGTGCTATTGATGGTGTGCTCCATAGTATTAATGACAACTTTTCATCTTGGCATAAATGACAACTAAATAATCTCAAAATGTCCATCAAAGTGGTGGCTATGTGGCAAAAAGGGTAATTTCTCCTCATGATTATTATTTATTTATTTATCTTATTGTATCTAATTTTACATCTTTTTAGTTGACTTCCAAACCTTGTCATTTCATTATTAGAAAAAATATTATTTCAAAATATTTGCAGGACTTGTATGAATTATTCAAGATTCATCAATTGCACCCTTGGACTATCACCCATAATATTTAACATTATTTCTACCTCTATAGGTACTACCTCCAAATTTACCACTAATAGGACTAGTAGACAATGATTTTTTATTTTTTTATTCTCTATTATAGCATTAGCATAATTTTTATTTTTTAGATTCTCTAATAGTAGAAGAATCTAATCCATCCAAATTTTGTAACTTAACTCTCTCTATACACCTCTACAAGAAAAATCATCATCCACATGTTTTGTAGGCTATGAATCTATTTTAAGGGTGGCAAACCTACCTTGTAAGTGAGAAATTTTATTTAGTTGGTCAATAATCAATTTTCAACCTAGTTGTTTCTTTCTCAAGCTCAAATTTATCATTTGCAACTTCTCATTGGTGAATCATAACTTTTGTAGCATTTTGGTTTTACTATATTAATTAAATATTATCTTCCAAAGTGCATATTAATTTTTTGTCAAAGGAATAGGGGTTAACACTGGTAGTAAGAAATCTTAATACCTTCCTCTAAATCATAGAAAAATTTCTAAAATCCATTGATCTTTCATATTTTCCATTTTAGTCACTTTTTGCAGGTTCACTTGCTATTGTGCAAATTTGATAGCAACAATTCTAGTTTATAGGTTGTGAAGTTATAGAGTGGTGAATCAAGTTCTATACTTCAGGTATTAGCTAGTATCTACATGTTTATAGGCAGTGATTTTGAGGAGGTGGTAAATCTAACCTCTATTTTCAAATCTAGGTATTCTTGTTTCTTTTTGTTTCTTTATATTGAATCTAAAAACATATTATTTGCTTCTTATTTTTCTAGTTTTCACACATTTAAAAGGAAATCAAAGAATTTAGGTTTTCTTTTATTGAAAAATCTAGCACAACACATAAAAGCAATTGAAAATAAAATAACCTAGGCTTTTACACTTTTTCTTTAGGCATAAAATCTAAAAGGGAGTTTAGTTTGCATCTTTAGGATAGATTTTGTTTGCTTCCATTATTCTCTTGAGCCCTTGTTAAATAGATAAAGTTTTAACTTAGTCTAGTTTTCAAGAAATAAGAAGTGCATATAGGCTAGAATTTGTCTAGTACATATTGGTTTTATTTTTGTATTCATATTACATCATATTTTTATTTATAGATCTAAAAAATATAGGTTTTTATTGAACTGAATAATAAAAAATAGATATAGGATAAATATCTAAGATACCCTTGGTGAACCCTAACTTGCGAAAAAGATAAAAAATCTTATAATAAAGAGATTCGAGCTCAAATATTTGTCTAAGTGTGAATCATGGGCTTAGGGGCTAGTGTTCCTGAATCCTGGTCTACAACATCCAATTGTAGACTTCGTCTATATCTTAAATTTAGGTATGGTTTAATATTATCCTTGTTGATGAGGTAACCTTATGTATTGTTATGGTATACTTTCAAATAGACCTGGAACAAATCCTGACCAATAGTGTCCTATAAGGATTTGTAAATTTTGTAAGGAAATCCATCATAGCTAGTGAATTTATCATTGAAATAGAGAGAATATGACAACCTACAATTCATTTTTAGTGATAAAGTGGTCATATAAGGCCCATTTTAAAGTGGATAGCCTATTAGGGACCACATTTGTACATTTTCGTATAACAAAATATTGCTTAGAAGAAGGAGGTTGGGCCTTGAAAACTTGTTGATAATGTTGAACAAAGATTTATAGAATATCAAGGAGTTCTAGTACATTATGTTGATCTTCCTTGATGCATTTTATCTTTTGGGAGACCTAAGAAGCTCACAAGGATTGAAATAATTCTTTGGAAACTTGATCTTTGACCTTAAGCTAGTGAATACAAACCTTGATTTGGGCTCCTCAAGCTATGTGGAAATCAATAATTTATTTTACTCATGAAGATTGGATACTCAAAGTTGTAGAGTGGGAAAGAACGAAAAATTTATATCTTAGTTGTAGGTTGGATCCGCTTTGATGTGGTAGCCTCCTAGAAGTAGTGGTGGAGAAGTGTCAAATGGTGGCAATAGATGTGAAGAAAATGTGATGTACATTTTATCTCATTGTACCATTATTGGGTAAAACCATTATTATTATAGGGGTGATGATTAAGATTCTATATGTTCTAGATGTGGGAAAATGTGGGTATACATGTGACTAATGATGTGTTTAGGAAAACTATAAATTTTCCTTCTTGTAAGTGCTATTTAGCCATTCATTGTGAAATTAAATGAGAAAGTGGTTAGAAAGGACAATATCCAGCATGGGTTCCATTAGTAAAGAGAATAAATTATAGAAGGAGAGAATGGATGTTGGAAATATTAAGCATAATGAGTTTTCATTGATGTCAAAGGTGCATAGTCATTGATATCAAAAGGTTGATATCAAAAGAAGGCAAAGCAAGGTGACATGGAAAATAATATATTCCATGGATAGCAAAGCAAGATATGGTGGAAATAATATTTAAATGTAAAATTTAAATATTAGAAGGAAAAATGATTAAATGTTTGTGGAAAAATATGTAAAAAACCACCATGGGCATAAAAGTCTAAGATTATAATATTTAAATCTTCTTAAGATTTAAATATTTCATAAAGAAAAATTTTGGGTGCCAAACTTCAAAGGAAGACATTTGAAAATTTTAAAAAATCATTTCAATGGGAGGTGTCAATGTCATGACAAAGGGAGGAAATGATTTACATATAAATCAAGGTTCAAAACCTTGGCAAAGGAGTGTGGTGTGAAAAATTAAATATTTGCTCGTGCATTTTTTTTTACAAATAGAAGAAAACGACGTAGTTTTAGGTGAAAAGGATAGAAAGGTCAAAGGAGAGGTGTTGGTCAAGAAGACATAGCTAGAAGGCTAGCACATCTAGTTGTAAGGGTAGTGCTAAGGTGTTTGTGTAGAATAGGTCGTTGGTTTGATTCCCTTGGAGGGAGGTTTTTGCTAGGTAGTAAAAGGAGCACGTTTTGCACATTGATTGACAATAAAATAGGGGAGACTACGCACATTTGGTTCTAGCCAGGAAGCTAGCCCAAATGGTAGGTGGGTCCTGTGTAAGGTGTTTGTAGTGGATAGATCTCATGTTCGAATTGCAGTGGTAGTTGTTTTGACAAGGCAAAAGAAAAGGGATAAAATTATTTTCATGCACATTCATTTCTAGTGGGTGGACTAGCCTAGATAGAAATCTATCTCATGCTAGAGCATGGGCTCCATGAGATATTGAGTTTGACTCATGACAGTAGCAACGGTAGATGTGGTAAGGACAATATATTTTTATTAAAGTGTAGCATGATTAGTGTTTGATTTAGGGAGACACAAGGTTTAATTTTTTCTTTGGAAGAAGTGCATATTGTTTGCACCAGGGAGACATAAGCACAATTGCAATTTCAGATTTCTGTGTGGCTCTATAAAGTTAAAATAACTTTAATTTTAGAGATATAAGGTGTATGAAAGTGGATTTAAACTTTGTTATGTTAACTTAGGGTTTTGGGTGATAATATTGAAATTGCTTGTGGTTTTTATAAGTAGAAGTTATAATGTGTGTTGAGGTTGGTTATTGTGTGTAATGTTTGCATGGTTAAAGAAAATTTTAAGGGGTTTTAAAGCAATATTATTGTGCACAAAAGGTTTTTCACGTGTATGGTTGAAAAACTGTTATGCTAACTAACCCTTGAAGTGGCATAAAATTGAAAGAACATTTTGAGACAGGTTTTGAGGGCTCTTTCTCATAAAATAAAATTAAGAGGTATGTTGAAATTATTCCTTCTCTAAGGTGTTTTTTTGAGCAAATATTTCTGAATCATAAGGTGGAGATAAAAGGTTTGATTAGTGTGGATTGTTAGAAATATTTCAGCTAGGGTTTGTGAAACAAATTGTGCATTATTGATTGGTGAAATTGGAAAAATTTGTGTTAGGATTTTTAATAATAAATTGTGCATTCTTGTTGAAATAATTAGTGAATATTTTGGGTATTTATGTGAGTTACATTTAATGTGAATGGGAAAGGGTTAGAAGCTATTTTTGTGAAGGAAAGTTATACACTAGTTTGATTGATTTGAAAGATATTTGCAAGAGGTATAGATTGGATTGGATAAATGCAAGATTTTTGAATGTGAAGAACATATTGGGTATTTGATAGTACATATCATTATCTATATGTTCAAGATGTTAAACAAATTCTAGGTAGAATATGTCTAAACTGCCTAGTTGAAGAAAGCATTTTCTAAAAGGATACAAGCATTATTTTGAACATCATTTGTGTGCAATATTTGGGATTGATTGAGCATTTTTAGTGATCAAATTTGAGCATATGTTAGAGTAGATTTGTGCATGTGTTTGAGGTAGATATAAAGAGCAAGTTTGATATATTTGTGCTAACCTTGTAACGATTTTTGGTGCAGATTTAAATAGAGATAGAGAACAATTTTTGCAGATTTGTGCTAACCTTGTAATGAGGTTTGGTGCATATTTAGGCAAATATAAGAGAACATGTTTGAGGTAGAATTGTGCTAACATTGTAACGAGTTTTGGCACAGATTTTTATAGAGATAGAGAGAAAGTTTGAGGTAAATTTGTGCTAACCTTGTAATGAGGTTTGGTGCAGATTTGGGTAGAAATAGAGAGCATATTTGAGGTAGATTTGTGCATGTAATGTGTGCAGATTTGGGTAGAAATAAAGAGTGGATTTGGGGCAGTGTTGAGCAGTGATTTTATAATATCTTTGTACAAATTTGAGCGTATTGTGTGAAGGCTTGAAGCAATTTTTGAGTAGAGTGTTGAGTTAGATTTGGAGTGGACCAAATAAGGAATAGAGTTCTCTTGTGGATAGATATCCATAAACTAGAGTAAAGGGGATATAGTTCTCCTAGGGAGATAGATCCACACACCATAGCAAAGGGGATAGAGTTATCCTATTGAAAGAAATCTAAAAAATAGAGTATATGGGATAGAGTTCTTCTATGGAGAGAGATACACAAACTAGAACAAAGGGGATAGAGTTCTCTGGTGGAGAGAGATCCACAAATCAGATCAGAGGGGATAGAGTTATCCTATGGAGAAAGATCCACAAACCATAATAGAGGGGATAGAGTTATCCTATGGAGAGAGATACACAAAATAGAGTATAGGGTATTGAGTTCTCCTTTGGACATAAGTCCATAAACATTGTAATAGGGATTTGGTTCCCAAGATATTAGTTGAGAAAATTTAGACGAAATATTTTATTCATGGATGTAGTCCACATTGGGTGAACCATTTTAAATTTGTGTCTCTCATGTGTGTGATGATTTGTGCATTGTTTATTTTATTACATTCATATTATTATTGTTATAATTTGGAAAGAAAAGTAAAATTTGATATTATACTATTCACCCCCTTCCCTCTTAGTATAATCTTGTGTTATTCAATTGGTATCAGAGCGGGTTCCTTCAAAAAAGTCTAACAACTTGAAGGAAGATATTACGAGAACACAGACAACATCTTAGAATGGATCTTCAACAAATAAGTCTCCATTTTTTGATGGGAACAAGTATGCTTTTTGAAGTATGAGTATGAAGACTTAGTTTATGACACAAGGATATGAAACATGGTAATATATTGAGGATGGGTTCACACCTACAACCACTCCTACCATAGATAATAATGGTAAGAAATTACATGTGAATAATATCAAATCTATGAATAGAATATTAAGTGGATTACGTGAATCATAATTTGTGAAAGTTATGCAATAAAAATCAACAAAAGAGATATGGGATAAATTGAAGTAAACATATGAAGGAGATAGCAAGGTCAATTTGGTAAAAATGCAAACTCACAAAAGGAGGTTTGAATAATTGAAGATGGAAGATGAGGAAGATATTGCTAGATACTTACTTTGTGTTGATAAAGTTGTTAATACCATGCATGGACTTGGATTCAAAATTTAGGACTCCAATTTTGCTAAAAAATTATTAAGATCACTCCCTATAAGGTATGATGCAAAGGTTTCATCTATATAATAGATGATGTGAAAACCGCAGATTAGTTTATACATTGAATTCAATTCAGAGTTTATACATTCTCAGGATGGTTGAGTAATTTTTTCAACCAATTAATAATTACCCCAGCCAGTGGATAAATAATGTAATATTCATATGCTAACATCCCCCCTTATTACATTATTGGTAAATACAAAGAGCATTGCAAAACAATTCAAATTTGACATGTGCAAGTGCCTTGGTGAAAATATCTACAACTTGCTCATCAGTGGAAATGTACTAGAGCTGTATGTGGTGCTTTGGAACTTCATCTCGAATAAAATGATATTGAATTTCAATGTGTTTGGTACAATTATGAAATAATGGATTCTTGAAAATATTCAAAACACCTTGATTGTTGTAAAACAAATGAAGTGGAATATTCTTGGGAAGATTCATGTTTGTAAGAATGCAACTTAACCACATTATCTCGTAGACTGCTCCACTTGTTGCATGATATTATGTCTTTGTAGAAGATAAAGCAACCATCTACTACTTCTTACTGTACCAATAGATAGGTCTAGACCCAATATGGAAAATGTATCTAGAAGTCAACTTGCGATCATCAATGGATTTGGTATAGTCAAAGTTCATGTATCCCTGTAAGAAAAACTTGTTATTCTTCTTGTACTCTAGGCCATAGTATGTACTACCATGGAAATAATGAAGAACTCTATTTTCTGCTTTCTAATTACTCACCTTAGGTTCCTGCATGAACCTTGAAAGATAACACACAACAAAACTGAGATCTGGCTTGGTAATTGTTAGATATATGAGACTTCCAATCAGCTGACAATAGAGAGTACCATCTACCTGTGGTGATTTATCATATCATGATAACTTAAGTCGAGGCTCCATTGGAGTTACTTTAGACTTACAGTTAGTCATGCAATATTTTTTGACCAATGTATTGGTATACTTATTTTGTGTTACTCTGATATGATGCTTTTTATGAGTCACTTCCAAACCAATACAACAGTGAAGAAGTCCTAGATATGTCATTTTAAAATATTTTTTCAAATCATCTCACTGCATCAATCATATTCTTTGAATTGCCTATTATGATCATATCATCCACATATAGTACCAAAATTATTATGTTAGAACCATTGTTCTTGATATAGATATTTGCATCTGAAGGACTTCTTTTGAATCCATGTTGTATCAAGTGACTATCTATTTTGATGTACCAAGCTCGTGGAGCTTTTTTTAGCCCATAAAAGGATTTGATCAACTTGTAAACTTTTTGTTCTTACCCTTCAACCACAAATACTTGTAGTTGGGTCATGTAAACTTCTTATTATAGATCATCATTCAAGAAAGCAATTTTTACATCCATTTTATGTAACTTCCACCCAAACTGAGTTGCCATGGAACAAAGTACTCAAATGGTAGTCATTTTTGTAGTAGATGCAAAAGTCTCTTCATAATCTATGCCTTATTTTTGAGCATAGACATTTGAAAAAGATGAACCTTATGCTTATAAATAGTACCATCTACCTTATACTTCACTTTGAACACCTATTTGCATCCAATGGGATTATTTCATGAAGGCAGATTTACTAGCTTCCATGTATGAATTTTCATGAGAGATGTATATTCTACATCCATAGCAGAATTCCATTGAGGCTCACTAAGCACATCTTGAACTATTGTGGGTTTATTTTCATCCATTACTGACATATAAACCCATTCATCATCCATATTTTTTTCTCTGTATTCCTCTACATCTATAGTTGTATACCTAGAGGAAGAGGAGCCCAAGAAAGATATTTCACCCCATAGAACAAGGTTCCAAAATGGTATACAAGCACATTGTGATATTCAAAGTTGACTTCACTTCTAGATCTAACTCTAGATCAACCTTGTAATCATAGTATGACTCAACAAATGAGAGCATAGGAATCCACTTCAGAGGTTTAGGCTCCTCTTCCTCCAGGTATACAATTGTAGATGTGTTATCTGATGTGAAATATTCATCAAATACCACATCTCTACTAGTGTACATTTTCTTGGTCATAGGATCTATCAAATGATATTCATTTGATACTCATCATAACCAAGAAAATACATTGTAGTATTTTATCATCTAGCTTCTTCCTCTTTTGTTTTGGTATGTGCATGAATGCCTTACATCCAAAAACTCTTAGATGAGAAATGGAGGGTTTCCTACCACTCCATGCTTCGTGTGGAGTCTTGCCTATAGATCTCTTGTGGGTGCTCTATTTAGGAGGTACAATGTTGTACTCATTGCTTCTACCCAATACTCATGCTCAAGATGTGCCCCCTTAAGCATACATCAAATCATTTCCACAATGGAACAATTACTCCTTTCAGCAACTCCATTTTTCTGTGGAGTATATGTGGTTTTCAGTTGTCTCTTAATCCCATGACCATTCAGAAATCATGAAATTTTCTTGGAGGTATATTCCCCCTCAATTTTAGTGGAGGGTTTTGATGGAAAATCCTAACTCCTTCTCAACAAGCTTCTTGAACTATTGAAAGTATAGAAATACCTCTAACTTCAATTGGAGGAAGAAAACCCACATATTCCATGAGTAATCATCAAAAAATAATTAAAATGCCTCTTTCCACCATAGTTGTTTGGAATATGACCATATAGCTCGGTGTGTATCAACTCCAAAGGTTTCTTAGATCTTTAAGAGCTAACCTCAAATGGTACCTGATGTTGCTTCCTTGCTAAGTAATCCGAGCATACTGGAAATGTATATGAAAGGTTGGGAAGGCCTTTCACCATATCATATTTGATCAAATCAAGCAAATATATTGAAATAAGATGCCCATATCTCTTGTGCCGAAGAGAAGTATCCTCTTTTTTTGTCATTTCCATGGAAACATGAGGTATAGAAATGAAATCTAAGATGAACAAGCCATGCTTGTATGATCCTTTTGCTACATGCCTTCCCTTGCTGGTGATGAAAAATATCTTTTTTCCCTCCTCAAAATGAAAAACAACATTCTTATCTCTATCCAATATCTGAGGGATGAACAAAAAATTGTTGGTCAATACAGGAACATAGAGTACCTTCCCAAACTGACATTTTCCATCTGGAAGAGTGAAGGAAACATCTCCTTCACCCTGGATATGGTAGGTCTGATTATCAGTAATTATTACTAGATTACATTCCTTTTTCTCAAATTTCTCAAACCATGATCTATCGCCAGTCATGTGTTTACTAACATCGAAATCAATATACAACATTTCATATTTCTGCTTAGAAGAAGTGTGAGTCATGAGCATCTTATGTGCTTGCTCAAAATCTAAGTTTGAGTCTAACTCATCATAAGAAAAATTATCCTTGGGTTGCTTATTATTTTTCTATGGTTTGTATTTCCCTTTTACCTTCTTCTTGTGATATTGGTCATTTTGTTATTTATTCTTAAATCAACACCTATTTGTGTCATTGTTATTCATATCATAAATTTTGAAATATTATTTGTATTTATACTAATGTTGTTTCCATTTTATTTTGATGAAGATCCTCCCTTCTAAAAATTACCTTATTTCTTACCCCCTTGTTTGGAGTATAGGGTATTATTTGGCACTTCATATTTCTAAAATTGATTTGCCTCCTTAGTTTGAAGCAAATTCACCAATTCCACAAAGGTAACTTGTCTACCAGACACATTGAGAGAGGTAATCAACACCTTGTAGGATTTTGGCAAAGCTCTCAAGATGACTGAGGTCAAGAGAGTATCTACCATTGTCTCTCCCATATCATTCAATTTGGATTTTAATTCCACCACTTTGCATAGGAATAGGTCAACTGTCTCACCAAATTTCATACTGAGTGTATGTAGTTGAGTTTGAAGGTTTAGAATAGTGTATTGATTCTTCCATTCATAAATGGTAATCAAAGCATCCCAATATTCCTTACCAGATTTGGCATCACAGATATGACGTTGGACCTCATTTGTAGTAGCAAGCAAAATAAACATGAGACACATTCTATCCTTCTTATCAAAGGTCTCTTGATATGCCCTTGCTATTATAGGATGTTTTGTAGTTCCAGTCACTACATCCCATAAATCTTCAACCTGAAGGATAACACGTATATTTGTCTTCCATGGTGCAAAGTTAGAACCCTTTATAAACTATGAATCTGATAGATATTTATGAATAGTGGCCATTGTGAAGGTTCCTTATAACACCAAACGGTTTCCATTTCTTTATACTTGCAAGAGTATGTAAAATGAAATTCAATCAAATTGATGGCACTTGCCTCAAAACCCTTCTAAATAAGATTGATGAGTTGGAGGAGTTTAAGCTAAACAATAAAAAATAATTAGGGTATTAAATGGAGTGAATATCAGAACTGATTTACCTTATTTATTCCCGATGATTGATAGAAAATAATAGCTCATACATCACTTTGGCAGCTATATTAGGCATTAGATACATTAGTCCAAGCATGAAAACATCACCTATAAGTGTGGACCAGAGGTACCGTATATATCGAACGTTGTTGTGTAATAAATTGCACAAATAGGTGTAAAATTTGGGATCTTTTCTTTGCTTTGTATATTTTACATTATAATTGAAATGTAAGAAAAAAATAAATTTAAATGTAGAAACAATCACAAGTGCCCACAAAATTAAACACTTTAGGTGTCAGTTTCCACCAAAAATGCACCTATTACAATGTCAGTTTTGTTACAATGAAGATATTCACATCCAAAAGTTCTTTTCAAATCAAAAATTTTTCTTCCCCCCTTTGTCTTAGAATTTTGCAAAAGAAAAATGCTTTTGATCCCCCATTTTTGTTGCAAAATAAACAAGGATGAAAAAATTGTGCTATACCCTTTCAAGTGCCAAAAAAAATACTTATCCCTCAAAAAATTTCTTTGAAAGGAATAAACAAAGTATTTTTTAAAAAAATACCTCTTAAATAGCTCCTCGCTTGCTTTGGTAGAAACTATATATGCTTATTTGGCCATATTTGTCAAAAAATATGCCTTCTTTGTCAAAAAAATGACCCTTCTTTGACAAAAAGTTGTCAAAAAACTTGCTAACAAAAAAATGTTGTCAAAAAATTTTTTGACGAAAAATGTGGTTAAAAAAAAATTGCTATGCCAAAAAATGTGTTTCACATGACATAGGTGGGATTTGATCCCATGACCTCCGTGTCACAAAAAAATTTGCATGGGTTTTATGCGCTAGTTGGGCTACGATGCTTGATGGGAATAAAGAGACAAGAGGTCCTTGTTATGTGCTTCTTCATCACTAGACGAAGAAAAAACCTTCGAGACTATTTGTCCCACATCGCTTGTGCAGCGATGATTTTAGCCTTTATGAAATTTGAAGCATAATATGTGCTTTAATTACCTTTGGGTAATCCATTCTACCAATTAATATTTTTCCACCTAAAAGAGCCATGCAACTGCTACCATGTTCTCCCTAACTACTGCCACATCACTTACCAACTAACCGTCCACGTACTATCACATATTCTCTTGCCATGTCAATAAGGTCTAGTAATCCACCATGCTAGTCTTCTACCATGTTAGTGACCTCAATTCCACATCACATCACCAACTACCACGTCAACCACCTCAATGCCATGTTACGTCATCAACTACCATGTCAACCACCTTAATACCACATCAGCAAGGTCTAGTCAACCACAAAAATCAACCCTCTACCATGTCAGATGCACAGTCAGTACAACCATATCATGTTTTAGACTACCACATCAGCCATATCAGTTCATGCATAGATCAGGGATCATACTCCTTGATATTTATACCTTATTAGTGTCATCTTTGGTCCACGTATAGAGTACAGAGTAGAGTGTTGGTCTTGGCATGCATGCAAAGTGTAGAGTGTCAGTCTTGTACCAAATTTGTGAGCAAGGTATTATACCCAGTCTATGAGAAACTACCTTGGAAATGATGAAGCCAATGCCTACCATATTGGAAATGATGAAGCCACCACCTATCATCTTCAGAATGATGAAGCAACCACTCACCATCTTGGGAAACATGCCCTCCCTTAGACTACATCCTTCTCCATTTCGTGCAATAATCAACCTACTCTAATACCATGTAAAAACCATATATTAGTTCATACATTGAATTTAATTCAAAGTTTATACTTTTTTAGGGTGGTTGAGTAATTCGTTCAACCAATTAATAACTACCCCAACCAGTGAATAAATAATGTAATACTAAATAATGTAATATGCATATGTTAACAGATGAAGGATATTGATAAGTTGACTATGGTTGAGTTACATGGAATTATCATAGCTTATGAGATGAGAACAAAAAAGGATCACAATTCCAAGAAAGAGGTAGCTTTCAAAGCTTCAAAGAAGATAAAAGATAAGAAACTAGAATAAAGTGATGATTCAAGTATTAATGAAGAAGTAAACTATGTGAGAAGAAATAAGGACTCAAGAAAACACAAAGATATAAATACTATGAAATGCTTTAATTATGGTGACTTTGGTCACTATGAATCTAATTTTCCACAAGTTGTAAGTAGTAGTAGTGAAAAGAAATAGGATTATAAGAAAAAGGAAGAAAGAAAATTCAAGCATGAAAATAAAAATAGGTATGGTCAAGGCAAGCATGAAAAGAAGTTATTTCAAATGTACAAGAAGAGTTTCTATATTAAAAAGGTAAGCAGTTCTTCAACTGATAGTGATGAAAGACTCTCAAATAGTGAAGAAAAAGAGATTCTATTTTTGGAAATAGAAGAGGAAGAAAACACTCCCATTAAATACCAAGTAGAAGATGCTCCTATAATTGAAAACCTAGAGAAATATTCAAAAAAAGAAGAAGGCACAATTGATCTAGAAGAAGAACTTATTTTTGCTCTCAGATATTTGAAAAGAGTTAGAAAGCAGAACTCAAGAAATAAGGCTCAAGTTCAAGAACATGAGGAAATAAAATAAAAGCATCTACAAGACCTCACAAACTCAAAATCTAATACAAGGATATTTAAAGAAGTCATGGTTGAAAATTTATAGGAAAAAGAGGTAGAATGTGAAAGATTAGAACATGAAGTGGTTTGTCTAAGGATGGAAGTGAAATATTATAAGGATAAGCTGCATAGGTTTGGAAAAAGTTCAAAATATTTGGATAAAATTATAAATGCACAAAGATCTTCATTTATCAAAATAGGGCTTGGTTTTAAAGAAGGACAATGGAAACAAGAAGAAGGGTCAAGCTCAAGCTCAATAGAAAAGGAAGTTTCAGAGGAAGAGATTGAAGAAGAAACTAAGACTTATCCGGATAATTTGAATAATGTAAGCTTCACTAAGAAAGAAAAAAATGCACAAACAAAAAATAGGGATCATCACAGAGCAGGCAAAGAAAGGACTAAGAGATCATATTTTTCAAGATAGGATGAATATTCCTTCAAAGGGCATTATTTCTCATGTAATATTTTTGGTCAAAAAGCTATGCATTGTAGGGTTCATGGAAAGAAGGAGTATGTCTTCACTAAGAGGAACTTCAACTCATTCAAAGATGGATATTTATTTCAAGGGTATTGCTACTCATGTAATCACTTTGGTCATAAAGTGATCCACTACATGGTTTATGACAAAAATAATTATGGATTTACCAAGAGGAATTTCAAGTCATTTGCACCTTCCAATAACTACAAAATTGGGTGTTACAAGTGCAATAATCTTGGGTGTAAGGACAAGTGGTGTAGAATAGAGTTTCTGGAACTTCTAGATTCAAGAAAGAATAGGGACACTCAAAAGGATCAAAAGGTAATGATTACAAAGGTGTTGAAAAAGAAGGTTGAAAAAGAAAAAGAGCATTGTATGTTGGTAGAAGATTTAATCCCACCCCAAAATTAATCACCTCAAGGAGAGGAGGTGGGGAGGGGGCTAAGCTAAGAGTCTTATCTTTAGCTCCAAAGGAGTCCCTTTGCTATTGATGTCAAAGGGGGAAAGATTTGAGTAAGGGGGAGAGCATTTAGTCAAGGGAGCAACTTCTCAGGGGGAGCAAAGTTGGAATTCAATGGTTGGAAAAGGAATTTTTAGAAAGGGTTTCCATCAATGACAAAGGGGGAGATTGTTGAAAATATTAAGCATAATGATTTGTCATTGACGTCAAAGATGCATAGTCATTGATATAAAAATAAGGCAAATCAATGTGACATGACAAAAATAATATATTACAAGGATAACAAAGCAAGATATGGTGGAAATAATATTTAAATGTGAAATTTAAATATTATAATGGAAAAGGATTAAATATTTGTGGAAAAATATTTAAAACACCACCATCAACATATAAGTCTAAGGTTATAATATTTAAATCTTCTTAAGATTTAAATATTTCATAAAGAAAAAGTTTGGGTGCCAAATTCAAATGAACGAATTTGAAAATATTAAAAAATCATTTAAATGTAAGGCACCGACGTCATGACAAATGGAGGACATGATTTATATATAAATCAAGGTTCAAAACCTTGACAAATGAGTGTGGTGTGAAAAATTGAATGTTCACTCGTGCATTTCGTTCAACGAATAGAAGAAGAAGAAGGGCAAAATTTTAGGTGAAAATGATAGAAAGGTCAAAGGCAAGGTTTTGGTCAAGAAGACATAGTTGGTAGGCTAGCATAGTTGGTCAGAGGGGTAGCGCTAAGGCACTAGTGTAGAATAGGTCACTGGTTTGATTGCCTTGGAGGGAGGTTTTTGTAATGCAGTAAAAGGAGCACGTTTTGCACGTAGATTGATAAAAAAATAAATGGGAGACTGTGCATGTTTATTTCCATCCAGGCAGCTAGCCTAGGTGGTAGGTGGGTCCTGCATAAGGTGCTTGTAGTGGGTAGGTCTTGTGTTCGAATCATGATGGCATTTGTTTTACAATTTTTGAATGGGAAAAATAAATGGGATACAATTGTTTTCATGCACATTCATTTCCAGTGGGTGGGCCAACCTAGCTAGCACTCTAGCTCATACTAGAGCATGGGATCCATGAGGTCTTGAGTTTTACTCGCGGTAGCAACAGTGATAGATGTGGTAAGGGAAATAATTCTTTATTAAAGTGTGGTATGATTAGCAGTTTATTTAGGGAGACAAGGTTTAATTTTTTTTTTGGAAAAAGTGCATATTGTTTGACCTATGGAGACATAAGGACAATGCTTTGAAATCAAATATTGTATGCAATTTCAAATTTTTGTGTGGATCTATACAGTTAAAATAACTTTAATTTTGGATATATAAGGTGTATGAAATGGATTTAAACTTTGTTATGTGAACTTAAGGTTTTGGGTGATAATATTGAAATTGCTTATGGTTTTTATAAGTAGGAGTTATAAGGTGTGTTGTGGTTGGTTATTGTGTGTAATTTTTTCATGGTGAAAGAAATTTTGAAGGAGTTGTAAAGCAATATTATTGTGCACAAAAGGTTTTTCATGTGGATGGTTGAAAAAATGTTATGCTAACTAACCCTTGAAGTGGCATAAAATTGAAAGAACATTTTGAGACAGGTTTTGAGGGCTCTTTCTCATCAAAGAAAATTAAGAAGCATGTTGACATTATTCCTTCTCTAAGGTGTTTTGTTGAGCAAATATTTCTGAATCATAAGGTGGAGATAAAAGGTCTGATTAGTGTGGATTGTTGGAAATCTTCTAGCTAGGGTTTGTGAAATAAATTGTGCATTATTGATTGTTGAAATTGGAAATACTTGTGTTAGGATTTTAAGAATAAATTATGCATTCTTGTTGAAATAATTAATGAAGATTCTGGGCATTGATGTGAGTGAAATTGAATGTGAATGGGCAAGGGTTAGAGACCAATTTTGTGAAGAAAAGTTATACACTAGTTTGATTTGATTTGAAAGATATTTGCAAGAGGTATATATTGGATTGGATGAATGCAAGATTTGTGAATGTGAAGAAAATATTGGATATTTGATAATACATATCATTCTCTATATGTTCAAGAGGTTAAAATAATTCTAGGTAGAATATGTCTAAATTGCCTAGTTGAAGAAAGCATTTTTTGAAAGGATACAAGCATTATTTTGAACATCATTTGTGTGCAATATTTGGGATTGATTGAGCATTTTCAGTGATCATATTTGAGCATATGTTAGAGCAGATTTGTGCATGTGTTTGAGGTAGATATAGAGAGAAAGTTTGACAAATTTGTGTTAACCTTGTAATAAGGTTTGGTGCATATTTGGATAGAGAGAGAATAAGTTTGATATATTTGTGCTAAACTTGTAACAAGGTTTGGTGCAAATTTAGGCAGAGATAAGAGAACAGGTTTGAGGAAGATTTGTGCTAACCTTGTAATGAGGTTTGATGTAGATTTAGATAGAGATAGAGAGTAGGTTTAAGGCATATTTTTGCTAATTATATAATGAGGTTTGGTGTAGATTTAGGTAAAAATAGAGAGTAAATTTGAGGTATATTTGTGAATGTAATGTGTGTATATTTGGGAAGAGATAAAGAGCATATTTAGGGTAGTATTGAGTAGATATTGGTACAAATTTAAGCAAGCCTTATGTGAAGGCTTGAAGGAGTTTTTGAGTAGAGTGCTGATATAGCTTTGGAGTGGACCAGAGTATAAGGAATAGAGTTATCCTGTGGATAGAGATCCACAAACTAGAGCATATGGGATAGATTTCTCCTATGGAGAGATATCCAAAAAATAAAGCAAAGGGGATAGAGTTATCCTATGGATAGAGATCTAAAAACCAAAGCAAAGGGGATAGAGTTCTCCTGTAGAGAGATCCACTAACCAGAGAATAGGGGATAGAGTTATCCTATGGATAAAGATCCACAAAATAGAGCAAAGAGGATAGAGTTATCCTGTGGAGATATCCATAAACTAGAGCAAAGGGGATAGAATTCTCTTGTGGAGAGATATCCACAAACCAGGACAGAGGGGATAGAGTTCTCCTGTGGAGAGAGATCCATAAAATAGATTCTAGGGGATTGGGTTCTCCTTTGGACAGAAGTCCATAAATATTGTAATAGGGATTTGGTTCCCAAGAGATTAGTTGAGAAAATTTAGAAGAAATATTTTCTTCATGGACGTAGCCCACATTGGGTGAACCATGTTAAACCTGTGTCTCTCATATGTGTTATGATTTATGCATTGTTTATTTTACTGCATTGATATTATTGCTACTATCATTTGGAAATAAAAGTAAAAGTTGATCTTATAGTATTCACCTCCCCTCTCAGTATAAGCTTATATTCTTCAATTTATTGACCTATTAACATGGATTTATCATGTCATTTGAGAATTATTTCTATTATAGATTGCATATTATTCCCTATGTACTAGATGGAATTAGAAAGATATTAGACGATATTGGGGTTGAAAAATCCCAACTTATTATGCATGTAGTAAAATGTAGCCCTTTTGCAAAATATTTAGTGTATTGGGAGGATGTTGCATTTATCTAATGCACATTAAATCATATTAAAATCTCCACACAATACCCAAAATGCAATTGCAGTGCATTCTTGATCCAATTCTAGAGGTGAGATCATTCAGCGACATCATTGGAGTCATAAACATTAATAATCTAAAATGAATTATTATTAATATTAAAAAGCATCCATAAGGCTCAATAAGTGGTGTCACATCCATGGTCAATTAAATGTGGTCACCACCTAGTGGAGACAAGGGTGGCAAATTTGCTACATCCTAGATCATGATCATTATGGAAGAAAAATCGATAGGCCATATGGCATGATAGGATATATAGAGAAAAAATCCTTAGATATTTAATTCCTATAAACAAAAAATTTCAAGATCAGGATATACATGTTGAGTTTCTTGAAAAATATCCTTTCTTTTAGAGTGTGTCAAACGCCTAATATTCCATGAAAAAAATCATGGAATATGTTGATCGAGCAACATATCCTTCTTATAAATCTTAGCTATAAATCCATAGCTATTCTATGTCTACATAGACTCCTAATCATACCTATAAATTTTGAACTACATAGTTGGTGTAAAATGTGGTCATTTATTTGATAAAAATTCATCAACCTCCTCCTTTTAGCTTGGGTTGCGTGAGTGCCTAGTGTTCATTGGATGAGATAACGATGAAGAACTTGTATGAGTGATAGCTTGGGTAGATATTACACTAATATACTAAGGATTTTTGATGTAACAGGGCTTAGATACCTCTTTGAGTTTATATATAGAAGGAGGTGGTTGAGAAACTTCTTTCTCCTTATTATATTGCTTGGGAGTTTGGTTGAGATCTTGGATCTAAACTCAACAAGTGTAGATCCCATAAAATAATTGTTGTGACTATTCCTCTAGTTTCTCATAGTTGTCCATCCCATATCACTAGCCTAAGTAGTGGTTGTGTTATCAAGATTTGGTTCTAGTTTATCCCTCTAGATGGCCAAAGGATAATCCTTGATCTTATGCTCAAAGGATTGACATTTGAAGAATGTATTATGAATATTGAAGTATAAAACCCTATGAGATCTATGTTGGGTACTAATATGAATATCAATAAAATCCTTGAGATCCTTGAAGATATCTATCTCAAAACAAACCCTTTTTTTGAGGATGAGCCAAAAAATTATTTTTGGCTCAACACAAAAAATATTACCAAGAGATATTGCAATGCATTTGAGATAAGGCTATAAAGGTAATGGAAGTCTAGGTAACTTGATCCAAATGGGGATCCTTTTGGAATATTCCTCAAAACTGATAAAATGTTGGGTCCAAAGGAAAAAGACAAGGTGAGAGTTAGAAACATACCAGGGACCATGTTGGTAAATGGCATGGATATGCTTAGGTTTAGCAAAGTAAAACATGAAGAAACGTTTGGTAATATTTTGAATGGTTTCTAGTCACACCCCATGGGAGACCTAGGTGGAATTAACCCAACAGTTCAAAACACTTTTTGGTGATATTCTAGCTAGAAAATACCCAACTATGTTATAATTATCAAGTTGCTTACATGTAGTATCTAAAGTACATGGAAAGCAACTATTTTGTAATTGATAGGAAAAGGGTTTCAAAGAGGAATCCTTTCACAAAAATATTGTTTCATGACTATAAAGTGTTATCTTATACAATGGAATTTTTCTTCGAATTGCGCCAATAAAATAGCCAGGTAAAGATATCCTTGCATTCCTTGATGTGAGTGGGCTTCTTGCTCATGGACCACTGTTAGCTATACGAGCCCTCTAAACCTATATAACCCTACAAAAACTTGTTAGAATTTTTGGGGGCTTGTCTTGATCAGGCCCCTTTTATTTATAGATTAAAAAACCCTTAAGCTAAGCTAAAACATGATTAAAAATGTATGAAATGATGAAAAACAAGTAAAACAGAGGTTTTAACCTAATTTTGAGGACTTTGGTAGGATTTTTGTGCAGAGAAAATTGATGATCTGGGGATTAACACCTTAAGGTGTAAATAAAACATTCATACCCTTCTATGTGAATTTGACTGTGTTTTCTAGAAATGATAATTTGTGGTGTAGAGATATTGTTGGTGCAGTTGTCACTTCTATTCTCCTCTAAGTTGCTTCTTGAATCTGCAATCTTTGATAACCTATCAAGCAACCAAGGATATTGATAACTTCATGTGGTTTTCCATGTGGGGATATATGGTGAGTGATTTTTGATGATGGCAAGTAATTTTGTAGTGTATTTGGTGGTCTAGACTAATTTCAACAGAGTTTGGGTATGCAAATAAGTGTTGTTGGAAATGGAGAAAATGGTATTCTATTTAAAGAGTTTGCTAAGGTTAGGGGGGATGAGGTGTCCCCTGTAACATGTCCCTATGAGGTGTCTCCTGCAAGGTATCCCTTTATGTAACATGCTCCATACATGCATTTGGGTGAGAGAATCCCTCGCCCACCTACATGTCATAAATGAGCATGGGGATGTGCAATGGAGTTGGAATTAATCTCTAACCATAGTAGGGTTAACCATGGGTTTGTTTTTGGCTTGAGCGATATGGAAGATGATTCATACTTACCCATTCTTGGAAATCCAAAAAGTATTAAAAAGTTATTTATGAACTTAAATGCACATGGGGATTTGAAATGGAGCAAGATTTAAAGTTAACTTTGGTTAGGTTAACCCTAGGTTAAATGTTGACTTTTGGTTGAGATGGAGGGTGACTCACCGTGTCTCCCTTGCTTTGTGACACAAAAGTATTCAAATGTCATTTAAGGCCCTAAATGCACATGGGGATATGTGTGGAGCAAGGGTTAAAGTTAACCCTAATTAGGTTGACCATAGGTTTAGCTAGGATCAAATGGATGAGGTGGAGGCTAGGCTAGTCAAAGAGTAGACTAGGTGAGGTGGCCATGAATTAGATTGACCATGGGGTGAAGTTTGACTATGAAATGGATTTTGACCAAGGTTAAGCTAAGATGATGGTTGTCTGAGGGCCCAAATTTAAGTGTAGGAAAGGGCTTAAGTGGCCTAAGAGGGGTTGTGAATAGTGGATGAATAGTGGTTTTGATAAATAAATAGTGTTTTGAGGCTAATATATGAAAATTTTATGAGTTTTTCAAATTGATCAGTTGTGACAATGGGAGAACCAACAATGTACGAATTTTAAGTGTCTACATTTACCCCTTTTTGTACTACGTTGTGTGATGACACCGGATTGGTGGTTTGATTTTGAAGAAGAAGAATGGTGATGAATTGTTATGAAATATTTGTGATTGATGATGGATGATTTGGGTGATTATGGGATTGCAAAGGGAGGAGACATAATATTATATTACTGCATGATCAATGTAAGATGCCCCAATTATGGAAGGGACAAATATCTTTGAAACTTTACCTTTGATAGATTGTTGAGCTTGATTTTATTTGATAAACCATTTATCCATATGTAGGTATTCTCGCATCACTTTGATCATCTAACCAAAGTGAATGTGTGAGTATGTATAAGCATACACATGATTGCTTTAGTGGGATCGTTATTGGTCTTGGTGATTTAATACACACATGAGTAAACCTATAGCTATTGACACATAGTGTACCAAATTTTATTGGATTGTATTTTTGTTGAGAAGAAAAAAATTTCTTTTGATTGTCCCAAAAAATGAGGGCTTATGACAATCTCAGGCAAAGTTCTTGGAAAAATCCAATTTCTAAGATTGAATTTTTTATTATTGATCATGCTCAAGGTGGCTTTTGTATATTGATTTCTACCCCCTTAAGCAATGATTTTATGGTGGAAGAAGTGAAATATGGTGACGATTCACTTGATAAGATGAGAAATGTGGTAGAGGGATGAAAAAAATGAGAAATATCAATGAATGTGGTGATGACAAAGTGTGTGGGCACCATTGGAAGTTAAAAAATCAGATGTGAATCAAAATATTTACACCTTACAGTGTGAATATTGAGAAGGGCACTATATAAGCACATTCACATGGCAAATTTATAATTTGTGTCATGCAAAGGAAGAGGAGTGAGAGATAGAGAGAAAGAGAGGAGTGAGAGATAATTTATGAAGGAAAGTGCTACCGGATTTTGAAGGTGAAGGAGGAAAATGGTGAGAGGTGCATCAAGTGCTAATGTCAAAAGGAGTGTAGTGGTGATAAGTAGATTTTTTTGCCCTAATTTTTGTGTGTTAAGAATTTTAAAATGAACCCTAGGGAATAATTTCTTAGTGAAATGAAACCATAGAAAATGCATAGAATGGTTAGAATTGCATGGGAAAAAATGAAATAAATGGGTTGGGGTGCTTGTGTTTTGGTGTGTTGAATGTGTTTGATTGATGTTGAATGCATGTTTTGGTATGTGTGAATGTGTGCATGTGTGTGTTTTGAATGCTTTGGATGCATGTTTTTGCAAAATTTTAAAATGGGGGGAAGTTTAGGGTAAATGGGTACACAAATTTTCTTGTGGTTTATGATTTGTATGGATTCGTACAAATGCACATATCGTATAGATTCGTACGGATATGTACGAATGATTTTTTGGCAAACATGTGTTTTATAGTTTCCTTGTGGAGGATTGATGATGAAATTTTGGTTTGGATGTATGGATGTAGGTGAGAAATTTGCACCCATAACATCGATTTTTCCCTTTGCTATATGATCTAAGACAAGGACACCTACTAGTAGATTGAGCATGGTTGTGTACTATGATATTGCATGGCCTAGGAGAGATGGTAACCATGCACACAAATCATGATTATCTATCAGTATTTTGTGAGTGATGAAAACCATATAGGAACACCTTTTATTTCCTAACAAGGGAAATGATGATCACCTTGGAAGACATATATTGGATATACCAAATTTTGATAGTGGGGGTGACAGTCATGGTAGCAACGAGCAAGGACAAATGAGATGGTATATTATAGAGAGAATTTAGTGGCATATAGGAGGCCATGGATCATGAGGGGGGAGTCCCTTATGAGGGGTATTGGAAGGATAAGATGTTATCGAATAGAAATACAATGGTGATTCTATTGATCATAAGCTATGTACTACTAGATAATGTAAGGCTTAGATTCTCTTGGAATATGATTTGCATGGTGTGCAATATGGTGGAGCACAAAATCTAATTTGCATGGGGACTAGCATTGCTAGTGTAAAAATTTAGGGAGGTTAATTCCTTGAAGAGGATACACTTATTGAAAATCAGTAGTAGCTTGTTGCTACAGGTGTGGGCTTAGGAGCACATAGTCATGGCAATATTGAGGGATTTACCCCATGATGCACATACAATGTTGGGTGAGGATGTGCCATATGTGTTGCAATGGTGGATAGATAGAGAGAGATGAGGAAGGTGGTCACATGAGGGCGATGAATTGTACCATATACGGAATTTGGATGGATTAGTTTTGGTAGATATCATTTGGTGGTCATGACAAGATGGATCAGTATAGATGGAGGATATGGTGGAGTTAGCCCAAGTGAGATGGGATAGATAGATCCCCGATCGATATGTGAGTTAGGTGGAATTATTTCTATTATTTAGGGTGGTACACCATTTTATCTTATGATATGGGGTATTAGATCCACCAGTTTTGATATAGAGGATGAGGGAATATTGTGGACCATGATTGAGAGCGGCTCCATTGGATACTACTCCAGAGTTTGATGCATGGTGGGTGACTCAAATATGGGAGCCTAGTGTAGGAGTGGTGGATGTTTCTAGTGAGGCAATGAGAGGATCAGCATCAATATTAGGGTGGACCAAAGATATTAGAGAGGTAACATCTAAGGATGCTAGATTAGGAGGGATTCTAGCCATGGTGATCAACTTTGAGAGGGAGCTAGGGGAGGAGGAGGAGGATTTGGAGGTTCTTAAGTGATGAGTGAAACAATATATGGAGAGTGGTGCAAGCCCATAAAGGGTGAGGGTGGATGAGGGAGGATTCATATAAATGGATGAGGTAACACCGATAGGTGAGGCAACATCGATGTATTAGGGGGTAGGCATGTCGATGGGTGAGGCATATGGATCATAGGGGCTAGATTTTGATTACACAATTGGAGTATAGGATATGTTAGTAGCATAGGATAAGGCAATATCAAATACAATAGTTTGAGCAATCAAACCCATTTGGTAATTGATCAATAACCTATAGAAATTGTAACTATCATAGTGAAGCTCAAGTTGATCATGGAACAATGTGTGTAATATGATGTTCATGTATCTATTTTGATTGAGGTTGGACTAACCAATTGTAAACTTAGCCTATAAATATAGCTCATCCACAAGCATGTAGTGGTTTATACAAAAGGTTTCTAATATGATAGACATATCACCACTCGTAATACATGCTGCACTACTAGATAGGCCTCTATAGCCTTGACAAAGATTAGCCTTGTGATCTATGGACCTGAGGATCTCAAGGATTCAAGATTATTGATAGTGATTTATTTTTGTTACCTTTTGTGGTGCTATTTTTGTGTTTGCTTTTATTTTTTGATTTCTTTTCTCTCTATTTTTCATAGCTTGTCCTTTTTTTTATCCTCAAGTTTAGAACACATAAATGATAGGATGAGTGAGGTGAATTTAGGTAGGTGTCTAGTGTACGCAAGGAGTTTCATTTACTATGCTCAAAATTTTCTTAGTGTTTGATATGTGCTTTGGCCATGAAAGGACTCAAATAATCCAGGGAAATCTTTGAAACACTTTAGAATTTGACAATGTTGGATAAAGGTTGATTGAATTAACTAAAAATGGTTGAATCATAGAAATATTTCCATTACCCAATATCCTAAAAATAGGATTGGACATCACAAAAATTGTTCTAACACATGTCTGTTTAACTCTTCATTCTCGCTGCACAAGGTGGGTATGTATATGGATATGAAACAAGATATGAGAATATTCTAAGAATGATGGTGATAGGATTGTAAAAATAAAACTAGTTATGTAGAAAGTAATGTGATGTAGCATGTCATTGATAAAATACCACTACACATGATTATCCCATGATGATATGTGCAAGAGAAAGAGCAACATAAAGATGTTTGTAACTCTATATGTGGATTTGAGTGTGAATTGAAGTTGTGAATATTTGACGACATCAACATGATTGATGGATGGGGATTGTGATGAAAAGTCATCAAAAATACGTGTATGAAATGGATGAAATGTGGTAAGAGAAGGATAAGAGGTAAGGAAGAATAGAAGAGAGAAGAGAAAAAAAAAGGGAATGTAACTCATCAAAGGTATATAGCCACTCAAATCGTGACCATACAACATTGACAAGGAATAAAGAGAAGTAGAGGGAAGAAGGAGAAGAATAAGATAAAACCAAATTAAAGGTATGTATCCACTCAAAGCATGACAAGACAACATTAATCAAGGATAAAATAATTTAGAAAGAAATAACAAAATAATTAGAAAAAATCAAAGGTACGTAGCTGCTTGAAGTCTGACCATACAACACTGATCGAGAACTATAGAGGAAAAAATAAATAAAATAGAAGTTATAGACACAAAAAATATGAGGTGTAAAATACACTATTGATGGATAATTTTGATTTTTTTTACTTTTATTATTGTTGTTATTGTTTTGAATTTTTTTATTTTTGTAATATCCAAAATGGAATTTATAGAAAGTAAAGAACCTTGATGAATGTTATCAAGCATAAAATGTATGGATGTGGATGATGTTGAGGGGTTCAGGTTCATCAAGCCCTTCAATATTAGTAGGGCGATAAGGTCCAAAACCAAATTTACTCATGATGATATATGGACATAACTAGTTTGGTGTAAACTAATCACAAATATGATGTGATTGACTTATGTTTTGCTAATTCTCTTTGAGGACCACATCTCTTATTTGAAATTCATGTTGATGCACCTTGTTTTTGTAGGTGCACTGAATATGATCTTGATCAATGCATGTTTGATCAATAGAATTGATGCAATATTCATCTAGAAGCATAAGTTGGTCTAATCTCACTTGATGGGCCATATCATCATCAATTAATTCTTGTAATGAGATTCTAAAAGAAGGGAATTTGAGTTCTAATTGCATGATGGCCTTTGTTCCATAGAATAAAGTGAATGGTGTTGGTCCAGTGGGTGTTCTGATGCTAGTTCAATAGGCCCAAAGTGCTAAAGGCATTTGATTATTTCAATCATGATGAGAAAACATAATAATTTTATGAAGAATGGCATAAATAGTTTTATTTGTATCTTCTACTTTACCATTACCCTAGGGTTAATATGAAGTTGAGAAGCTATGTTGAATGTTGTATTTATTACATATTGCACATATATTCTTATTCTTGAAAGGTATACCATTATCAGATATGATCTTTGAAGGAATACTAGAATGTTAGATAATGTGTTGTGTGATGAAATCGATGATTTTAGGACCTATCATTTGGATAAGAGGAATTGCATAAACCCATTTTGTAAAATATTTTATGGATATAATGATGAACTCATGATTGCTTCATGAGGCTAGAGTATTTTTTTATTATATCCAAGCCCCATTGAGAGAAAAACCACACGGATTGAATGGGTTTTAATTATTGAGATAGTAGGTGGGTGATATTAGTGTGTTATTGACATTTGATACACTTCTTGATGTAAGTACAATAATCATGATCCATGGTAGTCCACTAATAACCCATGCATAGGATACACTTGGTAATGGCTATGCCACTTAAGTGGCCACCAAAAGTACCATCAAGGGCATCTGTAATGACATGTTGAGCTTCATGTGGCTCTAGGTAATTTAGGAGGATGCCATTGTAGCTATGTTTATACAAGTTGTCTTCCAAAAATGTATAGCAAATTACCTTTTGTTTGAATGTACGTTTGTTGGCATGAGTAAAATATATTGCAAGAATACCTAATTTGATATAGTCCTTGATTTGAGAAAACCAAGGATCACAAGGTTTGGTCTACATCATCATAACATGCTTATGATGATATGGATGGTGTATGAAGAATTTGTACAAATACTTTAGATCATGCAGATTTTGTGGTATGAGAGAATTGAGATAAGCCATAGCATTCATAAAGTGGTTGGTAGAGTGTGGAGCAGTGTCGATATCATACCATTGAAATTGGAAGAGTAGTTTATTAATGATCTACTTGTATTATTTTATCAAGAGGTATAAAAATTGATAAATTACCTTTATATGATTGATAATGAGAAGGGAATCACCAAATATTTGCAATTGTTTGATCCACATAACAAGTAGAGATTTTAGGATGAGGATGAGAGTTTCGTATTCAATGTTATTATTTGTGTAAGGAAAGTCTAATTTGAAAGAGAAGGCCGGTGGAAACCTTTGTGGTGTAAATAAGACTATTCATGCACCCCCTCTTGTTCATAGTGAGAGAAATTGAAGAAGAGAGTCAGGTCCGATTGAGTTTTAGGGTCCATGTATTGTTCAACTTTGGTAATATGGAACAATGAATTATCTAGAAGCTAAATGAGAAGTGGTTTATCATTAGTTAGAGGAGCTTATACAAGCTAACAAAAAAATACTTGGCCTTTATGCATTTCAATGGCAAATGACTCCTTGGGGCTATCTAGAATTGATGGTCTTGATTTAGTGACTCCTAGTTTAGTATAGGAATGATAAGTGGTCTAGCAAATCATCATCTTATTGATTCTTCTAAGGCACTATCACTCCACATTATATGCATCATCATGTCATTAGGTATTCTAAAATACTATTTATCCACCTTACATGCATCACCATATTAGTGGGTTTGCACTTCCAAATGACCCCTCCAGTAGGTCATTTCCTAACTTGTCCTTCACCATTTGAAAATGCACCTCCAAAATTCTATAAAAATCCACCATATGATATCAATAATGGGATGCACAAAAGAAGGATTGTTGGACTTAGAGGACAAGGAAGAAAATTTTGGAACTTTTAAGAAGAGGGATATCCCTATTTATCTTTTTATTAATATGGTTTATGTGAATTTTAAGCTTTGTTTACTTACAATATACAAATCATTTTAACATTAACTATAATTCATGATATATAGGACTAGAAATTCACATGATTCTATATTTTGTGTTCATTATACTAGATGTAAGGCCTAATAGGAAGGTTGTGTGCCATCTATTAGACCTGAATTTTATTGAATTGCTTCAATCTGTTACTAGATCTGAATTTTAGTGAGTTGAATTTACCATTTTTAGACCCGCATTTCATTGAATGGCATATGGCTACTTGGCCCAAGATATCAATTGTTTTTTTCTGATTAGGTTTGAATTTTAATGAGTTGAATTTATCACTTTTAGACCTACATTTCATTGAATGACATATGGCTACTTGGCCCAAGATATTGATTGCTTTTGTCGCTTATTAGATCTGAATTTCAGTGAGTTGAATTTGTCACTTTTAGACCTAAGTCTCATTGAATGGAATTTTAAACCTAGTATGGCTACTTGGACCAAGATGTCAATCTCTTGTTCTAAAAAAAATTAATCAGCCCTTGAAACCTTACACGATAGTAATAGATAGGTCAGAAGCATAATACCACACCACAAGTGGAACACCCATAACCACCACCACTTGGTGGATATTAACTTAAGGTGTTAAGGTGATTTTATTCCTTAACTCCCCAATGATATTTTTAATATAGGATATTGTTATAATCTATCATTGTGTTGTGCACTTACCAAGCCCACAAAATTTGTTTTAATCTAGTCAATGTGCCCTCATTTGGAATTATGGGTTTATTTTATCTTGAGTGAACCTACTAATGAGTAAAACCTCTTGTTACCAGCATGATAGAACCCTGAGAAATACTAGTAAGCTCTGTGGAAAGCAACCCCACATTCTAGAAAGATTAATTATCACTCAACTAAGGACATAGGAGATATGACCATGGAAGAAGTTAGAATAATCTATGATGCGTCAAAGGATTTTACAATAATTTCATGTCGAGTAAAATAGATATTTGAGCATTTCAAACCAATTATTATAGCCATGAGTAAAAAAACTTGAAGAAAATTAAGTAAAACATATGTGGATTCATCAAGTGGAGGATAGTCCAAGTGATTCACAAAAAATATCACAAACATTATTTTTAATAACATTAAATGAAGTGCAAGGTAAAGCATGAGCAAATAAAATTTAGACTAAGAAGAACATTCATGCAAGTGGAGGCATGAACATGGAGAGTGCATGAGGAAATGAGGTTAAACAACTACTAATACTGACACAAGAGTAATGGAGGTTACTAAGATGTGTAGAGTATGGGAGTAAATCATAAAGGTAACCATAGGAGAGTGCATGGGAAAGGATACCAAATCCAACACTCACATATTTATGTAGGTCACAATGTGTAGATTCACTAGAATCCAATCAAATATTGTTTGCAAGTGAAGAATTTTGAAAGTGAATAACATTATCCATTGATGGTGAATATGGAAAATATAGTAACAATAGCAAGCAAATAAAAGTTTCTACTATTTTTGGGTGATGGGAAGGAGGACCCAAAATGTCATATTGGAACATGTGTGATAATATGACAAGAAAATGGAGTGGATTATAAGGGACTATGGTTAATATTTTTTCTAGTGATATTGTGAGGGATCACAATGGATTAGAATTTATAAAGATCAAGGTCAAACTCCACAACATGGGAATACTTTAAAACTAGATTCATAAAGGAATAATATAGAAATCATCATAGAAATTTATGCCACAAAGCAAAAGAAGGATGAAGATGTCAAATTATACAATAGAAGACTGAAGGAACTTATCAATAAAATGGAAGTGATACCAATATATGGTTTAAAAATCCAATGGTTCTTTGATGTATTGCTATTGATATATAAGAATAAGATGAATGTAGTACAACCTACTACCTATTATGAAATGTTTTATAGAGTAATTAATTTGGAATGTGAAATGAAGCAAACAACAATAGGAGTAAGTCACTAAAAATATGAAGATGTAGATAGTGATCAAAATTATTTATGTGTGGCTATCTAGGCCATAAGGAAGGACTTGGAGAGGATGGAAAATGATGTAAGAAATATAAAAGAATGAGAAGAAGGATTTTTGGTGTTCAAACTACAAGACAAAAGGACACACAAATATAAATTTTTCGAAGAATTAGTTTTGTAATATTTATGAAGTTGTAGGTCATGCAATTGGTGGATTCACATTTAAATTGATATGTTTAAGTCATCAAACCTTATAGATAAAAATATGAAAAGGAAGATAAGTTGAGCAATTACAAGAGAAAACAAGGATCAATAAGTGATGGATACAAAAATAACTACTATGGAGTATGAAAACTACAAAAAGGTAATTGAACATATGGGGGACAAGGTCAATTTTAGTATTATTAATATGCAAGGTCTATTATCCAATTTTAAAGATACTAAGAGTGGGGACAATTCATAAGGAATTTCTAAAATTAGTCATTATGATATAATGCTAGAGATAACATCAACAATGGATTAATGTGTAGATTATGTGGTATGGGTATTCATAGGGAGGATAATTACCCAGATAAAGGAATTTCAATTAATATCCAAAATATCGATTTAATTGATACTAAATATCCTCTAATTTATTAGCAGAACAAAGACAAGTGTGTACTTGCAATTATGAGGGCTAAAGCAAGGAAGTGGAGCATTATCCAAATATTGCTATACAAAAGGATAGATGGAAAGAAGAACATGATGAAATAGAAAAAAAATAAGTGACCAAGAAATAATGACTTATGTAAGAAAAGAAGTTAAATAATTTGATCACTTAAGAGGAAGAACATGTCATATATAGAGAGCTGATGATGCAAGTATTGAAAATGATCATGGAAGTGAAGGTGTCTATTATACTTAAAGTCATACTAGATATTTATATAATGGTAGGGTAAATGAAACAAGCTAGAAAAGTAGTGGAGTCACAATGCTAGTAAGAACCAACAAAGATAAGGAGAGAACAATTTATTGATCTGATGGTGTTAATGATTAATGTTGGAACGAAGCTAGTATCAATCTACTTTGAGTTGCTAAATAACAAGTTGATATAGGTTATTGTGGATGGAGGATCATGCGTAAATTTGATCCTAGATAAGACTCAAAGAGACATTAGAACACTATTTTATGGTCTTCAAGTTTTATATTATATGGTGTAGACTAGTATGATATTGAGAAGAAAGGAGTCCTGATAGCCTAAAACATAAAAATAGTAAACCAAAAGTTCATCATGGACTATGGTGAATACGATGTAAAAACTAGCATATGATACATTGTTGGGGTTATATGGATACACATGTAAAAATTCAATCACGATTGAGAAAAGGATTGCCTATATACTCAAGAAGGGGTAACATAAGTACATGATAAATCTAAAAAACTAGTGTATAAAAAAATATCACATGATATTTGATAATTCAAACAGTTCATTTTCAAATGAATATAACAAAAACTAACCAAATGAAGAAGGTATGCTAAAATTAGAAGAATGTATAGAAGATGAATTACATTCAAAGAGTATACTTGTCCATTAGTAGGAGGACAACAATTTTTTTAATTAAATTGTCTTTACATCTAGGCAAAGGATAAAGATGACAATGATGAATAGAGGAATAGTGTGTATAAAGTTAGTGAATATAGGAAGAAGGATAAATTTACACCAAATGAAGGGGAAAAGAAGTGAATTTTTTCAAAAAACAAATAAGAATATACTACTAGTGATGTTGTAATTAATAAGAAACCAACACACCCACTAGACATGGCAAAAGCATCAAATATGCATAAAATCATAAAATATGAAGGGCTGATAATGGTTCAAGTGAACCTTAGTGAAGGAGAATAATATAAGATAAGTCATTGTGGGATGATTGACAACTAGTGTTGAACACAACAACCCTTAATATTATCATGCAATACAAATATTTCCTTACATGGACATACAAAAATAAAATATTCCACCATAATTATGCGTCCATTATATCCAATTAATTCTAGGTGCACAACCAATGAGGTGAAGGTAATGTAGGATAAATCCAAATTATGTGACCCTAGTGAATGTAGAAATATAGAAGATGTTGGAGGAAGAGATAATCTTCAAGGTTACAATGAGTGAGTTGATGTTACCAATTGTTATCATGTTGAAGGAGGCAAATTAAATTTGCATATGTGTAGACTTTAGAAGTATAAATATATTGATGATAAAGGATTCATTTCCTATCATGTTTACTAATTCAATTTTGGAGGAAATTGTTGGACATGAAATCTATTTATTTTTGGATGATTTTTTTTACAAGTTAACATAGCTAAGGAAGACAAATTGAAGATAAATTTTATAGTAAATAATGATATTTATGCATATAATTGAATGTCGTCCAATTAATGCAATGCCCTAGCCATATTTCAAAGAATAAATTCATACATTTTTGAATAATTATGCACCAATAAATTCAAATTATTCTTGGATTATTAATCATTGTCTAGAAGGAAGGATGAACATTTGAAGGAACTTGATGAATACATGAAGTTGTGCATGAATCCTTAATTGTTATTAAATCACAACAAGTGTAAGTTATTGGTACCATACAGTAAATTTTTGGTGCACATGGTGTGTAAGAAATGGTTGGAGGTCATTTATAACAAGATTTATTTCTATTAGATGTTTTAATGCATACAAATTTTCTTTTCAAATTTAGAGGAGCATAAAAAATCCTTTCATTAGTTCAACATAAAGCTAGTTTGTGTTCCCATTCTAGTGTTTTTGGATTAGGATAAGGGGTTTAATGTCCATGTTGATGCATCAAATTTTGCAATTAGATGCAATTTGGTATAGAAGGGATAGTGTTGGAAATATGAGTAAGGTTTTTTGTCATTGATGTCAAGAAGAGAGTAAGGTTTGTCATCATTAATTTCGTGAGGATGATGGCCAAGTTTCAATGTCATCCATGCATTCATATCAAAAGGTTGATGTCCAAACTCCGGTGTTATTAATGTTCTCCAAGTGGTTTTTCCAGCAAGGCAAAGAAGCAGGTTAATGAAGATAATAATATTATAATATTTTTTGGTTATAGTTTGGTGTGAAGAGAAACAAAGGTTGTGGAGTGATAAATTTATTATTTTTTAAAAGACCCATGTGAAAGTTTATAATGCCCTAAGTTTTAAATTATTTAAATTTAAATATTTTACCTAAAGGTAAAATTTAAATTTAAATTAATTTAAAGGCCCATAATTCAAATTAAATTCAAAATCGAATTATTTCATCCACCAACGTGTTTGAAGATATTGCCATGCATATAAAAGGGTGTAAGAACCCACCATAGTAAAATCATCTATGAGATCGAGTAAATAAAAAATTAATTTGTGCGCCAAAGGTCTAAAGGGAATCGCATGTGTTATAAGCTTTAATGAGGTAAACTAAGGCATAAGTATTAGTGGAGCACACTTCTCAAATGCAAAAGCACTGGTAGCATAGTTGGCAGTGAGGACAGTGGTAAGTTTCTCATAGGTGACAAGTTACGGGTTCGAATATGTGCGACAATGTTTTGGGCAAGGCAAAGTTGGTTTTCATTTTGTTCGTGCCATCGGATGAAGTTTGAAAAGGAGGTGTGAGCCTCGTTCATTATATGTGGGCACGTAGCCCACTTGGTGGGTGTGAACTGTGTGGAGGTGCTTGGAAGAGAGGGATCAATGGTTTGAATCTTGCTGAAGTCCTTTTGGGAAAAATTACAAGGTATGTGCCATATGCTAAGGTTTGTCATTGCACCCAAAAATTGAAAAGGGTGGAAATTATTTTTTAATTTCATAAGGTATTATTAATTACAATTAGCATAGTTAAAAGGGTTTATGAGTTATAAATGGAGATAAAAGGGTATGCAAAATTTTAATTTGGGTATTTTATTTTTAAGTGGGTAAAAGGAGTAATAAGGTGTGACAAGGATGTTAGATGTTTTTGTTGAAATAAAGTTATGTTATAAAAATTTATTTGAAAGGAGAAATAAGGCATAGTTGATTTTTGATATTTTGACTTGGTGAAATATTGTTGAAAGAAAATATTAAGGATAAATTTTTGCTATGTAACCTTTGAGACTAGCAAAAAGAGTGAGTGTGATTGAGATAGGTTTTGAGAGTAAATTATTCTTCAAAACAAAGGTATGGTCATATATTCCTTGTGAGTGAAATTTTGTTGGATGTTGTGAATGCTAAGTTGGACTAAAAAGGATTGTTTGATAAACATTGTTGAGTTTGTCTTTGATAAATTCAATATTGATTGATGTGGGTTTTATGGAATGAAAGTTGACAATAGAAACTTTGTTTGATAAGCATTGTTGACTAAGCTTTCATTGAGTGACTGGTTGAGTGGATTTGATTGGGCTTAGTTTATTGGAAGTGTTGAAGTAAAATTTCAAGTTCTATGAAACAAATTGTTCTATATTATGAATTGATTTGAGAAAGAGATTGAAAGAGGTTTTATGTGAAAATTTGAGTTGAGTTTATATGCAAGTTTTGTAATTGATTTGAGAAATATTTTGTGAGAGCTTGTGTGCAGAGTTGAGTAAGTCCTAAGAGGGACTTAAGGACAGAATTATGTGATATTTTGTGGAATCTTACAAACATATTTGAGGCAAGTCTTAGATAAGACCTTTTGAGCATATTGGATATGTTATTTAGAGGACTTATGGATAGATTTGAGACATATCTTTGGAAGACTTGTGAGTAGAGTTGATTTGTGATTGATCAAGATTTGTGGTAAAGCTTGAAGATAGATTGAGGATAGAGTTTGGTGCAGATCTGAGGATAAATTTGTACCAAAACAAATATAGCAATTGAGCATATTTGTGTTAGACTGAATGACTGTGTTTAGTGCAAATTTGAGATAGATATTGAGCAGATATTTGGAGGTGATAGAGAAGAGGATAGTAGTATCTAGTGGATAGAGATATATTAGCCAAGGAAATGAGGACAAAGGTCTTCAGTGGAGAGAGATCCACATCCCAGAGCAGTGGAGGCAAGAGTATTCTATAGGATAACCACCTGGAGTAGAGGAGTTCTCCTATGGATAGTAATCCATGAATCAGCTTAGGGGATTGGTGTCTCTTGTGGATAGAGATCCATGAACTTGATTAGGGTATTGGTGCCTCATTTGGATAAATGTACATAAAAATTGTAATAGGGAAAGGTTTTCCCAAGATATTTGTTGAGAAAGTCCTAGTGAAAGATTTTCTTTGTGGAGTAGCCCATGTTGGGTGAACCACGTTAAATCATGTCTCTCATGTGTGTGATGTGTTGTGTAATGATTTCTACTTTATTACTATTGATGTTACCATATGTATTGATAAGTAAAACATTTTATATTATACTGTTTACCCCCTCTCTCAGTATAAGCACATTTTATTCAATTGGTATTAGACCGGGTCTCTCCATGAAAAGACTAACATCTTGGATAAGGATCCATTAGAAACACACATGAATTCCAAAAGTGAATAAGAGACCATGTTTTATATAAAAGAGGAATTCTTCACTGCTCTCAAGAATTTTGAAAGGATTAGAAAGAAGAACTCGAGCTTGAAGAAAAAAATTCAAGAAGATGAGGAAGAAAAATGGAACTTCAATAGAGGATAAGTTTGCTACTCATACCCCAAAAGGAAAGGACATAAGGATAGAAGAAAGCAAATAAGAACCATGGAAAATAGTTAATCACAAAAGGAGAAGCACTCAACCACATTTTCAAAGGCATACAAATAGGTTACATAATTTCTTCCATGGATATTGCTTTTCTTGTAACAAACATGGTCACAAAGCTATACATTGCACTGGTTATGTGAAAAATGATGTCAATAGAAATTTTAACTATTTTTCACCTCTTATGAATGATGATATCATATGTTACAAATGTAATAATTTTGGTCACAAGGCTAGATGGTGCAATATGGTACTTCCTAAGTCTAGTAAAAATAATACAACTTCAACAACTAGGAAAAAAAAAGAGGAATGAAAAGGCTAGATCAATATTAGTTCAAACAACTCTTCATTCTCAGGATAAATAAGAACAATGGTTTCTTGATAGTGGTTTCTATAGATACATGAAAGGATACAAATACAAATTCCATGTACTCAAATAAACTAATAGAGGGTAAGTAAGTTTTGGTGATAATAGATCAGCAAACATTTGTGGAAAAGGAACTTTGAGTTTAGATAACGAAAAGACAATAGAAAATATACTATATGTCAAAGGATTAAGACACAATTTGCTATGTGCAAGCCAAATTTGTGATCAAAATTATATGGTTACATTTCATCTAGATAGATGTAAGATAAGAAAGTCTAAAATTGAAAAATTTATTGCAAATACAAGTAGAACTCCAAACAACCTCTATATGCTTAGTGATATTGAAGGAGAAAATATTTTCTATCACAAGAGGATTAGATTTGGTTGTGACATAGAATAATAGGTCATTTGAATTTTGACAACATAGTAAAATTAAGCAATAAATAGGCTATCAAATATTTACCCAAGCTGAAAAGGCCACAAAATAGGATCTGTGCACCTTGTCAACATGGAAAACAAACTAGAACAAGTTTCAAATCAAAGGGATATATGTTGTATGAGCCATTAAATCTAATACATACCGATCTATGTGATCCTACCAGAACACAAAGTATTCAAGGTGAAAGTTACTACAAAGGAGAAGATTGCAGATATTTTCACTAAGCCACTTTCAAAAGAGACTTTTGAGTACCTTCAAAAAAAGTTGGGAGTAGTTCTACTCCCACCCCATAATTAACCACATTAAGAGGACATGGAGGAGGAGCTAATATAAGAGTATAATTCTTAGCCCTAAACCCCAAAGGTCACCCTTTTCCATTGATGTCAAAGGGGGAGAGATTTGAGTTAGGGGGAGAGCATTCAATTAGGGGGAATAGTTTCTCAGGGGGAACATAATAGAAAAATATAAAGGAAATGGTAAAATAAAAGTGGGTTTCCATCAATGACAAAGTGTAGGAAATCCAACATAGGAGGCATTATATTAGATGAATAAATAATACAACATAGGCCTGAGAATAGCCCGTGAAATAGGGAACCACCTGAGGCGAGAATAGACTTAGTTACAAAAAAATAACAACTATAGCCTATAATGTAATAACTAACAAAACTACGCTAACATTACCCCTTATTACATCATTTGGGTAATAATATAACTACTAAATACACTATCATACCCCCATACAACAATATTTGGGTAAAGTATATAACTACCCCAATATAGTGAAGAAGAAAAAAGAAATGAAAGAATGGTGGCTCGTGCTTTGTCTTCATCTTTGGCTCTGCCTCATAGCTCTAGATTTGGATCTAAGCATACCTCTAGATTTGTATCTTTGGGTCTATCTCTAGATCTACTGATGAATCCGTATCTAGATCATTGCCTCTAGATCTGCCCATAGATCTACCTATGGAACTTTGTATCTTGGTCTATCTTTAGGTCTGTCTCTTGGTCATTATCTTTGGGACTTCCAATCGATCTGTCACTGGATTTGCCTTGGGATCTGCCATAGGTTTTAACTTTATGGTAGAAGCCATATAATATTTCTTTCATCATGGTACATTGTGTGTGATCTGTCCATCCACAATCAATATGGTACATTTTTTATGATCTATCTTTAGGTCTATCTCTTGGTCATTATCTCTGGGACTTCCACTCGATCTGTCACTAGATTTTCCTCGGGATCCAAATCCCAGAGTAGTGGATGCAAGAGTCTTATAGAGGATCACCAGCCAGAGTAGAGGAGAAGGAGTTCTCTTGTGGATAGAGATCCATGAACCAGCTTAAGGGATTGGTGTCTCTTGTGGATAGAGACCCACGAACTTGATTAGGGAATTTGTGCCTCATTTGGATAGAGTTCCATAAACATTGTAATAGGGAAAGGTTTTCCCAAGATATTTGTTGAGAAAGTTTTAGTAAAATATTTCCTTCGTGGAGTAGCCCACATTGGGTGAAAAACGTTAAATCATGTATCTCGTGTGTGTGATGCTTTATGTAATGATTTATACTTTATTACTATTTATGTTATCATATGGATTGAGAAGTAAAAAATTTTGTCTTATACTATTCACCCCCCTTTAGTATGAGCACATGTTCTTCAATTTGTACAAAAGTGGGTCTCTTCGTGAAAAGACTAATATCTTGGAGAAGGATCCATCAGAAACATACATGCCTTCAAAAAATGAAGATGAGACCATGTTTGATATAAAAGAGGAAGTCTTCGTTGCTCTCAAGAATTTGGAAATGATCATAAATAAGAACTCAAGTTTGAAGGAATAAATTCAATAAGATGAGGAAGCAAAATGGAACTTCTAAAGAGTTTCATAGAACACAAGATAAAGGTAGAAGAACGAAAGAAAATTGAACAGGATATGATAGATCTATTAAGAGAAAGGAAAAAAGAGTGTGAAATATTGGAAGCAAAAATTGTATCTCTAGGGCATGAAGTTGAAAAGACTAAGCTTAAACAAGATATAAAGTTAGGGAAACATAAAGAGGAATCCAAATTTCAAGAAATAAAGACACCAAACAGAGATAAGTTTGCTACTTATACCTCGAAAAGAAAGGAAACTATGAAAGAAGAAAGCAAATAAGAACCATGAAAAAGAGTTAATCACAAAAGGAGAAGCACTCAACCACATTTTCAAAGGCATCCAAATAGGTTACATAATTTCTTCCATGGCTATTGCTTTTCTTGTAACAAATATGGTCACAGAGATGTAAACTACACTGGTTATGTGAAAAATTATGTCAATAGAAATTTCAACTCTTTTGCACCTCTTATGAATGATAATATCATATGTTACAAATGCAATAATTTTTGGAACAAGGCTATATGGTGTAAAATGGTACTTCATGAGTCTAGTGAAAATAAGACAACTTCAACAACTAGAAAAGAGAAAAAGACGAATGAAAAGGCTAGATCAATGTCAGTTCAAACAACTCTTCATGCTCAGGATAAAGAAGAACAATGGTTTATTGATAGTGGTTGCTCTAGACACATGACATGAGATAGCGAAAAATTTCTTGTACTCAAATAAACTAATAGAGGATCAGTAAGTTTTGGTGATAATGGATCAACAAAAATTTATGGAAAAGGAACTCTGAGTTTAGATAACAGAAAGTCAGGAACAAAAAATATACTATATGTCCAAGGATTAAAACACAAATTTCTAAGTGTAAGCCAACTTTGTGATCAATATCATATGGTTACATTTCATCTAGATAGATGTGAGCTAAGAAAGTATGAAATTGGAAAAGTCATTGCAAATGCAAGTAGAACTCCAAACAACCTCTATATGCTTAGTGATATTAAATGAGAAAAATATTTTCTATCACAAGAGGATGAGAGTTGGTTATGACATAGAATAATGGGTCATTTGAATTTTGAAAAATAGTAAACTTAAGCAATAAATAGGCTGTCAAATATTTACCCAAGCTAAAAAGGCCACAAAACACAATTTGTGCACCTTGTCAACATGGAAATCAAACTAGAACAAGTTTCAAATCAAAGGGATATATGTCATATGAGCCATTAAATATAATACATACTGATTTATGTGATCCTACCTAAACAAAGAGTATTCAAGGTGAAATTTACTTCATATTGTTCATAGATGATTACTCCAGAATGACTTGGGTGGCTTTCCTAAAAGATAAGTCAGAAGCATTTGATAAATTCAAGGTATTTAAAGAACGGGTTGAAAATGAAATTAGCAAAAGGATTAAGTGTTTAAGATATGACAGAGGAGGAGAGTTTACCTCAAATTAATTTGTATATTTCTATTAATATCATAGAATCAAGAGAGAATACTCAGCTGCAAGAACTCCTCAACAAAATGGAGTAGTTGAAAGGAAAAATAGGACTATTGAGAATATGGCTAGAGCTATGTTAAATAACTCCAATATTTTATATGGATTTTGGAGGGAAGCAGTCAACACAATAGTGTATATAATAACTAGGTCTCAAATGAGGGTAAACCATCACAAGACTCCATATAAGCTTTGGAAAGGATAACCAACCACTGTAGAACACTTCAAAATTTTTGGAAGTAAGTATTACATAAGACGAGAAGAGCAAAAATTTGTCAAGTTTAACCCAAGATGTGATGAGGGTATTTTTCTTGGTTATTCTACTAAGAGTAAAGCCTATAGATGATACAAAAAAAGGACACACACTATTGTAGAAAGTATAAATATAACTATTGATGAGAAGATAGATTCAAGAGAACCAGTTTAGCAAATTGTGTATCAGGAAGATGGAATTGTCAAGAAGAGTTTCATGAGGAATAAAATGAAGAAGAGGAAGAAACACAAATATTTCTTCCTAAGAATCCATCTAGGTATGTATATAAAAATCATCTAAAAGATCTAATAATTGGGAATCCGTATGATATACAAACAAGGAGAAGGATAATAACACCACTTCAACAAGTAAATTTTTCCTTATTATCTAAAATTGATCCAAAAGACTTCAATGAGGAAAGTGAATATAAGTTCTGGATTAAAGCAATGGATGAGAAATTAGACCAGATAGAGAAAAGTAAGACTTGGGAACTTGTCCCATGACCAAAATACAAAAATGTGATTGGCACTAAATGGGTATTCAAAATTAAGTTAAATGAAGATGGTTAGGTGGTAAAAAATAAAGCAATATTAGTATGCAAAGGTTATGCACAGGTTGAGGAAATTAAATTTGATGAGATATTTTCTCCAGTTGCATGAATTGAAGATATAAGGATGTTCCTAGCCTTATCAAGTTTTAAAAACTTCAAATTTTATCAAATGGATGTTAAGTCAACATTTCTAAATGGTGTTCTAGAAGAAGAAGTTTATATTGAGTAACCAGAGGGATTCAGAATAATAGATAAACTAGACTATGTATGTAGATTGAAGAAGGCACTATATGTTTTAAAGTAGGCTCCTAGAGCATGGTACTCAATATTGGATAGGTACCTTCAAGAATAGGGGTTCAAGAAAGGAATAATGGACAATAATCTACACATAAAAAATGAAGGGAATGCTTTATTAATTATGGTTGTTTACATGGATTACATTATTTTTGGGGGAATTAATGATAAAATGTGTTAGAAAATTACAAAGATAATGTAGAATGAATTTGAGATGTCTACGCTTAGTGAGTTTTCCTTCTTTCTTGGACTTCAGATTTCACAATATAGAAAGGAATATTTGTTTCACAAACCAAGTATATAAAATATATGCTAATGAAATTCAAGTTAGAATATTGTAAACTAGTAAGTACCCCCACGGTTACAGGATGTAAGTTAAGTAAGGATGATGAATATCCAAATGTAAATCAAATATTATACAGATCTATGATTGGCGAATTACGATATGTTACAGCTACAAGACCAGATATCATGCAGGCAGTAGGACTGGTGGTAAGTTTTCAAGAAGTACCAAGAAAATACATGTAGCAGTAGTTAAAAGTATTATCAGGTATCTAAAAGGGACTATGAAATTTGGGTTCTGGTATCCCAAAAGTGACAGTTTCACTCTCATGACTTATACAAATGCAGATTGGGCTGGTAGCATTGATGATAGAAAAAGCATAAGTGGAGGAACATTCTTTTTTGGAGACCGTTTGGTCTCTTGGCTAAGTAAGAAACATGCATCAATATCCTTATCTACAGTAGAGGTAAAATATATTGCAACAGTTGCCAGTTGTACATAGGTATTATGGATGAAATGAACTCTAGAGTATTTAAAGATAAAATATGATAATCCTATTCCCATATTGTGTGATATTACAAGTGCTATAAATATCTCAAAGAATCTAGTGATGCACTCCACGACAAAGCACATTTCGATTAAGTATCACTTTTTGAGAGAGGAGGTGACATATAAGAAGGTCATGTTGGAATATGTTACTACAAAGGAGCAGATTGCAAATATTTTCACTAAGCCACTTCTAAAAGAGACTTTTGAGTACCTTTAAGAAAATTTGGGAGTAGTTCTACTTCCACCCCAGAATTAACCACATAAAGAGGAGGTGGGGAGGGGATAATCTAAGAGTATCATTCTTAGCCCCGAGCCCCAAAGGTGACCATTTTACATTGATGTCAAAGGAGGATATATTTGAGTTATGGGGAGATCATTTAGTTAGGGGGAGTAGTTTCTCAGGGTGAGAAGAACAGAAAAAGGTAAAGGAAATGGTAAAATAAAAATGGGTTTCCATCAATGACAAAGAGAGAGATTGTTGGAAATATGAGCAAGGTTTGTTGTCATTGATGTCAATAAGAGAGCAAGCTTTGTTATCATTAATATCGTGAGGATGATGACCAAGTTTCAATGTCATCCATGCATTCACATCAAAAGGTTGATATCCAAACTCTAGTGTTATTAATGTTCTCCAAGTGGTTTTTCTAGCAAGGCAAAGAAGCAGGTTAATGAAGTTAATAATATTATAATATTTTTTGGTTATAGTTTGATGTAGAGAGAAACAAAGGTTGTTGAGTGAAAAATTTAAAAATTTTCAAAAGACCCATATGAAAGTTTATAATTCCCTATGTTTTAAATTATTTAAATTTAAATTAGTTTAAAGGGCCAAATTCTAATTAAATTTGAAATCGAATTATTTCATCCGCTGACGTGTTTGAAGATATTGACATGTATATAAAAGGGGGTAAGAACCCACCTTAGTAAAATCATCCATGCGATAAAGGAAATGAAAAATAAATTCATGCGCCTAAGGTCTAAAGGGAATCACATGTATTAGAAGCTTTAAGGAGGTAGACTAAGGCATAAGTATTAGTGGAGTGCACTTATCAAACGTATAAGTGTTGGTAGTACAGTTGGCAGTGAGGGTAGTGGTAAGTTGCTCGCAGGTGATAGGTCACGAGTTCGAATCCGCATGATAGTATTTTGGGCAAGGTAGAGTTGATTTTCATCTTGTTTATGTCATCGAAGGAGTTTTAAGAGGGAGGTGTGAACCTCATTCATTGCATGTGGGCACGTAGCCCACTTTGTGGGTGCGCATTGTGTAGAGGTGCTTGGGAGAGAGGGATAGATGGTTCGAATACCGTTGAAGTCCTTTTGGGTAAAATTACAAGGTATGCATAATATGTTAAGGTTTGTCATTTCATCTAAAAATTGAAAAGGGTGGAAATTATTTTTTAATTTTCTAAGGTCTTATTAATTAAAATTTGCATAGTTAAAAGGGTTTGAGTTATAAAGGGAGATAAAAAGGTATGCAAAGTTTTAATTTGGGTATTTAATTTTTAAGTGGTTAAAAGGAGTAATAAGGTGTGCCAAGGGTGTTATATGTTTTTGTTGAAATAAAGTTATGTTGATTTTAAAGGAGAAATAAGACATAGTTGATTTTTGATATTTTGACTTGGTTAAATATTGTTTAGAGAAAATATTGAGGATAAATTTTGTTATCTAACCTTTGAGATTTGCAAAAAGAGTGAGTGTGATTGAGACATGTTTTGAGAATCAAATATTCTTCAAAAAAAAGGTATGGGCATATCTTCCTTGTGAGTGAAATATTGTTGGATGTTGTGAATGCTAAGTTGGAGTGAAAATGATTGTTTGATAAGCATTGTTGAGTTTGGTTTTGAGAAATCCAATATTGATTGATGTGGATTTTCTAGAATGAAAGTTGACAATAGAAACTTTGTTTAATAAGCATTGTTGACTAAGATTTCATTGAGTGATTGGTTGAGTGGAGTGGGTTAGGCTTAGTTGATTGGAAGTGTTGAAGTGATATTTTAAGTTTTGTGAAACAAATTCTTCTATATTTTGAATTGATTTGAGAAAGAGATTGAAAGATATTTTCTGTGAAAAAATGAGTTTAGTTTATATGCAAGTTTTGTAATTGATTTGAGCAATATTTTGTGAGAGTTTGTGGGCAGAGTTGATTAAGTCCTAAGAGGGACTTAAGGATAAAATTGTGTGAGATTTTGTGGAAGATTACAAATAGATTTGAGACAAGTCTTAGATAAGACTTATTGAGCATATTGGACAAGTTCTTGAGAGGACTTCTGGATAGATTTGAGACAAGAATTTGGAAGACTTGTGAGCAGAGTTGGTTTATGATTGGTCAAGATTTGTGGTAAATATTGAATATAGATATAGTACAAAGTTTGGTATAGATACGAGGATAGCTTTGTACTAGAATAGATATAGAGATTGAGCAGATTTATTCTAGACCGAAGGACTATGTTTAGTGTAGATTTGAGATAGATATTGAGTAGATATTTGGATGTGATAAAGACGAGGACAATAGTCTCCAATGGATAGAGATCCATTAGCCAGGGTAGAGAGGATAGAGGTCTTCAATGGAGAGATATCCACATACCAGAGTAGTGGAGGCAAGAGTATTCTAGAGGATCACCAGCCAGAGCAGAGGAGAAGGAGTTCTCTTGTGGACAGAGATCCATGAACCAATTTAGGGTATTGTTGTCTCCTATGGATAGAGATCCATGAACTTGATTAGGGTATTGGTGCCTCCTTTGGATAGAGGTCCATAAACATTGTAATAGGGAAAGGTTTTCCTAAGATATTTGTTAAGAAAATTTTAGTGAAATATTTTCTTCATGGAGTAGTCCACATTGGGTGAACCATTTTAAATTATGTCTCTCATGTGTGTGATGCTTCGTGTAATGATTGTTTCTTTATTACTATTGATGTTATCATATGGATAGAGAAGTAAAAAGTTTTATCTTATACTGTTCACCCCCCTTCTTAGTATAAGCACATTTTCTTCAGATAGTTTAGGATGGATCAACTCATTTGTTTTTGTAGCTAATAATTATTTAGAGGAGAGAAAAATTATAGCACTATGAATAGGTAAGCATTTGGAATGGTGTACATAGTTCAAAAATGTAAGAATTACTTACTTGCAAAACCTTTTTATTTCTATGTTTATCATCAAGCATTGTTGTATTTAATCAATAAACTAACTACTCATGGGTAATTTAGTAGGTGGATCATCACATTAAAAGAGTTCATGTTTAGGTGGTGGTGATACCAAATAATAAACACGTTATAGTATATCAATTATTAGGGATTCTATTAGGAGAGCTTCCTCAGGGAGTAGTATCATATGAATTTCTAAATTCTCATTTATTTTCAATAAGTGCACAGTGCACTACCATTGTGATACAAGTTGATTGTGGAATCCTTGTTGATGGGATAGATACCAAGGTATATGTGAACAATTGAAAAGAAATTGATCATCATCAAATCGACATCATTTCAATTGATCACTAGCTTTTTATATAAGACCAAATATGATGGAATATGTTAGTAAACTAATTCTATTCTCATAAATTAAATAATTCTACCATTATAAATAACATCAATAAACATACATATATCAAATGAATAATAATATCACATAAATCACACTAAAAGCTTTATTGAAACTACCAAAGCAATGCATAAATGCAATGCTTCCTCAAGTTATATTTCATGTGGTTTTTTCTTCCATATATAGATACATGAGACTTTTCACAGTACATGACTATTGAACTTTGCTCTCTTAAAATTAATGGAAGAACTTAACTCTTCATATTCCTCCCTTACATAATAAGTCTCACATATTACATAAAGACAAAGTCTATCATGATTGCACATAAGTCCCTACTTCTAAACTTGACACATCACACTCATAACTATAAATTTCTAACAAGACACCTCCCAATATTAATTATTTGATAAATACTTAGTTCTAATAACTTCACACATACTTTGTACACAAAAATCAAACACACACCCTAGTATAAATATTTACAATTGCACCCAATAATGTAATACCTCCAATTGAATCAATAAACTATCATCTATAACTATAAGTAAATGTTTAATAAACCTTTAAACCCTATGGTAGCCTCTAGGCCCTATGCCAAGTATTTTCCAACATGCATTTTAGCAATTTTTAAGGGAAGAAAGGATCGTAAAGAACACTTAAGTTATTGATTATTATTGAAAATCAATAACTTTTACTTTTATTATCTTTCCATTTACGTTCATTCATATTAAATATTATAAATATATAGGATACCAATAATTTATAGCAAAATTTATCTATATTTGTTATTTTTAATGATAATAATACATGTTCATGGAAAGAAAGGGAAAAGCTATGTCTATTGAAATCAAATTTAGTATTAATCAATGTGTAATTATAGTTGGAATCCTCTGAAGTTTGGTGGTTCACTTCATGTCAATTCCTTATTAAGCAAGGTAGTTGTACACATTTACCAATCTAGGATTGTAATAAAATTATTAATCCACTTTATATATATTCTATTTTAAAGACATTTATATATATTCTATTTTAAAAACATTTACAACAACCAAAATTAAACTTAACACTAAATTACCTATTTACACTAAAATACATGGTGTTAACCATCATTTCATATCATCCTAATAGAATAGGCTATATTGTTTTCACACCAAGTCATAATTAGAATGAACTATAAAAGTGTTTTAGAGTGATATCACGGCAAAATAGGGTTTTCCATTGTCACCAACATTATTTGGATTTTATTTGAAGGAATGGGTAGATGGGAGAAAAGGGAATACAATTGACTAATTATGTAGTGAACAAGATTGTTCATTGTCACCTATTTTAATTGGAGAAATGGGCAGATGGGAGGAAAGAGAATACAATTGACTAATTATGTAGTGAAACTTATCCTCTATGTGGATGACCTCATCTTGATTGGTAAGACACTTGAAAGTTTAAAAGAACATCTAAAAACTTTAAAGCATTTTCATAAAGACGTTTAGATGCAAAGAAATCCTAGCAAGGCTAACATTATGGTCTTCTCTTCTTTGAGAGAATGAAAGCAACCATTTATGCTATTTGAAGAAAACCCCTTAGAGGTAGTAAAAAAATGCATATACCTTGGGTTTAGATTTTCAAAGTAAACTTAGTTAGAGAATATGTAGGATGAAACAATTATAAGCAAGATGCAGGGAATTCTACTCATTACTAAATAAGGGTAAAAAAATAAAATTGTAGGATTGCAAAACCATTAGGGTCATTTTTGGGTTATTAGTTATTCTAGTGATGTTATATAGGTGTAAGGTGTGGGCTAGCAATACATCAAATTTTAAAAGGAGATAAGACAATTTTTAGAAAGTGACAGATTACAAATAATTTCATAATTAAACCATAATTCTCATGTCATATTTTACTTGCTATAATAAGGACTTTTCCATTAAAAATAGAAGTTATGGTAAGACTATTGGGATACCTAAAGAAAATAGAAATAATGGAAGTAGGTAATCAAAGAAACATTGAATAGAGGAAAAGATGCATGGATGAAACAAAATAACAAGGAAAAGACACTGAAGAAACAAAATAACAAGAAAAAGACACTAAAGAAACAAAATAACAAATAGATGAAAAAATGAAGCATTAAATTTCATGAGGTCCAAAATTTCAAAAAAAAATTAAACACTATATGCGTAAAAATTTAGACTTATCACATCAATGTGTTCAACCAAAATTGCCAACATAGCCAAAATAAATACATAGATGCAAAAATCAAATGAAAGGAAAAATCTGTATAACCCAACCAAGATTCAATATAGACTGCCTTAAATACTAAATTGAAAGATGGAAAATACCTTAACATACAATGGTCAAAAAGAAAAAGTGTCTTTTGTACAACAAGAACAATAAAGACCAAAAAAATATATTTTGTTATGGAATGAGACAAGGAATCAAGAATTTATATAAGGATACTCTTAAAATAAGTCAGTAATGGAATTCTTTGAAGAATTGAAAATAAATAAATAAATTAAAACTTACAAAAACTAACAATAAAAAGAAAACACATTCCAAACTTTTTTTAATTTTGTTGAACAATATATATTTTTAGATGTTATTAAAGATAAAAATATTCAAAATTAAAACTAAAAAGAAAAGTTTATACACCACATCATCTTTTATTAAAAATATTAATCTTATAAATTATTTTTAATTTTAAAATATAATTAAAATCATTTTTTATATTAAAAAAAAAAATCATGTAAAAAATAAATTAAAAATTCTCCTTATAAAGCCCAACAATTTAAGATGAAAATGCATCCATACATAATAAAACACGCACTATTTTTACCCTTCACATTAAGTTATTATTGAAGCTTAATTTTATTTCAAGTTATAAATAATTTTTTTAAATATTTCAGAATTTTTTTTTAGATTTTTAATTTTTTTAGTAGAGCTATTTTTACCCTTCACACTAAGTTATTATTGAAGTTTTGTTAATGGAATTTTATTTTAAGTTATAAATAATTTTTTTTAAATATAAGATAAAAGATTAATTATTTTTTAAGTTTTTGTTTTTTAAATTTTTTTTAGTAAAACAAAATTACCTGTAAGAATGTTTTAAAAAATGTTGATATAGATATCCCACTTTAATCAAATACGCATATATATATATATATATATATATATATATATATATATATATATATATATATATTTCCTACCTTAATTAATTAAGCATTATTTAAATAATATATATTTTTTAATGTTGATAAAAATTTATGGAATCAATAAAAGGTAACAGAGAATCTCAAAACAATAACCTTTAGAAGGAGCCGAAGAAAGAAACTTCAAAACCATGACCAAAACACACTCAACAAACAACAGTTTCAGTCTTCAGAAACCCATTTAACCAAGCAATCAGCCACACTATTTCATTCCCTGGGAATATGAACAAAGGAAATAAACTGGAGCCCCAGCCACTAAACCCAACAGCATACCCAAGATTCCCTCTGGAAAAAGAAGAGCCATCATCTTAAACACCCTCGAAGAAGAGGACGAAACCATCTACCATCTTTCTGCATTTTTGATTGAAACCTCTTCTCCCGACCCACAAGAGCCATACCCACTATTTAAATATAATATAGTTAAAACAAAAAGAGACTATTTTAGAAGATTTTGACAGTCATAACGCTGGAGAGACATCCCACTTTAACCAAATACCAACTATTTAAATAAAAAACTATTTTAAAAGATTTTGACAGTCATAACGATGGAAAAAGTCTATTTTCGAAGATTTTGACAGTAATAACGCTGGAGAGACGTCCCATTTTAACCAAATACCAATATTTTAAATAAAAAGTTCTTAGCATATGATAAAACGCCAACTACTTTTACCCTTCACACTAAATTATAATTTCAGCTTTGTTCAATTGAATCTTCATGTCATGTCATAAATGCCAATTTCTTCATATATTCCAAAAACACCGACTATTATTAAAGTCTGTTTTGCACTCATGACGGATGGAAATCTTCATGTCAAGTCAATGAAATATTTATGTCAAGTCGTAAATGTCAATTTTTTTATATGACAAAACATCAACTACTTTAAAGTCCAACTTAACAAAAACACCAACTATTTTTAATGTTTTAGCACAGCTTTAACAAGACCTGATGGCCACCTGAATCTAATCCCTCACGTCACTTTTTTAAAAATACAATTCAAATCACGATTATTATTAACACCCATACAAGGTGCATACATACCTTGTTAAGGTCTAAACTAGAGTTTTTAGATGATTCATATGAGTATTAGAGAAACAGATAATCACATATCAAACAAGATTGAAATTCAAAAAAAATAAAACCGCTAAATTTTGATATCTTATTTTTAAATAATATGATTATATATTTATATACATTTGTGGTGATTTGTTTAAACCTCAATTCTTTTGAAAGATAATGGAAAATCAGACCACTATGATATCTGGCAAAGATGATTATAAAAAAACAGAGTTTTGGAAAAATAAGAAAAACAATTGATATAAAGGAATTGAAAAATAAAAAAGTAAATGCAAAAATCAAGTTAAAAATTTTATAAATAAAAATTAAAAAGTTATTAAAAACAATTAAATAATTTTATATATTGGTATAAACCCCACTATTTAAATCATCCATTTATCTTTACATAGATCATCCAACTTATGCATAGTTGAATTATATTATACGGAGTGGAGTGAGATGCTGACAAAGCTTATATAAAGCATGATAATAAATTAAATAAATAAAATTTTATATAACATAACAATACAATTGTATCTTTTTCTCTCCAATTTTATAAACAAAAAATAAGTCTGTATTGTATATTTTTCTCTCCAATTTTATAAACAAAAAATAAGTCTTATATCTCATGCAACTGAAAGAAAAAATTTAGGAGAAAATTCTTATGTCTCACATTGTAGGAAAGAAAACTTACAAAAAAAAAATATATCTCATACCTCACAAAGCAAAAAAGTTTTAGGACTCTCACAAATAATTTGGCACAAATTAGATGCTAGTCAAAAAAAAGATAGTACAAAGACTTAAAAAACACATGTTTCTTATAGAACATCGAGAAAGATACAAAAATTAAGACAACTAAGTAGGAAGCAACATGATGAATGCATAAGGAGATATTTAGCCAAACTCATGGGATTCATAAACTCTCATCTTAGGCAATGTATTCCATCCAAAGAAACAAAACAAGTGGAGCTTGTTCACCATCAGGGTGATAAATCTACAAGATAAAGAGTGGAGTGAAGGACATGAAGAACAAGTAACATTGAATATTTAACATTAAAAATAGCATTTGACTATAGTATATCAAAAGGATAAGAATGTGAATTGTCTATTAGATTATTGAATTTGAAAAGATTCAAAGATACTCATCATAAACACCTACAACAAAAGAACACATAGCATATTGTAGAATGAAACTTCTACCATACAAAGCCTACGAAAAGGAGTATTGAAAGACCTACATTGTGATGAATGGAGCTGATAGGCCTTGTAGCAATCACATATTAGCAAGACACCCAAAATTTTTCTACAATAAAGATTGAAATAAATCCAATAGGATAGCAACATGTGGACCAAGAAAAAATATATGTGGAGAAATTACAAAAAAAAATGAAAAAGAAAAATATTCCATAGACGAAGTGGCATTTCCTCTACCTTTACTTGATGATAAAGCATTGACTAGAATATGAGAATATATATATATATATCGAAAAGAGTGTTTTGAGGTAAATGTAAACTCGGTAAATGAAAAATATTGATATTTTAGAAAAGTTTACTATGGCTAGTGGAACACTAATGTTTTTTTTATAATATTTCTAATTGTTGAGGGGAAAAAACTATGCTACTTAGAAGACCAAACTCAGGATAAAACTTGAATTTGAGGAAGTTTGGGAAGTAGTATATGGGACAATTACCCTTGTAGAAGAAGGAAATGAAGACCAAGATAAGTTTGATATGGTAGATAGAAAAGAAAGACTAATCATCATGTTTGGAGTAGCAACTGAGGTCCAAGAATACATTAGAGTTATAACCACAATGTCATGACCCTCCCTAGTTGACTTTATGGCACAAAGGAAAAATGTATTAACTTATGATGTGGTGATAATTAGTTTGAACAATTATAGCAACTATATGATGTTTAGTTGATTTGTGAAGGGCATGTTATTGCTAATATATTGTCAAGTGTGCAGGATCTGGTATACTCGTGGGTGGAGAAGGCAGAAGCATCCACCAGAAACGAGGGTGCCTAATATCAAGGGAAATGATGATTAAGGTACTCAGAGGTAACATGGATAGATACCTTCATATAGTTATGCATTGTCAGAAGGGATAATTGTCAATGATCACCTTGAGCCTTAGTTGATAGCTTAGTAACTATCATAAAATCTCTAGCTAAGATAGGTGATTGGGTCGATGGAAAGATTCCCTCTTTGTTGCTTTATAAATTTATTTGCTCTTTGTTGCATAGTGGTTGGAGTAGCATAATGTTGGAACTATTATAGAAAAACAATTACCAAATATATGTGGATGCATAAAACTAATTATTTTGCTAAATAAAATATAGAGCATCATTTTTATAGAGAAAAGCATATTAAATTTGAATGTTAAATAAAGATTCATTCAAAAGGATCAATGAAGTTTGATTAAATAATTGATTTAATTAAGCTCATTAGTAAACCTCATTTTATTTAATAGATGAGTGTTTTTTTAGTTAATTAAAGGTATTCATTTTAATGCTAATAGAGAAGTCATTGAAAGACTTTAATTAATTAAAAAACAAAACAAAAAACATACATCCATTTAAGAAATAAGATGCCTTTTATTTTAATGAAAAATAATTATGAAATTGTATAAATAGAAGAGGTATCTTAATGGTGATAATTATCAATAAAGGATATATATTTAAAATAAAGGAGATATGTTAAAAGAATACCATCATTCTAAAATATAAAAAGGGATAATATAAAATATTTAAATATCTCGTTTCCTTATAGCTTGTAAGCTATGAAATAATCTAGGGTGACTGATAGGCTTCCAAAGATGAAAACCATTAGACAAAGGGTTCCTTACCACCAAAGAAAGAGATGGATAATGGAAGGGGAGGAGGCTCGAGGAGAGGGCTTGAGGTTCGATACAAGCCACCTGGAGGAGAAGAAGCTCATATGGTGTGAGAAGGAGAAAAGAAAAAAGAACAAAGAGAGGATGGAGGATGAAGGAGCAGGGAGAGAATGTGGACCAGGGACGAGAAAGGCAAGGAACACGCTGTGAGCGAAGGATAAGCGACCTAGAATCCACTATCCCCATTTCATAGCAGCATTAAGGTTGGAGTATTAGACTTTAACATACCTTTTTTTAGTGCATGCTTTGTATGGTGAAAATTGGTGTTTTAGAAACCATAAATTGTTTGGTTGAAAGCTCTATGTTTCTGCCTTGTTGATGTTTTTTAGAAACCATAAATTTTTTGGTTGAAAGCTAAGCATCGTGTGTGTTTGGGAGAGCATCTATCCAAGCTAGATGTAGTGTGTGTTTGGGAGAGTGTATATCCAAGCTAACACTGTGTGTGTGTATTTTGGAGAGCATCTATCCTAAGTTGGGTGATGTTTACGATTTTAGAGAGCATTTGTCCAAGCTAATGTTGTGTGTGTGTTTGGGAGAGCGTCTATCCAAGCTAAATGATGTGGGTGTGTGTTTGGGAGAGTGTGTGTCCAAGATAAATATTGGATGTGTCTTTGGGAGGGTGTTTGTCCAATCTAACACTGTGTATGTGTGTTTGGGAGAGTGTCTGTCCAAGCTAATGATGTGTGTGTATTTGGGAGAGTGTTTTTCTTAATTTGGGTGATGTTTACATTTTTGGAGAGCGTATGTCCGAGCTAACGTTGTGTGTGTATATGGGAGAGTTTTTATTTAAGCTAAATATTGTGGGTGTGTGTTTGGGAGAGTGCCTGTCTAAGTGATGGCGGACAAGAGATTACACCTTCTCAAAAATTTGACTTTTCATTAATTTCTTCTATTATGAATACATACCGCAAAATAAAACCGCTCGCAGGCTTTACAAAGGACCAAGCTCGGCTCGGTCTTCTCCCCTGCACTCTGTCTCCCTGTTCTCTAATCCGCCACTCCCTCTGCCCATTTACAAAGCTCGAGTTTTTATCGAGGCCTCGACCCTCTCCCCATTAATGACTCACCTGCGTGAATCAATTAACAAGACCTACCAAAATCGGCTTTTCTCGTCGAGTCATCAATTTTCACTCCTTAATTGGCCAACTCCCTGATCCACCATGAAAGCACACATTTAATTGGTCCTTCACCTGCAACCGTCGCTTTGTCAGAATGTTTGTCTGCAATAGCTATCTCTTTTCCCGTGCGCGTGTGGCCTGTCCACGTGTCAAATTTAAATTGTCTTCAACCGGCCACAAAATCGTGACATGTCACGATAGCGCGACATGTCGCGATATCGTGACCAAACTGGCGCCTTGCCTTCGTCTACCAATAACGTCATGAAATCGTGACCAAAATGCCCCCGAGTTCCTTGCTCAAATTCCTGTCGCGATATCGCGACGTCGAGACCGTTTCACCTCTGCTCCTCTGCTCAGTTTACTGTTGTGATATCGCGATGTCACGATATCGCAACGTCACGACCGTTTCACCTCTGACTCCTCTACTCTGTTTCTTGTTGCGATATCGCGACATCGCGACATCGTGACCGCTTCTCCTTCGATTCCCTTGCCTTGGAATTTCTGCCTCTGAGTCCATGCCTTAAGTTTTTTGCCTTCACCTTTCGAGCCCTTTGTCAACTCCGTCTTTGCTTTTCTTCGAACCCTTCGCGCCTTTGCTTTCAAAGACGTCACGATATCGCGACGTCATGATATCACGATGAAAACTCCCTCCGTACCTCTACCTTCAAAATCGTCGTGACATCGCGATGTCGCGATATCATGATGGAAACCCCCTTCGAGCCTCAGCCTCTAACACGTCGCGACATCGCAACATCGCGATATCGCGACGTCGCGATATCACGATGAAAACTCCCCTTCGAGCCTCAGCCTCTAACACGTCGCGACATTGCGACGTCGCGATATCGTGACGAAAACTCCCCTTCGCCTTTCCGTAGCCTTTGGGGTCGTGATTTCGTGACCCCCCCCAACTTTGCCTTGGTAAATAAAAAAATTACTTAGAAAATTCGGTTGATGCCAGATTGTCCTGCTGTCGTCGGATGCTCCTGCATCAGACACCCGGGGTAAAAAGGAGAAGTTACCTTCACTTATGTGCTATTCGGTCTACGTATTTTGTAACATCTCCAAATGGGCACCTGTCCCTGCAACCTGCTTCAACCCCGTCTCTTGGAAAAAACTTTTTCTACCTTCTACCAGACAAATTCTGGCATTGCTACACACCTTCTCATCCACTGCCTGTAATGGCTTTAATTTGTGGCGCACTCCACCTTTCATCAAGGAGTATGTATTTGCACGACCATCATGCACTGCACTCCGATCAAACTGCCATGGCCTCCCTAACAGCAAATGACAAGCATCCATGGGAAAAACATCACACAGGACCTCATCTTGGTACTTCCCAATATTGAACGTGACTAAGCACTGTTCACGGACCCATGCTCTGTGGTCCTTCCACAACCACGTAATCCGGTATGGATGCGGGTGCTTCCTCCTCTCCAGCTGTAACTTAGCAACCATCTCCTCGGAGACTAAGTTATCTGTACTTCCATTGTCTATAATAACATTACAGATCTTGCCTGCACTTTTGCACCGTGTGCGGAACAGGCTTCTCCTCTGCTCTGGTTTGTCTTCATCAATCAACATGGTCCTCCTCACGATCATTGCTTCTCCTTTCTCAGCTTCTTCAGAATGTTCTGATTCAGCATCTTTCGCTGCCACAACAGCTCTGGCAGGACCCACTTGTTTCTTGTTCACTCTCTCGGGGTGCTAGGGACACTCATATGCTCGATGTCCCTCTTCTCCACAGTGGAAACATGTTCCCCGAAACACTCCTCTTCCATACCCACGTCCAGATCTACCTCTTCCTCTTGGGTAGCCATTGTTCTGAACTTGGGGTTTGGGTTCTTCATCTTCCTTCTGATCTCGGCTACTGCTAACCTCTTCCTTCTTCTCCTCTTTTCCTTCCTCTTTTCTTCCATCAGCCTTTCCTCCGTGCCCTCTTCCTCTTTGCTTGCTCTCAAACCTTCTGTTCATTTTTTCTTCAACCTTCAGAGCAAACTGGTAAGCATCTTCAATGGTGCTCACCCGAACTAAGCTCAACTCTTCCTGAATACTAGGTCTCAACCCATTAATATAACGGGCCACCTTCTCCTTGCTTGCTTCCAAATGGCCAGTTCTGATGGAGATTTTATAAAACTCCTCCGTATATTCTTGGACAGTTTTATTCATCTATCTCAAACCCTGCATTTTTCTCAGCAGATCCAACTCGTAATCTGTCAGAATAAACTATATTTTTAATTTTTCTACCATTCGTTCCCATATTGTTATCCGTTCTTTTCCTCTTCGGTTCCGTTCCAACTGTATTCCCCTCTACCAAATGCTGGCATGACCCTTCAACTTGGTCTTAACAAATCTGACCCGATTAGGGTCTTCAACCTCCTCATATTCAAAATATTCTTCTAAGTCATTTATCCAGTCAATCACCTCTTCTGGATTTAGGTTTACCGAATATGTAGAAACCTCAATTTTTGGTTGCTTTCCAATCTGAGAGATGGCATTGTACAACCTGTCTTGTGCAGGATCCACGACCTCTTCTTCTTCCTCAGACTGGTCTTCTTCTTCATCTACTTCATCTTCACTATCTGCATCTCTTCTTGGTTCGTGTCCTCTGCGCAGTTCTTCTTATAGGGCCTGAACTTGCCACTGCAAAGCTCAAAAATTTGCTGCTGCCATCATGCCTCCCCCACCAACAGGGTTTCTTCTTGGAGGCATTCTACTCACTTTTCACGAGCCTTCCCACAGATCCTGGTGTAACTGCCTCATGTCCGGTGATCTGTTACACACTCAGGAACTTCCGGATCTGATACCACTGATGGCGGACAAGAGATTACACCTCAAAAATTTGACTTTTCATTAATTTCTTCTGTTATAAATACATACAGCAAAATAAAACAGCCCGCAGGCTTTACAAAGGACCAAGCTCGGCTCGGTCTTCTCCCTGCACTCTGTCTCCCCTGTTCTCTAATCCGCCACCTCCTCTACCCATTTACAAAGCTCGAGTTTTTATCGAGGCCTCGACCCTCTCCCCATTAATGACTCACCTGCGCAAATCAATTAACAAGACCTGCCAAAATCGGCTTTTCCCGTCGAGTCATCAATTTTCCCTCCTTAATTGGCCAACTCCCTGATCCGCCATGAAAGCATGCATTTAATTGGTCCTTCACCTGCAACCGTCGCTTTGTCAGAATGTTTGTCTGCAACAGCTGTCTCTTTTCCGGCACGCGTGCGGCCTGTCCACGTGTCGAATTTTAAATTGTCTTCAACCGGGTGCAAAATTGTGACATGTCACGATGTCGCGACCAAACTGGTCCCTTGCCTTCGTCTACCCCCAAGTTCCTTGCTCAAATTCCTGTTGTGATATCGCGACGTCGTGATATCGCGATGTCGCGATGTCATGACCCTTTCACCTTTGACTCCTCTGCTCAGTTTCCTATCATGATATCGCGACATCATGATATCACGACATTGCGACATCATGACCGTTTCACCTCTGACTCCTCTGCTCTATTTCTTGTGATATCGCGACGTCGCGACATCGCGACCGCTTCTCCTTCGAGCCCCTTGCCTTGGAATTTTCGCCTCTGAGTCCATGCCTTAAGTTTTCCACCTTCACCTTTCGAGCCCTTTGTCAACTCCGTCTTTGCTTTTCTTCGAACCCTTCGTGCCTTTGCTTTCAAAGACGTCGCGATATCGCGATGAAAACTCCCTTCGTACCTCTGCCTTCAAAATCGTCGCGACATCGCGACGTCGCGATATCGTGACGTCACGATATCGCGACGGAAACCCCCTTCGAGCCTCAGCCTCTAACACGTCGCGACATCGCGATGTCGTGATATCACGACGAAAACTCCCCTTCGAGCCTCAGCCTCTAACACGTCGTGACATCTTGACGTCACGATATCACGACGTCACGATATCACGATGAAAACTCCCCTTCGCCTTGTCGTAGCCTTTGGGGTCACGATTTCGTGACCCCCCCCCAACTTTGCCTTGGTAAATAAAACAAATTACTTAGAAAATCCGGTTGATGCCAGATTGTCCTGCTGTCGTCGGATGCTCCTGCATCATTAAGCTAAGTGTCGGGTGTGTGTTTGGGAGAGTGTCTATCCAAGCTAGACGTAGTGTGTGTTTGGGAGAGTGTCTATCCAAGCTAAGCAATGTGTGTGTGTGTTTGGGAGAGCATCTATCCAAGTTAAACGCTATGTGTTTTAAGAGATGTTTTTGTAAGCTCACGTGTTGTGCTTTTGGGAAACCTTCTAGGTATTCTTAGAGACTCTGTTAAGTGTTTCAAAGCTATGAGTTAGGCCTCCCCGTACAAAGAAGAAGAGATGTTGTGTTTGGGAGCGTCGTCTATGGAAACCACCATGCTTTGGAAGAAGGGAATTTAATTAAATAGGAAATCTTTGATTTTAATGATTATTAAAGGGAATTTGATTAAATAGGAAACCTTTGATTTTAATAATTATTAAAGGGCATTTTATTAAATATAAAACCTTTGATTTTAATAATTATTAAAGGGCATTTGATTAAATAGGAAACATTTGATTTTAATGATTATTAAAGGGCATTTTATTAAATAGGAAACCTTTGATTTTAATAATTATTAAAGGGCATTTGATTAAATAGGAAACCTTTGATTTTATTGATTATTAAAGGGCATTTGATTAAATAGGAAACCTTTGATTTTAATGATTATAAACGGGCATTTGATTAATAGGAAACCTTTAATTTTAATGATTATTAAAGGGTATGTGATTAAATAGGAAACCTTAGATTTTAATGACTACTAAAGTGCATTTAATTAAATAGGAAAACTTTGATTTTAATGATTATTAAAGAAAATTTTATTAAATAGGAAACCTTTGATTTTAATGACTATTAAAGGGCATTTGATTAAATAGGAAACCTTTGATTTTAATGATTATTAAAGGGCATTTGATTAAATAGCAAAACCTTTGATTTTATTGATTATCTTAGGGTTTTAATTTAAAAGGAAACCTTTGATTTTTGATGATTATATTAGGGCTTTTAAAATTAAAAGGGATGTGGATTTGTTCTTTAGATTAAAGTTATGGGGCTTTGATTTAAGAAATGAATGAATTGTTTGTTTAAATATTAAAAGGTGTGTAATTTTAATGCTTTAAACAGTAAATGATTTAATTGGATTTTGTGAATGGAAAAAGATGTGGATTTATTATTTAGATTGAAGTTATGGGGCTTTGATTTAGGGAATGAAAATAAAATGATTATTTTAGAGGTTAAAGGTATGGGACTTTATCGCTTTAAAGCATGAATGAATATGATTAAGTTAGGCCTTATTCTAAGTAGCACATGTTGGATGAATCTCTAAAGGAATTTGAGAGGCGAAGATAAAATTAAAGGATATTTTGTGATATCCATTATGCATTAGATGGTTGGAAACTTATTTAGATTTTGTATAGTTGCAATTTGGGAAAGTAAATGAGTAGATGCATTTAAAGGCATGCCTATCCTAAACCATGAGTACCTTGATCCCCTACTACCCTCAAAGAATCAATGGGAAGCAAGGAGAAGTAAGGAGTTCAATGGAAGTGGGGTATAGGTAATTGTATTTTATGTTGCTTTACTATGCTCAAATAAATTAGAATTATGGGGAGATATCCCCAATATAGATGTTGTAATATTTCTTAGAGTAAGAAGGAATTAATGTGCAAATTATGATGCAATAATTGTTCATTGAATTAAAGAAGGTATTTTTACTTTATGGTTGTAATTGTTTATTTTATGTAGATTATTATTTTTAAAGTTAATCTTGCTTGTGTTCTAGATGCTTGGTGATTATTTTTTGGTAATGTGGTATCTAGTTGTATCATTTTTTGGATTGCTTGATGTTATAAATCTAAGTGTAGAGTTCTATGCTGACCTCAAAGGTGACCTAAGGGAATTGAGAACTCCCTTAGGGTGAACATAGGAGACCTAAGGGAATTGAGACCCCCTTAGGGAGATAAAGGACTAGGTTGTGGAGATACTACATCTGAGTTAAGATAGCTCATCGTGTAGATGAGATAGATAGTTTAACTCGTAATACTCGTATTATGCCTACACATGATGATTTTTGTATGGAATGGATATGCGTGTATACATTAAATGTATGGAGGGTGATAATTCTATATCATCGAGAATGATGGGAAAGATAGACTTATTTGTAGTAACACATGATACACCTACATAGACAGACTTGTGTTAGGGTACCTCATGAGATGTAGCTTTCAGGAAAACTTAGGAGATCAAGACTTTAGAAAAATAGTGGTTTTGTTAGAGGTTCATGAAGAGTTCATGTACCTCTCTTCATAGTAAAAAAAAATATATATATATATTTTTGTATTTTTGTATTTGTTTATTTTTTGGTTAATTATACACAACCAAGGATACATAGGATAAGTTGAAAATAATATTTGAATCCAAGAATCAAAATTATATTCTATTCCTAAAAATACTACTCCATTTTTTGACGTTGAAGAGCAAAGAAAATATGGAATCATTCATGAAGATAATTATATATTGTGAGCACCATTACAAGCATTGCGCGATTAATATCTTATGAAATGTTAGTTCATAATATTTTAATCACTTCTATAAAAGTACAATATTTTTGTGACTACACTAATTATTACTGAGCAAAAACCAAGCTTTAAGAAGTTGGTGAACCTACTTCAAAAAGTAGAATCTCACATATAATAGAAGAATACGAATAGTTACTACTTATAAATCATTGAGGAAAGTGACCATTCAAGAGAAGCATGTGACTTCCACAACATTCTCAACAAAAACATTATTTTTAAAGATATCAAAATTATAAAAATGATTCTCAAAAAGACACTTTTCACACACAAAATATGTGTGAACATTATGGAAGAAACAAACATACCATAATGGAATATTGGCATATTTCGTTAAAAATGAATTCCCTTAATGAGAGATGAACCAATATCAAGAAAGGTCATCTTCATTGTATTAATATAAAAAATAGATAAAGGTAAAATAACACAATATAGCCAAAGATCATTAAGTTAAATAAGAAGAAGAAGAACATGTTTTTATTGCACAAGCACACTTGTGACATGATAGTAATTTTTGGTATAACCACAAACATATGGTAGGTTAAGAAACACATACAATAAAAATTCCATAATCACTCCAAGCAAAGGAACCAACAAGAGGCAATGGTGCTTGGATATAAATATAACTATTATAAGCATAAACCATGGTATATATCTAAGGAAAGGAAGTTCAGTACATTCTAGAATACATATGATATATTCAAAGTTAATTTATTTTCTACTCTCCCAAGTATAGAGAAAAAAATCTACATGATTAATAACCTATTGTGAAGAAAACATTGAAGAAGCATGTGTTAACTAGAAAATTGGATCTTTATTAAAGAATATTATCTATCTTTTCTACTCAAACAAGATATAATTGAATCATTATCAAATCCTGGTATCTCATAAAACTATTATCATGAAGTATACTAACACTGCAAACAATAAAGATACTAAATGATAAGATGCATTGTGATAGCATCAAGATTGAAATATAATTTGTGATAAAGCTAAATTTGGTAGATAGTAACAAAAACTATTGGATACTAATGGTTTAACTTTAAATACCATAGAGCAATTGATAGATTTTTATATTTTTGTTTAAGGGTAATAAATATGGGATCATTCAAAGGACTAAAACAAGTAATGCATAATTTCTAGAGATTACATTTAAAATATACATCTCATTTATCATATCATAAAACTTATGATAAAAGGAGAACTTAGAAAGAATCCAAGACTTGATCACAATAAAAAGTAGAGAAAGAAAAAGTAGCAAAATAATCCATACACAACTTTCATTCCACCATATGTAAAAAAAAATCAGTAAACAAACAATTCAACAAGCATAATTGGATGCATGGTAACACACGATTCACTTGAAACATTGAAGAAACACACTTCAAGGATTAAATAATATTTTTATAATATATTTATTTGGAGTTCATGATAAATAGATCTTGACACTCCTTAGAATCCAAGTAGTATGCCTACAATAAGGGGAGAACTTCTCTCTTAAATTCCAACATCATTCTAGATAATATTTTTTTTTAAAAGAAAAATAGAGCTTTTGAATATGATGTAATAATGGGTGGGGGTATGTTATGAGTTATTAAACCATAGACCATGTGATAATTAAGTGGTATAACCACCCCTCACAAGGTAAATGTATTTAGTATAGAACAAAGTAGTTGTGAGATTGTTTGAAGATTTGTGACACCTGAAATATGTTGGAGAATATTACATATTTTGTACATGCTAATGTATCACCATGGTACTTTCACGGTATATATTATAAATATTAAATTAGGATCAAGTCTTAGATTAGAGTGTGAGTAATATTTTATGTAATGTAATAATGTGCAAGAAATGCACAAGTGTCATGTGAGTAAGTGTGCAAGTGTAATGTGAGTATATGTGCACAAGTATCTTATATGTGAGTGTGCACAAGTGTCTTTAGATTAGGGAGTGCTAAGTGAAGAGTCATGTCTAGATGTGAATATAATATAGAGTCATGTGTATGCAAGTATCAAGTAGAGAAGCCAAGAATCATGAGACTTAGCATAAGGAAAGGAGTAGTAAAGTATCCAAAGAGTCATTCTACAAAGTCTATATATTTCTCCAAAGAGAGTATAGTAAATATAGTACACACATCAAGCATAGTGATTATAGTGAAGATAGCATGTATATCTGTCATTATTGTAATAGAGATTATATGATAAATTTGTAAGGGAAAGAGGAGTAATAAAAAATACATACATTTTGAGCAACTAATATTGCAAATTATACTACATATTTTGTACATGTATGATTCAGACTATTATATTTATATTTTGGAATATTAATGAATGCTAGTTGATATATTATAAGACTTGATATACATATTATTCTATTTATATCATTATCTTGATCTTACTATATTGTGGCTATTTTATATTTGATCCTGTGGATTTTATCTAGTGATTTTTACATTAACATTAAGACTTCAAAAGTAATGAATGGTATCAAAGCTATTGTCAGTAGTTTCTTGTACATGTTAAATTTATTTAGCTATGTATTGATTAAATTGATTTAAATTCTATCTACTTTAAAGTGAGATACACCTGGACTATATTGTAAGATAAAAGTAAGTAGAAAATGCTAGCGCATTTGCATAGTTGTAAGAATAACTAGTGAAGACTAGGACTCATCTATAGGGTCTTTCCATAATTATAACTAGTGAAGACAAGGACTCAAATATTGGGGTGAATAAAATTTAAGATAGTTGATTATTATAGGAAAATAGCCAACCCTGACATCAAAAATATTTTAGGGACAAATAATTCCTAACACTAATTTCTATCAACATAGAAGAAAGTTGAAGGATTTGGTTTACTTAAGTCATCTTGACTTTGGTTGAAGCATCAAGGAAATATGAGTCACCTTGAAATTATAATTATTCTTAGGTGCAATCTAAAGATATATAGAGCTACATAAGCATGAGAAGTTTCCTATAAAATATAGAGAAAATTTTTAGCATCTAGCGAGTAGAGAATAGTGATAGCAAAGATTTTATTAGATTGAGAAGCATTTGAAACTTCCTAAGAGCATATCAGAAGCATTAGAAGTCAAGCACTATTTGATAAGAGGGTACACATTAAGAATATTTAGGTCATATTGACCTTAACATTGGTTCAAGAAGATAATATAGAAGACATAGGCCCAAGAGGCCAATATTTAAAGGAATAGACCTTTAAGAAAATAGGTCAATATATAAAGGAAAACAAGACCCTTATAAGAAGAAAAGAGGTCATTAGAGAAAGGCCCATGATAAAGTAAAAAGGCTCATATTGAGAAGAAAATCTACATGACCAACTACTTAAGGAAGAAATAGAGGATGGTTTTTTATCTATGTAATAATAGGAGAGTTTATACCTGAAGAGCTATGAGCACAAAGATAAAGGAAGCATTATAAGCTTCTTAGATATGTATTCTGCATAGAAGTCGAATAGAATCTCCTCTGAAGATAAAAGAAGAAGAGTATAGGACCTATGAGAATTAGAGAAAAGCAACAATCGAGAAGTATACCAAATCAATAAACTCATAAGAATCTCTAAAGAATAAATATAGAGCTACCTAAATCAAGAAAGAAATAATAAGAAGCAAAGAGCTTACAGAAAAGAAGATTAGAGCTCAAGAATAAAGGATTTGGTAGAAATATTTGGGGATCAAGATATATCTATCTAATATATTTAATATAAAGGTAGATTAAGAACATCATAGAGCTTGCTTGAGCTGTACCAGCATAGCACTCAACTAGAGAAGCACCTAAAGTTGAACCAAGACAGTGCCCATGTTAGGATCCTCAATCCTAACATTATTAGTTAGTATTAGTTAGTATTACTAATCATTTATTTATTATATTATTAACTCATAAAATGAACCATCACAACCCTTCATAACGTGAACCATCGCGTCTCTTCACCAATGTAGCTTTAGGGTAGATATATATATTAGGTTGGTCATCCATATCAAATCATCCAAGAAGAAGAATAATAATATAGATTCTAAAGGAGGGAGCCCCCTATAGTGGCAAAGTGATTACAAGGGAGCCCCATTTGAGTGGCCTGCGATTACATTTACATTAATTTGTTAATAATTTTATAGTAAGACCTTGGGGTCTTACCATTTGGTATCAGAGCCATGTGGGACCCGAGTCATGTGGGAATTGCTCAAAGATCTTCATTAAATCACTTCTGTGCGTGAGTATCAAACTCGGTTTGAGGATATCACCAAACACAACACAATATTGGATGAATCAATTCTCATCAATGGATTCATTAGGGGATTAAAAGAGGAAATTAGAATGGATGTGACAAGGTTCAATCCCTATACCATGATGCAGACCTATGGATTGGAAAAATTAGCTGAAAATAAAATCAATGCACAACAACGATTAGGGAAACCACTTATGGAAAAATTATCAACCACTTACATCGCTCCAAAACCTATTCATAATGGAAGGGCACAAAGCACTTACACAACCCCCAAATCTAACCGAAATTTACAAATTAAACATATTAGCTTTGAGGAGTTGAAGGAACGATGAGAAAAAGGACTCTGTAATAATTGTGATGAAAAATTTGGACCCCACCATAAATGTGCTACACTAACATTGTATTTATTTAAGGAAGTTGATCTCTGTCTCTCCATAGAGCAAGTAGATGAGGTAGTTGTGTTCGAAGCGACCAGTGCACCTACTCACCATAATGAAGACAATGAGGTCGATGTGCAAGAAGTGATTGATGTACCAATCAAGGATGAGGTAGACATACCCAAAGTGATAAATGCTAGCCAAACATGCACTCTACAAGACCTACACATACCTTCCTCATCAATAGTGAGTTCTTACCATATGACAAAACCTATTCGGAACCAACGCAGAGTGACCACACACTCTTTCTCTGTTGGCTCTACAAAGGAACCAAAAAAGGATATGAAATCATTACCATCACTTTTGATGCATCATTATGAAGTATTTGAGGAACCCCAAGGGTTTCCCTCCCATCGTCATCATGATTTTTCTAAGGAAGATTCTACTATTGTTCTTGGCAACCCCCTGCTAATGCTTCATCCTTCTCGATATCCCTGCCTACGAAAGGATGCCATTAAAAGAGTCCAAGAACTTATGCAAATCCTTCTTGGAAAACAAAAGATAAAGCTCCTCACCTTGAGCTTTGAGGACAAATATCTTTTTAAGGAGGGTGGCATGTTAGGATCCTCAATCCTAACATTATTAGTTAGTATTAGTTAGTATTACTAATCATTTAATTATTATATTATTAAATCATAAAGTGAACCATCACAACCCTTCATAATGTGAACCATCACGTCTCTTCACCAACGTAGCTTTAGGGTAGATATATATATTAGGTTGGCCATCCATATCAAATCATCCAAGAAGAAGAATAATAATATAGATTCTAAAGGAGGGAGCCCCCTATAGTGGCAAAGCGATTACAAGGGAGCCCCCTTTGAGTGGCTTGCGATTACATTTACATTAATTTGTTAATAATTTTATAGTAAGACCTTGGGGTCTTACCATCCCAACTAGTGGAGCACCTAAGCCAAGCCATCTAAAGGAGTGCATTATTCAGTGAACAAATCCATCAAACAAAGCTTATTATCTAGTGATCCAAACCATTAAGCGAAGTGTATTATTTAGTGATTAAGCTACCAAGATAAGAAAAATTGTAGTGAGCCATACTACAAGATAATAATGGCACTCAAATTTCACTCAAGATATAAAGCAAACACTAAAGACATAGTGTAAAAAACCAATAGTCAACTCAAAATGTAAACAACCAATAGTCAACTCAGAACATGAATACCCAACAGGAAACTCAAAATGCAAACAATCAACACTTGAGAAAGAATGTTGAGAGGAAGGTTGAAAGAAATGCTTGAGCAAGAAAGTGGAAGTTCTTTCCTCATAATCATGCAAATATGAGCATTAGAAAGCCATTAGAAGGATAGACACATTGAAATAATAATCAACATTGAGTAATTTTGAGGAGCATTACATTATGTAACGTAAGCTACACCTAAGATATGTTTCCCCTTGATGTGTAAGAAGAATTCAAAGCATGCAATTTAAAGGACGTGAGCACGAAAATGAGCGAAGGTAAAGTTTGAATTTGTAATTTTGATTTTTGGAGTTATAAGGTTTTATTCATTTAATTTTTGGAATTATAAAGTCAAAAGCTTAAATTAATATTATTTTTAATTAAGTTGAGGAGTGATAAGTAGAAATAATTAATTAATGGGGAGATAAGTAGGATTATTATATATTAAGTTTGGATTTATAAGGTTTCTTAATAGCTTTTAAGATTGATTTGATTTATTAGTTTTTTGAAATATTAGATTATTGAATTTTTTCAAATTAATTACTTGGGAGTTAAAAGTATTGCAAATTCAAATTTATGTAAAATCAATAACTTTGTATTTCCTCTCACCATTAAGTGTTCTTTATGATCATTTTTCCTTTATAAATTGCTAAAATACATGTTGGAAAATACTTGGGGCAGGGCCTAGAGGCTACCATAGGGTTTAAAGGTTGACTAAACATTTACTTATAGTTATAAGTGAAACTTGGAGTTTGAAGTGTATCCATTTTTAATGCCAATTATTTCACTATACTTGTCAAACTTTGCATGTCTATATTTTTGCTATGCAATGCAACATGAGGTGTTACTAACATGTTTATCCCAAGGTTACAGGTAGTCTATTGAAATGAAACTTGGTTAACATTGGAAGCATTAACACTATTGTGATACGGGTTATGATATGGGATGTTTTGTGTAGTATCTTGCTATGGAAAATAATTTACATTTGGAGGAATAGAAGAAGGAATGTTAAGAGGAGGAACATTGTTGGAAGAAGGAATAGAATGAGAAGAAATTGAATGTTATTTTGGGGTATGCCACTAGTTGGAGGAGGTTGTAAAATTCCCCCAGTGTTGGTGGTTGTTATAGTAGTGTACATTAGCTTATGGAAGGGATTAATATTATCATAATATTGAAATAAAGGATTGATGTGAATATTGAGAGGAGAATTGACTTGATGATGAGACGTTCTAGTTGTTTTGAAGTGGGTGTCTCTATCTAAGGTTTCATTTAGAACTTGCATATTTTACCTAAATAAATATAAGATGATTATGTGATTTGAAGGTGAGTTGACTGTGAGGTCCTTCAATAGGATCAAAGTCATCACTAGTATCTATGTCCTCTTCCTATTTTAGATTGGGATTCTCTCTATCAACATAATCATCCTAATGGCATAGCTCTATCATCTTTCACTTACTCCTAAGGTTTGGGGCCATAGGATTAAGAGAAACACAAAAGAATTTATTAAGTTTTTGTTTAGTTTTTCTAATCTATGCAAACATATTTAAATGGTCTTGTTTATAGTTTAAAAACAAAAAAAAAAGACTCTATCAACATAATCATCCTAATGGCATAGCTCTATCATCTTTCACTTACTCCTAAGGTTTGGGGCCATAGGATTAAGAGAAACACAAAAGAATTTATTAAGTTTTTGTTTAGTTTTTCTAATCTATGCAAACATATTTAAATGGTCTTGTTTATAGTTTAAAAACAAAAAAAAAGAGACAAAAGGGAAAGGCTTCCTAAATAGCCACTAAGGACATGTATCATGTCGGGTTCACCAAAGATATAGATGGGAAAAATATCCACCACAGATGATTTTTGATGGATATGTTAGGAGCCTGTTGGATCCTCAAAATCCAACTTGTTTTGCCCCTATTTTTGAATCTTTGGTGTCCTGTGAGTCCTTTCAAAATTTCCCCAGGTTAGTCTCATTTCAATAAATTTTCTAGTATTTGGGTCTTTTGAGTCCTATCTTTCCCTTCGAAAGAATATTTGAAATTTATTGTGTCACCAAGGTCGGCTTGTTTTGGTTTTTCTAAGGTCTTATGTTAAAATTTTGGCTTAGATGAAGTTTAACTAATTATTTTTGGACCTCTAAGGGTCTTAATTAATTTTAAAAAATTCCTTTTATATGTTTCAATTATGTATTTATGTAGGTTTAATTAACAATTTAATTAAATGTAATTATTCTTAATTTAATTATATGTTTAATTAAATTTAATACATGTAAAAACAAAAAATATATTAAAAATTTAGGCAGTCATCAATTCCCCCCATTCATGTAAAACAAAACAAAAATGAAATATTAAAAAATTCACGAGGGGTCATCCAATGCCGCCGCACATTAATTAAAAAAATTAATAGTAAAAATTGAGTGGGGGTGCTCCTGATCCCCTGCTCATGTAAAAAAAATAATAAAAATTTTGCAGAGGTCACCTGATCCCCCACAAGTTAATTAAAAATTAATTAATAAAATTGTGGGGGTCACCCGATCCCCCTGCCAATTAATTAAAAATTAATAAATAAAATTTGTGGGGGGTCATCTGATTTCCTCTACGCATATATATAATTAAAAAATTCAAAATATTAACTAAAGCCCTCACGAATGCATAGGGGCTTATATAAATAGATTTTGACCCCCACATTCATGGGGTTTATATCTTATATATAATCTCTATATATATATTCTATGTTATATATTATATTGTATATATTTAATAGTAATTTTAAAATATACATATATATGTAAATAAATAAATGTATTATTATTATTATTATTCAAATTTTTGAAATAAATTTTGTAATTGGCTAAGGTTAGCCTTATAAAAGATGACAAAAAAATTGTAATGTGCCTCAGTTTTTTGGCTAAGTTTTAATGATTAGAAATTAATTTCTTGAAGCCATTTTTTGGCCAACTTCAAGAGGAATGATAATAGATAATTATGAAGGTATTTTTGGACCAGTTGAGACCACTATCGGGCCATGAGCAAGAGCCATTATTAATACAATCAATGTCGTGGATCAAGTATGAAGACATTTACAGTTTTTGTGGGTCATTACCTAGTTTCAACAAATGGTAGTTGTAGTTATGAATCATCATCAGAATAGTTGCAATTTTTCACAATTATGGACCATCATAAAGCCTTGAATGAGAATAAATCTATAGGCTATATGAGGGAGTTGCTCCAGTAGTAAAGATCATCAATTTTTTGCATGATAAAATTCTGTAAGAGGTATACTAGAGTGCTCATCCTTGTCAGTTATATTTTCTTTTGTGTGTCTTATCTAGTCACCCCGTATGCTTCTCTATTACTATGCAAGTTTTTAATAAGGAGGTGTCTAGTTTACTAAGATCATTTCTAGTGATTTTGGTCAAGAGGCTCTTTGTTACATCATTTGAATGAAGATTTACAGTTCTCTGTTGCATCATTTGAATGGAGAACTTGTTTATATTGGCTTAGTAAGATCTGGTTATTTTGATCAGACTCCATTGTAATGATCTATTGATTAATATTATCCTACTTCCTTCTTTCAATATTTTTGTTCACAATTTTGTGTGTTGCCTTGTTTACATGTTACATCATTTGAATGTGTAGATTGCATCTTATTTTGCTGATACGTTCAATCACTTTTGTTACATTATTTGAATGGATGTGGTTGGATTAGTTCTATATTATCCCCCTTATATATTCATCATATTTTAAGTCTAGCTACAATTTCCCAATGGATAAGGCATCGGTATGATGCTTGAAGCATTAGCTAGGAGTTACTTTGAAGCTTGGTCAATTTTTATGTTGTAGTTTTATATCATTTTTACAAATCTGGATGAGCATGAGCATGTAAGAAATATTGTAGGCTCACCCCCAAGGTGCTATTATCTTACTCGGTCTATCTAGAGTCTTGTGATAATATTTTTTTGAGTTAAAGAGGTGGATCCACCCGAGTCCATAGTGCTAATTGTTAATCGGTGATTTTCTAATGGCATGACAACCCAAATTCTTAAGGACATAGAAATTCACCACAATAGTTTTTGGTACCATTACTGGGGATTATAATTCTTGTTGTTGGGAGTTCTAAGACCTATGTATTTTCTTTTATATACCATTTTTATGCGGTAATAGTCATATAAAAAATTTTGGCACCATTTTCAGGAAAGGCTCAATACAATTTTGTGTTTTTATTTCTTATAGCCTTTCCTAGAGTAAATTTTGTGAGAATTGAGTGAATATAAGGTTGAGAAATCTTAGCCTAAGTATTGTGGAAGACCTCATTATTTCTTTGCACATTTGTGCTAATTACTCTGAATGAACTCAAAAATTTAAAAATCAAGAAAGGAGTTGAATTAGCTTCTACAAGGAGAAGTGGCAAAGAAGTGCTTTCCGGAGTATCAAATACTAAGGTATTATTCAAATCTCAAAAAAAAAATTCAATTTAAATACTATTTATTCCTTTTTTTTAAAGCAAAAACCCCTTGCATAGCCACCTTGGTCTAAGAGACCACGAACAGGGGGTTCTACACCATCAAAGTCACCCGGGAGTTGCACCCGACCCTGCCCGCACCAACATTATCAATTGGATTTTAGATACCCAATTCAGCTTTTTTGGTAGGGTGGAGATTTGAACCTGGGACCTCCCTTAGAGGATTGCCGTCTCCTCTCCAACTCACCTACAAAACCTGGGCATACTATTTATTCCTATTATTCCTATTCAAAATCATGGTTTAAATATGTCTTCTCGTACTATGAGTCAAATACTTATAATAAATCAACCTGTAGTGAGTATTGCAGCCCCTAATATAAACCAGAATGTCAATCTCAATAAAAATATCAATGCGAATGTTAATCATTGGAGAACCAATAGATATAGATATTTTGTTCTACTTGCAAATATAAATCCTCTCCCTTGTAAAGATCATAAGTACTTGCCTAAATTACAAGGAAACAATGCTATTACCAGTGAAGATCATATTAGATTTTTTTTGTATACCATGGATAGTCTTGAGGTAGATGATGAAGATTTTGTCCTCAGATTGTTCTTTAAAATTTTAGAGAAATATGCTTGAGAATGGTTTAACAACCTTCGAGCTGGTACCATTCATAATTTTCAAGAGCTAGAGAACACTTTTCTTAGAAAATATGAAGATAGGAAGAATGAACAGTCCTTGCTGACAGATTTGGCTACCATGAAAAAGAAAGAAAATAAATCAGTGGAAGATTTGAATAGAAAATTATTTAAGACCAAAAATAAGATTCACATAACATTAAGGCCCAAATGATGATCAGTCCATTTTTTTCTACAAAAATGCTTTTCATGGAGATTTTAGTTATGAGCTAAGGCAACAAGAAACAACCACCATTAATATATATATGGAAAAATCTATTGAAATAGAGAGACATATAATTTATAGTGGCAATATGAAAGAATACTATTTGGAGCACAATCAACCTAAAAGAAACCCCAAGAAGGTTGAGTTCTTTATCCCTAAGAAAATATATTAGGATCCTATGAACAAGATAGCTAATCATTTGAGTGATATGTTTACTACTTTGAATAACAGGTTGGCTAGGATTAAAAAATATAAGGACAACATTGCAAAAACTTCACAGGGTAATAATAGATAGCAAGAAGATAACATACCTCTATTTAGGAGGAATTTCAATAGAAACTAGAATAATAATAGGAATGAAGGGGTACGAAAGAATCAAAATGGGAATTGGAAAAATAAAGTAGAGAGAGATATTTTGTTTCAAACCCAATACCATCTAATAATTGTTAGTCAAAAAGTGACTAACTACAGAAAAATAGCTGATGCACCTTTTTGCATATTTTCCAAGAAGACCGAAGTGGCCCATATGCTAAAGATCAAAGAAAAAGCAAAATACCGCAAGGAGGAAAAAGTGTCGCGATATCGCGACATGTTGCATTTTCGTGGCAAAGAGCAAGAGAAAGGGAGCAAGGAGGTAAAAGTGTCGCGATATCGCGACATGTTGCATTTTAGCGGCTAAGAGCAACAAAAGGGAGCAAGGAGGAAAAAGTGTCACGATATCGTGACATGTTGCATTTTCATGGTCCAAAGCAAAGAGAAAGAGCAAGGAGGAAAAAGTGTCGTGATATCGCGACATGTTGCATTTTCAGGGCTAAGAGCAAGAGAAAGGGAGCAAGGAGGAAAAAGTGTCGCGATATCGCGACATGTTGCATTTTTGCGGTCCAAAGCAAAGAGAAAGAGCAAGGAGGAAAAGTGTCGTGATATCGTGACATGTTGTATTTTCACGGCTAAGAGCAAAAAAAAGGAGCAAGGAGGAAAAAGTGTCGCGATATCGTGACATGTTGTATTTTCATGAGCTAAGAGCAACAGAAAGGGAGCAAGGAGGAAAAGTGTCGCGATATCGTGACATGTTGCATTTTTGCGGCTAAGAGCACAGAAAGGGAGCAAGGAGGCAAAAGTGTCGCGATATCGTGACATGTTGCATTTTCATGGCTAAGAGCAACAAAAGGGAGCAAGGAGGCAAAAGTGTCGCGATATCGCGACATGTTGCATTTTCAGGCTAAGAGCAACAAAGAGAGCAAGGAGGCAAAAGTGTCACGATATCGCGACATGTTGCATTTTCACGGAGCGAGAAGAGCAAAGCAAGAGACGAATGTTGCGATTTCACGACATGTCTCATTTTTGGGAGAGAAAAGAGCAAAGAGGAGATGAATGTCACGATTTCGTGACATGTCTCATTTTTGTGGCTAGAAGCGACAAAAGAGCAAAGAAGAGAAGAATGTCACGATTTCATGACATGTCTCATTTTGGGAGGCAGTAAAAGAGCAAAGTAAGAGATGAATGTCATGATTTCGTGACATGTCTCATTTTCATGGCTAGAAGCGACAGAAGAGCAAAACAAGAGAAGAATGTCATGATTTCATGACATGTCTCATTTTCACGGTTGGAGGCGACAAAAGAGCAAAGCAAGGAAAGAATGTCACGATTTTGTGACATGCCAGCTGTAAAGGAATAAAATATATTTTTGGCAATCAGGGGCATGCAACGACATCAAGTGCTGATTTCTAAAGAATGGTCTATTGATTATAACCTGGCAGGTCCATTGGATGATTGCAGAATAATAGGCTCATCTAAAATTATCCAGAAGGAAATCTATCCAATCTGCAAGAAATCCATTGTATATTATTAGAAACTGTAGATAATTACTTGTAATTGATTGAAGAAATTAAATGTACTTAGTAGAAGATACTCTTTTTAGGGTATAAATAGGAGTGAGTCGACCATGAAAAGAGGTCGGCTCTTGGACGTTTACAAGCTTGATGTACATGTACTGGATTACAAGCAATAAAATATTTCTTCTTCTGGCTTCTGAAACTTCTGTGTGCAAGTGTATGTATCTGGTGTTTTAACTTTTATTCATTCTAAGTTTTATAATGTATCTGTTCTGAAATCTGGACTGTGCATGTATAAATCTTGTTTCTAGAGTTGAACATTAAAATATATTTACATGCTTTTAGATGAATATCTAAAAGTCGCACTCAAGAATTCATGTTTTCTATAAGAAGATATAAAGAAAACTCTGAAAGTAGTAATCTGCATCATCAATGTTTGTTGTTGTCTAATCTGTACCATGAGAAAATTTCTAGCTTAGGCTATATTTCCCTTATCTCTTGTTCCCATTTTCTCTAAAAAACTCAAAGGAACCAGCCTTCTCTGGAGACTAGACAGATGATCTCAAGCAAGATCTGTCTATTCAATGTTGGCAAAGTCTAAGGCGCAACACTATTAACCGAAGGCAGATTTTGTTCCAACAATTTTTGGCATGCCCGGTGGGACCAGCAATCCCATAGTATTGTATAAGTTTTGGTGTTTTACCTTAAGAGCCTTTTTGTTTGAAAATCTCAAGAAAAACCACCTGGCGACTCCGTTGCAATTTAGACCATAAAAGAAAGACCTTGTCTAGAAACCTTCTGGTTATATAGCCATATGATAACCAGATCCCGAGCTAGAAACTCTGAAGAACCTATCGAGTTCTTTGAACTACATCTCGGAAGCCTAAAAGCACACCCTGTGCTAGCCGCACGATCAAATCCGCCCGACACCATTAGCACCTCTTTAACACCCATTGTAGGAGCATCTGCAAGCAATCCCATAGTGGTTGTAACTCCTTTAGCAATCATGGCAGCCACCCCTGCCCTAGCCCATCTTGTGTGGAATCAAACTGGCCCTTTGAACTTGGGAGCACACCACCAAATTCCACAAGCTGCACTAAAAGCATTACCGACCTTTGACGAAATAGGCAAAATAGCAGATGAGCACTGTTTAGATGTATCATCGCTAGCATCTATTTACAACATCACTCAGGAAGATGTAATGGTCAGATTGTTGGTTATATCTTTGAAAGGAAAGATGCTCTATTGGTACAGAGCGCTTCCCATTGGATCCATTACTTCTTGGGCAGTACTTGTCGGCCGTCTGGTCGATGAATTTAATATACATGCGGATCCTTTCACATTGCTGAATCAATTCACTATCATTGAGAGGCATCCACAAGAAGAAATCCAAGATTTCAACATCAGATTTACCAGAACTCGTGATAGAGTACCGCAAGGCCTAAAACCCATGGAAGAACAAGCTATATGCTATTATTTAAGGGCTTTTGATTCAGATCTCAGTATGATAATAAGGCAATCCCATGTAACCACTTTTCCTGGGATCTATCTAGAGGCAGCAAAGGGTGAAGCTGATCTCATCGCTACAAAAAGATATCCATCAAAGAGTCTATTGCCAATTGTACTAGAGCTTTCCCAAGCATCAATTTCTAAACTACCTGTACTCCCATCAATGCAGGCCCTCCCAGCTATAGCCGCACCTCCTACATTCCTTGCATTACCAACCACACCCCTTGCATCAGCTCCCCCCAATGATCAATACATGACCATAATTGATACAATGAAGACATTGTCAAATGAAATGGCATCCATGAAAAAGAGAGAGGCGGAATGGAATATCCAAGCAAGAAGATTTCCACAGATACAAAAGGAAGGTGCTTCAACAAGTGGAAGGGGACAAGAGAAAAAAATGTGGTGTATGCAAATGAGATAGGAGATAATGGAGAACCCACTAATTTTGACTATTGGTGTACCACTTGCAATGATCCTCATGGAGAAGATTCATGCATGATTCATCAACATCATGTGCAAGCGGTTATTAATGAAAGAGCCAAAGAAATCGGCAAGGGATAGGTGAACATAATCAGAGAAGTCCACCACAATTTGGCAATGCCATCAGTGGAACAAGTCTCGATCCTGACAAGGTCAGGAAAAAAGTCATTACAAGTTGACCCTAAGGAACTCCAACCACTAGGTTTTCCTCCTGCCCCTAGGGCAACTCCATAGAAGAACCAGTCCAATGAGAAAGGACGTTCTGACCCTCCTCAGACTTCTGTGACTACACCAAGAAAAGAATTTCCTCCTAGAAAAGGGAGCGAGGCTCAAGAGCAAGCGAAGGAAAGACTCAGATTTCCTTCATTGACAAAAAGGCAAAGAACAGAAGCCACGTAGGTCTATAGAGATAGATATGATGCATCTACTAGTGGAAGGGAAAAGAGTGCTGAGGTATCCCCAGCTGCAACCCTTTCGTTCAACATTGCAGAAGAAATGAAGAGGACTCCTTCCAAGATAAGCATGTATGATGCGCTGCAAATTCCTGGTCAGATCGACCTCCTCCAAGAATCCCTAAATTTAAAGAATGATACCTCTTCCTCAAATGTTATACAAGAAAATGTTATGTCAACCTCTGGGAAAAATAGACCGCCCCCATTCTATCTATCCTTGCAAATGGAGGGGTGGATAGTTCACAATTGCATGATTGATTCAGGGGCCGCAACTACGGTGATGCCGAAAGCCGTATGTGACATAATGGGGATGGAATATACTCGAAGTCATCCTGGTGTGTTGCAATTAGATGGTACTCCAAGTAAAAACTATCGAGGTGATCAAAGATATCCCTATTCAACTCCACAAAATGCCAGAAGCAGTCGTCATACAAGAAGTAGTCGTTGTAGACTTAGAACCATATTTCGGTATGTGTTTATCCAGAGAATTCATGGCCAAAATGGGAGGTTATCTATCTCTATATTATTCTCATTTGGAGGTACCTTTCAAAGGTAAAAGAGTCAAGATCTACAATGAAAAACCATCTACTTTTCATGTGGAAAGACTAGAAGAAACAACTACCATCAACATGATGTCCGAGGAATTGGAGAATATTGATCTAATGGAAGAAACCATGGAGGAACTCCAATCTGAAGATCAATTTTCGATGAAATACTTCAATGCTATGGTAGAGACAGAAATAGGAAGCTATTCCATTGAGAAACCAAAAAAGCTTCCTGTTGTTGTCCCTAAAATAGGTGATTCAGCCAACCAGTTATGGAAATTGTACTTTGACGGGTCAAGGTGCAAAAATGGAGCAGGAGCTGGAATTGTTCTGATTTCACCTACTAGAAAAGAAAAGGTTTTTTCATATAGGTTGACATGGAGTTGCACCAACAACGCGGCTGAATATGAAGCTTTGTGTTTGGGACTTAAGAAAGCTGAAAAATTGGGTGCAAAACAGCTGCTGATCTATGGAGATTCAGAGCTGATTGTTAAACAGGTTACTGGTAAATGCATTTGTAAGCAGCATTACCTAAAGGCTTACAAAAACAAAGTGTTGGATCTATTGGAAAATTTTGAAGCACTAAACATAAAATCCATTTCCAGAGAAAAGAACACCCATGCAGACCTGTTAGCATCAGTAGGATCCAATTTTTGCCCAGTCAGTAATGTTATTCAGAAGTCTAAAATAGTTAGACTTATATACAAGCCTTCTGTGCCCGACAAGGACATTTTCTGGCAAGTATTTGAAAACGACGAGCAGATCCTGGATTTTCTTATTCATGAGATGAATTGCTCTACAGAAAGAGCGTTACAAGAAGAGGACGAAGAGAGCCTTATTCAACTAAAAAATAATCATATCCCCAAGGGACTGATCACCCTGGAGAGCCTTTTTGACAATAGCGACAAAGTTGTAGGTCGAAGGATCAAGGTAGATGAACGTCGGTATAAAGAAATAGAACTAGAACCGGGAAAAATGATCAAAGTAGGGACAGATTGTACAGAAGTAGAACTAGAGAAAATAAAATAGTTATGTAGAGAGTATCCAGATATAATAGCCTGGACTTATAGTGATCTAAAAGTGTACAGGAAAGAGGTCATTCAGCATACCATCGAACTAGAGGAAGGAGCTAAACCTTTTAGGCAGAGGCAGAGGCCTGTGAATCCTAAAATTGAAGCCTTAATGAAACAGGAGTTGTTAAAACTCCTGCAGGCTAAGATAATATACCCAATCAAGCACTCTACCTGGGTGGCAAATTTAGTTCCAGTCCGCAAGAAAAATGGAGAAATACGACTATGCGTATCGATTTCAAAAATTTGAACAGAGCCTCTTTAAAGGATCACTATCCTTTACCCCAGATTGACCCAATCCTTCATACTGTGGCGGGAGCAGAAAGGTTTTCTCTGTTAGATGGCTTCTCTGGTTACAATCAAGTTTGGGTGAGAAATGAAGATCAATACAAGACTGCGTTCACCACTAAGTGGGGAACATTTGCATACCAAAGGATGCCCTTTGGATTATCCAACGCAGGAGCAACTTTCCAAAGAGCCATGGACGTAGCTTTTGGGGAGCTTGCGAACAAAATTATTGTCGTCTATTTAGATGACATGACGGTTTTTTCTCACAACAAAAAGGACCATGCCACTCATCTGCAACAAGTGTTTGAGAAATGTAGAGAATTTGGAATATCACTAAATCCAAAAAAATCTATTTTTGTTGTGGAAGAAGGAATACTCCTTGGGCATGTTATTTCTAAAGCTGGGCTGTCAATTGACCCTGATAGAGTGAAGGCACTTCTTGAGTTGTCGCTTCCAGTTAACAAGAAAGGTTTGCAGTCCTTCTTTGGGCAAATAAATTTCGTCAAAAAATTCATTGCGGACTTTGCCCAAACAGTTAAACCAATGACTGAATTATTGAAAAAGGATGCTCCTTTCAAATGGACAGAGCCAAGGAAAGAAGCTTTCCAAAAAATTCTAGAAGCCATCGCTCAAGCTCCTGTGCTAGTTAATCCTGACTATTCCCGAGGTTTCATACTATATGTTGTCGGAGAACAAGGTAGTTATGTTGCAGTTCTCACTCAAAAAGGAGCAGATGATGAAGAAAGACCCATAGCCTTTCTAAGTTCCACCATGCACAAACATGAGGAAAGGTACAGCTTCATAGAAAAACAAGTATATGCAATTATGAAATCCTTGAATAAGCTAAAACATTTCTTATCCCAGAGTCGGACGATGGTGTATGTTATTCATCCCGATGTAAGGAACTTCATAATTCAAGGAGAATTGGGTGAAAAAAGAGTTGGATGGGTGACTCGCATCCAAGAGTATGATGTAGAAATACATCCTACTAAAATAGTCAGAGGGAGAGCTTTGTGCCAAGAATTGGCCAAGCAAGCTGCAAGTGGATATGGGGAGAGCCACCCCATCATGGCAAACATAGAGCAACACCAAGACAGAGTAGGTTCAAGTTGGATCGATGACTTTGTGAGGTATTTTTAGACTGGGTCATGTCCTGAAGATATGAACGCTTCCCAGAGAAGGAGATTCAGAACCCAAGCATTGAAATATACCCTTCGAACAGAGGGGTTGTACAGGATTAACATCGATGGTGTATTGTTAAGATGTGTTCTCGATAATGAAAAGCAGAAAGTGTTAGATGAATTTCATGGAGGTTTTTTAGGGGGACATTATGCAGGCCGAACTACAGCTTTGAAGATCCTTAGAGCTGGATGTTATTGGCCTTCCATCTTCCTAGATGCGTACAAAGTGACCCAGAGGTGTGAACAGTGTCAGAGGTATGTGGGGAGAAACAGGAATGCACCTATGCCCTTAAAAGCTATTCAAGTCGAGGAACCATTCCAGCAGTGGGGGTTGGATTTCGTAGGGATAATAGAGCCAAATTCATCATCAGGCCACAAATACATTCTCACTGCCATGGACTACTTCACCAAGTGGGCAGAAGCAGTGCCTACGAAGAAAGCTGATTCGGAAGTGGTGATAGAATTTGTCGAAATTCTAATCACAAGGTTTGGCATACCAGATTCTTTGATTACAGACAATGGATCCCCTTTCACCAGTGCAAAGATGATCGAATTCGTCAGTAGATATGGAATTTACCTGAAGACTTCCTCTAATTATTACCCACAAGGTAATGGATTAGCTGAGTCTACTAATAAGAATCTTCTAAGAATTCTGAAAAGAACATTAGAGGACAATAAGAAGAACTGGCACTCACTCCTGAATCAAGCCCTATGGGTCGACAGAATCTCAATCAAAAAATCAATCAATACATCGCCATATGCTTTGGTTTATGGCAAAGAAGTTGTTCTGCCGATTCATATGGAGATACCCGCGTTGAGGATGCTAAACCAAGTTAACGAAGATGAAGGTCATCCAATGGATGCCCGATTGATGCAACTTCTGTAGCTTGAAGAATCTAGGGAACAGGCCTACGATCATCATCAAAAGCATATGGTAAAAACAGTCGGGTGGTTCGATAAGAAAACCACTTTCAAGAAATTTAAAACAGGTGACCTGGTATTAAAATGGAATGTCAAGAAAGCAAAGCCAGGACACCATGACAAGTTTGATGCATTCTGGGAGGGGCCATTCAAAATTGTTTCAGAAAAGCAATTCAATGCCTTCCAGTTAAAATATCAATATGGATGGGTTCTACCCATCACGGTGAACGCTTTTCACCTAAAATTGTATTTCCAGTAAAAGCTACAGATCACCATTATATGTACAAGTATATTATAAGTTTGAAGTTTTGTAAATATTTCCCTTTTTACGGCCTAATATTTCCAGAGGACAATAAGAAGGACTGGCACTCACTCCTGGGGAGGAAGTTTCCCTGTTAGAATCCTTCCAAGCGTAGGAAGTGGTCATTCTTCTGCTCCCGAAGTGTCCCAGCCACCTGAGAAATCCCAGCAGCCAGAGCTGGGACCAGCTCCCAGAATTGAATTTTTGTGTTCTTCAGACAAAGGTTAAATACCTAAGTGGTAAAAGAAAGGTTTTGATAAGGTGAAGATCACTTATATTCCAAAGTGCATTCTTTTTCTTTTGTTTTTCCGCTCGAAATTTTACTTTTCGCAACTGTTTTGGTGACTCCGTTTCCCAATGGATGAAGGCCTGGTCTCTATTTTTGCGAGCAAAAATTCCCCAGAAGGCGCCAAGAATGTTAGTCAAAAAGTGACTAACTATAGAAAAATAGTTGATGCACCTTTTTGCATATTTTCCAAGAAGACCGAAGTGGCCCATATGCTAAAGATCAAAGAAAAAGCAAAATACCGCAAGGAGGTAAAAGTGTCGCGATATCGCGACATGTTGCATTTTCGTGGCCAAGAGAAAAAAGAGCAAGGAGGTAAAAGTGTCGCGATATCGCGACATGTTGCATTTTCGCAGCTAAGAGCAACAAAAAGGAGCAAGGAGAAAAAGTGTCGCGATATCGCGACATGTTGCATTTTCGCGGCTAAGAGCAAAGAGAAAGAGCAAGGAGGAAAAAGTGTCGCGATATCGCGACATGTTGCATTTTCGTGGTAAAAGCAAAGAGAAAGAGCAAGGAGGCAAAAGTGTCGCGATATCGTGACATGTTGCATTTTCATGGCCAAGAGCAAAGAGAAAGAGCAAGGAGGAAAAGTGTCGCGATATCGCGACATTTTTCATTTTCATGGCTAAGAGCAACAAAAAGGAGCAAGGAGGAAAAGTGTCGTGATATCACGACATGTTGCATTTTCATGGCTAAGAGCAACAAAAGGGAGCAAGGAGGAAAAGTGTCATGATATCGCGACATGTTGCATTTTCACGGCAAAGAGCAACAAAAGGGAGCAAGGAGGAAAAGTGTCGCGATATCGTGACATGTTGCATTTTCGTGGCTAAGAGCAACAAAAGGGAGCAAGGAGGCAAAAGTGTCATGATATCGTGACATGTTGCATTTTCATGGCTAAAAGCAACAAAAGAGAACAAAGAGGAAAAGTGTCACGATATCACGACATGTTCATTTTCGGGGAAAGAGCAAAGCAAGAGACAAATGTCATGATATCACGACATGTCTCATTTTTGTAGAAAAGAGAAAGAGAGAAAAGCAAACATGTCCAAAAAAGAGCAAAGAAGAGAAAAATGTCACGATATCATGACATGTCTCATTTTCTGGAGGCAAAAAAGAGCAAAGCAAGAGACGAATGTCATGATTTCGTGACATGTCTCATTTTCGACGATGGAAGGAAGAAGAGCAAAGAAAGAGAGAATGTCATGATTTCGTGACATGTCTCATTTTAGTGGAGCGAAAAAGAGCAAAGCAAGGAAAGAATGTCGTGATTTCGTGACATGCCATTGTAAAGGAATAGAGTATATTTTTGGCAATTGGGGACATGCACTGACATCAGGTGCTGATTTCTGAAGAATGGTCTGTTGATTATAACCTAGGCAGGTCCACTTGGATGATTGAGAATAACGGGCTCATCTAAAATCTAGCCAGAAGGAAATCTATCCAATCTACGAGAAATCCATTGTATATTATTAGAAACTGCAGACAATTACTTGTAATTGATTGAAGAAATTAAATGTACATAGTAGAAGATACTCTTTTTAGGGTATAAATAGGAGTGAGTCGACCCATGAAAAGAGGTCGGCTCTTGGACGTTTACAAGCTTGATGTACATGTACTAGGTTACAAGCAATAAAAGATTTCTTCTTCTGGCTTCTGAAACTTCTATGTGCAAGTGTATGTATCTGGTGTTTTAACTTTTATTCACTCTAAGTTTTATAATGTATCTATTCTAAAATCTGGACTGTGCACGTATAAATCTTGTTTCTAGAGTTGAACATTAAAATATATTTACATGCTTTTAGACGAACATCTAAAAGTCGCACTCAAGAATTCATGTTTTCTATAAAGAAGATATAAAGAAAACTCTGAAAGTAGTAATCTGCATCATCAATGTTTGTTGTTGTCCAATCTGTACCATGAGAAAAGTTCTAGCTTAGGCTATATTTCCCTTATCTCTTGTTCCCATTTTCTCTAAAAAACTCAAAGGAACCAGCCTTCTCTGGAGACTAGACAGATGATCTCAAGCAAGATCTGTCTATTCAATGTTGGCAAAGTCTAAGGCGCAACACTATTAACCGAAGGCAGATTTTGTTCCAACAATAATATAACATCAAATAACCCCTTTTATTGTTTTACCTATGATGCACCACATAACCCTATTTATTGTGGTATTTATCTATGTCTGCATTCTAATGTTGATTTAAATGTCAAATATGAATCTAAAGATATTAGAATTAATGTATGCTAGAATCATGATGATGAAGTCAGAGAAAAATAATTTGAGAGAGATATGGATATATATGTTAGTAATATTGAGTAAAGATCCTTAGTCTTTGGAGAGGCATCAACATCAAGTTAGCCTCCTAATACTAGATTTGATAGAATGAAACAAGGGAAGCTTATGCCTACAACAAAAGAGATTGAGTCTTTAGAGAATATATGCTATCAATATTAGAAATAGAATAGTGAAGATAAATTTGATGAAGGACCTGCAAAAAGGAGAAAACAATAGGAGTGATTTCACAAAAAATGGTAAAATAGATGAAGCTACAAATAATTTTTGAAGAGCCTAATGTAGATGAAATCACCCAAAGCAACAAATTGACTTAGTTAATTAGAGATCTAGAAAATCAATTGATGATAATAAATATCACTTTGATCTAGGAGTAGAGGTTCCAAGAAAAATTTCAATATTAATTTTGGGAAATTAATGACTATTCCAAAGTACCAGTATCACGTATGTATATCCTTCAAATTTACTGATAAATCAGGAGGAAATCCTCAAAACACCACAAGCCTTGTGAATAATGCAGTTAGAGCCTCATATTCAGTTAAGCTATTTTATATCTCACTAAGGTATACATTAGGCTAAGGGTACCAATATGTTATTCATAACTGCATGCTTGAGAATGGTGCTTCCATGAATGCAATGTCAAAACAAGTAGTTAATCAATTATGCATGATTTATCAGAAAGAGCACCCCCTTATTTTTGTAATGGATAATAGGAGAGTACCTTGTGTAGGCATTATCATTCTTATCCATCTTGAACAATATCCTAAGAAAGTTGTAGTAATGGATGTTGCATTTGTAGATGTCAACCCTTTCTTTTCCATATTACTCTTTAGGCATTAGGCAGAGAAAATACGTGGTACTATTCAGTTGGATTGGTCATATTCCACTATACCAATGTAGAATTAGGAAAAAATCATCTTGAAAAGACAACCCTTAAATAGGTATTCAGTTGAATTTAGGGATCCTAATGATAATATGGTAAATGTCATGAATTCTATTGAGGAACAATACATGGGGGTTTACTCTATTTGGTATGCTCCATTCTTGTTGGAAGTACTTGATGCTAAGAATATGGATCCAAAACTAAAGGATGAAGTGAATGAAAAATTTGATAGAATTCTGACTTCTGAATTATGGACTATGACCTTTGATGGGGAAAAATCTAAAACAAGAGAAGAGTTGGAGTACTATGTTGGCAATTTTGGGTACTTTCGGTACATTGCCTTTGCTCAAGTGTAAAATTTGTCATTGATGTCAAGAAGCTCGTGAAGGAATTTGATTTGATGTCAAACAGTTTGTTTTGATGAAGGTTACGACATGACAGTTTCAAAGGTCTTTTGTAAACCCCAAGTTGGCAGGTTTAAAGATTAAAGGTGGATGCATTAGTTTAATGCATTTGGGTCCAGGAGGAAGTATTTATTTAATAATTAAAAACCTTTTTAAGGTTTCTTTTAATTATTTTTAAATAAATATTAATTTATTGTTTGCATTGGGTTCTCCTAACCCATGGCGCAAATGTCTTAACTTTGATGGCGCTATGTTCTAAGATTGTGGGCGCTAGCCAAGACCTCCGTCGACGTGTTAAACTCCTCACCGACATCAAGAGTTTATGGGAAATATGCATATAAATCTCCCATGATGAAGATCAAAGTTTATCCCATTCACATTTTTTAAAAGTGTTGCTCGCTATGATTTCGTGATCTGATGTTCGATTTCTTCTTCGCTAAGATTTCATGATCTGCTGTTCGGATATCCGTCGTTCATGTTTTATATCCACCGTAAGGTTTTGTCATCGTCGTTCGTGTCAAAATACAAGGAGGCCTTCTGTTTATTTTAGCCCTGGCATAGAAGGTACAAGGGAAACATAGTGAGGTTCATACCTCACTAGACGCCTTTGGCGCACCGATAGCAGCTAGGCTGTTGGCGTGCTACCCGAACGGGAGGTTCCACGTTCGAATAACGTGAAAGGTTTTTTCTTCGTTGAAGTGGATGCAGTGGGTGGTGTTAGAGTTCATGCACAATTTCTCCATAGCGTGATTTTTGGTGTTGGCCAAGGTATTTTCGAAATTAATTTTTGCTAGTGTATTTTGCGGATGGAGGAAGTTTATTAGAGAGAAAAATAGCTTAGGAGTTATAAGGATTTTGAAGCTTGCTTTATTTTGATAAAAGATTCTTTTTAAGGTGTTGTTTGCAGTATCTTATTGCATTCTTATGAGATATGAAGTTTATTGTTGATAAGACTATAAGGTAGAAATAAGGTGTATAAGGGATAAATATTTCTTGTAATGTTGAGAGTGCTTTTGGTTGATTATGGAAATGAAAGCATGATGTTTTAAGGTTAGAATTGCTTCTTGTGTGAAAGTGTGAAACCTTAAGTGGGCAGTTTTGATATTGACATTAGCTTTCATTAAATTGGTTATAATCAAGCTATTCTTTACTTGGTTAAAGTGTTGGGCTTACTTCTTTGTTGATGATTTGAAAAGTAGTTTTGTGCTATTGTGATTTGAGTTGATGGATGCTTTTTGTTCAAATAATGTTGGAGATAAAAGGAGTTCTACTTTTTTCCTTTTCTAATGTTGATTGTGAAATGCTTCAAGGTTGTGTTTTGAGTTAAATGGTGTTGATTGAACATTGGTTGATGAGCATTGTTGTTGAAGCCCTAATTGATGGTGAAAAGAACATGAGTATCATTGTTATGTGATTCTTTGCATAGTTGGCAATTGTTGGGGTTTCATGTTCTTGAAAGAAAGCATTCTATCCTATCCATTTCAGATATTGAGTTGAGTTTTCAAATTTGAGATTGAGATTGAGCTGAGTTGATTTGAGTTGAGTTTTGAGATTGGGAGTTGAGTATAGAACATATTGAGTCTCTAAAAATTCTCTTTATGCTTCTATGAGTTTGACAAATCACATTGGGTCTCTAACAATTCACTTTGTGATTTCCTACTAAGAAATTTTTCTTGGTGAGTTTGCTGAGTTTTTGGACAGGTTTCGGTGGGGACTTGTGAGCAGTTTTTGGACAGGTTCCGGTGGGGACTTGTGAGCATTTTTTGGACAGGTTTCGGTGGGGACTTGTGAGAAGTTTTTGGACAGGTTCCGGTGGGGACTTGTGAGCAGTTTTGGACAGGTTTCGGTGGGGACTTGTGAGTATATTTGGATAGGTCCTATCAGAGGACTTGTGAGCTAAGTTTGATGGTTCTATCAGAGAACTTGAGGATAGAGGTGCACTGGTTCTATGAGAAGAACCTGAGGACAAATTTGGCAAGTCTTTGAGAAGGCTTGTATAAAGAGGATTGATTTTTTCAAGAGTTGGACAGATCTGACAGACAGAGGAAGACTTGTACTAGACCAAATGACTGTGTTTGGTATTGGTTGCTAAGCTGTTGTGGATGTGATCATAGAAGGTAGAGGTCTCTTAGGCTAAGCATTCAAGACAAGAGGTCTTCGGTGGAAAGGAGTTCCACGTGCTGGCAAGAGGTAGAGGTAGTTGATCTTTTGAGGGATCATTTCCAGAGCAAAGGGGAAGGTATCTCCTTTGAGCAAAGGCTCATAAATTTTGATTGGGGGAAGGTATCTCCTTTGAGCAGAGGCTCATAAATTCTGATTGGGGGAAGGTATCTCCTTTGGGCCGAGGCTCATAAACATTGTAATTGGGAAGGATTCCCAAAGAACTTTGAGATAACTTTTAGAGAAAAATTTTGTGGATGTAGCCCAACCATTCTGGGTGAACCACGTTAAAATTGGTTTCAATTTGTGGATGATATTGTGCATTGCTTTGATATTGCTTTGGGTATATTGCTTTACTGTTTTGAAGTATAATGGAAAAAGTAAAAAGAGGTCTTATATTGTTCACCCCCCCTATCAGTATAAGCTTGTGCTCTTCAATTGGTATCAGAGCAGGTGCCTTCGAAAAGTTTAACAGCTTGAAGTAAAATCTAGTAAAGAACACAATGGATCATTCAATTGGCAATGCAACACCTATTCTTGATGGGTCAGATTTTGGTCTTTGGAGTGCAAGGATGAAGGTTCATCTAATGGCACTTGGGAATGAGGTTTGGGAAGTGATTGAATATGAGTACATTATTCCTGAACATGGTCCTAATACTAAAGAAGAAAGGCTCCTACATCACATCAATTCAAAAGCAATGAATGCAATCCTGAAAGGCTTACAGAAAGCAGATCTCACCAAAGTGATTCACTGCAAGAAAACTAGTGAAATGTGGAATCAATTGAAGGTGGTTCATACAGGTGATACAAATGTCGGAAAGGCCAAGTTGAGACACTTCAAAGGTATGTTTGAACAACTCAAGATGAATGATGATGAAAATATTAGTGACTACATGCTTCGTATGGATGAGGTTGTTAACTCCATGAAAGACTTAGGTCTTGAGCTTGCTGAAAATGATGTTTGTGATAATATTTTAAGATCTCTTCCTAATAGGTTTAGTGAAAATATTTCTGCTATTTAGGAAGCTAAAGATTTGGATAAGTTGAAAAAGGATGAGCTCCAAAGTATACTTGCAGCATTTGAGTTGAGAACTCAAGTGAAGGTTGATGTCAAGAAAGAGGCAGCTTTCAAGGCTACCAAGAAATCCAAGGGTAAACAACTTCAAGATAGTGATGAGTATTCTAGTGATGAAGAGGCATATTACAACAAGAAAGGCAAGTTCTCTAGAAAGCACAAAAGTATGAAAAATATAAGATGTTTCAATTGTGGAAAGTTTGGTCATTATGCTAATGACTGTACTGTTCCCAAGAATGAAAGTGATGAAGATAAACAGGATTCTAAGAGCAAGGATTCTGAAAAGCACAAGCATCATAGGAAAAATAAAGATGAGCACAACAATCAAGGAAAGAGGTATTCTCACAATCACAAGAAGAGTTTCTACCTAGACAAAGCAAGTAAGTGTTCTAGTAGTGATAGTGAAAGTTCTTCAAGTGATGATGAAAATGAGATGTTGTTCATATCGAGAAAAAGAGGAAGAACCGAAACATAGATTCATTATCATGAAATGTCTTAGATGTGGAAACTTTGGTCACCTTGAGGATGATTGCACAAATAATGATTTGGTTTCTAGTATGTATGAGGATGATTCAAAAAACTATAAGGAAGATGCATGTATGGTTTTTGAAAAGGGTAGCACCTCTAGTGATAAGAAATCTAAAAAAGGCTTTGATGATTCAAAAAGCAAACAAATAGAGGAAGATATAGAGGAAGGTGAAGTAGATCTTGAAGGTGAACTTATTAGTGCTCTTAGTGCTTTGAAAAAGGAAATAAAGAAGAATGCTAGACTCAAGGATAAGTTAGATGAATTTTGTATGGAGAGAGATGATCTTATAGAAAGTCTTGACTTCTCTATAGCTAAGACACAGGAACTCAAGGATGAGTTAGAGTCTAAGGTTCTTGAGTATAGTGAATTAGAACAGAAAATGGCTTCTTTGAAAGATGAAACTAAAGAGTACAAGGATAAGCTTTATAGGTTTCAAGATAGCTCCAAAAAGGTTAAGTCACTCATAAAAGGTCAAAGTAAGACAACAGATAAAATAGGCCGTGGTTTTGTCAAGCCACACAAGGAACAAGTTGGAGAGTCTAGTAAGAGACTCCAAAAGGAAGAGAGTTCTGATGAGGAAAGTATTTCAGAAAATGAGTCCTTGAATGATAGATGCACAGAAACAGAAAACAGAATTCAGAATGAGAAGAAGAAGTTTTCAGAACCTAAGAGGTCAAATAAAGGAAATTTTCAAGGTAGATGTTTTGCTTGTCACAGGTTTGGTCACATGGCTTCACATTGCATGGCTCAAGTGAAGGAGGTAAATGACAGTTTCATAAGTGCTAGTTACTTTCAAGGGTATTGCTACTCTTATCAATAGTTTGGGCACAAGGTAGTTTATTGCAAGGCAAATAACAGGAACAGGTTTGGTCAGAACAAGTTTGGCCAGAACAGGTTTGGTCAGAACAAGTTTGGTCAGAACAGGTTTGGTCAGAATAGATTTGGTTAGAACAAGTTTGGTCAGAACCGGTGGATTCAAAGATCAGGTTTACCTTAGAGAAACAACATCGTCAAGTGTTTCAAGTGCAACAATGAAGGTCACATAATCAGATAGTGTAGAGCTAAAATTCTAGAATATAGGAACAGGAACAGTGGCATGATCAGGTCCAAGGATCAAGGCATGGACAAGAACAAGGATGAGAACAAGAACAAGAACAGTGACAAGAACAGGAATATGGGCAAAGAGTTCAAGAGAAGGCCCGATAAGGAAGTTATAGACATTGATGATGATCAATGCCTAATGGGAGTTTTACTACCACCCCAGAATTAATCACCTCATCAGGAGGTGGGGGAGGGACTAAGCTAAGAGGCTCATTCTTAGTCTCGAGCCCCAAAGGTGACCCTTTGCCATTGATGACAAAGGGGGAGAGATATGAGTAATGGGGTGAGCTTCAAAGTGAAGAGGAGAGCTTCAAGTCGGGGGAGCAAAACTTCAAAGGAATATTCTCAGTTGTGGGCACAGTTGGTCGACTTGTTAGCACGCTTGGTTTCGGTTTTGGCTCTTGAGAAGTGTTTTCGATAAATTTTTGCCATCAATGACAAGGGGGGAGATTGTTGGCAATTTTGGGTACTTTGGGTACATTGCCTTTGCTCAAGTGTATAAGTTGTCATTGATGTCAAGAAGCTCTTGAAGGAATTTGATTTAATGTCAAACAGTTTGTTTTGATGAAGGTTACGGCATGACAGTTTCAAAGGTCTTTTGTAAACCCCAAGTTGGCAGGTTTAAAGATTACAGGTGGATGCATTAGTTTAATGCATTTGGGTCCAGGAGGAAGTATTTATTTAATAATTAAAAACCTTGTTAAGGTTTCTTTTAATTATTTTTAAATAAATATTAATTTATTATTTATATTGGGTTCTCCTAACCCATGGCGTAAATGTCTTAACTTTGATGACGCTATGTTCTAAGATTGTGGGTGCTAGCCAAGACCTCCGTCGACGTGTTAAACTCCTCTGCCGACATGTTAAACTCCTTGCCGATGTCAAGAGTTTATGGGAAATATGCATATAAATCTCCCATGATGAAGATCAAAGTTTATCCCATTCACATTTTTGAAAAGTGTTGCTCGCTGTGATTTCGCGATCTGATGTTTGATTTCTTCTTCACTGAGATTTCATGATCCGCTATTCAGATATCTGTCGTTCATGTTTTGTATCTACCATAAGGTTTCATTGTCGTCGTTTGTGTCAGAAGATAGGGAGGCCTGCTATTTATTTTAGCCCTGGCGTAGAAGGTACAAGGGAAACAGAGTGAGTTTCATACCTCACTGGACGCCTTTGGCGCACTAGTAGCAGCTAGGCTGTTGGCGCGCTACCCGAACGGGAGGTTTCGCGTTCGAATAACGTGAAAGGTTTTTTCTTTTTTGAAGTGGACGTAGCGGGTGGTGTTAGAGTTCGTGTGCAATTTCTCCATAGCGCAATTTTTTGTGTTGGCCAAGGTATTTTCGAAATTAATTTTTGCTAGTGTATTTTGTGGATGGAGGAAGTTTATTAGAGAGAAAAACAGCTTAGGACTTATAAGGAGTTTGAAGCTTGCTTTATTTTGATAAAAGATTCTTTTTAAGGTGTTGTTTGCGTTATCTTATTGCATTCTTATGAGAGATGAAGTTTATTGTTGATAAGACTATAAGGGAGAAATAAGGTGTATAAGGGATAAATATTTCTTGTAATGATGAGAGTGCTTTTGGATGATTATTGAAATGAAAGCATGATGTTTTAAGGTTAGAATTGCTTCTTGTGTGAAAGTGTGAAACCTTAAGTGGGATGTTTTGAGATTGACATTAGCTTTCATTAAATTTGTTATAATCAAGCTATTCTTTACTTGGTTAAAGTGTTGGGCTTACTTCTTTGTTGATGATTTGAAAAGTAGCTTTGTGCTATTGTGATTTGAGTTGATGGATGCTTTTTGTTCAAATAATGTTGGAGAGAAAAAGAGTTCTACTTTTTTCCTTTTCTAATGTTTATTGTGAAATGCTTCAAGGTTGTGTTTTGAGTTAAATGGTGTTGATTGAACCTTGGTTGATGAGCATTGTTGTTGAAGCCCTAATTGATGGTGAAAATAACATGAGTATCATTGTTATGTGATTCTTTGCATAGTTGTCAATTTTTGGGGTTTCATGTTCTTGAAAGAAAGCATTCTATCCTATCCATTTCAAATATTGAGTTGAGTTTTCAGATTTGAGATTGAGATTGAGCTGAGTTGATTTGAGTTGAGTTTTGAGATTGGGAGTTGAGTATAGAACATATTGAGTCTCTAACAATTCTCTTTATGCTTCTATGAGTTTGAAAAATCACATTGGGTCTCTAACAATTCACTTTGTGATTTCCTACTAAGAAATTTTTCTTGGTGAGTTTACTGAGTTTTTGGACAGGTTCCGGTGGGGACTTGTGAGCAATTTTTGGACAGGTTTCGGTGGGGACTTGTGAGCATTTTTTGGATAGGTTCTGGTGGGGACTTGTGAGCAGTTTTTGACAGGTTACGATGGGGACTTGTGAGCAAATTTGGACAGGTCCTAGCAGAGGACTTGTGAGTTGAGTTTGATGGTTCTATCAGAGAACTTGAGGACAGAGGTGCACTGGTTCTATGAGAAGAACCTGAGGATAGATTTGGCAAGTCTTTGAGAAGGCTTGTATATAGAGGATTGATTTGTTCAAGAGTTGGATAGATCTGACAGACAGAGGAAGACTTGTACTAGACCGACTGACTATGTTTGGTACAAGTTGTTGAGCTGCTATGGATGTGATCATAGAAGGTAGAGGTCTCTTAGGCTAAGCATTGAGGACAAGAGGTCTTCGATGGAAAGGAGTTCCACATGCTGGCAAGAGGTAGAGGTAGTTGATCTTCTGAGGGATCATTTCTAGAGCAAAGGGGAAGGTATCTCTTTTGAGCAAAGTCTCATAAATTCTAATTAGGGGAAGGTATCTCCTTTGAGCAGAGGCTCATAAATTCTGATTGGGGGAAGGTATCTCCTTTGGGCCGAGGCTCATAAACATTGTAATTGGGAAGGATTCCCAAAGAACTTTGAGATAACTTTTAGAGAAAAGTTTTATGGACGTAGCCCAACCATTCTGGGTGAACCATGTTAAAATTGGTGTCACTTTGTGGATGATATTGTGCATTGCTTTGATATTGCTTTATTGTTTTGAAGTATAATGGAAAAAGTAAAAAGAGGTCTTATACTGTTCACCCCCGCTCTCAGTATAAGCTTGTGTTCTTCATACTATTGACAGACATCAATGGAAGCTATCTTGGAATACCATACAGGTTAGAATTTTCTTGTACAAATAATTTTGTAAAGTATGAAGCTTTATTGCTAGGGCTAAGGAAGGCCAAGTAATTGGTATTGATTACCTCAAAGTTGGTGGGGATGCTAAGCTAATAATTTAACATATCAAAGGGAAATATCAAACAAAGCACCCTAGATTCAAGAAATATAAGCAAGTAGTGTTGGATGAAATAGATAGATTCTTAGCTTTTGATTTGCAATTTATGCCTAGAGCACAAAATCATAATGCTAACCTATTGGCAATGAATGCTTCTGGAGTAGATAGCTATGGGATAGTTTTAGAAATATTGAGTTGTCATTGATGTCAAAAGGGAAAACTATCCAAGGCAAATATATCTCAAGAAAAGCAAGGCAAATATATTTCAAGTGAGTCAAGGCAAATATATGATAAGTAAAGTATTATAATATTTAAATATTATAAAGTGAAGGATGAAATTTATAATATTTAATTTAAATATTATAAAGGTTGAAATATTGTAAGGTGGGTCGACCTTTTTGAAAGTAATAATATTTGCATATATACAATAATGAAATTCATTCCAAAGTGAGCATTCATCGAATATATTCATGATCGATGGTGAAGGAGAAGACAAAGTGGAGGTGTTGAAGATCGCAGATGAGAAATCGGACGAAGAGGAAGTGTTGAGGATCGATGGTGATAGGAGAACTATGGTGCGCTTCAAGGTAGTGATGAAGGGAGGTCCATGAACATCCGATAGCTAGGCCTGGTGGTAGGTAGTGGCGGTAGCAGGTACCAAATTAAGATTTAAAGAAGCCAAGATGGTTTGAGAAGTAGAGAACAAAGGTCAAATCATTCATTGAAGAAGATCAAACCTTTTCTGAGACAATTGGGTATCATTGTAGTAGAAAAATTTGTGAACCCGAATGCTTTCAGCATGTGGATAGGAAGTGATTTCCCAAAAAATGAAGATGGTAGTTTAGCATAGTTGAAGATCAAGGAAGGATAAACATTCAAGCAAAGCATTTGGGCACAATTCTAGAGCTTTATTGGTAAATTCTTGGGATAGCTCATAATAGTTATAAATAAGGAGGTCGCGTATGTTAGCCATTACAAACACTGCCATTTGGTGTAAGATTCAATTGAATCAGGAGAGACGTCACTATCTGAAATAGAGATTTGAAGCCTTGTCAAGTTTAAAAGGTGAATTGGTCCAACATTAAAAAAATTCAAGGAAGGTAACAAATTGGTCAATGAAAGATGTGTCGTGAGCAAGCATAACATTAAAATACACCACATTGCCTTTTAAACTTCCAACCGTTGGCATAGCCCAATTGGTTGCCAGCAATGTTGAGGATACTACGTTACTTCAATTCAGAGGTTCAAATATCCTTGGCAACATGTTGAGTTTTTGTTCAATGATTTTTGAAGATTAAAATGATTGGAGCTAGAGATAGAATGTGTGCAATATTAAGAGGTATGTGAGTAAATTTTAGTGATGGTAAAGTTATTTAATTGAAATTGATTAAATAACTAAGGGAGTTATAAGGTGTAATTTTTATAAAGTTTTATTTTGCAATTATTAGGAGTAATAAGGGATATTAAGTGTTTTGATTTTATTGGAAGTTTGTGATATAGAAGAAAAAAGAGAAATTATATAGCAGATTTGTGAATTGTTTATGATTGGTTTGAGAGTAGATGAGCAGAGCAAATTTGTGAATTGTTTATGATTGGTTTAAGAGTAGATGAGTAGAGAAAATTTATGAATTGTTTATGATTGGTTTGAGAGTAGATGAGCAGAGTATATTTGTGAATTGTTTATGATTGGTTTGAGAGTAGATGAGCAAAGCATATTTGTGAATTATTTATTATTGGTTTAAGAGTAGATGAGCAGAGTAGTTTTAAGCAGTGTTGTGAGCAGATTTTGGAACTTGTTTGAGCAGTGTTGTGAGTAGGTTTTGGAGTAGATTTGAGCAGTATTGTGAGAATGTTTTGGGAGCAGACTTGAGCAGTGTTTGGAGACTTGAGCAAGAAAATTTGTGTCTCCTATGGATTTGTGTCCATGAACTTGAGTAGAGGGAATTGGTGTCTCCTGTGGATTGATGTCTATGAATTTGAGTAGAGGGGATTGTGTCTCCTATGGGTTGCTACCCACGAACATTGTAATAGGGGATTTGTGTCTCCTGTGGGTTGATACCCATGAAATTTATTGAAGAAATTTATAAGCAATATTCTACCATGGTTTTCTCCCAAGAGGGGGTTTCCACGTAAATTTTTTGTCTCTTATGTGTGTGCTAATTTGTGCATTGTTTCATTATTGCATTGATATTATTTATATTTATTGCTTTGGAAATAAAAGTGAAAAGTTTTATCTTATATTGTTCACCCCCCTCTTAGTATAAGCTTGTGTTTTTCAATTGGTATCAGAGTAGGTTCCTTCATGAAAATCTAACAACTTGAAGGAAGATCTTACAAGAACACACATGGCTTTGGAGGTGGAAGAAAATACTCCTATGGTTGAAATCCAAGAAAAGGAGAAAAATCCAAAAAATGAAGAAGAAGCCTTAATAAGAATAGAAGAGAAAGATGATGCTCCTATTGTCAAAGACCAATAATAAGAGAAATATTCAAAAAAATAATAATAAGCCATGGTTGACATAGAAGAGGAACATTTTGTTTCTCTAGAAGAGTTGAAAAAGCTTAGAAATAATAACTCAAGATTGAAGTCTCAAGTACAAGAGGGTGAGAATACAAAGATAAAGTTATTGCAAGAAATCATTGACTTTAAAGTTAAAATTGAAGAGGCAAGGCAAATTGAAGAAGGTATGGCTGATCAGTTAAAGGTAAAATAGTTGGAATATGAAAAACTAAAACATGAGGTTGTCTCTATAAGAAAGGAAGTTGAAAAATCTAATGATAAGCTACAAAAAAATATCAAATTTGAAAAAAAAACAAAAATATTGGATGATATTATCAAAACATAGATATCTTAGGTTATAAATATTGGACTTGCTTTCAGAGAAGGTCAAAAGAAACAAAAGGGATATTCAAGATCAAAAGGAAGAGAGGCATCAAAGAAAATAAGTAAAGAAGAGCGCAAGACCTATGCTAATGTATTGAGAAGTGGAAGCATCAAGAAGGAAGAAAATAAAGAATCATCGTGGATGAAAGTCAATCACAGAAACAACAATGAGAGAACCATGCAACCATATCCTCCAAGGCAATCAAACAGGTTTCAATATCTCTTCCATGGTTATTGTTTTTCATGTAACAAATTTGGTCATAAAGTTGTATATTGCATTGTCCGTTCTAAAAGTAATTTTGGCTTCACCAAGAGAAATTTCAATTGATTTGCACCTCTTATGGATTACAATATCATTTGTTACAAATGTGATAATTTTGGGAATAAAGCTAAATTGTGTAGAACAGTGTTCCCTGAACTTCAGAAATCAAGGAAGAAGGAGGAAGGTCAAATTGTTCAAAAGAATATGACTTCCAAAGTTTGAAAAGATAAAATGGAACAATAAAAGGATAAGTCTATGTTGGTACAAATGGCTCTTCATGTGCAAAATGAAGGAAATCAATGGTATATTGACAATATAGTTACTCCTCGTGAAAGATGTTGGAAGGACCTTAGCATATTTTTCAAATATAATGATGATTCATTGTGGTCTATGGATTCTTAGGGGTGATTTTAATACTGTTTTATCTCCTTTGGAAAATAAGGGTGGCATTCCAAAATGTTCTAAATCAACACAAGATTGTGCTTCATTTGTCAATTCAAATGACCTTTGGGATGTTAGTCCCTCAAGATTTCAATATACATGGGATACTAGATGCATTGGAAAAAATCATATAGTAGAAATACTAGATAGATTTTTGTTATCCAATAAATGGTTGTAAATAAAGTATACAATCTCTTCAGATATTTTATTGCGAGTAGCATCACAATCCCATTATTTTGACTTGTGAATTAACTAATAATGGTCATCCAAAGCCATTTTTCTTCTAGTCTATATGGCTCCAAGACACTAAATTTTCCAAATGGTTATGTTAGGGTGGGATGAATCAAAATTTGAAGGATCATGTATGTACAGGTTTTCTCAAAAGTTGAAATATTTAAATGAGCAAATGAAGATATGGAATTCCAAATCATTTGGTAACATTTTTAAAGAAAATATGGAAATTGAATCTAAGCTCAAATATTTACAAGATATTGTAGAAATTAATGGAAAGGATCATGATTATTATGTGAGAGAAAAAAAAAAATATTTTTATTATCATAATGGATTAAAAAATGAGTACTATTGGTTCCAAAAATCTAGAGAAAAATATCTCAAGGAGATAGAAATACAAAAAACATTCATGCTACAAATATATATATATATCTATATATATATATATATATATATATTCATCATATAAAAAATATTATAACTCCAGATGGAAGAAATATTAAGGATGAAGAAGATATAATAAGGAAGTAATTAATTCTTTCAAAAATATTTTATCAGATTCTAGGAAAGATAAGGAGGCACAAGAAAAATTTATGTAAAATATTCCATCAATGATCACTCAGGGACAAAATAAAATATTGAGGAAGAATATATCTATGGAGGAGCTCCATGAAGTAGTTTTCTATTTCCATCCTAACAAAGCACCTAGACCCGATGGATTTCCTACAATTTTCTTTCAAATATCTTAGGATTTATTGAAGAGGGATATGTTATATGCGGTTGAAGAGGCATAAAAAAGGAAGGCTATAATAAGTGAGATCAATGCTACTTGTATCACCTTGGTTCCAAAGAAAGGTGACAAAATTATTTGATAATTTTCATCCAATAAGCCTTTGTAATATGATTTATAAGATTATTTCAAAAATTTTGGAAAACAGGTTGAAGGACATTCTAGGTGTCTTATCTCAGAGGAACAATGTGGATTTTTTCATGGTATAAAAATTATTTATGGTATAATAATTGCACAATATGTCATGAATTCTCTTCATTCCATGAAAAAACTAGTTATGCTTTTGAAATTAGATATGAACAAAGCATATGATAGTGTTTCCTATAATTTTCTACATGCTATTATCACAAGGTTTGGCATTGATTATAATTTATGTGAGTGGATTAAATGTTGTTATAGCACTACAAAATTTTCTATTTTGATCAACGGTTCTCCTGTTGGGTACTTTAAGTCAACTTATGGACTTCATCAAGGTGGTCCACTTTCTCCTTATCTATTCATTATTCTAGAGGAATCATTAGAGAGATCATTTTAAAGGTAAAAATTGAAGGACAAATCAAGGGTATTCAAGTTGCAAAAAAGTATGAATGAATCTAACCATTGACATGCATTGTCAAAATCAAGTAGAGGAAGAACAACATTAGGGAAAATAAGGTTACCTCATGTACCACCTTTGGAAAAAAAATTCATGGATATTTGAGAGAAGTCATTTCACATGCAATCCCTTATTCAAAACTATTTCTATTCATTGGTTTGATAGTATTGGGGATCCTATTCTACCCAAGAACACTTAAAACCCTACCCAAGCCAACGGTATTTTAAAAAACCCAATGTTTTGCTCAAGTTGCTAGAGCCAATCTCATCACCTACCTCCTATCATGCCTTTTCAATCATGGATATTTTATTTGATATCTATATAGACATAAATACAACTATTTTTTAGAGCATCTATTGATATTCATTTATCATTTAACTATTAATGCAAAAAATTACTTCAAAATGTTTTTACAATTATCGATATAGGTGAACAATGTGGTATTGGAGGTGGATCATTTACAAAATATTATGGACCACTGGGTTAATAACCCATGCACAATGGCTCACATATTTCCAACATATCTTTCATGTAGGAGTTGGTCCTATAGTTACCATAAGTAGGATTCACAAGCTTCTTGTATGAGTCCTCAACATAGAGTTGGGGACTAGAATCACTTGCCACATTGTTTCTCTTAGCCCAATGAATGGGGAGTCCATATGATATATGTAGAAGAAAACCATGTAGATGAACCAATTGGCGAAGGTGCCAACTCATATTGGTACCATCCATAAAACACTCAAGATCCACTTGTTGAATGGGTAGGTCCCTCAAACCATGATCCACCACCTTCTTTTGGCTCCATAGATTTTGTTGCATAAATAGCTTGCAGTTGATCGACTATTTCTAATTTTGTTTAATATTTTTAATTTAATGACTCTACCTAACATAAAATTTGGGATGTAATTTTCTATCCCTTTTTTTTTAATTAATATATATATTTTTTCTAAAATTATACAATGTTTTTTAAATCTTAAAATTTTAAATAATTTTAAAGTATAAATAGATATAATTTGGAGGAGACAACAATTAGTTCATATAAAAGGTGAAATTTAAATTTGTGAAATAGATAAGGATTTGAGGCGTAGCATGTATTAAAAAATTAAATAATATACTATTGTAAAAATAAATTACATGCATAAAAGACTTGTGTTGATGTCGATAATCAATAAATTTGGATAAGAATAGAATATAATAATTTGGTTCTCTCATGTGTGTGGGTTGTTATAAATGGCATGTTTTCCAAGTTTAAATTTTATGGAAAACACCCCTTTCGAGGTGCCACTTTCGGGTAAGTCCCAAGGAGTCAAGGGTATTTGTTCTACCAAAATCACCCAGGGCTCATGCTTGGCATGCCCCTTCAGCACACTTAAAGAGCATGCCCAGTCTAAAGTAAATCAACCAATAATTCATGCATGAAACATCCAAAAAGGTTGACAAAAAACAATTACTCAAGGCTCATGTAGATTGCAATAGTTAGAAGGCTTTCTCTAGCCAGCTTTCACCATGACTAGCTCTAGTAGCACCCTCATTGTCTCTATTGATTAGAGAAATAATTCTATGCTTTTATCAAATATTTTATTCCTCTTTAACTAAATTAATTTATCTATGTTTATTTTGGTACGTAAGGTAGATTTTAGCACCAAACACAGAGCACTAGGGTAGAGGTTCCCAAAGTCTTTTTTATTTTTTCCTCCTCTTCACTTCTTCACTATCTTTTTTTTTAATTTCCTTCAAGATTCAAGGTATACAAGAAGTTATAATTAAAAAGGGACAATAGAAATACCATTTACATTAGGTAATAAGGAGGTATTTGAGTTAGAGGTTACCACATTTTTTAGGAATAGGTCCTTATTGTAAGAGGGTTTGGCCAATCTCCTTCTTTTCTAGTTGATAAGGCCCCTTCAAGGGAGGGTCCAAGGATATTTCACCCAAAATATCTTCATATTGAATAAGTTCATTAGCATACATCGAAGTATCTTCTTTGCTCAACCTTAGCTAGGGATTACATTGGATTAAATCCCTATCCTCTAGGATTTCATGATCTTTCAGTGATTGCTCGACAAGAATTTACATTGTGTTTTCCCCTCTACTCCCTTTATTATTTGTTTGTTCTTGTTCATCTCAAGGGATATGCATGGAATCCTCCATATATTGGTTTATTTCTTGTAGAACCACAAACTTGTTTATTTATTTATATTTTTGTTCTTCTTTCTACTGCCACACATGTTTATCATTTTTTTGCTATTTTTGGATATTTTCACTCTTTATTTTTACCTATTGGATCCTTATTTTTCTTTGTCTCCTCCAATTTTTTCTTAAGGGAAAGAAAATTCCAAAATATATGGCCATGAACATGGAAAAATCTACATTGAAAGGTCACATTATCAAAATCTATGCCTTGGGTCCATTCATAATCCCATGCACTTAGAATAATTATATTAAAAAGAGGTCATAAAAAGTCTACATGGAGATAAATCTAGGCAAAGGTAGTTACATGAGCCTCTTTAGTTACTTTGGACATTCCTACATATTCTCCAATTGTGTTTCCAATTTCTTTCAAGGTTTCCTCATTCCAAAAATATAGAGGAAAAGCATACAATCACACCTATATAGAGGTTTTGGTTGGGTTTTATTTGTTGGGATTAAAACCTATGGTCTGGTTTCACATAAAAAGACCTTCCTTGACCATGAAGTAATGACCCCCATCTTGAATCCTCTCATTATCTTCCAAGAAACTAAAAATGACTATGAATAAGCCTTTAGGATAAATTTTAAGTTCTACACCTCCCTTTGGTTTCCATACTTTCCTTATCCAATTTTGTAGATCTTGCTTAATAGACCAAAAAATTGTGATGTGACAAATTAATGCCCACTTAGATAAATAAAAACAAATTGCTGAAAGGATTTTGATTTTACATTTAATCATGGCAACTCTATAGTTTTTTTAGGCATTTATTGGGCGCTAAGGGTTGTGTGATCTCTTGTCTTTTTCCTCTTTAATATTTGCATGCTTAATACCTCCTGAGGAGCTCCCACTTTTTACTTTATTACCTATTTTTCTTCACCACATATCAAAAATAGGGAGGTGGTAGACCCCTTGAAGAGGCTACCATCGAAAATAGAGAATGCCACACAAAAAAGAATAAATAAAGGGATGACCCTAAATAGTACATCCTTTGCAATGAAATTTTTGACCAAAATCTCATAGTGGATGCATTGGAGAAGCCTTGAAACTAGAAAATATGGGCTATTAGGCCTACATGCAGGGTAAAGAACTACATCTATGTTGCATGCACCCACCAATTCTCACTGCATCCAAGTTGCATCAACCACTCTAAGCTATTATGATATGCAATAATGAAATCAAATTTTCAAACCCATGAGATCAAAACCCTAAAATTAGTATAACTTATGGTATAGCTCGAAGGATGGAACAAACCTCTAAAATTTGCATAGCTTCTAGAAAATCTCCAAGGATGGATACAAATTTTAAAATTAGAACAACTAATCTTTGAGTGTCATTTTTTTATTTTTTCACCATAAATATTTGAAATGTTGCAATTTAGATTTTAAACTTCAATGGATATTTGGCTCACAATACCACATTTCCCATCTACAAGATCCTAATCCTCATTCCTCAACCATCAGAGTGATCATATATAGAATTTCTTTAACAACACCACAAGTCAAAAATGTTCTTTATTACTAAATAAAGTTACCAAATAAATAATGTTATGTATCCTTACAAAGAGAACCGAATTACTTGATATCAATTTTTGATGACCACACCAACTTTATCTCCTACATCTTACTTGATACCCCATATCAACATAAATTTAATCAAGAATAAGTTCTAAATGATACATGAGTACTTGCAAGTAATTTAAATGCAATTGATATTATAGTGCCCATAATTTTGTCATTATTTGTGTTTTCACTTAGACTATATTTCAATTCTAGCAATTGTCCAAGTTACCCGTGTGTTATGTAAGTTTTTTTAAAGTGAAAATTAACATAAAAGCAGGTGGTTGCATAGCTCTTCTCTCTAGGACATGAATAAAGTTTTTATCATTGTAAATGAAAGGTTTTTATTTTTTAATAGATGATTTGTTTTTAATGAAGTTAAATAGAAAACAATAATTTATTTTTTAAAACATTTTACTTTTTATGTTAAACATAATAATATATCTGTAAATTTTTTTGGTTAAAAATTATAAATTAAATTTATATAATTTTTTTTTGTAAATTTTATTAATAAATTTACTAAATTTAAAATATATAAGTAATTTATTATATTAAAAATGTAAAAAAATCCTTTAAAAAAATTAAATATAAAAAAAAATCTCTAAGTTATAATTGAATAGTATCGAAGTGATTACATGGATATGTAAAAATACTAGTTTATCATAAAATTCCTTGTTTAAAACCCATTGAGATAAAATATTAAGGTTTATCCAAGGGATTGAAACCTTAGTATATAGTGTGATATTCTCTATCCCCACTACTTTACCCAAATCCATTAGTAATATGTTAAGGTTCACCCATGCACATGGTGTTAAAGTCCTTGATCCTAACTATTGGATTCAAATCTCTTGATCTAGTTTTAAGGTTCACCTATGAGATTGGAACCTTGTATTATGATATTGAGCTCCTTGTTCAACATAATTTGTTCCAAATTATTGAGTCAAAATATTTAGATTCACCTATGGGACTTATACCTTATCTATTATGTGAAATTCCTTACTCCCTACCACTTGCCCCAAACCCATGAACTAATGTTAGTTTCACACATGAGTTTTGAACCTTGGAGTATGGTGTCAAACTTATCTATCACCATCACATTTTCTAAACTCCATGGATTATTAAAATTCACCCCTGGGATTGAAATATTGGTTAGTCATATGAAATCCTTTACTTTCCACCATTTGATGTAAATCGTATGGACTAAACTTGTAAGGTTAAGCCATGTGATTTAAACCGTGGATTACAGTGTGAAACTCTTAATTTCCCAATTGTTCCAAACTCCATGGGAAAAATGTTAAGGTTTACCCATGGTACTGGATCTATAGTCTATGGTATAAAATTATTCACTCCTAGCCACTTGTCACAAACCCCATGGGATTAAATGTTGAATTTTACACATGGGATTGGAACCGTGTTCTAAGATGTGAAATTTATCACTTCTTACCACTTGCATCAAACTACTTGGTCATTGGTAAGGTTCATCTATGGAATTTGAACCCTAGTTTAGAATATAAAACTATTTACTCCTAAAAAAATACCCTTAAACCATAGGAAATATTAATATTCACCTATTTATTTGGAATTTTGGTTTAAGATGTGAAATGTTTTGCTCTTCATCACTTACTTTAAATCCTTTAGGTTTAAATTTTAATGTTTTATAATATATATATGTATGTATGTATATATGTATATATAGTTTATATACAACTAAGTTATATATAACAATTATATTTGTGTTTAAAATAATGTTAAATGTGAGGTTCAATTTCCCTATTTTATAAATTAGTTACTAAAAAAATATTATATCCTTTATGTAGACATGGAAAATTGACCCATCAAAATGAGTCAATCTTTCCTTAGATCCTTAGGAAGCCACCCAAACTTGCTAAGTGTAAATTTGGGGCCCTTTTCCCCTCTTCCTTTATCTTTTTTTGCTAGCCTTACCAAATTCATGCCTAGTCCATACGAGGCATCGATTTTGTGTTCTAGGGGTTTTTATCTCAAAAACCCCACCCCTCATCGGTCTATTTTAGTGTTGGTACTTGCCCCTGGGGAACTTTCATTTTTTTGCCCTTTAGCCCTTAGAACCTCTTATAAATAGAGTAATTCATCCCCTATTTTGCACCCAATCAATATTTTTGGAGAATCCTAGATCTTAACTTACTCATTATTCACTAACAAGTGCTCTTTTATTGTGGGATTATTATTTTAATATTTTTATACTATGGTGTTGGTTGTCCTTGGGGATCAAGTGGAGTCTTTATGGTTGAAAAATTATACCATTTTGGAGTGCTTACTTTATTTTCTCATTGCTCCTTCATTTCTCCATTAGCTAACCAAGTTTTTTACTTGCATTATTAGTCATTAGCTCTATTTTTCATTGGTTTACATCGCATTCTTCGATGTTTTAAAACCCAATAAGTACATCTCAACCAATTCTAACCCTGACATACAGGTTGTGAATTTGGCAAGCCATATTCACACCCCCTAATTATAAGGTGCAAATTTTGTCAATTAGGGCTTGGGGGTAAAGTTTTGCTTCCCAAAAGCCTAGTTCATTTCTTACATTTTAGATTTATGTCACTCACATTCTGTTTCAACTCATTTCACTATTGCATGTCCATTTCATATTAGTTTTCTTGTGTCAAAGATTAAACATCATTTATTTTTGAATGGCTAGCTAAAAGGACCAAAGGGGATAGACTATTATACATACAAGCTCAGTCATATAGCGGCATAAGCAGACCCCCAAATACTAATCAAATTTTCTAGGGTTTTGTAAGTTGTTTCATAGGTTGAAGTTGTTTGGATATTCTAGATGCAAGTTAAAGCTATGATCAACCATAAAATCAAATAATATCCTTAGTGGATATTTAGGTTGTTTGGTGAGTTTCTTTATTATTTTTCGTTTCATATTTTGATCATAAAGGAAAAATAAAATACTTGATATTTTATTTCTAGGCATTTGAAAGTATAAAAGCATATAGTTTACATCCTAGGTTTAGTTTTTTTGCACATTATTTAAAAATATTGCTAAAAAAAATATATTTATTTTATTGCAAATTAGGGTTTTAGTTATCATTGAAAATCAGTATTAATTCTAGGGTTACTTTCTTGTCTTCTTGCATCTTTGTTTTTCTTGCATTGTTCTTTCATTTCCATAGCTTAGACTTTAGAAAGTAAATCATATGTGTTTGTTCAATATATACATCAAACATATCCACCCTAGACTTGGAGTGATTCCTTAAACCATTCTTGGTGAACCCTTCGATCCCCAATCCCTCGAGTGTATAGAATATAAAACACCTCACGGTCAACTCGGCTCCTAGTAGATACAGTTGAGAATTATACATGGTAAAGTTATTTTATCCCTATACATATTTGGTGAACCCAAAATTAATACACGTCTTAGTGGCCAAAATAGGAAGTCTCTTCCTTTGTTTTTATTTTGGAAACTTTAAGCAAGATCACTAATTTTGTTTTCTTAAAATTAGAAAACACTAAAAACACCTTTAAAATATTCTTGTGTATCTTTTTCTAGTTTTATCCTCTATCATTTCTCCTTCTCCTAATGGCTCCCACCCTTAGGAGTAAGAGAAATATTTTGGAATTTGATCATATTCATCAAGAATATGATCAGGTTGATAGGGAGAATCCCAATATAGATGTAGAAGAGGGAGAACATGAAGAAATAGGTACTAACTTTGATACTTTTGAGGGGCCTAATGGAGGATTAACTTTCACATAATTTGATATTATATTGAGGTTTTATAAACCACCATAAGGAGTATTTGGTTAAGGATATGGAAGAGGAAACCTGACTCGAAAGAGGTGGCATTCCCCCTCCTCCTACCATCTCTCCTAGGAATATTCATAACAACCCTTTGTTTGAATTTGCACATCATGTTAATCCTTTTCATAAACCAATATATTCTACTACCATGACCACCAACATTGGGGGAATTCCACAAGATTCTATAATAGGTAGTGCATCTCAAAATTACACTCAATTTCCTCCTCATTCTACTCATCTCAACATTCATGCTTCTATTCCACAAAATATCAGTTATCCTTCATATCAAGATACCATATATTATAAACCATACCATAACAATGTCAATCCCTCCAATGTTGGCCAAGTTCCCTTTCAACAACCTACCTATACCTATCCCCTAGGGAACCTAGGGGTATTTCACAACAAAAATCCCAATATACAAAGTTTGACAAATGTGGTGAAGCAATTGGTTTCAATAGTGGATATAATTCAACCTCTAAGTTTCATCTACAACTACAAGGAGATGTGGAATCAACCCTTAGACCCTATTGTCACTTCTAGGCCCTACCATAAGCATTTTCTAATGCTAGTTATACCTCTTTATAAGGGAACATAGGATCCCATTGAAAATTTAACAATGTTAGGACAACATTCCATGATATATATGATGACATGTTGTTACCAAAGACATTCCTACGATCCTTGGTGGTATGACATTGGAATGGTATTATAAACTCCCCCATAATTCTTAGAGGAATTTTGAAGAGATAATAGAATTGTTTGTTTAGCAATTTGGAGCTTTTGTTGATAAAAATGTGACTATGAAATATGTTTATAATTTAAAAAAAATTAATATGAAAGTTTTTTAGAATTATTGTCTCATCGGAGGAGTTTATTTGGGTGATTGCGATATACTTTACCTCCTCGAGACATGTTAGAAATATTTATTGAAAATTTACAAGAGAAAATATCTTGTGTATTGGAAACAACAACCATCACCTCTTTTGACCAAGCGATAGATCTAGAAATAAGGGTAGATAAAGCCATTATTTGAAGAGGTCAAATTAAGCTAAAGAAAGAAGAATATAGGACCACAAAAAATTAGTATAATAATAATCATATAGTTGGTAATGGGGTAATGAATAGTAGATCTATTAACATTGTTGTTAACACCCTACAAAATATGGCACTTAGCCAACCTCAAAAATCCTCACCAAGGAAATTTAAAAGACTCAACATGCCTATGAATGTGGTACTAAAGCAATATTTAGAAGTAAATATTATTGAATTACCTCCCATAAGGCAACCTGATACTATGACTAGTTAGTATAAGCTTGGTCAACATTGTGAGTGTCATAGAGTGGAGGGGTATATGAAAAATTCATGTAAGAGGTTGAAACATATGGTTTAGGACTTAATTGATGAAGGTTACCTTGTTATAGAAGCTCCTCAACCCAATCCTCCAAAAAACAATCAACCTCCTACCTAAGCATGGGCAACAAGCAGCTAATCAAGTACCATATCATAATGTGCCACCTCCCTACAACAATATGGTTGGTATAATAGTAGTAACTACAAGGAAAAAAACTCAAGCACAACCGACTCAATGATCTCAAGAGGAGATGAGTTCTACATCCAATCAACCTTCAAAATCATCCTTAGTTTTGAAGATTATCCAAAAAAGAAGCATGAGGGTAGAAAATCCACCTTTAGTGTTGAAGCCACAACCTAAAGTCTCCTTTGACATTCAACAATAGTTAGCTAGTACCCTAGCCAAGATCTCCCTCTTAGAGCTTTTACAAACTTCTCTTATTCATAGGCAAGCCTTGTTGAAGCTTCTAAGACAACAATATATTCCTTAATACATTTTCCCTAGTACTATTGTTGATGTGGTAGGTTCTTGGGATACATCATATCACATTTTAGATGATGATATTTCTTTCTTATAATTGTTAGGGGATTCTTCCCTCCATGTCACTACGTTTATTGGGGAAACATTTATCAAGTATATTTATAGACAATGGTTCTTATTTCAATCTATGCACTTATCATTTCTTCCAAAATTTTGGATTAAAAGAGGAATATTTAACTAAATATGATATCATAATAAAAGCTTTCAACAATGAGTCCCAAGAGGCCCGCAACATTATATCCCTCCCATTAGGGTTGGACCTATGATATTAGATATATTTGTCTATGCGGTTTCTTGCCCTACATATTTTAATATTCTTCTTGGATACTCTTGGATCTATGCAATTAGGGCTACCCCTTTCACTTTTTATCAATGTTTGAAGTTTAAATTCAAATATCAACTTGTCACCATTCTACAAAACCCTCATCCATTTCAATATTATTCAATGGTTGAGAAATATCAATATGATCTCAATTTATGCCCATCACTTTCTTCATCTCACATCACCAAGCAACTTTAAAATCTAAATTTCAGTGAGGAATCCTTAATTAAAGTCTCATCACAAGATCAATTCAATCTATTTCTTCGAGAACCTCTTCTAGATCTTTCCAAGTTACCATATTCACCTAGGACTATGGGTTTACCCTATAAGAAGGGTGAAGTTATATATATTTGCATGTGTAATTTTATCTTTGTAGGAGTCTCCCTAGAAGAAAAGATTCATGGTAGCAACCCTCTTATTGTAGAGCATTCTTTTGTCCATTGTTACCTATCCAATTATTACCCACTTCCCAAGAAAATTCTATATAGCATGGGATATATAGGTAAATATCTAGTTCCACAATAGAAAGGTATTCGAGAAACTTTGAAGGTTGATATTTGGCATGGGATATGTGGCATAGGCTACATCCCTAATAAAAACTAACCTTTACCCTTTGATAATGATGATTATCTTATTACTTAATCTAAATATTTAGATAAAAAAGGCTTGGAGTGGAGTGATGAGGATGAGGGACCACCTTATCCCACTGAAATTATATTTTACAATGTGGTAACTTTGGTGCACCCTAAGTTAGTTTCCCATTGGATTCCTTCAGTGATTATTTTTTATAATTGAACTCCTTTCAAGAACAAGGATGTCCATAAACTTTATGCTAACTACAAGATTCAGCATAGGTGATCAACTTCGTATTACCCCTAGCATAATAAATAAATCAAAGTATCAAACAAGTATTTGATTAAGATCCTCAAGAAGTTGGTTAGTAAGACTGGTTGCAACTGGAATATCCAACTTTATCTTACCTTGTGGGCCTATCATAGCAGTGTGTGAACTCATATAGGTGCTTCTCTATATATCTCGATCTATGAGACTAAAGTAGTTTTCCATTTGAGTTAGAGGTTCCTTCATTGTGCATATTGTTTCAATATGCCTTGGTTGATGATGAGTATCACTTCAAATATTTGCACCAATTGGATCTACTGGATGAAAAATACATTCATGCCTTAGAGAATTTGTGAGCCTATAAAAATAGGCTCAAGTGATCTTATTCCAAGAGAGTTTTCAATCATTATTTTGAATTTGGGGATATTTTTCTCTAGAAAAACCAAAAGAACACCAATTATTATTCAAATATTAAAGGTAAGTTCCATCCTAATTGGTTAGGTCACTTTGTCATAATAGCCAAGTTTGGATTAGAGGCCTATCGTTTAGCTTCTTTAGATGGTAAAAATATTAAAGAACCAATGAAAATAATGCATATAAAGAGATACTATGTATAACTTGGCACTCAACATTTTTTATATTACATTTAGCTTAGTTTTCATATTGTATTTTGGTTTTCTTGTTCATATTGCATGACTGCCTAACATATTTTGCATGGTTTGCTTGACATTTTGTTCTACATTTTTCTTGTCATATAATTGCACTGTTGCTTGACCATATCTGCATGACTGTTTGATCATATAGATTTTTTATGACTTTGTGATGATGGTAAATGATGAAACCTAGTTAGGTATTAGCTCACATGCAGTGCACTCATACTAGGGCTCTGATGCCTAGTGAATCCCCAACCTAGGGATCATCTGCATGCATTTTCATATTTTCTTTTCACCCATATCTTCTTCTTCTATGTTCTTCTCTTATATTCCTTAACCTTGAAAGTATAATATGATCATAAAATTTCTATCAAAGTAAAGGAATATAATTATTCATATCTTGTATTTCCTTTATCCTTGAAAGCTTAATCATTTCTTATACACCCCAAGTTAAAGGATATATGTTCCTTATTCTATTTTTACACCTATTGATGTTTTGATTTTTAAGTGATTCTCGTAATATAGGGTAGATAACACATGGATATAATTTATGGTATTCAAAATACCACTGACTATCTTACACACACCTATTAGCTCTTGATATTTCACTAGGGATGCACACACACACACACACATTATTCTTTTCTTTTTCTCTCTTATGTCTTTTTCTTCTAACCGATGCACACGCTCATACTATTCTGATGTGCTTTTCTTTTCTCATATATATTTTACACACACCACACCCCTATTAGGTAGTACTCATTTTTGCAACATCATACTCATTTTGGAAACATCAATCACATATTAACACCCCATATAGGATAATATTAATGGCCACACATGAAGAACGACCTCCATATCGATCATTTACGAGCATACATCCTAGCAAGTATCTCTTCATCTCTAGATATTAGTGACACTAAATCCATAGTGGGTACCACTCCACAATTAACCATATTTGAGAGCATAGCGCCCTTATAGGATAGCTTCATGGCCACATGCAAGGGCTAGCCTCCATCTGGGTCATTTGCAAGCACACATCCTTACAAGGATTTTGCTCTTATTTTTATTTTTCTATTTTTACCTTTTTTTTGAGCTTTGTTTTCTTCTTCTTTCACCTTTCTCTCTTATTTCAATGTTTATTCCATTCTTCTATCTTATTTATTTCATTTCCTCTTTCTATCCACTCACTCATGCACTTAAATTTGCAGATTGTATGTTAGATTACGTTTCATTTAGTTAGATTCATTCATAAATTTTATTTAGTTAGGATCATCATGCATTGCACTCATCACGTTTGTGATCATAATGCATTAATAAAAACACAAAAATAAAAACCATCATAAAATATCATTCACATCACAAATAATAAAATAAAAGTAGTTTGTATTACTAAAAAATACTAAGTGTGTGCCATCTAGTAAGTGTTCCATAGTAGAGTATTTGGCACACTCAATCGTCCCTAGGGGTGCATGGCATAATCAAAATTGTTATGTCATCCCAATCCATACCCTAGCCATGTGAGCCTATCCCATTTTCTTCACCTATTGGAGGTGGTGGAGGAGCCATGTTCAATATCATGAACCAAATTATGCCTTTGATTATGAGTGACTCTATGATCATATGGATGATAATAAAGAAATTCTCCAATATACTAGAATGGTATGGAAATATACCATCTCATAGTAGGCTTCCCTTTGCATCACCACCTCATATGACTTCCTAATAATCTATATATTTACTAGTAGTAGGTGGTCTCCTTTACTCTATTAGCTTCCTGTAATGACAACCATCCCATCTGCCTAGGCCTATTGCCACTCTCACTACAACTGGCCCATATCCTCTCTGAGGCACTCTACCTTAGACCTTATTGTATCCTACTCTACTCGAGCCTAGTCCAATGATGTGAAAATGGTGTCAATCTAAGCTTACAAATCTACCAATATGAAACATAGCCTCTTTGCCTTCCTCGCATACTTCCTTGAGCCTCCAACCTTGTTGAGTCTTACCTATATCACTATGGAGGAAAATCCTATAGTTCCCCCTCCCCATATGCCAAATATGGTGATCACCCCCCTTGTGGTTATTACTATCTCCACCTGAACATGTTCTCGAGTTGATATATATGGGATTGTATCCATTTATTATTTCTTTATGGTGCATTGAGCACTTTATCAAGGTACTAGCTAAACTTTTTGACTCATAACCTAGTGTCTCTACATTGGCACTAGTGGGGAGGTCCTCAAGGGTGTAAATCTCCTATACCATATCTTGTACCTGAAGGTCACTTTGATGTCGTCCACCCTTGGATCCATGTACAATGGGTCATCTAGGTCCTCCTCTATCCATCTACCCATATTAGGAGCACCTCTAACTCCTGGTGGATCTCTCCTCACCCTCCTAAATTATTAGTCTTCAATATTTGGAATATCCTATAGAATTTTGAATTGGCATTACACTTGATCAAATCGGTATAGCTCCTACTTACCCTTATCAGTGATGACCCATGATGGGCTATAATAGCTTACATTTAATTTTATCAATCCGAGGGTAATGAATGTTAGATTTAAAGAGTAGGAATCTAGTATAGATTGTACCATGGGGATTAATTCTAAGCTTAATTCAGATCTCTTTTAGTTTCAGGTTTTGTAGAAAAATAATAAACATAAATTAAATTGTGTAGGAATGAAAATAAAATGCAATTTATGATTTATGTAGTAAATATGATAATTACCTATTGATGATTTTATCTATTGGTGAATTGATCTAGTGATGAGTTGATCTATTGGTGAGGATAAGTAATAGTAATTACCTACATATGAGTATCTTTGTGTAGTTAGTTTTAATTATCTATCTTGAATTTATGTTTTATGAAAATGCAATTTCATTTATTTTATATTCTAAGGTTAATTAACTATTTCTAACCTATTTTAGGGGCGAGAGATTAGGGACTGGCTGTAGGAGTGGACCCTACCTCCTAGAGGACAGTGTAAGTATTTCTCCCATTACTAATTTATCTCAGTAACTAAGATGCATAACTACTCCTAACATTATTCTATTCTATGAATGCAGGAAATTACAATTACAACTACATAAAATAAATTAAGCAATAAATACAAATGAATCAATTACTATATAGAAATAATAAAGTGTTGCTTTTATTCCTGTAAATTCAAATGTACATGTTGGTGCGTTTCTTCAGAAATTGTGCAGACACATTAAACATTTGATATTTCTCCATTAGAATATTCAACATTAGACCTTTTCAAAGGTCTCCCTATGTAATATATATTGTGACTTGGATAATTCTAAGTAATATTCTTCCACATATTTTGCCATGTGGAGTTGTGGACTTGATAATGTGAAAACTATGCACTTAACAAGAATAACCTAAACTAATACAATTTCTAAATTTTTCTTGGACTCTAAAAATAGCCTAAGTGGTCCGAGTGGCACTTTATGAACTAACATAACAAAATAATACTAACTTAGACATTTCACAAGATATAACACATAACTATATACCCCTTAAATCATGGGAAGGACATAACAATATTGCATCAGAATCTAATCAACCTAACAATATTCCAATTATACAACCTTACGAAATAAAGTTACAACTTTATTAATCACAATATCCTCATGAAGAATATGTGACAAGTCAACTAACTAAGCTGACTATAATCCTTTGTTGCCATGTAAGAGCACCATGTTGTCACTAATGTGGCATGTAGTATCGGTCAATTGACTTGGTCAACTCTCTTTGGTAACTACTGGTAAAAGTTCTCTTTGGTAACAGTATTTAGTAGCTACCTTCTACAACATACTTCAGTAACTATCTTCCATAACATACTTCAACTACCATATTTTGTAATAGTAATCAACCACTATTCTATCATCTTGCCTAGAGCTTTCTTAATCCTTTGTCCTTACATCCATCTTCTCACGTCCGAGGTGTATTTCGAAGCTTGTGCTGATGCATCATAACACCTATGGAAAGTCCTTCAGTATTTCCTACATAATCACTCACAACTCGGACGTATTTTACATGAAATGCACACATTTGTTAGATTAACTACATCCATATTTTTAACTGATAAATCATAGAAATAACTTAAAATATTTATATCCACAATTTAAATAGAAAAATGAGACAACTTAATACAAAAAATATATACCAAATAATCACTCATCATTTTCCCCCAAAATGAAATATATGCATGTCCTCATGCATGTGGAGAAAATGAGATAAATAGAATATTACGGATATTACACATATATCAGATGTCATCATCTAGATCTTTGCAAATAAATGAAATATTAAAATCAATCAATATTTACATTATCTTCAAAAATTTATTTGCAAGTTCATAAAACAAGACATCACAATTATTTTTCAAGAATAAGAAAATAGGTTATCAGATATTATCTCCAAAAATCATTGGTAGCAACACTAAGAAATGAACATTTTTAGAGATAATTTAAACATAAGCCAACATTTTACAATACAACACACAGTTCCCAATTAGATTTCTACAGTTGAAAGTAGAATATTCCAGGTTGTCACAAATCATTTCTATGACAATACAAATTTTACAAAAACTATCAAGCAGATCAGAAAATAATGATATCTGCAATTGTTTGATGAAAAATCGCTTGTAACAGTATAATAATTTCAGTAGTTTCCAATTATTAAAACATTTTTAGAGAAGCAAACTATTTTCAGCAGTCTTCATAGAACATCAAACACTATATACACAAACAAATATAAACGGAAAACACTATCTATAATGTTATCTTTGGAGATATACATATTATAAAAAAAAAAAATCTACAGATATAAGACATTCAAAATACTCACACATTTTATTGAAATATTAATATATAAATATCAAAATATTAAGTCTGAAAATCATAGAAATATTTAAACAGTTTATCAGTTCAATCAAATTTTGACCATCGGGTGGATGTTCTTGATGATGGAGGTCTTGCTGATGGTAATTTGAATTCCCATTTCACCTTTTGTACCTACTCTTTGGCCTTCTACTCATCGACTGGTGTTTCAACCATGACTAATTTGATATGCTCAACCTCGAGAGAATCCTCTCATTGCACTGTATCTTACATTTGAAAAGGTAGAGGTTTCTCAACTGGTGCAACTATGTTGTTGATTACTACATTAATATTCAGAGGCATCCCGATGTTTAAGACAAGATTCCTTGGTGCATTTCCTATCTTAGTGGAAGGATTCGATATTTTTGGTTGATTCTGTTGTGTTAGACTAGTGAATGGTTGGGATATTTCTTCTTCAAGGAGCTTGGAAAAGTCAAAGGGCTTGTTGATGTAGGTCATTTAACCAAAATTAATAGACTTTTTCTGCTTTCTACTGGTGGTGGAGATTTTATTGGGAGAAGCATCGATATGTGGTGATTGGTTCACGTAATCAATAGGTTTTTTCATCTTATCTATTAAAATTTCTAATCATGTCTATATGGAGGACAAGGGCTTGTTGGACCAATTTTAAATGCTCTACAAAATCGTCCCTCAGTTTATCAACTTTTATTTATAAAACCATGTTTTGTGCCCAAAGGTGAGACAGGGTTTCAACAGTTGGTTCATGTGTGGGTAAGTTAGATTCATGCCCTAATATATCTCCTTTCTCATGAGTTTTAGGAGTGTGTTTCTAATGTCGAGTCTTTCATGCAGGTTGGGTTGGTTTAGCAATTTTTATGGGTCAACATTTATGTTTTGGGAACTTAGGCTCCTCCTCCTGACTATATAACTCATGATCCTCCTCAGATGGACTTTCTTATTCAAGCTCATTTTCAGTAGACTTAGAATATTATAGTAGGTTAGATTATTTGAATATTTTATTCCAAGCTACTTTTACTTCATGTGCTTTTTTCAAGACTATTAATTTGATAAGGCCATGGTGTGCAATTAAATGAATTTTAGGTTTTTCATGAGAGTTTTTAGGTTGAACACAAACAACAGTGGATTTTAGAGATTGAAATAGAAAATACGATAGGTTGATGACACAATCATTATTTTTTGAGAATTTCAAGTTTATCAACATTCGGATATGGTAGGTTTCACAGGTGGACATTCGACCTTCCAGGGTGAAAAATTTAATAATTAGGATGATGACTTCCTACCACATAAGAGGAAGTGAAGAAGTAGTGACACCCTTAATCCATCCCTCTTTATCTCGAATAATGGTGCATTTTTCACCAAATTTTGCTACTAGTTGGGTGATGCTTTTAGAGGGGTTTTATAATATGGTAGCCCTACTTTTGGTAAACCTAGTACTTCAAAAATAATACTCGAGTTAAGATAAAACTGGATATCTCTGACTTAAGTGGTCATTTTTACAGGGTTACAATTCAAAACAAATTGTTTGGCGACCCCATGGTCATGCCCTCTAAATTTTGTGAGGGCATCCCACCACCTAGCTCTTTGAAACAACTCTTTTACAGAATCACTAGGATTATGTGTTTTGACAGATGGGGGCTCACTTCATTTCTGAAACATGGAATGGGGCATGGATTTTAGGGTAAAGGGTAGATAGAAATTTGGTAAGAAATTTCAAAATTTTTTTTTAGTAGCTGAGAGACCTACAAAAGGTATTTCAATTGCACATAGAAAAAAACACATCTTACAATTTTTGCAAAATAGAATAATTTATTAATTCCATAAAATATTATGCGAAAACGTAAGATTTAGGAGTAATTTCCATAAATAGTTTAACATTAATTTCCATAAAATATTGATAGGTTCTTTTATCAGCATAAACAATTTTAATTCTAACCTAACCTTCTACGTAACTTTTGATGTAACTTTTGAAAAATATTTGTTAATTGCATATATAGTTAAATAATTAAGGTATTAAAATATATGGTCTTCTGTGACTAAAAATAAAATTGAAATAGTAAAAAAAGGTTACCTGTCCCTTTTACTTTTTACTTGCTAAAATTTAGTCACCCTACAATGTTATTCTTCAAAATCTATTTTTCTCCTGTGTTTCCTCTCACAATTTCGAGGTTTCAATATTGCTTCACTGGTAAATCTGATAGTGTTTCACTCTATATTGATTTGTAGAGATTTTTTTATGGTTTTACATGGCCTTTTATGGAAGGAAAATAATTTATAGGGTTTATTTTTCTTTGCATGGATTTTTATCCATGCAAAAGTTTTAAACTGTCTGATTATCCTCATCCAATGGCAGTGATCACTTAAGCCTCATCGATGGTAGTGACTAATTGATCTTAATTGACGATGAAGAAAGATATCACAGCTCGATGAATTGTGTTCATCAATTTTTATTTAATCAATAGTTTAGGGTTTAAATCCATGTCACTATTGCATGATTATCTAATAAAAACCATGTGTTGGTGATCGTCTCCATCCATCGCTATCATGGCAAAGTTTCTAGATTCATCATGAGTTTCCTTCCTTCCATCACAACCTTCTGTTCGAGATTTAATCAATGACTAACGTTATCCATCCATGGCATCTCTCATGATTGGCACAAGAGTCCACTTGTCATTCATCGGCATAAGCTCTAGGGTGGTTGATCTTCCTTTGGCACAAAAACTTACCCACCACCTTGCATGGCGAGGGTGGAATTTTATTGCCAAGTGTTATAATACCTTTTAATCACCCAATGTGGCTAAAAAATAATATTTTAACCTTTTACCACATCTATGGCATATGGTCTTTTGTCCTCCAGCATGTCACTAGCCCACGTCATCTTCTGACTTGCGTTATGATTTGTCTTTCATGCCATGTTTTATCCATGTGGTGTTAATCATTGATGCCTATATTTTATGTCCAATTAAATTGGTCCGCATCCTAACTTGTTTGCCTTTGCATGCACGTGTACCTAGTAGTTGATGAGGCTTGCATAGTTGTCTTTTTATGTTTCTTCAAAGGAAGGCATCAACGTAATATTTTTTAATTGACCATCATCTTTGAAACCTTTATTTTCAGCCCCCGAGAACGTCTATGCTTTCAAGAGGGAGTTTAAAAATTAGTGGCACGTGGCACCATTTTGGGTGTACACGTCATATACTAGGTTTCTCATTTACACCTTCATGGACATGCTTTAAAATGGTTTCATTAATGCTCTTTTTATTTTGTTCATTTTTTGTTCTTCCTAAAATATCATTGCCACATTTTCCTTATAATATTTGTTGACATGCCTTTATCACTCATCTTGTTTTTTTAATTACCACGTATCTCTTGTACCTGGGGCTAGTTTTAAGTTTTGACACTTAAGAATATTTTGTGGTATGTGTTTCAAATAACATCTACAGATGGCGCTTACAGAAGATTACTACAAATTATTAATATAGAATATTTATTATAGAAGATTGTTACAGAAAATTATTACAAAAGATACCTATGAAATTTTTTTACAGAAGACATTTATAGAAGACATCTACAGAAGACCTCTATGGAAAACCTCTACAAAAGACATCTACAGAAGACATCTACGAAATATGTATATGAAAGATACCTACTGAAACTATAGTTTTAGAGTTGAGAAAATACTTTACCTGATTCTTCCCCCCAAACTGTATTGTGAACTTTGTATGCCTTTGTTTACCCCCCCCCAAACTGTAATTTTGGCTATATAGCCAAAATAAAATGAAGGGTGTTTTATTTATATTGGTGGATAGTATAATAATGAGTTTTATCTATGGGGGTTTATTATAATTTTTGTTATTGTGCTTCTTGAATTTCATTAAGGAGTATCCAAGTGAGAGAAAAATAATGATTATAAAGCTTGATATTAGTCATCAATATATGTAAAAATAGATTTCTATCAAAGGCTTGGGATATTTTCAATCACTTAGAAAAAGTGGAATAGATATTTTGATATTATGATGGCTTTTGCTAAGAGATACAAAGTTTTGAGAGATACAAGCCACATTTTTGTAGGAGAAAATGAACTATAGTACTTCCATAGGAATTTGCTTCTGACTTTTACCTACTTAGGATATTCTAGAGTTATTTCTCAAAGACTTCAAACATCCTAGTGACGTTAAACAAATTCATCTATTCATTTCACAAATCAATATGGTGTTAAAGTTATCCTAATGTTTTCAAGATTCTCAAGGACCAACTGTGTGTGCAGTGAGTATTCATTTCCCATTATGAGTAAGGATTGAGTAAAAAAAAGGTCACTTATGCCAACAAGCTATCTTATCTATGAGCATCCATAGGTCTTGTCTAGACTTAGTGCTACTATGTAAGGATACCTTATTTCCAGGTGGGTTTCATTCAACCCATTACTGTAATGAGGATCACCCCATGGTTTTCGAGATACTAAGAATTCTAGGGATTCAAGCTCTTTTACCCTTATTTTGACTTTTTTTTTGGGATACTTGCTCATTTTGAGAGGGAACAAGGGATTGTTATTGTTTTTTTTTGGATTCTTGCTTATTTTTAGAGGAAGCAAGAAGATATTTTTGGGATACTTGCTTGATTAGATGAGGAGCAAGGGAATTTTTTTTTGAAGGATGAAGGGCGAGCTTGTCCTTTTTCCAATTCATTAGTACTCTAGGCCATGTGCATAGATGGATAAGCAAGGGAAACTGTTCACTTTATGGCAATAGTAACTCATGAGTTAATCTCTCCAAATATCACAATGTTTTTATATGTTCAAATGTGCGTAGTCCAAGAAAAACTTGATTGACTAGGAATAACTTACAACATCAAAATATTTCTTGAATTTTGATGAAAATTTGCTCAAAACACTAATGTTGTTTGAGTAATTGAAAAACACCTAGATTTTATCTAGCAAACAAGGTATTATGCAACATGTGGTAGAAATATTATATTTCCTACAATATTTTTAAAGAAATATCCTCTTGGGCTATTTTTGAAATATTGTAACTGAGAATTGATGAAAATAAGATAGAAATAAAGTAAATTTAGAAAATTTTATGATGTGAGAGAAAAATTGTCATTCAATAGTGGTTGATTGCAGTTCAGAGATGTACTACAAATTGGCTTGTTGCTTAAGGTGGTGTATGAATTCTTCCTTAGATAATGACTTCTTGTAAAGTTTAAGCCTATGCCCATTTACTAGTAGTTTCCTTGTTGAATCATCTATAGGCTTAATATTGATTGTACCATTCCCGAATATCTCTTTAATTTCATAGGGTCCTAGCCATCTTGTCCTTAATTTACCTTGAAAGTCTTGGTAATGAGAGTCAAAAAACAAGGCCCAATATCCTGATTGGAATGTACATGCTACAATGTGTTTATCATGCCATTTATTTCATTTTTGTTGGGTTATTTTAGTCCTATGTAATACCTCTAGTCTCATTTCATCCAAAATGTTTAACTTTTCCAATCTAGCTTTCTGTGCTTTGTCTAAATTCATGTCAAGTTGTACCTTTGTGTGAAGTGTTTCTATCTCAAACTCAATGGGCATGATAGATTGTTTTCCATAGACCATTTCATAAGGTGATAATATTTTGGTAGTTTTCCAAGTTGTGTTATATACCCATATAGTTTCCTTCAATCTCTCAGCCCAATCACCCCTATTAATTTTTACAATTTTTGTAATGATATTTTCAAGTTATTTGTTCGTAACTTCTACTTGTCCATTGTCTTGAGGGTGATATGGTGAGGTTTTCCTATGTTTTATTTGATATATGTCAACAAAATGTTTAATTAATTTGGAGAGAAATTGGGTTCCATGATTTGAAACTAACTCTCTAGGTTCTCCAAAGTGTTGCATAATATTTTTATAAAGGAAATCATCAACTAGTTTAGATTGCACTCATGGTAAAGTTTTAACTTCAGCCCATCTAGTAACATAATATTTACATACAAGTATGTATTTATTACCTTCGCTTGGAGGGTCTATTGGTCCAAAAAAGTTAATTTCCCATTTCTAGAATGGTTCAAACACTACTTGTGAAACCAAAGGCATCTCCATCGAAGGGGTAGGCTTACTAGATCTTTGACAGGCATCACATATATCAACAAGTTTACGGATATCCCTATTCATGGTAGGCCAAAAGTAACTAGTTTGAAGTATTTTACTAACTATCATTTGGGTGGCATAATGGCCTCCATAGGGTTCTTCATGTGTTACCCGAATGATGTCATATACATCCTCTTCTTGTACACATTTCTTAATTCCTTGGTCAGGACATCTTCTAAACAATATTCCATGAATCTACATATAAGGAGTGCTTTGACGTATTAGTTTTCTATGCTAATGTATTATATAATTTTGAGGTATTTTTTCTATTACTAAGTAATTTACAATATCTACATACCACAAAGTAAAAATAGAAAGAGCAAACAAATGTTCATCTAGGAAATTATCAGGAATTAACTTATCATCATCAAATATTTGCATACAAGATAGGTGATCTATAATGACGTTATATTTTCTTGACTTATCTATGATTGTGAAATTGAACTCTTGTAGCAAAATAAGCCATCTAACCACTCTACCTCCTACTGTTGCTTTGTTCATTAATTATTTAATGGTAGAGTGATCAGTGTGAAAAAATACTTCATACCTTGTTATGTAATGTTTGAATTTATTGATAGCATGGACTACAACTAAAAATTATTTTTCAAGTAATAGTGTAATTAAGCTCGGATCCATGAAAGTTTTTACTTACATAATATATGACATAAGGTATTTTGTTCTCAACCTGTTGCAATATTACCCCTATTGTGTAACCCAAAGCATTGCAATGTATGTGGAATGATTCCTAATTTGGTACTCTTAGGATTGTAGTGTTAATCAATTTATCTTTTATAACTTTAAAGGCTTCTTGACATGATTCAGTCCAATTGAATTTACTTTCTTTAGTTAAGATCTTAAGCATGGGAGCAGTGGTTTTACTGAAGTCTTTAATGAATCTAAGGTAGTATCATGCATCTCCTAGGAAATTTCTCACCTCTATTTGTGTTTTCGAAGGTTTAAGGGATTGAATAACTTGTATTTTTGTAGGATCTACTATAACACCCTCTTATGATATATAATGTCCTACAAAAATGCCTCCTGTCATCATCATGAAACACTTTTTATGACTCAAAGAGAGATTTTTCTCTTGGCATCTAACCAAAACTCTTTGTAAGCTTGACAAGGTTTCTTCAAATGTATTACCATAGACTGCGAAGTCATCCATATAGACTTATACACACTCATTGATTAAATCTAATGTGTTGTCATTAAGCCCATCATTAATTCTTAATGAATTTTTCAATCTAGGGTAGTGTACAAGGCTATCTATGAAAGGAGTGAATAGGGCTATAATTTAGGTCAATTGGGAGCAACAAGTCTTATTGGTAGGACCGATTGTGTGGGGGTTTTTAGGTCATTTATACCTCTAAATTGCATAAATTGAACTTTAATATATTTGCAAAAATGAGAACTCTAATTACAGTTGCAAAATTGGAAACCTGATTACAGTTACAAAATGAAAGTCTATTTACTCTTGCAATAATGAAAACTAAAATGAAGCACAAAAAACTAGGTCCTATCAATGCTCTGTAACAAAAGGTTGTCAATATTCTATGCAGGGGTTGACATAAAAAACAATAATGCAAAAAAAATGTAGAAAACTATAAATTATTGGAAATAAAAACCTACAGTACATTGGAAAGTTGCTGGGAATGAAAATAATAACTAGATCTACTACTAATCATATCACAAAAACATTCTGAACAAGAATTAAGCAACTAGGAATGTTAGTTGTGCAAAAGAATAAAATTGACAAGTTTACAACTTATTCTGCTATAGCAAAATCAGAATCAAACCTGTATGTTAGTCCTCCTCCTAGGTCTAGAACTGGCCAGCCTCCTTTTTGAGAAGAAGGTATGAGTTCCTCTCTCTCTCTAAATCTTATTTGATGAGGCCTGAAAATGCCTCATTTTAACACTATGTTTGACATATAAAAACTGTCATATTATTAAGTTAAATGCCAAATAGTTGATTAGAATATATATTTGTTAAGTGTTTGCATGATTTTATGTTAGGAGCATTATATCTCTGTTTTTGACTATTTTCAGCATTTTATGCACTATTTCAGTTGATTAAGTAGCAAATAAAAACTGTAGTAAAATTACATTGTGATGGCATGAACAGATTCCTCTTATCAAGAACTACAACTTTGCTTTTTGAAGCAAGTCAATCTGAGTTGTAGATAAAAAGTTATGAAGGTTTCATCATGTTCATGCCTTAGTCTTTTCTGGAGTTGTTAACAGGTACAAATCTGCATTAATGGTGACATTGGCAAATCTACTGGGAATGATCCAAAGTGAGTTAAGGTACCAAATTCATACCAATGGTACTTCATAGTACAGAGAACACATGACCCAAATTTGAAGGCATATGGACAAGTAATCAGGAAGTTATGGGGCCTGCAAAATGATAGTTTCACACTTTTTGACAGCTAGAAATTTTGGTGAAAATCTGTGTTAGAGGCCAACTTGACAGTGATGCTGGAAGCAACTCCTGAATATTTAAGAGCTGAAAATTGAACCAAGTGTAGTTAATACAACCAAGAACACGTGGATACAATTTGATATACATTGGAGTTATGAGGAACAATTTATGAGCACTCCAAAAGGGTAGTTGGGCATGTTTTGACAACTGGAAAAATAGGATTTTCCATACAAATTCCAGCAAGTTGACATTGAATGGCAAGGCATGGAATTCACACATGGAGAAGGATAAAAGCTATTGCAATCAGTTCTTGAGAGATAACCCACCTGAGAAAAGTAGCTGAGATAACTTGAAGACCACACAGTTAGTCAATCCGAAGATCTTCGGATTGAGCAGACATCTTCGGATTGACAGAATGCAGTTTCTTCGGATTGAGCCAGTTATCTTTGGATTGACAGCAAAAAGTACTTTTTGACTTTTTGATTATTTTCTGACGGTGGAAAAATGGAAAGAAGGTTGAGAAGGTTAAGGGAAAATATCCCCTAGTTGTCTTTGTCGTCCTTGCCATCCAAAAGCCACCATTCATGGGAAAAGATCAATTGATCCTCTTCTAGGATAAAACCAAGAAATGTTGCAGCATAATAGGAATTGATCTACAGGATAGAAATAGTATATTTTCTGTTTGTAAATAAATCTTATGCATCTATAAAAGGATAGCTCCCATGTCGGTTGAGCTTAAGGAGAATAAGTAATAGAAAAATAGACAGTTTTCAGCTTTGTAACAGTCTGTAGCAGCAAAACTGTAATGCCATTTTCAGAGTAATAAATTGCAGTTCTTTTGTCAGATTTTGTTCTGATTTTAAATTAGTTAAGGAGTGTTTTTCACCTCCTTCTAGATCAGGAAGTATGGGCCCACTTTCAGATCTAGAAGGAGGGATTTTATGGCAGGTTTTAATCTGTAATTTTGCTGCAGCAAAATTAATAGATTGCTTGCAGATTTCATTTTCTTGTTTTTATTTTGTATTATGTGATTGATGTTTTCTATTATGTTTGTGTACAACATTTATGTGTGTGTCAGCTGACAAATTAGATTAAACATTTATTTCTTGTTTCCTTTGCTTTCCATGTTCTGTTATTTTTATGTTTTAGCAGCTTTCAATTTCCAGTAGATTTCATTTTGCTATCAATTCCTATAGCAGAAGCTTGACGACCTTTTGTGGTAGGGCATTGACAGGTGTTTCATTTCCAAGTATCACTTCCATTCTGCAAGAGTAAACTAGGTTTCAATTTTGCAAGTGTAATTTAGGATTTCATTTCAGCAACATTTCAATTTAGCAATTTCAATTCTGTTATTTCAATTCTGCAAAAGTAGATTATATTTTAATTCAGCCATTTCCAATTCTTGCAATTGTAGTTAATTGTTAAATTTTGCAATTTAGATTTAGTTTTCAATTCTTGTATAGTTATTTCATTTTGTAGACTAGGTTTAGTGTGACACCAAAAGGCTAAACCAAAATCTGCTTCACCTAATAAATGCTTGAAATTTGAATGCCTGAATTGCACTCTGCCCTAACCTTCTATCGTAGATAGCCTTGGACACCACCCCGGATTGATAAATCATTGAGATTAAATGATGAGACTCAATGACACTCATCATTTTGGCACCGTTGTTGGGGATCATGGTGTTGTTAGAGGGTAAAAGCAGTCAAATAATTATTATTGTGCTAAGTTATGAAGTTCAAAGTAAAATCTGAATGTAATAGCTGGTATAAATAATAATTATTGATAGTTGCATTTCAGTCCATTTAGAAAATAAGCAACCACAGGGAGGTGATCTTCACACTTGGGGGTTAAATTGCCTATGTTTGAAATTCTTGATAAAAATTGAAAGAATTCATCATCCTCATTATCAAGAAACATAAGATCTCTTAAAATATTTAGAAGAGCCATCTCCTAGTATTGCCCTTTTATATCCATATTATCGGGGTAGTATAAAAAAATTTGTACTAGGTGTTGGGAAGATATCATGGTAGCTATACAAGACTATCCCTTGAACAAAATAGCCATATCAGCTACCTGTAGCATTTGTTCACAGGGACATATCACTGATGAATGCCATTTACTTCCACAACTTAGAGATGCAAAATCTGTTGCCTAGTCTAAATTCTTCTCAAAGAGAGATCCCAACAACAACAAACAGGGCAAGTAAATCAACCACCACCTTCAGCCCAACCTATGGCCAATATGAATAATACAGGACAGGCAACCCCTGTCTATGTAAGCTGAATCTATTAAAAAAAAATCATAAAACTTTTGCACAATCAAAATAGGAGTTTACAACTTAACGGTGATCCTAGAGTTTTCCATTATTACTTAAATATTGTTAGGATTTTACCATGCTAAACCGCAACCTAGCAATTCTTAGCCTACACAGACAATAGTTGATCTCATTAGAGGTGATCCTACCCGACAAGTAGTTGATCTGCTAAAGTTGTACACTTCTTGTCTTATTGTGCAAACCAAAAATATTTCTTTTTTAGCCCAACCTGTGATCAGTCTGAATAATACAGGATAGGCATCCCCTATCTATGTAGTTGAATCTAGTAAAAAAAATTGTAGGAAATGTTATTGACTACAGCAACATCCAACTGTGCTCAAACAAGAACTTACCTGAGCTTGAAGAGATAAAAGTCAATAGAGATACACAAAAACCCTTTAGTCCAGACATAGAAATTAGCCTTGGATAAAGGAGAAAAACTAGAAAATCTGCACATAGAAAATTTACTTCCATTAAGGATAAATTTTGTCCTCCTAAGAATGAAACAAATTGAAGTACAACCAAGGAAATTCTTGAACATTATTGGTCAGTTGAATTATGAACAAAAAGCAAAATTGTTTGCTATTTTGAAACAATATTTCAATCCCTTTGCATGGAATTACAAGGGTATGTCAAGATTTCATCTTGATGTATACACTTAACATACTTGAGAATTGGCATTGAATTGTTTCAAGTACAGATTGACAAGATTTTGTAGATTAGGAGGCATGGACAAACACTTGATTGAAGAAATTTTTAGATATGAAGTAGTGTTTCTTTCTTCCATTGGTGATTCATAGAGGAATTTAGTGGTGAATGAATATTGCTTTCGGGTATACCATGCACCATTAACTAAGGAGGAGTTCTTGAGGTGAACAATTGGATGTACACATAATGGAGGAGAATTTCTCTTCAATGTCAGATTCAAAGTGATGATAAAAGTTTGACAAAAAAAAAAGAGAAATACAAGAAAAGAAAAAAAGAATAATATTGCTTGTGAACTTCCTTCATGGGCACAAGCAAGACAAGAGAAAAATCTGAAAAAGAGAGAAAAAAAGAAAAGAGGAAAAAGAGAAAAAAAATCAGCAAAAGGCATGTCCCACAAAATGGGGGTACATGAGGATAAGCATCAATTTCAGCATGGAGGAGGAACAATGAAGTCAACACTTCATTTCCAGTAATAAGGAGTTAAATGATGACATAAGCAGATTCTTACTACTCATCTAGAAAGGAAGGTTGCATCATTGTTACAGATTTCAACAGAAAAAGATGGTGTTTTCATACAAAGATTGACATGTTTTTGCAGAATAAGGATTTATTCTTATCCAAATAAGAGTGAGAGACATTCTCTCTCATTGTAGCCTCATGAGAGATACTCTTTTATTGAGGCACTTGAAAAAAAAAAAAAAAAAATGACAGAAGTTGGTTGAAAACCAGAAATGGCAGCCTCTTCTGATGAAAAAAGAGATGAAAAAAAATGAAAAAAAATGAATAATTCAATAGTGAAAACCTCCTTGAGGCACTACTGAGTTGGCTTGCATGAAAATCGGTTTTTCGGTATGCATTGCCTTGTTGATCCACCCATCATTGTTCCACCATTGTACAAATCTCACACTGCTCATGTGTATATTTATGTTTTCAGATAGCTTGCTAACAATCATCAGAAGCAACTTGTAAGGTGCATGATTAATTTTTAGGATAGTAAGGTATGTGTTTCTTGCATTTAAGTCATAGTAAGCATTTAGCATTTAATGTATGATAATCGGTATTTGGCATAAACTATTCATACAATATTGGCAAGTTGAAAATGGAACATGATCAAAATGTCAAGAAACACCCCCTTCTGCCCTTAGTTGCATGAGAACTTCAAAACTGTACAAAAACCTGATTTTGGGACAGACATGGCAGAAATTCTATCTCAATTAGTAGGGCAGGTTTCAGAAGTAGGACTGCAAGTTTATCTCACAATTGGCTCATAAATTTGAGGAAGAAAATCTGGAAAATGCACCTAAAGATTCTGTTTTACTACTGTTGCAATAAAATAGCAATATACAAAATGAAGAATAACATCTAAACAAAAGGTTAGAGAGGGGATTTTTGATGTTATGGAAGGCTTATACACACTAGATATGGGCCCTCAATAGAATCTGTAGCTAACTTTTGCATATGAGGTCATTTTTGCATTTTTTGATGCATCTTCGAATGAGAAATAAACTATACCAAAATTGCTGAAAATGTTGCAGAATAGCAAAAAAGTAGGGTACATCAAATATTGAGGTTCCTAAGGCTATACTACATGTAATTACATCCCTCAAGCATTTAAAAATCAAAATTTTATCAATTTTGTTCAAAAGGTGCAAACAACAAGAATAGGCATTCAAGCTGAAATATTGTTAAGAACAAAAATTCCACCAGTAGTAGTGCATCTGCCAAATATGGTTCCACAATAAGGCTATTGTAAGATGAGTCACATGATACCAAGCCTTTAAGAGATACATTGCAGCACTAAAACTTGTAGAAGGGCAGAAAAAAAGTTAAAATTGCAGTAATTGCAGAAATTGCAATATTGAAGGATGAAAGTGTAGAAGTAAAAAAGTTGCAAGTTGCAAATGAAAAAAATATGCAAGAAAAAAAGAGCAGAATAAAAAAAAATTGAAAAAAAATTGATTGAAAAAAAAATTGCAAGGTTGTAGAAAAATGAAATACATGTGCTTAAATTGTAAAATACTTGGTGTAGTGCAGCAAGGGGTGATTTCTCAAGTAGCAGAGGGCAAAGGATGTTTTTCACAAAGATAAAACCAACATATTAATATGGACTACTAGGATGCATGAGGGCATGCATCAGTTCAAGCTGGGGGGAATGATGAGGCCTGAAAATGCCTCATTTTTACACTATGTTTGACATATAAAAACATGTCATATTATTAAGTTAAATGCCAAATAGTTGATTAGAATATATATTTGTTAAGTGTTTGCATGATTTTATGTTAGGAGCATTATATCTCTATTTTTGACTATTTTTAGCATTTTATGCACTATTTCAGTTGATTAAGTAGCAAATAAAAACTGTAGTAAAATTACATTGTGATGGCATGAACAGATTCCTCTTATCAAGAACTACAACTTTGCTTTTTGAAGCAAGTCAATCTGAGTTGTAGATAAAAAGTTATGAAGGTTTCATCATGTTCATGCCTTAGTCTTTTCTGGAGTTGTTAAGTACAAATCTGCATTAATGGTGACATTGGCAAATCTACTGGGAATGATCCAAAGTGAGTTAAGGTACCAAATTCATACCAATGGTACTTCATAGTACAGAGAACACATGACCCAAATTTTAAGGCATATGGACAAGTAATCAGGAAGTTATGGGGCCTGCAAAATGATAGTTTCACACTTTTTGACAGCTAGAAATTTTGGTGAAAATCGTGTTAGAGGCCAACTTGACAGTGATGTTGGAAGCAACTCCTGAAGATTTAAGAGCTGAAAATTGAACCAAGTGTAGTTAATACAACCAAGAACACGTGGATACAATTTGATATACATTGGAGTTATGAGGAACAATTTATGAGCACTCCAAAAGGGTAGTTGGGCATGTTTTGACAGCTGGAAAAATAGGATTTTCCATACAAATTCTAGCAAGTTGACATTGAATGGCAAGGCATGGAATTCACACATGGAGAAGGATAAAAGCTATTGCAATCAGTTCTTGAGAGATAACCCACCTGAGAAAAGTAGTTGAGATAACTTGAAGACCACATAGTCAATCCGAAGATCTTCGGATTGAGCAGACATCTTCGGATTGATAGAATGTAGTTTCTTTGGATTGAGCCAGTTATCTTTGGATTGACAACAAAAAGTACTTTTTGAATTTTTGATTGTTTTATGATGGTGGAAAAAGGGAAAGAAGGTTGAGAAGGTTAAGGGAAAATATCCCCCAATTGTCTTTGTCGTCCTTGCCATCCAAAAGCCACCATTCATGGGAAAAGATCAATTGATCCTCTTCTAGGATAAAACCAAGAAATGTTGCAGCATAATAGGAATTGATCTGCAGGATAGAAATAGTATATTTTCTATTTGTAAATAAATCTTATGCATCTATAAAAGGATAGCTCCCATGTCGGTTGAGCTTAAGGAGAATAAGTAATAGAAAAATAGACAGTTTTTAGCTTTGTAATAGTTTGTAGCAACAGAACTGTAATGCCATTTTTAGAGTAATAAATTGCAGTTCTTTTGTCAGATTTTGTTCTGATTTTAAATTAGTTAAGGAGTGTTTTTCACCTCCTTCTAGATCAGGAAGTATGGGCCCACTTTCAGATCTAGAAGGAGGGATTTTATGGTAGGTTTTAATCTATAATTTTGCTACAGTAGAATTAATAGATTGCTTGCTAGATTTCATTTTCTTATTTTTATTTTGTATTATGTGATTGATGTTTTCTATTATGTTTGTGTACAACATTTATGTGTGTGTCAGCTGACAAATTAGATTAAACATTTATTTCTTGTTTCCTTTGCTTTCCATGTTCTATTATTTTTATGTTTCAAAAGCTTTCAATTTCCAGAAGATTTCATTTTGCTATCAATTCCTATAGCAGAAGCTTGACGACCTTTTGTGGCAGGGCATTGACAGGTGTTTCATTTCCAAGCATCACTTCCATTCTGCAAGAGTAAACTAGGTTTCAATTTTGCAAGTGTAATTTAGGATTTCATTTCAGACAACATTTCAATTTAGCAATTTCAATTATGTTATTTCAATTCTGCAAAAGTAGATTAGATTTCAATTCAACAATTTCAATTCATGCAATTGTAGTTAACTTTAATTTTCTGAACTTAGAATTAGTTTTTATTTCTTGTAAGTTTTTATTTTGCAGATTAGGTTTAGTGTGACACCAAAAGGCTAAACCAAAATCTGCTTCACCCAATAATTGCTTGAAATCTGAATGCTTGAATTGTACTCTACCCTAACCTTCTATCGTAGATAGCCTTGGACACCACCCCGGATTGATAAATCATTGAGATTAAATGATGAGACTCAATGACACTCATCATTTTGGCATCGTTGTTGGGGATCATGGTGTTGTTAGAGGGTAAAACCAGTCAAATAATTATTATTGTGCTAAGTTATGAAGTTCAGAGTAAAATCTGAATGTAATAGCTGGTATAAATAATAATTATTGATAGTTGCATTTCAGTCCATTTAGAAAATAAGCAACCACAGGGAGGTGATCTTCACACTTGGGGGTTAAATTGCCTATGTTTGAAATTCTTGATAAAAATTGAAAGAATTCATCATCCTCATTATCAAGAAACATAAGATCTCTTAAAATATTTAGAAGAGCCATCTGCTAGTACTGCCCTTTTTATATCCATATCATCAGGGTAGTATAAAAAAATTTGTACTAGGTGTTGGGAAGATATCATGGTAGATATACAAGACTATCCCTTGAACAAAATAGCCATATCAACTACCTGTAGCATTTGTTCACAGGGACATATCACTGATGAATGCCATTTACTTCCACAACTTAGAGATGCAAAATTTGTTGCCTAGTCTGAATTCTTCTCAAAGAGAGATCCCAACAACAACAAACAGGGCAAGTAAATCAACCACCACCTTCAGCCCAACCTGTGGCCAATATGAATAATACAGGACAGGCAACCCCTGTCTATGTAAGCTGAATCTATTAAAAAAAATCACAAAACTTTTGCACAATCAAAATAGGAGTTTACAACTTAACGGTGATCCTAGAGTTTTCCATTATTACTTAAATATTGTTAGGATTTTACCGTGCTAAACCGCAACCTAGCAATTCTTAGCCTACACAGACAATAGTTGATCTCATTAGAGGTGATCCTACCTGACAAGTAGTTGATCTGCTAAAGTTGTACACTTCTTGTCTTATTGTGCAAACCAAAAATATTTCTTTTTTAGCCCAACCTGTGATCAGTCTGAATAATACAAGATAGGCATCCCCTGTCTATGTAGCTGAATCTGGTAAAAAAAAAACTATAGGAAATGTTATTGACTGCAGCAACATCCAACTATGCTCAAACAAGAACTTACCTGAGCTTGAAGAGATAAAAGTCAATAGAGATACACAAAAACCCTTTAGTCCAGACACAGAAATTAGCCTTGGATAAAGGAGAAAAACTAGAAAATATGCACATAGAAAATTTACTTCCATTAAGGATAAATTTTGTCCTCCTAAGAATGAAACAAACTGAAGTACAACCAAGGAAATTCTTGAACATTATTGGCCGGTTGACTTATGAACAAAAAGCAAAATTGTTTGTTGTTTTGAAACAATATTTCAATCCCTTTGCATGGAATTACAAGGGTATGTCAAGATTTCATCTTGATGTATACACTTAACATACTTGAGAATTGGCATTGAATTGTTTCAAGTACAGATTGACAAGATTTTGCAGATTAGGAGGCATGGACAAACACTTGATTGAAGAAATTTTCAGATATGAAGCAATGTTTCTTTCTTCCATTGGTGATTCATAGAGGAATTTAGTGGTGAATGAATATTGCTTTCGGGTATACCATGCACCATTAACTAAGGAGGAGTTCTTGAGGTGAACAATTGGATGTACACAGAATGGAGGAGAATTTCTCTTCCATGTCAGATTCAAAGTGATGATAAAAGTTTGACAAAAAAAAAGAGAAATACAAGAAAAGAAAAGAAAAAAAGAATAATATTGCTTGTGAACTTCCTTCATGGGCACAAGCAAGACAAGAGAAAAATCTAAAAAGAGAGAAAAAAAAGAAAAGAGGAAAAAGAGAGAAAAAAATCAGCAAAAGGCATGTCCCACAAAATGGGGGTACATGAGGATAAGCATCAATTTCAGCATGGAGGAGGAACAATGAAGTCAACACTTCATTTCCTAGTAATAAGGAGTTAAATGATGACATAAGCAGATTCTTACTGCTCATCTAGAAAGGAAGGTTGCATCATTGTTACAGATTTCAACAAAAAGATGGTGTTTTCATACAAATATTGACATGTTTTTGTAGAATAAGGATTTATTCTTATCCAAATAAGAGTGAGAGACATTCTCTCTCATTGTAGCCTCATGAGAGATACTCTTTTATTGAGGCACTTGAAAAAAAAAAAAAAAAATGATAGAAGTTGGTTGAAAACCAGAAATGGCAGCCTCTTCTGATGAAAAAAAGAGATGAAAAAAAAAATGAATAATTCAGTAGTGAAAACCTCCTTGAGGCACTGCTGAGTTGGCTTGCATGAAAACCGGTTTTTTGGCATGCATTGCCTTGTTGATCCACCCATCATTGTTCCACCATTGTACAAATCTCACACTGCTCATGTGTATATTTATGTTTTCAGATAGCTTGCTAACAATCATCAGAAGCAGCTTGTAAGGTGCATGATTAATTTTCAAGACAGTAAGGTATGTGTTTCTTGCATTTAAGTCATAGTAAGCATTTAGCATTTAATGTATGATAATCGGTATTTGGCATAAACTATTCATACAATATTGGTAAGTTGAAAATGGAACATGATCAAAATGTCAAGAAACACCCCCTTCTGCCCTTAGTTGCATGAGAATTTCAAAACTATACAAAAACCTAATTTTGGGATAGACATGGCATAAATTCTATCTCAATTAGGACTGCAAGTTTATCTCACAATTGGCTCATAAATTTGAGGAAGAAAATCTGGAAAATGCACCTAAAGATTCAGTTTTACTACTGCTGCAATAAAATAACAATATACAAAATGAAGAATAACATCTAAACAAAAGGTTAGAGAGGGGATTTTTGATGTTATGGAAGGCTTATACACACTAGATATGGGCCCTCAATAGAATCTGTAGCTAACTTTTGCATATGAGGTCATTTTTGCATTTTTTGATGCATCTTCGAAATGAGCAGGATATCTTCGAAATGAGCAGGATATCTTCGAATGAGCAGAAACTATACCAGAATTGCTAAAAATGTTGTAGAATAGCAAAAAGAGTAGGGTACATCAAATATTGAGGTTCCTAAGGCTCAAAATCATCTACCACATGTAATTCCATCCCTCAACACATTTCAAAATCAAAATTTTATCAATTTTGTTCAAAAGGTGCAAACAACAAGAATAGGCATTCAAGCTGAAATATTGTTAAGAACAAAAAATTCCACCAGTAGTAGTGCATCTACCAAATATGGTTCCACAATAAGGCTATTGTAAGATGAGTCACATGATACCAAGTCTTTAAGAGGTACATTGCAACACTAAAACTTGTAGAAGGGCAGAAAAAAAGTTAAAATTGTAGTAATTGCAGAAATTGCAATATTGAAGGATGAAAGTGCAGAAGTAAAAAAGTTGCAAGTTGCAAATGAAAAAAAATATGCAAGAAAAAAAGAGCAGAATAAAAAAAAATTTGAAAAAAAATTGATTGAAAAAAAATTGCAAGGTTGTAGAAAAATGAAATACATGTGCTTAAATTGTAAAATACTTGGTGTAGTGCAGCAAGGAGCAATTTATCAAGTAGCAGAGGGCAAAGGATGTTTTTCACAAAGATAAAACCAGCATATTAATATGGACTACTAGGATGCATGAGGGCATGCATCAGTTCAAGTTGGGGGAATGATGAGGCCTGAAAATGCCTCATTTTTACACTATGTTTGACATATAAAAACTGTCATATTATTAATTTAAATGCCAAATAGTTGATTAGAATATATATTTGTTAAGTGTTTGCATGATTTTATGTTAGGAACATTATATCTCTGATTTTTACTATTTTTAGCATTTTATGCACTATTTCGATTGATTAAGTAGCAAATAAAAACTATAGTAAAATTACATTGTGATGGCATGAACAGATTCCTCTTATCAAGAACTACAACTTTGCTTTTTGAAGCAAGTCAATCTGAGTTGTAGATAAAAAGTTATGAAGGTTTCATCATGTTCATGCCTTAGTCTTTTTTAGAGTTGTTAACAGGTACAAATCTGCATTAATGGTGACATTGGCAAATCTACTGGGAATGATCCAAAGTGAGTTAAGGTACCAAATTCATACCAATGGTACTTCATAGTACAGAGAACACATGACCCAAATTTTAAGGCATATGGACAAGTAATCAGGAAGTTATGGGGCCTACAAAATGACAGTTTCACACTTTTTGACAGCTGGAAATTTTGGTGAAAATCTGTGTTAGAGGCCAACTTGACAGTGATGCTGGAAGCAACTCCTGAAGATTTAAGAGCTGAAAATTGAACCAAGTGTAGTTAATACAACCAAGAACACGTGGATACAATTTGATATACATTGGAGTTATGAGGAACAATTTATGAGCACTCCAAAAGGGTAGTTGGGCATGTTTTGACAATTGGAAAAATAGGATTTTCCATACAAATTCCAGCAAGTTGACATTGAATGGCAAGGCATGGAATTCACACATGGAGAAGGATAAAAGCTATTGCAATCAGTTCTTGAGAGATAACCCACCTGAGAAAAGTAGGCTGAGATAACTTGAAGACCACACAGTTAGTCAATCCGAAGATCTTCGGATTGAGCAGACATCTTCGGATTGACAGAATGCAGTTTCTTTGGATTGAGCCAATTATCTTCGGATTGACAACAAAAAGTACTTTTTGAATTTTTGATTATTTTATGATGGTGGAAAAATGGAAAGAAGGTTGAGAAGGTTAAGGGAAAATATCCCCCAATTGTCTTTGTCATCCTTGCCATCCAAAAGCCACCATTCATGGGAAAAGATCAATTGATCCTCTTCTAGGATAAAACCAAGAAATGTTGCAACATAATAGGAATTGATCTGCAGGATAGAAATAGTATATTTTCTATTTGTAAATAAATCTTATGCATCTATAAAAGGATAGCTCCCATGTCGGTTGAGCTTAAGGAGAATAAGTAATAGAAAAATAGACAATTTTCAGCTTTGTAACAGTCTGTAGCAGTAGAACTGTAATGCCATTTTTAGAGTAATAAATTGTAGTTCTTTTGTCAGATTTTGTTCTGATTTTAAATTAGTTAAGGAGTGTTTTTCACCTCCTTCTAGATCAGGAAGTATGGGCCCACTTTCAGATCTAGAAGGAGGGATTTTATGGCAGGTTTTAATCTGTAATTTTGTTGCAGTAGAATTAATAGATTGCTTGCTAGATTTCATTTTCTTGTTTTTATTTTGTATTATGTGATTGATGTTTTCTATTATGTTTGTGTACAACATTTATGTGTGTGTCAGCTGACAAATTAGATTAAACATTTATTTCTTGTTTCCTTTGCTTTCCATGTTCTGTTATTTTTATGTTTCAGCAGCTTTCAATTTCTAGTAGATTTCATTTTTTTGTCAATTCCTATAGCAGAAGCTTGACGACCTTTTGTGGCAGGGCATTGATAGGTGTTTCATTTCCAAGCATCACTTCCATTCTGCAAGAGTAAACTAGGTTTCAATTTTGCAAGTGTAATTTAGGATTTCATTTCAGCAACATTTCAATTTAGCAATTTCAATTTTGTTATTTCAATTCTGCAAAAGTAGATTAGATTTCAATTCAGCAATTTCAATTCATGCAATTGTAGTTAACTTTAATTTTCTGAACTTAGAATTAGTTTTTATTTCTTGCAAGTTTCTGTTCTGTAGATTAGGTTTAGTGTGACACCAAAAGGCTAAACCAAATCTATTTCACCCAATAATTGCTTGAAATCTGAATGCTTGAATTGTACTCTGCCCTAACCTTCTATCGTAGATAGCCTTGGACACCACCCCGGATTGATAAATCATTGAGATTAAATGATGAGACTCAATGACACTCATCATTACTCACACTTAGACATCACAAAATAAATGGAAGAAACTACACTTTTTATTGCTTCAAAAAATCATTACAATATTGCTGCTAAAATCTGTTATAGGACTAAAGTTATTACTCCTTACTTCTTCCTTGATTGCATACTTGCCTATTTAGGTACTCAGCTCAAAAAAAAAATGAGAGCTATCATTTATAGATGCCTAAAATCTATTTACAAACATAAAATATACAATTCCTATCCTGCAGATCAATTCCTATTATGCTGCAACATTTCCTAGTTTTTATCCTAGAAGAGGATCAAATGATATTTTACCATGAATGGTGGATTTTGGATCACAAGGACGAAAAATTCAGTTGGGGGATATTTTCCCTTAACGTTCTCAACCTTCTTTCCCTTTCTCCACTATCAAAAAATAGTCAAAAAGTCAAAAAGTACTTTTTGTTGTCAATCCAAAGATAACTGGCTCAATCCGAAGAAACTACATTCTGTCAATCCAAAGCTCTTCGGATTGACTAACTGTGTGGTCTTCAGGTGATCTCATATGATTTTCTTATGTGGGTTATCTCTTAGGAACTGATTTTAATAGCTTTTATCCTTCTCCATGTGTGAATTTCATGCCTTTCCATTCATTGGCAGTTGGCTAGAATTTACATAGCAAAACCAGTTTCTGCTGCACAATAACAGTCTTCTTGCACCATTTGCTAAAATTAGATAAATAAATGCTTGAAAAAAATCAAAACAAAACTAGTAAAGTGTTGTTATCAACCTAAGCATATTCCTCATTTAACAAGCTGTGACAAAATAACATAAAACTATACAAAAAATTATAAAAATCAAAATATAATATTCCTAACACATCAACCATGCAAAAAATTAATGCACAACATATTAGATCAACTTGACTAGCATATAAGATAATTTACAAGAGTTTTTAAGCAATTTCAATGTTCAAAATATACTATGATGGAGGTATTTCCAGGCCTCATCATTTTACCCCCAACTTATATTAATGCATATCCTCATGCATTATGTTGGGCTATGGAATCACATATATCCATATTCAAATTCCATGATCTATAGAACAATTTGGTGCCTATATAACATCCCTTAGTTTCTTGAAGGTTATTGAGCCATTCTTCAAACTAATCATTTGGTTGGGAATCTTCTTAAAAATAGAAGGGAACTAGAGAAATGATGGTTGGAGGTCTAAATTTGAGACCTACCCAGTGATGTTGCATAATCGTAATAATATGTACCACCCCTTCTGCTCTCCTTCTAGACCATTCCAGGTTGATGGGGGAGATAGACTCCCTTTTCTACAAATATATGGAAAGTTCTACCCATTTTTTCTTGCAAATTGATAAGGTAGGAACAAAATTTGCAGCACAACAATCCTAGAATTTAGTCAAACAATCCCTCAAGATATTTAAGTACATTATTTTAATATCTACCCTGTTCATCAAGTCAAAATATTGTCTAGTAATAACTAGATGATTTGGTTGTATTTCTCTAACTAACAACTTAGCTCTTAACTCAATCTCCTTATTTTGTGTCTTTTCATGGTTCTAGTAAAGCTGATTTTGTAGGGTAGACATAAAATATCTTAATTGAACATATCCTATGTAAATTTGAGGGTGAAAATATACTTCCTCTGGATTGAAAAATCTATGTAGAAATAGATCACATAGAAATTTTTTTTGTTCTATAGGAATGTTGAGGTAAGCTTCCAAAAACTCTTCAGCAGTTTCCAATTTATAGGGGAGACCTGAGCTAATCCTCTTGACCTGCAATCTAAGATATCTTTCCTTAAAAATAAGACTATAAAACCTGTCAGGTCATCTAAATTGGACTAAAAATTTAGCAATGTGACATAGATAAGCCACCTATTCCTTTAATTTATTGATTTTTATGCCTTTTTCCTCCAACTGTTTTCCTACCAGTTTCAAATTTTCAACCTGTGCGGCAAGTTTCTCATATTTGATCACCCAATTATCTATGTCTATATTATACTGCTCCAAGGATATAGTATTGGGTGGTCTAATTATAGGTTGGAATATTGGAAATAGATCCATCTATACCCCTTTTTTATGTACTTATACAGGTTGGAAATCTGTCAACAAATCTACTTGTATCCCCTTTTCCTCTATCTCTACAGGTGGATAATCTGACAACAGATCTAGTTGTACCCCTTTGTCTTCTACTTCTATTGTAGGAATAACAATTTCAGAATTGGGTACAAATATTTCATTCAAAGGAGTACTTACTTGATCATTCACATCTTGATGCTCAAATCTCTCCTGTGCTGGTGTTGTTTTCATAAGCAACTGTTGTGACTCTCCACTGATACGTTTTCCTATATTTTGGAGCAATTATGGAGCATCTTCAGATTGAGAAGGCATTTCTTCATATTGAGAAGGCATTACTTCAGAATGGGAGGGCACTGATTCAAAATAAGTACTTGTATCTTTATTAAAAGGTTCAGATGCTTTAATCACGGGAAAATAATTACTTTACTTAGACAATCCAAGAAATAATTGAACCAAATCCTCCTCATCATTTTATGTAGTTGACTGTTCTTCAAATTGTGATAGTCTACTCTTCATTTCCTCCACTTCTTGTTGCAACTCTTCAATTCTCTTTTCATGTTTTTTTAGTAATATCTTCTCTTTCTTAAATACATTTTATTTGTGTTTTTATAAAACTCTTGGCTGCTCTTAGTTTATCTTTGATGTCCACCTCTTCCTCCTCTGATTCAGAAGTTGATGCAGAAAAATTGTCTTCAGTTTGTTGTTCAAAAATTATTTCATTTTTTGCTTGTTCTGCTTCAACGTCCTGTTAATTCTCTGCTCCAACCTCCTATTTAATTTCTGTCTCAACCTCTTTTTCCTACTCAGGGAATTATAGAAATTTTTCCATGACTGTATCCAGAATTACAATGACCTACTATATTGTAGCAACTTCAGAGTTATCTTGCCTAGTCTCTTCCTCAACCATTTTTTCAAGGAATCCTAAAAAATATTTCATGGCTATATCTATAATTATAGTGGCTTGTTGTATTTCTATAACATCAGTACTTCCTTGTCTGAATTCCTCTTCAACCATCTGTTCTTTCATTTCTTTTTTGTGGAGTCTTTTAGATCTCCTAGTTCCTATTGTATATTTTTTCTTTCTATCCTATTTTCTTGTGGTAACAGGGGCTATAGGAAAAGTTTTAGGATCTGGTGGGATTTCTTCTTTTTCTCCTTCTATTTCTTCCTCTGTTTGGTTGGGAATTTTACTCCCATGTTCTGACAGTTCAATAATATTTTCAAAAAAAATGGACCTTTTTCTGTTTTCCTTTTCTGTTTCCAATCCTAGATCCTCTCTTATTTTATTTTTGAGGTCATGAGGTTGAATTTTTTGAGGAAAGGTGCTATGTTTCTTCCTCTATAGCAACATTTGTTTCCTCTTCTACAGTAGCATCTATTTCCTCTTCTACAACAGTATATGTTTCCTCATCTCCTTCATCTTCTTCCCAAAAAACTACATCAGTTAAGGTAGAGTAAAACCTATTAAAGATTCTAGGGTTTCCCATAAAATGATGTTGGAACACTAGTTTAATAAGACCATGGTGACAAGGACTCCCTTTTCCCTCCTAATAATTTTTTTCCATGTTCTGCAGCTCTTGGTGGAGGTACAATGGAAAATTTACCCTAAATTCAAGTTGTTGCCTACCATGCCTAAGGTGATTTAAAATTCTATAATGATGCCCTGACAAAACCACATAATGCCCCTCAAAGGTTAAAAATTTGATGACCCATGTGGCTACTTCATTTCAGGGCTCTTGCAGGCTGGTCCTTTTTACTCCCTTACACATGTTATTGTTTATCAAATATTCTGGCTTCCTATCATCTTCTTCTACAAACTGACTAACTACATTTGCTACTGCATTTTTTCCACTTTTAGAAATTTGAAGACCTTGCAATAGAAGTTCAGTAATTTGACTCAAAAATTTAGGGGTTACCTTAATTTCCATACTTCTGATGTGTGTCTGGTTATTTCTAAATGTCTACGCAAATATGGTAGCCAAATCTTCAGAGCATCCATTAAATTTGTCCAAGAAAGGCATAAGCCCTCCATCTTCAAAAATATGTAACACTTCTAGATTTTCCCAAAGGATAGTAGTATTTGTTGGCTCCATTTTTTTTTTGCCCCATTGTTCTGTTATATTGTTTTTGTACTGAGAATGATTCTCACTTTTGCTGCCACACTCATCAGCTAGTTTCTACAAAAATAGGGTTTTTCTTTTGGGTTGCAATATCTCAGTTTTTCTTTAGAAAGAGCTTCAATTCCTGTACCTCACCTCGTAATCATTTTTCTTTAGCAAATATATCTTCAGAAGGAAAGGTGGCATGCCTTTCTATTTCTACTCTAGATACTTGGCCGATGATGATTGGATAGACGTCCTTGACATTAGATATTCCTTACTATTTTTAGCACATTCGTCTGACATGTGAATTTACCACATGCATGGTTATCAACAATGAACTGTGGTAGCATGCTATTGGTCATTCTCCCACGGTTCTCATACTTCCTTAATGGGTGCAAATATGAGACAGATTACACCATGAAATCCAATGGACATGTTTCAATTATCACATGTAGTAAAAAACTCTGTTGACCATGTATTTTATCCCTCCTCGGATATAGACATCGTGTCTTTTTCAATTTTCAGATTTTTTTTTTCATTTCGAAGATAATGCTCAATCCAAAGATTATTCCTCATTCCGAAGATTATGCTTCATTCCAAAGATAATTTTTCATTTCGAAGACAATTCTTCATTTTGAAGACAAACAAATTTTCAAAATATACTCCCATCAATCTGAAGACAATTTTTCAATCCAAAGACAAAAATTTTCAATCCGAAGATAGAATTTTCAATCTGAAGATAAAACTAGCACTATCATTCTTAATCCGAAGAAAAAGTTGGCACTATCATTCCGAAGACAATTTTCAATTTGGAGACAAAACTGGCACTATCATTCTGAAGATAACTTTTCAATCCAAAGATAAAACTGGAACTATAATTCTAAAGATAACTTTTCAATCTAAAGACAAAGTGGTGTTATCATTCCAAATACACAACAGACACTCATTCCGAAGATCAGGCAGAAACCAAAATTCTTCTTTTCTTAAAACATGTTTTGATTATTCCAACTCTTATGAACACCTTTATACTAATGGTTAATTATCATATACTATATACCAAATATTTACAATGAGAAAAGTGCAAGAAATATATACCGGTTAAAACAAGTTAATGCAAGTTTGGAAATATGACTGCTTCTATTGATGTTTTGTTGAGGCTTTCTACAACACTTCAAAACAAGTGTAGTTGGTGAATTTGTACAATGGTGATACAGAGTGTCTTCAGGGCTATGCATGCTAGAAAACTAGTTTTCATGCACACCAATTCAGTAGCGCGTCAAAGAGGTTTTCACTGCTGAATTATTATTTTTTCTCTTTTTTTCCCCTCTCCTTTTCTCTCATTTTTTATTTTCACCTCTCCTTTTTTTTTCTATTTTCTTGAAACTCCATTATCAGGCTGAATCTGTTGAAGTTGATATGGAAGAGGGAATATCTTCCACCAGTTGTACATCCAAACTATCAAGTTGTTGCAAGAACTCCTCTTTAGTTAGAGGTGTATGGTACACCCGAAGGCGATGTCCATTCACTACCAAATTTCTCCTTGAATCATAAATGGGAGAGAGACGAGTTGCTCCATTGTCAAATACCTCTTCAATATGGTAAGGTCCAAGCCATCTAGTCCTTAGCTTTCCAGGGAAGTCCTCATAGCGAGAATCAAACAATAAAGCCCAATATCCTTGCTAAAATTTCCTCTGTTGAAGGTGACTGTCATGCCACAACTTCCTCTACTCCTAAATTACTTTATTTTGGTGCAGAGCATCCAACTAAAGTTCATCTAATGTATTCAGCTACAGAATCATGTTCGTCTATACCTATGACAATTCAATCCCAACTTCCAAAGTAGTACATAATGTTAGTAGCTCAAATTAAATAAGCAAGAGGGGATTTTTACCAAAAACAAATTCATAAGGTGTGAATCTATTAGTGGATTTCCAAGTAGTATTGTTAGCCCAAACTACTTCAGGTAATTTATCTAGTCAGTTCCCTATTTGTTACCTCAACCTGGTCATTTTCTTGTGGGTGGTAAGGTGATGATTTCCTATGTTTGATCTCATACAATCCTGTAAAATCCTCAATGAATTTAGATGCAAATTGGGGTCCCTAGTCTATGGTGATAGATCATGGAGCTCCAAATATCTGAAAAATCTGAGTATACAAGAAATCATTGACCTTATCTCCACGAGCATGTTTGAAATCATGCACATCTACCCACTTTGTCAGGTAATCAATGCATACCAAAATATGCACCTTTCCTTGAGAAGGTGGATCAATATGTCCCACAAAATCAAGCCCCCACATCTCAAATGGCTCTAAAACTATTTGAGGCCGTAGTGGCATCTCATTTGTATGAGTGTGTTTCCCCATTATTTGGAATTCATCATAATACCTTATGTACTTTTTCACATCCTTGTGAAGAGATGGCCAATAATATCCTATTCCTAAATTTTTTCTAATTGTGTTTTTTATAGAATAGTGTCCACCAAAGGGCTCATCATGACAACACCTAAGGACATCATACACCTCATCCTTTTGAATGCACCTATGCAAAACGTGGTCAGGATTGCACTTAAAAAGCATACCCTTAATCCATTCAAAGTAAGAACTAAATTTTGATCAATTATTTTATCTGTTTTGAAGTGAAATGTGGGGGAACTTTCCTTGTGACAAAATAGTTGGATATATCTACAAACAAGGGTGATTGGAAAAATATAGCAAATAATTTTTCATCAAGAAAAGTTTCCTCAACTAATTCCCCTTCCTCTGTGTTCTTCAACCTGAAAAATAAATCTGTTACAACATTAGGTTTTCCTGGTTTTTTTATTATTATGATATCAAATTCCTGTCGCAACAGTAACCAATGGATAATTCTTGCACTCATCATAGCCTTATTCATAAAATATTTAATGGCTATGTGATATGTGTGAATGAATATTTGATAACCTATGATGTAATTCTTGAATTTCTTGATGGCATAAATCACTGCCAAGAATTCCTTCTTAGTTGTGGTATAATTTTTCTTAGCTCCTGTCAAATTCTTGCTAGTGTAGTAGATGGCATAGTGTTCACCATTGTCAATTTGTCCTAATTTTGCTCCAATTGTAGTATTGGAAGCATCAGTCTGTATGTGAAATGGTAATGTCCAATTAGGTTCTCTTAACACATGTGGAGTTACTAATTTCTCTTTTAGAGCTTCAAATTATTCCTGACACCTTGTAGTCTAGGAGAATTTAGAATCTTTAGTCAATAGGGAAAACATAGGATTGGATATTGTGCTAAAGTGGGTAATAAAACTATGGTAAAAACCAATGTGTCCTAGGAATATTTTGACATCAGTATGAGTTTTAGGAGGAAGAATATTCTTTATAATTTCCACCTTCTTTGGATCAACCTGGATCCCTTGAAGAGAGATGTGATGACCAAGAACTATTCCTTCCTCCATCATCATAAAATATTTTTCTAGATTTAAGGATAACTGGTATGTTTCATAGCGAGTTAAAACTTTGTTAAGGTGTTCCAATGTACAGTAAAAATTTTGTCCACATACTGTGAAATCATCCATGTATATTTCAACACCGTTGGTAGTCAGATCAGAAAATATTTCTAAGATTACTCGTTGAAATGTTGCTGGGGCATTACACAAACCAAAAGGTAAGACCTTATAGGCAAATGTTCCCCATGGATAGGTACAGGTTTTTTTCTCTTGATCTTCAGGTGCAACCTGAATTTGTTTATACCCACTAAATCCATTAAGAAAACAAAAGTATTTCTTTCCATCAAGGGTATCTAACACATGATCTAGGAAAGGTAATGGAAAATGGTCTTTGTATGTCTCTTTGTTCAGATCTCTATAGTCTACACATACTCTCATTTTTCCATTTTTCTTAGGAACTATAACCAATGGAGAGACTCATAGGCTATTAGAAATTAGGTAAATGAATCCTACCTCCAGAAGTTTTTCAATTTCTTCTTTTACAATATCCCTCAAGGCAAGATTCGGTCTTCTCTAGGGCTATATTACTGGCTTGACATATTCTATATAAATCCTATGGATGCATATATCAGGGTGAATCCTTAACATATCTTTGTAGTCCCAAGAAAAATCATGGACATGGTTCTACAAAACAGGTGTCATTTTTTCTTCCTCTTCCCTAGTAAGCCAATTGTTAATGTTCAAAAATTTGCTTGGCTGGAATTCTATTTATTTTGTATTTGGAAGGATTGAATTCAATTCTTCATACTTGGTTATTAGGGAGTTAAGAGGACAATGATGAGATGGGAGGAAAAAAAAGTTTTTGTTTCATTAATTTTTGATGAAAGCATATCTTGTATGGAACAGTGAGAAGGGAAGATCAGTTGATGGTACCACCCATGTGATAGTGAAACAAATGTTTCCTGTGATGGTATAGATGGCTTACCTTTAGAATTTTGATCCTCCTCACTCCCTAACAATTGATGGATATTTATTGCTTCCTTTTCTAACCCTTGTTCATGCAGAACATTCATTAGGATAGTTTCATTATTTAAAGTTTCTATGTCATGGAGGTCTTATGTGTGTTCCCTTACTACCAAGGTGGCTAGTGTGGAAATAACCTCTTCTGGTTCTTCATTTGAGTCAAGAAACCATAACTGAACTAAAAATTTGTTGGAGGGTCTTTCAGGAGGATATAGAGAAATCTGTTTTAGATCTATACCATTTGAAATGGTCATTTTTACATATCTGCAGTCTATGAATGATGTTGCAGTTGCAAGCCAACATCTTCCCATAATTATGGGATATCCATGTGCTAAATTTCTTGGTTGTAAAACCAAAAAATCTACATGGAATTCCCAAGAAGAGACTTATATAGGGACATCTTCAATGATACCTTCAAGTTTTGCAACTGACCTATCATCCATTTCTAAAACTGTAAATGTGGGGCTGAGATGTTTGAGTTGTAATTGTTCCATTATATCCTTGGTCATTACATTTATTGCATCTCCTAGATCTACTAAGACATTTTATATTGGTATTGAGCCTATGGTAACTATGATAACTGAACTCCCTAGGTCACTATAATTTGGAGGTACTAGTTTTCCTGATAAGAGATTAACTATCTTTCCTTCAACCTGAACAGTTTTAGGAAATGCTTTCTTTTTTCTTCCTGCTCTTCTAATACACAAATCTTGGACAATAATTTTAATCACAAGTATATCCTTAATAGCTTGCAATAAGAACAATAATATAGTTAATTTTCTAAGTTCCTTGACCAGGTATGACTCAAAAAAAATTGTTGTGGTATTGAATCTTTCAGGATATGGAATTATCACTGATGAAGATAATTATTTTGCCTGTAGTTCTATTTTTCTCCTTCTTTCTCTATTTTTGGTTTAACTCTAATTGGTTCCAAAGGTTCTTGCTTTTAATTTTCTTTGGTTTTAGTTGAAATAGGTTCAGGTACAACTTTTCCTAAACGAATTTGGATGTTACTACAATTAAGAACATTTATTTCAGCATTTTCTTTAGCTTCTGCCACATAGACAGGGGATGCTTGTCTCATGTTGTTTGATTAGTGACTGGTTGAGCTGGAAGCTAAGGTTATTTTACCTATTGCATTTGTTGATTTTTTTTCCCTTGAAAATATTTATTTGGTGCAGAAAACAAATTTTGATTTTGTCCTTGAGTTATTTGTTGCCTTGGATAGGACTGGTATTGTTGTCCCCATTGTTGTTGATTTTACATCCAAGGTGGAGTGTTTTGATTTTGATTCTAGGGTGGAGTATTTTGATTTCAGGAAGGATTGATCCAACTTTTTTGTGGGCATTCTTGTGAATTCCACTGAGAATAATTCCAAGGATTTTGGGGTGGATTTGAATGTCCCCAAGACATGATTCCATGGTTGTTTCCCCAATTTGTAGAAAAATGAGGGGTATTTTCATCCTATTGAAAATTTTCCCCTTGTTTTGGTCCCACATAATTGAGTTCTTCTATTTGAAGTTCTAGGATAATTTTTAGTTGTGGTAGCAGATGACATTTGTCAGTCAAATGTCCTTTTGAATAAATTATGTAGATGGTTGAAATAGATGTTCTGTTTAGAGGAAATTCCTGTAAGACATGTTTACTCCTACATCTTGGGCAATAAATCACCAGGGGTTCTATTATTTCTACCTTAGCAGAAATTTCTCCTATAGTTGTATTCAATTGCACCAAAATGTCAATTTTAAAATTTACAAATTAGGTCCGAGGTGTAGACCAATTGGTTCATCCAAACCCCATAAGGGGTGCGGAGGTCCAAGGTTCAAATATCAAGCCTCTCCGAACTGAATGCTTGTCCCTTTCTTGGTGCTTTCAGTGGTGTAAAAGGTTTAAAATGATTGTGGCATGGTGGTTATAGGGGCGGACTGCACGAAGATCTGTGTGGCGGATTTCGGGAGGACAGTACAGAATACTGTGGCGGCCATAAAATCCGGACAACCTGCCTCGATTCATGGTGGCTACCGATTCCACCATGTAAATACAAAAAAAAAAAAAAAAAGTTTACAAATTCCTCTATTAGGTCCTTCACATCAGTGCCATTTGTAGTTCATTTTATTCTTATCTGCCTAGTGTGAGAATAATTTATGTAGAGTTCCACAATCTCATCCATATTATGAGTACTTACATCCCCATTTCCCATTAAATATAATAACTCTCTGGATTCATATTGTAATCCCCTTATAAAAATGGTTTTGCACATTTCTAGTTCTCCTAGTCCACACCTTATTTGAACAAATACAAATATATCAAGGTAATCTTCTAGAGTTTCATCATCCTCTTGTTTAATTTTTAACAACTCATCTTTCCTATTCCTAACATGATAATATTCCTCATATTTGTCCAAAAATACAGTCTCCATTTCATCCCAGGTTCGGATAGTATTTGGCTCTAAACTCATGAACCAACGTAATGCTGAGTCCTTGAGTGTTGAGGAAAAAACCTTGAGTTTTTTATTATCATTGATATAATCATAGTTTTGACACACTACTTTGAATTCAAACAAAAAATGATCAGGATATTCAGATACAACACCTCAGAAGGCTTGAATCACTGAAGGTGAGATGGTTTTCATGGGAGATTTTTGTGTTGGATTCAAATGGATAGAATATTCAAATATTTTGGAAGTTTTGGGCATATCTAGATCATCATATTCATTATGGACACGGCCATGTTTGCCATCCCCATATTGATTTCCTCTCTTTTCCATAGTTTCATGTTTCTTAGGAACAACTAAACCTATCCAGATTTCCTTCTCAAGAGGTCCAAAATCCTCTTTTGATGATGAGTTTGGTGATTTTTCTTTCTCAGGATGTTCTAATGATGATGAAGCTGGTGATTTTTATTTTAGTCTTTCTAGTAATTCAAACATAGGTGATTCACCCCTTAGGCATGAATATCTTCTTAATAGAACAAGCTAGGGATAACTTTGGATAATTCTGTCTTTTTCATCCCTAGGCCTACTCATTCATAGTTACTCCTGAATGACATAAATTATAGGTCAATAGTTGTTACTTAACTAGCTATTATATTCAAATTTTACCCTAAATTTTCACATCTTAGCCTAATTAATATTTATTGGACTGTTGTCACCTTATAGCAACACTATTCCCCAACAACGGTGCCCAAATGATGTGTTGTCATTAAGCACATAATTAATTCTTAATGAATTTGTCAATCCAAGTCAGTGTACAAGGCTATCTGTGAAAGGAGTGAATAGGGCTATAATTTAGGTCAATTGGGAGCAACAAGTCTTATTGGTAGGACTGATTATGTGGGGGTTTTTAGGTCATTTCTACCTCTAAATTGCATAAATTGGACTTTAATCTATTTGTAAAAATAAGAACTCTATTTACAATTTCATAATTGGAAACCTGATTACAATTGCAAAATGAAAGTCTATTTACTCTTGAAAAAATGAAAACTAAAATGAAGAACATAAAACTAGGTCCTATCAATGCTTTGTAACAGAAGGTTGTCAATCTTCTATGCAGGGGTTGACATCAAAAATAATAATGTAGAAAAATTGTAGAAAACTGTAAATTGTTGGAAATGAAAACTTGTAGTAAATTGGAAAGTTGTTGGGAATGAAAAGAAGAACCAGATATACTACTAATGATATCACAAAAATATTCTGAGCAAGAATTAAGTAACTAGGAATGTTAGTTGTGCAAAAGAATGAAATTGACAAGTTTAAAGCTTATTCTACTGCAGCAAAATTAGAATAAAACCTATCTATTAGTCCTCATCCTAGGTTTAGAATTTGTCAGCCTCATTTTATAGAAGAAGGTATGAGTTCCTCTCTCTCTAAATCTTACTCACACTCAAACAAAACAAAATAAATGGAAGAAATTGCACTTTTTATTGCTTCAAAAAATCATTATAATATTGCTGCTAAAATATGTTACAGGACTGAAGTTACTATTCCTTACTTCTTACTTGCTTGCCTACTTGCCTACTTAGCTACTTATCTCGACCAAAAATGGGAGCTATATTTTATAGATGCCTAAAATCTATTTACAAATAGAAAATATACTATTTCTATCTTGCAAATCAATTCCTATTATGTTGCAACATTTTCTAGTTTTTATCCTAGAAGATGATCTATTGACCTTTTCCCATGAATGGTGTATTTTGGATGGCAAGGATGGCAAAGTCGGATGGGGGATATTTTCCCTTAACCTTCTCAACCTTCTTTCCCTTTTTCCACCATCAAAAATAGTCAAAATTCATAAAGCACTTTCTGTTGTCAATCCAAATATAACTGGCTCAATCCGAAGAAACTACATTCTGTCAATTCGAATATGTCTACTCAATCTGAAGCTCTTCATATTGACTAACTGTGTGGTCTTAAGGCGATCTCAATTGCTTTTCTTAGATGGGTTATCTCTCAGGAACTGATTGTAATAGCTTTTATCCTTCTCCATGTGTGAATTCCATGCCTTGCCATTCATTGGCAGTTTGCTAGAATTTACACAGCAAAACCAATTTTTTCTGCATAGTAATAGTCTTCTTGCACCATTTTCTAAACTTAGATAAATAAATTCTTGAAAAACATAAAAAAATCTAGTAAAGTGCTGCTATCAACCTAATCATATTCCTCATTTAGCAAGCCATGACAAAATAACATAAAATTGTACAAAAAATTGTAAAAATCATAATATAATATTCCTAACACATCAATCATGCAAACAGTTAATACACAACATATTATATCAACTTAACTAGCATATAAGATAATTCACAAGAGTTTTTAGGTAATTTCAATGTTCAAAACATACTATGATGGAAGCATTTCCAGGCCTCACCAAAATCAGCAAAGATAGCTAAAACAACTCTTTAAAAAATGGCAGGTGCATTGCATAATATGAAAGGTAAGACTTTATAAGCATAGATACCTAAAATACATGTGAAAGTTATATTTTCCTGATCTTCCTTAGCTAAGGAAACTTGATTATAACCACTAAACCCATCCAAAAACTAGAAATATTTCTTTCCAACCAAGGTATCAAGAACTTGATCAATGAATGACAAGGAAAAATAGTCTTTATTTGTTAATTTGTTTAATTCCTTAGAGTCCACACAAATCCTCCACTTACAATTATTTTTAGGGACTATCACAAGAGGTGACACCCATTGACTATTAGAAATTGGATATATAAATCTTTCCTTCAAGAGTTTAATGATTTCTTCTTGAACCATATCTTTCATAGATTGATTCAATCTTCTTTGGGGTTGTATTATAGGATAACATCCTTTTTGGATAAAAATGCGATGGGTACAAATATTTCGATGCATACCTTTCATATCCTCATATTTCCATGCAAATTTTGATTGATATTTATTAAGCATGTCTATTAATTATGATTTTTGTATACTTGTGAGCTCATCACTGATATTCAAGGTTCTTCTAGGTGTGATATCTATTATTTGCATCTATCCCCATTATCTCATGTTCAAGGATATTTAAGTAATAGTCATATGGTATCATTTTTTAAGACTAACTTGTGCTTACCTCATTAATAGCCATCATATATTCAGATAAACAATCATGATCTTGATCATGATATTCTATTTGATTTCCTAATAGTAATGGTAATGGTCCCTAAACCCCTTGTTGAAGATGTTCACTCAAAACATTGATTGATAAGGATTAAATTTCATCAAAATTATAAGGGAAATCATAGCATAATTTCTTTGGAATTTTTTCTTCTATTGTTGATTCATGGAATAGGCTAAGGTCTTTAGTATTCTTGCCATAAAAAATAGTCATATTTCTCAATCTATAGCTAATGTAAACATCAACCATTGTGAGCCATGGACACCCTATAATTAAGGGATGTCCCCCTAATTTTTTCTTGGGTTTTAAGACTATAAATTCTATAGGGTATTCCCATGAACTTACAAAGACTATAACATCTTCTAGTTTTCCTTATGGCTTAGCAGTAGACCTATATAAAAATTGGAGTACAATAGAAGTTGATTGTAATTTATGTACCCCTAAATATTCCAATGTTTCTTTAGTCATGCCATTAATTCTAAATCGACCAAAATATTTTGCAATGATATGTCACCAATGTGTATCATGAGTATAGGTATTTCATGATATATGTATTGTGGTAATGACCTACCTCCCATTATTATCTCAGACAATTGTCCAATGACTTGAATAGTTTAGGCTTCGTTCTTCTTTTTCCTTCCTAAATTTATACATATATTTTAATGAGCTTGGAAAATATGGGTATATCCTTTATAGCTTGTAATAAAGGGATATTGATAGTAATATTTTCTAATTCCTGAAGGAATTTAAAGGCTGGCTTAGATGGTTCTTTTGGTATTGCCAGTATTTGAGAAAATGATATCTCTACTTCCTTTCTTTGAGGAATTTAGATTTCTTGATGTTTCATTGGAATGTTTTCTAGCAAATTTTCTATTTCTTTTTCATTTTTATCCTTCTTTTCAAATAAATATGTAGTGGGGTTATCAATATATATGATATTTACATTGTTTTCCAATACTTTCCCGATATTAATTGAATCTGTTGACAAGGTGCTAAAGATATAGAACACATCTCACTAGTTTCATAGGCTTGTTGAACATTCTTTTTGTTGTTAGGATTAGGTATTGGTTGAGGTGGAAGAAGAGGTTTCTTAGGAGGATTATTGTTATTAACTAGAGGTGGAAGAATTCTATTTTGAGGTAGATTTTGAGGGGATTATCCCCTAAATTTGTTTTGAAAGTTCTGTTGTTGTGATGGATTTTGAGACCAACCAAATCCTCCTTGGTTATATTGGCTATTAGTATTCCAACTATTTTGACTTGACATCCCTTGATTCCATGGGGGTGGATTTTCATAGGTATTGGCCATAAAGTGGGCCCATGGGGGTATGTTCCAGTATTGATTGTTTGAATAAGGGTTTGAATTTTTCCAATTTGGTGCATTGGAACATTGATTAGGGCTTTGCAAGTTGGAATAACTAGGGTTTGACCAATTTGGTGGTCCATTGAATGGACCATTCCATATTTGAGCTACAAAATAAACGTCTTCTTCCTCTTCTACTTCAGGTTCCTTTACAGTAGCTTTAACAACAGAGATATATTTAAAGTTTTCAGTTTTGTGATTTTTAGCACAAATTTTACAAGTAGCAATGTTGGAAATGTTTGTAATATTGAGGGGGTATTCTCTCAGGTTGTGCTTTTCCCTACATCTGTGATAGTATATTTCTTAACTATCATGTTATTTTGGCTTCCTATACATTAAATCCAAATATGTAGTCAAGGTACTTAACAAATCAATTTTTAAACCTTCCAACATGTTTCTAATTTTTGCTCTTGTTACTCCTCTTGTAGATGTATACTTATTACTCCTTAGAGGTTTGTTTCTTGAATACTTTCTACAAATATTTACAATATTTTAAAACACCATAATATGGATATCTCCTTTTGCCATAAGGTTCATAACCTCAAGGACATATTCTTTTAGTCCTTTTAGAAAGAGTTCTTTTAAGATTTCTTCATTGAGGTTTATATTTACTCTAGACCCAACAAATAGAAATATCTCAAGGTAATCCTCCAAAAATTCTTCTTCTTTTTTATTCATGTAGAATAGCTCAGATTTCTTATCCCTAAATCTACAGTAATCCTGGTATCGTTCAATGAATAGTTCTTTTAATCCATGTTCTCCATTCCATTGATTACAAAATATTTTCTCCTAGACCAATGAACCATCTTAAATTTGCATCTTTAAGAGTAGAGGGAAAATACCTTAGCTTTTGTTCATTTGTGGTGTAAAAGTAAGCTTGGCACACCACTTTGAATTTAAAAAGAAAAACATCCGAATCTTCGTGTGGTTTCTCGTGGAAGGTGGGAAATATAGAAACAAAGAATGACTTAGGTTCTCTTGTTGTCCCATCTGTGTGTAATATTGGGAAGGCAAATGTATTTCTTTTCTCATTCCTTCTTTGGTCTTTGTTCTGTCTTTGTCTATTCTCCCTTTGGATCTCTTCTACTTCTCCCTGCCCACTTTGCTGGTCAACCATAACTGAATATAAGATTTCAAGAATTAGACCAGGTATGGGTTCAGTAAAAATAGAAGAAGGATATATGTGATTGTAAAATTTGGTTTAGGTAATAAATATGAGTCAAAATCTTGTTATAGGATTTTAGCTTGATTAGTTGATGTTATTGTTTCAAATTATTCTAACTTATAAATTCTAGGTTACCTACTAAAATCTCTTTAGAAATTTCCTTCTGAGTTGCTAATATTTATAAATATTCCCTTAGAGTCTCTAGATCCGCTCGTGAATTTTCTAAGTTCTTTTTTTTTGCAACACGTCTAATATTACTTGAATAGTTTATGAATATCATTTATTAGATCAAGTTGTGCAGGTGTTATGAAATTTTCTTCTTCAAAATTAATGTGGTCTATCACTAATTGAATCAATTGAACAAGAAAATCTTGTTTTGGAATGGGATCAGGATTTCCAAATTGTAACTCACAGCGTAAATATTGACACATCTCCCTAAAATGCATAGCTCTAGGTATCTTGTGATATTTCTTGCTATATTCTAGGGTTACTTCTCTCTTTTCTATTTTTGCAAGAAAGTTGTGAATGATGAAGGAGTCTTCAAAATATTGGTTCCAAGGGTAAATTATTGGATTTACTATTGCTCTTCTATCTCAAAGCCTACGCTCACAACTCTTTCCAATAGCTAGATAAGATGAATGGTAGTTCATCCCTAGAGTTTTTGATATGTCAATACTTTTGATTTCCTTTAGCTCATCTAATTTCTCTTTAATAATGTCAATTCATTCACACAGACACTCCCACTCCCTACTAGATGTTATATTTCCTTGTTCAAAAAGAAGGTTAACTTATTTTTTCATCAATAGTCTCTAAGGTCTATAAGTGCAGAATGATTCAGACTATTTTCTACCATAGAGCAACTTATATTTTTTTCTCCTTTCTCACTCTTTGGTTTTGGTTTTGTTTGGATTTTGATTTTGATTTTATGTTTTATTCCCACTGCTGACAAGTTTAGATAAAAATCATAGCAAATGAATTTATAACTCTCCTTAATACACCAGGGAAGAATTAAAATAAAATTTCAAAATAATCTAAATGTTTTGCTAAAATTAGATGTGAATCACATTCTTATGAATATTTATACAACCAATCTTAGCACACTAGGAGTAAAATGAAATATTGCTGAAAAAGTAAAATTTAACAATCCTAATGTTTTGCTAAAATTAGGTACGACTCGCGTTCCTACGAATATTTGTACAACCAATATTAGCACATTAGGAGTAAAATGAAATATTGCTAGAAAAGTAAAATTAACTGGAAATAAAATGTTAAACTATTACTATTTGTTTGATTGTTTAGGAGGGTTTCACTATGGCTGTGTCACTCAACCATACCTACTTCCTACTTCTTATAGGTCCTAAATATTAAGGGGTGTTTCACTATGACTGTGCCACTCAGTCATACCTACTTCCTATTTTTCTCATAGGTCCTAAGTCAAACTAAACAATAATAATCACCCAAAGCTAGAAAATTTACAAGAAATAAAATATAAACTATGAAAGTAGTAAAATTATTCCTCAAGGGAAAATAACCTAGCAACATTGAACAAGGGAAATTTTGGGACACTCTAGTGCCAATCTAACTTGTATGTGTTCCTACATACAAGTAAGCTTCTCCTGGCCACTCTGAATTGTATGCATTCCTACATACAAGTAAGCTTCTCCTTACCACTCTAACTCATATGTGGTCCTACATACAAGTAAGCCTCTTCTTTATGCACTACCAACAATTTTTTGATTAACCACTATGGCGCTATTCTCCTTGACAACGGTGCCAAAATGATTGGTTATAATAGCTTACATTTAATTTTATCAATCTAAGGGTAATAATGGTTAGATTTAAAGAGTAGGAACCTAGTATAGATTGTACCATGGCGATTAATCCTAAGATTAATTAAGATCTCTTCTTAGTTTCAAGTTTTGTAAAAAAATAATAAACATAAATTAAATTGTGTAGGAATGAAAATAAAATGCAATTTATTATTTATGCAGTAAATATGATAATTACCTATCGATGATTTTATCTATTGGTGAATTTATCTAGTGATGAGTTGATCTATTGGTGAGGATAACTAATAGTAATTACCTACATATGAGGATCCTTGTGCAGTTAGTTTTAATTATCTATTCTAACTTTATGTTTTATGAAAATGCAACTAAATTTATTTTATATTCTAAGGTTAATTAACTATTCCTAACCTATTGTAGGGGCGAGAGATTAGGTATTGGTTGTAGGACTGGACCCTTCCTCCTAGAGGACAGTGTAAGTCTTTCTTCCTTAAACTACTTTATCTGAGTAACTAAGATGTATAACTACTCCTAACATTATTCTATTCTATGAATGCAGAAAAATTACAATTACAACTACATAAAATAAATTAAACAGTAAATACAAATGACACAATTACCATATGTGAAGAATGAAGTGTTGCTTTTATTTCTGGAAATTCAAATGTACATGTTGGTGCATTTCTTCAGAAATTATATAGACACATTGAATATTCAAAATTTCTCCATTAGAATATTTAGCATTAGAAATTTTCAAAGGTCTCCCTATGTAATATATATTGTGACTTGGACAATTCTAAGTAATATTCTTCCACGTATTTTTCCATGTGGAGTTGTGGAATTGATAATGTGAAAACTATGCACTTAACGAGAATAACCTAAACTAATACAATTCCTAATTTTTATTGGACTCAGTAAATAGCCTAAGTGGTCCAAGTGGTACTTTATGAACTAACATAACAAAATAATACTAACTTCAATATTTTACAAGATATAACACATAACTATATGCTCCTTAAATCATGGGAAGGACATAACAATATTGCATCAGAATCTAATCAATCTAACAATATTCTAATTATACAACCTTACGGAATAAAGTTACAACAACTTTATTAATCACAATATCCTTGTGAAGAATATGTGATAAGTCAACTAACTAAGCTAACTATAATATTTTGTTGCCATGTAAGAGCACCATGTTGTCACTGATGTGGCATGCATTTTTGATCAATTGAATTAGTCAAATCTCTTTGGTAACTTATAGTAAAGGTTCTCTTTGGAAATAGTCTTCAGTAGCTACCTTTTGCAACATACTGTAGTAACTATCTTCTGTAACATACTTCAACTACCATATTTTGTAACCATAATCAGCCACTGTTTTATCACCACACCTAGAACTTTCTTAATACTTTGTACTTATGTCCATCTTCTCATGTTCAAGGTGTATTTAAAGCTTGTGCTAATGCATCATACGCATGTAAAACAAAAAATTATTTTCTTGTATAATCACTGACAACTCGAACGTATTTTACATGAAATGCACACATTTGTTAGATTAACTGCCTCCATATTTTTAATTGATAATTCACATAATTAAGCATAAATAACTTACTTAAAATATATTATATCCACAATTTAAATAGAAAAATGAGATAACTTAATACAGAAAATATAATCCAAATAATCACTCATAAAACCACTAGATCCTTTGTACCTGAGTCAACTCCTCCATGTCCTTCATATGGCCAAGGTGTAGGTACCACACTTGCCATATTATTTGGTGATCACGTAACTCATCTATCATTTGTCTCCCTAGTGGCAAGACACCAATGTATACCTTGTACCCATGCTAATAGTGTCGACTCCACCTATATGTTGTTGGGCAATGGTCTTGGTAGTGCATTCAACCTCTGGTATACTATGTACTCCCAACACCACACTTGGAGCAATATCATATAGATTGGCCCTATCTACCACTTATACATGATGTCGTGTAGCATATTGTACAAGCAGACCAACACATATAGTACCCATGCGAATATAATTCTCTGATCTCATATGTCTACCACTAATCCTACCAGTGCCTATGGTAGGTATCACCTAATCGTATGGCACACCAACATCCCTACCACCACCCCACATAGTATGGATGCTAGTACCAAAACTCCATATTAATGTGGCATCTCATCAACATGGAATCCACTCTGATGGATTACATGTTTTAGGTCCCCCAACATCATATTCGATGCCACCATAAACACTCATACCATGTAAATCATCTTCCTCCTAATGGGGATCCTCAAGGTGTATCACACATCCTCTAGTGTGATAGTCATCTTCCCCATTGATAACTAGAATATGAATTATTTTGGATACCACCTCTGCTAGATCCATCAGTAGTGCCCTATTAGCCTTAATATGGGGTATTTGTGCTAGATGCAGAAGCCCCACATTATTTGGTTTCTCTCTCTATACCATTGTGAGCTCTCTCATAGCATACTTGAGTGTGCTCAACCTCCACTCTCTACTCTTGAGTACGTCTAGCTACATAATCAACATAACATCATTCACACATTTTTTTTGCAAAATTTACCAAAATGGCAAGGGCACTTGATCAAAATCATGTTCAATGACCAAATTCGCACTCCATGATGAATTTTGTAAAAAATTGCTTAAAAATCCAAAAAGTTGAAAACTTTTGCTAAATAATTGGTGTGTGCAGGTGAAGCATCTAATTCTAGCAAGTGGTTTTCTATTTGTGCCTTCAACCAGTTTGCAATAGCACCAACCTCACCTCTCGACATGACAAAATGATGAGTTGGAAGTGTCATTCTCATTTTTCTCCTCTAGAGATATTTTCTCCTCCTCGCATGGTGAAAATGAGCTAATTTTTCCTATTTTCTTCCCTCCTTTTCCCTCACTTTCTTCTCTCTCTCCCTTTTTATTTTCCCTCATTTTCTTCTCTTTCTCCCTTTTATTTTTCCCTCATTTTCTTCTCTCTCCTCACCTTCTTGTTTATTTTGTATTTTTCTCTTTCTATTCTTTGTTTTATTTGCTTTTCTTGTTTTTTATTCCTTTTTTGCACCTTTTCAAGTTTTTTTTAGGAATCTTGCATTCCTTCAAAAAATCAAGGAGGAACCCTAGACTTAATTTAAGTGCACATTTTCAATGTTTAGGATGACACCCATTTTCGCACCACACCTATATCCTGAAAGCACGAGGATATAGAAATAAAAAAGGAATATGCTGAATACGATGCGTATAAAACCAAACTTGACGCTAAAAGCCTATGTATTGAAAGATGCATAAAAAGAAAGAACATAGACGAATTGACACAAGATAAAAGCAATATGAAATATGGTAATCTCTTTATTGATATGCTTTTTAAGTTGTGTTACAATACGTCTCCTTCCTTTTTAGGGGATAGGAGCGTCAAATATGTTTCTTATCACAACATCCATGGATAGCAATCCTTCTTCCGCGTGCCCACATGTAAGATGGGCGGACCAAAACGTCGCCGCCGCTTGTGTATATGATTGTTCACTCCTTCCTGCTCCTCTGATGTTGGAAACCTGCGTTCAAAGAAACAGAAAATATTAGTAGCACCTGCAGATAGAATAAAGCATGTATTTCCCAAGGCCTACTGTCAGTATATGCATGAAAATATTAAAACGATTATCAAATGACCTCGGATTGACCTAAAATTTTGATAGAAGCATAAATATGTTATCAGAAGACCACTACAAAAAGAACAGTCTAGAAATTCCTCATAGATTTGTATTCGCTCCAGGGTGGGACGAATAAGCCTACAATAATTTGTCAGAAAGCACCCTCTTCAATGTCCTGCTTAGGAAGCTCCAAATGACCTGCAAAGTTGGGGTTAGCTAATTGGGGGTGTTTTGGGAAGACCCAGATGGTCAGATTTCTCCAATTTGGCCTCTAGGACCCAGATTTTGATGATGCCATCTGCAAGTTAGTGAAGGCGAGAAATGACAAAAACCTGGTCAAAATTGCTCAGAATGAAATGAAATTTAAACTGTAACCTATTTAACATATCTAGAATAAAATGCAAAAGAAAAACCAGAGAAATATATCATATATTTCTAATCATCCTGGGGTGGGGCGAATTGGACTGTGATAGTTTGGGGAGCGCCCGGGGGCAGGACGCCCACCGTTTGGGACACTGTTTCGGCACCAATCCACTTGGGATGGGTCCAAAACTGATTATGGGGTGTTGTCGACAAATTTTGTGGATTTTTGTGGCCAAAAATTGGGTTTTGGGTCCGGATTCGTGCTTCCAATAGTCACCCAATAACCTCCCTTTCGAATGAGAGATTAAGGATGTGAAGGCACAAATCGCAAGTAGGTATGTAAATTGGCAGCACTTCGTTGCTCAAATGCTCCTTCTCTCGTATATCTTTTGGGTGAGAAAACTCACCAATTTATAGACCTTAGGGTCTCTCTGTTTGAATTGCGCATGCGAGGGCGCCACTTGAGTTGTTTTCCTATTTTCAGAGAAAAGCTAATTCCCTGATTTAGAATCTCCTTGCATGAGGTTTCTAAAATAAAGACATTCATAACTGAAGTCTCTCTTCTTGAATAAAAGCTATTCCTCGCAATTGCATGGCCTGAAGCCTCAGTTAACTGGCAGAGTTACCGAGGTTTGAATTTTTGCCAGTCAAACTTGCTATTCGCCTCACCCTAGGGCGAATGCTGCTATTCATCCTTGGGTGGGACGAATGCCAGTTTGTATTCGTCCCTGGGTGGGACGAGTAGAGAGCAAGGTGCCAAAAAGGTGCCAAATTGACCTCTGACCTCTAAAACTACTTTTGGAAGTGGTTAGGACCACTGTTTAACCTCTAGGGGCTGCCCTAGGGGCTGTGTGTGTCAATGCGATCAGCGCTTGTTGTCACATAATCGGATTGGTGTTGTTTTGGTGTCTACAGATGCCCCTTTTTGGGAAGCATTGTGCAAGGCGCAACGTCGAGCAAAAATAGATAACCAAAGCACTAATGATTAGGGTTTCTCAAGTAACCTAACCAACTCTTGATGCCCCAAGTATGGAAAGGGCACGCATTCTTGAATCCTTGCTTTTGACGAGCTAAGGAACTTAATTCAAGTGTTAACCTTGTTCGGTGAGGTGTTACTTGAGCTTGGACATTGATCAGTCATGAATAGGCAAAGGGCGCAACCTTTTGTCTATGGGAACCTTGAGTTCATGATTCATGAATGCCAAGTGTTTGATCAGCTTGTGATTATTGCTTGTTTGCTGCCCCAAGCAGGGCGCGATTGTCTTTGTCAATGATCCTTTGAATGCGTGTCATTTCCATGATTGGGTATATTTTTGTTGATTGGTGACTAAGTGTGACTACCCCCTCAAGCGACGAATCGATGAGGGAATGACCGACATGAGAAAAGCGATGAGTCGCTTGACCCAAGATGACTTAGGTAAGGGTGCCTTTAGTTGTTTACCATTGAATGCGAAAGTAGTTTTTGAACATTCTGACCTATTTTTGGTGGGTGTTAACCCTTTTTGTGATGCATTTTGGAGCTGAAAGTGTCAAAAATTTGTCCTCCCATGGAGCGGTCCGGCTATGGTAGCCTTCTTAGGGAGTAGGATAGTGACAATTTGTAACCCCAATATCTATTTTGGATGCCAAGAATGTCAGGCGCAAAAGCGCCTTCGTTCGGCAATGTTATTGCTATTTTTGGATGGGTTTTGACCCGTTTTGGTGACGTCGTTTGGGGATGAAATTCTCAAAAATTCATCTTCCCGTGGAGCGGTCCGGCTATGGTAGCCTTCTTAGGGAATAGGATAGTGAGGATTTGTGACCCCGACATCTATTTTGCATGCCCGAAATGTCAAGTGCAAAAGCACTCTTATCGGACACTTTTAGGGCTTGTTTTTGGTGCATTTTTGTGCATTTTTTTGTTGTTTTGAAATTTTTGCTCTGTATTCATCCCTGGGTGGGATGAATTCCTATTTAGTATTCATCCTAGGGTGGGACGAGCGCTAACCAGAGTGCTCATCCCAAGGGGGAATGAGTACAAACTCAAAAGCCTATTTAAAGGCCAAAACTGAGTTTTGGGCTCATTTGCATTTGTTTTTCTTGGCGATTTGGAGCTCTGAGGAGGAGGAGGTCAATTCTACGAAGCGAAGCACTGCCAAATTTTTCTTGTGACCATGAGTTCACACACCGGATCGAGCGGTAGAGCCGAAGCGATACCAGTGAGTGCCCTTCCTCTTTATTATTTTGTGTTGCAATTGGAAAACCGTAGTTTGCTTATTTCTTATGTTTTTTTTGTTTTTTTTGTTGTTTTAAGGTTAAAAATGAAACCCTAGTCTATCAAAATTAACACTTAGTTTAAAACTTAGTATAACCCTAGTCAAACAAAGATCAAAATTTAGTTGAAAACTGAGCTAAAAAACTTAGTTTAGAACATAACTTAAAACCTCGCTTAACCCGAATTGAACAAAGTTCAAAACTTAGGTGATAAACGTAGGGTAAAACTGAACGTAAAAACGTAGCTCAACCCTAGTTATTTGTTGTTTTTGTGTTTTTAATTTTCCAGTTTAAAGTTAAAAACCCTAGGTCTGAAAAATTATTTTGTGATTTTTTTTTGTTTGTTTTTTAATTGATCAGTTAGAGTTAAAAACCCTAGAACTGACCAATGATTTTTTTAATTTTTTTGTTGTTAATTTATCAGTTAGAGTTAAAAAACCCTAGATCTAAAAAATATTTTTTTTTTATTTATCTTAAATTAAAAACCCTAGATCTAAAAATTAGTTTTTAATTTTTTTTTTTTTATTTAATTAAACCAAATATTTTTTTTTTTTTAAATTAAAACCCTAAATAAAAAATTTTTTTATTTTTTTTGTAATTTTTTTGTTGTTAATTTATCAGTTAGAGTTAAAAACCCTAGATCTCACAAATTAAGGTTTTTAATTTTTTTTTTAATTTTGTTTTTTGTGTTGTACATTTTGATGCATTGTTGTATATTCATTGTTAGTGTTGTACAATTTTTTCATTGTTTTAATGTTTTTATGTTGTTTTCTTTTGCAGGTTGTGAAGAGCCGATATCGGGTGCCTACTATTTTCACTGAAGCACGTGCGGCACTGACTTTGGCTGACTGGGACTGGCTTGACGCCCTTGGGCTCAAGCAGGTGACTCGACTAGAGCCGGTGGTCGGGGATCGAGCCTATCTGATGGCCCTGATCAACCTATGGGATCCCTGGACCAATACCTTCCATATCCCAATAGGGGAGATGATGGTGACCTTGGAGGATGTCTATCGGATTCTTCGGATTCCAATAGATGGACTGCCGATCCGGACGATGCTGCGGGATCAGAGGACAGCAGTATTGATACGCTATTTTGGGCATGGGGAGGAGTTGGGTGTGGAGAGCCCCGTGGAGAGGGCGGAGAGTGACTTCCAGATTGGTGGCATACTGGTTCGATGGTGGCTAGAGAGGGGTGTGTTGGGAGTGAGGCACGCATTACTCATGGGCCTCATTTCCAACATGTTGCTCCCCGACTCTTCGGGTGCGAGGTTCCCGTGGAACCTGCTAGAGGTGGTGTTCAAGTTGGTGGAGTGTCCGATAGATGCATCGATGATTATGAGATGGGGACAGACTCTACTGGCATAGCTCTATGATGAGTTGTACGAGGTCCGCTACCGAAAGCGGAAGGGGATTAGTTGTAGCTACTTGTTGTAGTGTTGGGCTTGGCAGCACATAGCAGTGGAGAGGCCGATAGGGCTGCCCTGGATGACTCGAGCGGAGATGGCAGACCGGGAGATTGGATACGGGGTACTATGGTGGAGGTCGGAGGAGCAGGGATAGAGTCGATGATGGGAAGGTGTCGTAGGGCACTATGTCGATGCCTTCGCTCGGCTTACTCCAAGGGAGGTGTTCTGGCGCCCCTACCGAGACTGTCCAGCCTGGCCTGAGGCTGGAGAGTGGCTCCAATGGGTACGGAGGGGGCGATGGCTGATTGGGTGGCATGGGACTGAGCAGGAGTTCTTCCCATACGATCGGGTGACCCGATAGTTCGAGGTGCACTAGGGGATGCCTGGTGAGCCCGTGGTCTATCGACGTCAGGGGGATGAGAGGACTCTAGACCGGCCAGTCATTGCACCACTTGGTGAGGATTCAGATATAGCTATTGACATCCCAGATGTGGATGACATCGGGGTTACTACCGAGTATGAGCAGTGGTGGACTCTACGATGATGGCGAGGTGAGGGGCCTCTAGGGGGTGTAGCAGGGGATGAGGGTGCAGAGGCACCAGATGAGGGTTGGGGAGTTCCGCATGATGATGCAGACATGGTGGAGGTTGAGGATGTTGGAGGGGATTTTGGGGTACCAGATCAGCCGGAGATGCAGGACGTCCCAGAGCAGTGGGAGCCAGAGCAGGCTGTTGTCCCGAATTCACCTATGCCTCAGGTAGGTTCAGAGGATGTGGAGGCAAGACATGGCACTGAGATAGCATGATTGGAGGACCTACTACAGAGACGATATGAGGAGCTAGGAGAGGCTTTGTAGGAGAGAGATCTCCTATGAACTCAGCTGGCAGAGTGGGAGAATGCATGGGCTGCATCCCACCGGTAGGAGGGGGATACCGATGCTGCACGAGAGAGGGATCTCCTACGGACGTAGCTAGCACAACGTGATGACGTAGTAGCTTACTACCATCGATGGGAGGTAGAGTGGGTTCGACGAGAGGTAGAGTGGGGGTGGGAGATTGGCATCGACATTGGATGGATATGGAGGGAGAGATTATCCACCTTGGTGGGTGGATACCTGAGCCCCTGGAGGTGGCTCTTCACGTCGGATGAGAGACAATGATATTGAGCAGTCAGCATCATCTCATCGTAGGTGGCTAGATGAGGGGGGCACTAGTGGGCATGATGTAGGGGCGAGCAGCAGTCACCCTGAGAGGTCCCATAGGACCCACACCATGGGGGTAGTTCCCGTCGCACCGATCCTACATGATCATGGTGGCCGATGCCCTAGGCTTGGGGGTTTTTGAGTTTTTGGTTTTTGTTGCGAGGTCAGAGGACCGGTTCATTGTAGCCTACAGGCATTTTTTGATGATATATATACAGATGACTCTTTTTTTGGTGTTTATGCACTTTTCATGGTTTGTTTTTATGTACATGTATTTACATTGATGTATGCAAATGCGATTATGAATGCGATGTTTCTAATTTGTATGATGTATGCATATGGAATGAATGAAATGAGTTGTTGATAACTTGTCGATGCACCATAGACTGTGCAAGATTTGACTGACTTGTTGTACTAATGGGATGACTTTGTGGAATGACTTTGCATGTGAAAACTTTGTTTTTGTATTTTGCATATTTTCTGATGGTGATGTACGGAATGAAATGTACCAATTGTTTTAAAATGTAGTTAAGCTTTTCTGAGATTCAGATATTTTAACTAACTAGCCAAGACTGTACATTTATCTCGCAAGACTTTTGAACAAGGTATAAATCTGACTTGAATTTAACCAAGTTATTTCACATCCCTGTGTGTGCAATTGAGTTCGTTTATGTGGTATTTGTCAGGATACCGCCAGTGCCAGATAGGCTATCAACCAAACCTGTACCGAGGATCACCTAATTAGCTCCACTAACTCCATTGTTGTATTTAGTAAGATTAATCCATGGGACAATCTAAGGTACCATAAGCTAGCTCATCCACATGCAAACATTGGTCTACGCACATGCAAAGCTAATGTGACAGACATATCGTCATGCGGTTAGGATACCGCCATTGCCAGGTAGGTTGTCCACCAAACCTGTAATGAGGATCACCTAGATGGTTTTTCAAATGCTGAGAATTCCAGAGATTCAAGTTCAGGTTATGTGTTTGCTCAATGGTTTGGGATACTTGCTCGTATACATAGTGATGAAAATCACTATTTATTTTTCTCTTTGTTTTTCTTTTTGAGCAAGGATTTTGAATAGTGGTGATAACCACTGTTATTTGATTTTGTATTTTGAGCTTTGTAAGGTTGAGCTTGTAAGTTTGTGGCTTATGAATGGCCTTGATCCTGTTGGCCTTGGGGATGACTACCCATCCTGTTCAGGGACGTGTAGTATGAATCCTTACGACTTTGGGAACCAAGGGGATGATGGAGATTATGAAGTAAGGGCATTGATATTTTAGGCCTTGGGGATGACTACCCATCCTGTTCAGGGACGTGTAGTACGAATCCTTACAACTTTGAGACCAAAGGTGAGTGGAGATGGTTGTGATGATGGTTTGTTGGAATTTTGTTTTTGAATGGCGTTGATCCTTTTAGGTCTTGGGGATGACTACCCATCCTTGGCAGGGACGTGTAGTACGAATCCTTACAACTTTGGGGACCAACGATGATTGGGATTTTGGGTAGTGGTGAAAACCACTATTTATTATGGGGAATGGATAGGGAAGAGCTCGTCCTTTTGTCAATTCTCAGCATTCTGGAACCATTCGCACAGGGGGATGAACAGGCTAATCTTTCACCTATGGTACCCTAGACTGCTTTGTAGGTTTCTCTTGCGTTCACACAACTTAGGAATTATTTTATGTGTTTTAACTTGTGTTGGGATGCTACGTAACAAGGCGTGATCCAAGTAAAACTTTCCCATGTAAAATCTATTTAACTATGTACAGTTTTTGGCTAGAAATTTAAAGACAACTGAATGACGAAAACCCTATATACATTAGGAGACAACTAACTAATGCTAAAAATGGTGATGGTGTTATTCTAGATGTATGCATTTATGAAATGGATTTGATGTGGAAAATGATGGAATTGCCAAGTAATGACAGTCTATGGTGCTTTTGACTTGTATGACCTAGCAAATATGCAATGTATGGATGCGATGCCTAATGCAACCTATATTTTTGTATTTTTGATTTTTATGAGTATGCATGGAATTGAAATGCAATTTTTTTTTTTTTTTGATGATTTTATTGTTTTTGTTTGTTTTTGAATATTTATTTTGACCAAGCGGTTATGGTAACCCTTGGAGATTTTGGTGTTGACCAAAGGGTTTATAGATACCTTTGGAGCATTTTGGGTGACCAAGCGATTGTGGAAATCCTTGGAGCTTTTGGGTTGACCAAAGGGTTTATAGATACCTTTGGGGCATTTTGGGATGACCAAGCGATTATGAGAATCCTTGGAGCATTTGGGTTGACCAAAGGGTTTATAGATACCTTTGGGGCATTTAGGGTTGACCAAGCGATTATGAGAATCCTTGGAGCATTTGGGTTGACCAAAGGGTTTATAGATACCTTTGGGGCATTTTGGGTTGACCAAGCGATTGTGAGAATCCTTGGAGCTTTTGGGTTGACCAAAGGGTTTATAGATACCTTTGGGGCATTTTTGGGTTGACCAAGCGATTATGAGAATCCTTGGAGCATTTGGGTTGACCAAAGGGTTTATAGATACCTTTGGGGCATTTTAGGGTTGACCAAGCGATTATGAGAATCCTTGGAGCTTTTGGTTGGACTATGGCTCTCTAGATGTGGAATGGCCTCAAATGACTGATGTTCAAGGGTTCTATTTCCTTGATTCCTTCAAGAGAGGCAAGCCGGTATGTTCCAGGTCCTATTCTACTGTCAATGACATAAGGACCTAACCAGTTTGCCATGAACTTGTCCCTTAGATGGGATGGCAAATTAGAATTCTGTTGGTTCTCTTTTAAGACCAAGTCACCAACCTGAAATTCCCTTAGGTGGACCTTCATGTTGTATGCTTTCTTAAGTCGCTCTTGATAGATACGCAAATGCTCGAGAGCATTGATGCGTCATTCATCGAGCAACGTCAGTTGGTCTAACCGGGCCTACCGCATAGTGTCATCATCGATGAACTCTTGCATTGAAATGCGTAGGGAAGGGATTTCCAACTCAAGAGGCATGACTGCCTCGGAGCCATACACCAACGAAAATGGAGTTGCCCCAGTGGGCATCCGAATGCTAGTGCGATAAGCCCATAGGGCAAGCGGGATCTGAATGTGCCAATCCTTATGATTGTCTATGATGGTATTTTTGAGGATGGCGACTAGCATTTTGTTTGACGCCTCTACTTGCCCATTTGCCTACGGATAATAGGGTGTTGAAAAACTATGCTGAATTTTGTACTTTGTGGTCAAAGCACGCACATCTTTGTTCTTGAATGACGTCCCATTATCCGACAGGATCTTGGATGGAATACCAAAATGACATATGATGTTATGCAAAATAAACTCCGCAATGCGGGATCCAATCGTAGAGGTTAGCGGAATTGCTTCCACCCACTTGGTGAAGTACTCTATGGCCGTTATGATGAACGTGTGATGACCGGACGACGTAGGGGAGATCTTTTCGATTAGATCGAAGCCCCACTACAAAAAAGGCCAAGCCGATTGGATCGGATGCAAGGCCTGAGAAGGTACGTGTGTCAAATTAGCATGGTGTTGACACTTCATGCACTTCTTTACATATGCGCAACAATCTCGCTCTAAATATGGCCAATAATAGCCCATGCGAAGAATGCGCTTTGCGATGGCCATACCGCTGAAGTGGCCACCACATGTACCATCGTGTGCTTGGGTGATCGCCCAAGCGGACTCTTGCTGGTCCAAGCAACGGAGGAGGATTCCTTCATAGCTTCGACGATACAAAATATCTCCTAACAAGACATGTTTTGCCGCTTTCTATTTAAATGATATTTTCATGGCTTGTGTCAATCCAAGTGGGAGGTTACCTAGCTTGAGGTAATCCCTAATGGGTGTGTACCAATCCTGCTGATCAGAAACCTCGATAGTATGAATGACCAATCCCTCTTGAAGTCCATCCCTAGCAAAAGCTGAGTGGGAAAGAACTTGTAAAAATAGCATTGTGTTGCTATTAAGAGGGGTCGGGGAGAACAAGGACCCCTAGTTGGCTCGAGTCAGACAATCATGGATTCGAGAGAACCTATCCTGAGATGGTTCAATCTGGATCAGGTGGATTCCTGGCGTTAGGTCAGAGCTTGCATGCTCCATCATGGATTGTGATAATGTTTTAACCTGAATGGTTGTCATTTCACCAGAAGGGTCTTGCGGGATTAGTGACCCCAAGGAGGCCATAGTATCCGCAAAATGATTCGATGATCGAGGGAGTGCCTCGATGTCATACCATTCAAGTTGTGCCAGGAATTTGTCCACAAGGGCTTTGTAGGCCTACAGAACTAGACATTTACATTGGAATATCCCCTTTACTTGATTGAAAATCAACAACGAATCACCAAAGATGTTTAAACATTTAATGTTCATGGTGATTGTTGTCTGAAGACCTATGAGCAAGGCTTCGTATTCTGCATTGTTGTTGGTGCATGGGAAGTCTAATTTAAATGACAGAGGCATTGGAGCCCCTTGTGGAGTGAAGAATACAATTCCCATGCCACCTCCTTGCTCACATTTAGAACCATCAAAGAATAAGGTCATGTCAGCCTGTGACTCAGGCTCATCAGAATCTGGCGATTCTGAAACATGAAAAACCCCATCATCCGATAGTTCTACGGTTAGAGGCTGATCATCTTCAAGAGGAGCCTCTGCCAGTTGATCGATGATGACTTGACCTTTTATGGATTTCTGTCCAATGAATTCTATGTCAAACTCCATCAACAACATGATCCATTTTACCATGCGGCTACTATGATAAGTATGACTCATCATGTATCGCAATGGATTCTCCTTAGACACAACATACATCGTATTGTTGAGCATGTAGTGGCATAGCTTTTTGGTAGCAAACACCACTGCCAAGCAGAGCTTCTCAACGTATGCATAGTTAAGTTCATAACTGACCAGGGTGCGGCTAAGATAGTAAGTAGCCTATTCTTTGTGTAGTTCATTTTTCTGGGACAGCATGGCGCCCAGTGCCACCTCAATAGCTGAGATGTATAAATAGAATGACACTCCTGGTCTAGGTGGTGCCAATACTGGTGGTGAAGCCAAGTATTGTTTAATGTCATCAAAGGCTGACTGGCACTCGTCATCCCAATGAAATGTTACCCCCTTATGCAATAATTTATTCATGGGTCGACACTTGTCAGATAACTGCGCTATGAAGCGCTTGATCGACGTGACCTTTCCCTGTAGACTCTTGAGCTGCTTGATGGTAGTTGGGGGAAGCATTTCAAGGATTGCCTTGACTTTGTGTGGGTCTACCTCGATTCCTCATTTAGAGACTATGTAACCCAAGAGCTTTCCAGATGTGATGCCAAAGACGCACTTCTTGGGGTTTAGTCCGACCTTATGCTCCATGAGGCGATCGAGGATCTTGCTTAAGTCATCGAGATGATCTGGGCGCAAAAGAGATTTGGCCAACAAATCATCCATGTAATCCTCCAAAGTTTTGTGCATGTAATCATGGAAGATGTACGTCATGGCACGTTGGTAGGTGGCGCCAGCATTTTTAAGGCCAAAAGGCATGACCTTATAACAAAATGTCCCCCAAGGCATTGTGAATGCCATTTTTAGTTGGTCCTCGAGATTGATACGAATTTGATTGTATCCTGAGAAACCATCCATGAGGGAAAGCATTTCATGGCCCGCTGTAGCGTCTACCAATGCATCGATGCTTGGCAAGGGAAAATCATCCTTAGGACTCGCTTTATTTAGATCTCAAAAATTGGTGCATATGCGAATCCTCCCATCGGGCTTCTTGATGGGAACCATGTTAGACAACCATGGCGGGTAATCCATGCAGATGACAAACTGTGCATCCAACAACTTTTGTAGCTCATATTTGACCATTAAGGCCATTGTTGGGTGCATCTTACGTAGTTTTTGCTTTATTGGCTTGATTGTCGGATCAAGCGTTAGATTATGCATGACTAGCTATGGGTCTAGTCCCGGCATGTCTTTGTATGACCATGCAAAAACCTCCTTCTTCTCTTTGAGAAGGGCAATGTAGTCGGCTTGCTCTTCGGGGGATAGACTTACCCCCAGCTTGATGATTTGCAAATTCACTGGATCTGAGCCGATGTCTACGTCAGTCGTCTCCTCGACCGACATGTGGGACCCATCCTCCAACTGGTGTGGAGTTGGGATCAAATGGATATCGTTTGCTAAATTTAGATCATCGTTTGGAACATCAGGTTCCTCTTCAACATGGAAGACATCCTGAGTCTATCCTGGGGTGAAATGGAACATTCCTCTGCAAGGCCAGTACTATGATGGGGATGGTGGTGTGTCAGCATGATCCCAGTCGATAGCATCTAGATCTAGATACAATGACCATGTCGGGTCGGCTGGATCATGGATGGGGGCGGTTAGGTCAATGGAGATCATGTTGATGAAATGATTGTGGTCTCCATTACCATGGGTGTTGTAACTCAGACATCCTAGATGATCTTTGTGCTTCGGATCTGGCTCTATGGGCACTGGCACAAATGGATCAGCCCTATGCACGGAGACGAAGACAGGGTCCACCCTAGGCACTGATGGTTTGATAGGGTCTCCAGGCGGAAGATGCTCTCTGTGTACCTAGAGTGGCGGGTGCAGTAATTGCTATAACTACACTGGGTTGAGGTGCCACCTATGCCTTGGACCTATGTGTAGGTGTTCAAACATGTCATCTATGTCCAAAGGGTATCGTTGTTGCATCTGTCGCATGTGGTTGAGATAGGCCATCTCGGTTTCATCTTTCGAATCACTATCAGAGATCCAAAAGCCTTCGTTGGCTCCAACAGCTGCTTGCGACATATGAGGCTCATCTTGTTCGAGAAAATTAATGTGGTCCCATCGAGGTTGTTCCGCTCTCTATGGGGGGACCTGATTCTCTTGAGGTGGCATATGCTCAAATGGAGCATCCAATGGGAACATTGTCAGGAAGCTTTCCTGATCATCATTCATGGGATATACTTGCGAATGATTGCTATCAGACTCGAAAGGATCCCAAGGTGCTACCTCATACTCCGACTCATCCTCTGAAGACCCTTCTTGGTCTTGTCCATATCCCTCTTGTGGGTGAGTCCTTGAATTTTCTCCCTATTCGACCGAAGGGAAAGGGTTGTTATGGTCAACAAGGTTGGTTGTTAGCAATGGGAGATAATCTCCCAATGTATAGTTTGTGTTAGGATTGGCATATGGATCTGATGCCAACCCATCCTTGTTGCCTATCCCTAGGCCTTGCATGTTCTCCACCAAGATGTCTAGGGGCAAGGGGTGGTTGAACCCTACTCCTGACTTGTCATACGGCATTTGATATCTCGGTTGGCAAAGAACACGCACTCCTTGCTCATACCTACCCAACCCATATCCATGCCAATTGCATTGGCCTAGATATCTTAAAGCAAAATCAAGGTTGGATAGATAGTTGACATCCTCAACAAAGGGCTCTTCATCTTCATCTTCTTGCATACAAATCTCAATGCCATTATCCAGGCCCCCATAAACAAAGTTTGTCTGATTGGGTGGGTAGCCTAAAGGAACCATTGAGCCGATGGGGAGTCGAGGCCTCCCCATGTCTTGCATGGACTCAAGTGTGGGCATTGCTACAATGTTCCTCACTAGATACTCCCCTAGGCCCATGCTAGCCATTTCAACGGTGACCGTTGGTGGTTGAGGGGAAGCGAATGGGAGTCCTTCCTGAGTCCACTCCATGTGGGGTGAACTAGGCATCTCGACTTCCATTCTGCTAGGCATCTCTTCTATCGAGATGGTTGAGACTAGAGGTGGTTCCTCTTCTAAGGGTTTCTTTCCCTTGTCCTTGGATGTGGCCACCGTAGGTGGCATCATTGTGGAAGGACTAGCGGAAGAAGATGGACCCGATTGAGGACTCGATGGATTAATCACTGGAGATGCCTACGGAATCGGACCCTGTTGAGATGGATTCAACTAAAAATCCAAATGTGTTGATGGAAGAGTCGATTGCGGCATGAATTGCATTGTATTGCAGTATTTGAAGGGCTCCAAGTCTACCGAGACTACATGCACCTATCCTTCAAATGTATACTTTAGGCACTGATGAGCTATTGAAGGGACACACTTCATGTCCCGAATCCAAGGCCGGCCCAACAAGATATTATAAGCCATCTCACCTTCCAAGATGTGGCACAATGTATGAATAGTCTTTTGTCCCACTTGGATAGGTAGGACAATTGTGCCAACTGTCGAGCAGATTGCATCATTGAATGCTCGCAGTGTGTAAGTGGAGGCCACGATGTGAGATGCTGGCAACTTCAAATGTTTTAGTGCTGCTGTAGTGATGATATTATTGGATGAGCCAGTGTCCACCAACACTCTCTTATACGGAATCCCGTTGACCCGTGCAATAACGTGCAGGGGTGGATCCGCCACATCACCGATCACTATTTTCAATTCATCTTCTCTAAAGGTGATGACTGGTTCTGTACATTGTTTTACATGTCCCACAAAATTGTTGAAAGAGTTTGCTTCATGGGGCTGTAGCTCGATTGCTTTTAAAATCTCCATTAGAGCCTCCCGATGGGGCGCTGATTGTTGAATTAGCTCGTATATGGAGAGCCTAGCCGACGTGGTCCTTAGACTTTGGGTAAGTCTAGTTCGAATCATGGCCACTGGTCTAGGCGGGGGAAGTTGCGTAGGGTGTTGTTGAGCTTGTGACGTCGATGGAACCTCTCTTGTGGTTGCTATGGGCATAGCTCCTGGGTACTTCTTGTTCCTAGTCACTATGCTTATCATCCCCACATATCCCTGCATAGGGCAATTCTATTGCACCTCATTAACTTGAAGAGGTTTTTCCTATGCCTCATGGGTAGGCAAGGGGTCTCTGAATACTCCCATATGTTGGTTGTTTGGCGCTACGGGGTTGTCCACCGCCAATGTCTTGTTGTCAATGAGATCTTGTACCAAACCTTTGAACTTCCAACATGCATTAAGATCATGTCCCTTACGCCTGTGGAACCTATAGTACAAGTCCTCTCGATACCCCTTAGGCTTCGGTGCATTGGGATCTATAGTTTGAATCTCTGGAAGGTTGATCAAATTCGCCATTGACAAGCGGTCAAACAGAGAGTCCCTGGACTCTGTGTAAGGAGTAAATTGTCGCCTAGGGTGACGCTACTGATTTTGCTCCTGCCTTTGGTTTTCTCTCTCATAGTTGTTAGGAGGCACCGCCTGATAGTTAGCCTTTTGAGGTTGTGTTGCTTGTGCAGGCTTAGGGACGTTGATGGCAACCTGATTAACCACAGCAGGTTTCGGTTGCGTGGTCCCTAGTTTAGTGTTCTTTGTCCATTCTTTCTTCTTAGGTTTGGCGATCTCGCCATCCTATATCTTAATCTCCTCAATGACTCTGGCTTGTGCCAGAGCTTCCTCTAAACTGGCATATTGTTGTAGCTGCAATAGCATGGAGATTGATCTCAAACAGATTTTTGAGAACATTTGGGTCAGATCTGACATGGGAGGGAGGTAAGGCAGCTTCGAAAGCAACGTCCTCCACCGGTTCCCGTATGCCACCATGGTCTCTTCCTCATACTGCTTGAGGCTAGCTAGGTCACTTAATGATGCCTTTTTCTTAGTGTTGAAGGTGAAGCGTTCGAGGAACGCGTCCACTAGCTGATCCAAGTTACTGATGCTATGTTTTGGTAATTGGGTGAACCAATCCGAGGCAGGGCCTACGAATGTGGTTATAAATGTTCTTAATAACAAAGCATCATTGTCCTGAATACCAAAGCACTGGCTCAAGAATCTAGTCACATGCTCTTGGGCATCCTCCTCCCCTCTAAAGAGTGCCAACTAGGGCAGCTTAAAGTGTTTCGGGTATGGAGGTGTCGACACTGATGGATGCACAGGATGACTATGGAGTTGGCATAAAGTGGGCTTTTGGGGCCCAGAAGTCTTGATCTCCATAGACTCTAAGCGCTCTAGCAACGCTTTATATGCATCAGAGGATTTAATTTCTTCCTCCTTAGTTTGCTCCCATTGTGGGTTGCGGGGAACTTGAGGCCTATTGAGAGGTAGCTGGATAGCACCCCCTCTGCCTTGATAGAGCATTTCAGCCCGCTCTTCTTCTTGTTCATACTCCTCATAAGCTTCTTGAGGAGTGCCTAGCCGAGACCTATACACATGGGTGGGTGCCCGCGGAGGGTGCCCATCATTGTTTTGGGGAGTGGCCTCCCGCTCAGGTCTAGGAGGTCTCGGAGGCAATACTTGATAAGGTCACGTGGACCTCTCTCGTACCAAGGGGTTATGCCTCTCATACACTTCTACTTTATGTGCACGAGGGATTGGAACCTTCGCAGGCACATTGTTATGAAGCAATTCGGTTGTCTGACGCTGAATGCGCTCTTTGTTAAGCCGACAAAGATGCTCTAACTATTCTTGATCTTGCCTAAGCTGCATGATTTGCGCTTGGTGGGTGGCATGTTTGGCAAATGCCAAGTCACTTTGTTCCATCGTCTCTTGTTTAGGAAGCCTAGATGCCTCTCCTACATGTCTATCTCGGTCGTGGTGATCCGAGACCTCTATGGGTTGCTTTCCTCTATCGAGGTTAGCTGCATTAACCTGAGGCTGTAGCCTCAATGGGTGATCCTGATACATGGCAGGTGTGGAGGTACATCACTCCCATGCTGTGTACTACTCTTGAGGAACGTGGTAATCTTCCTCATCCTCTCTTTCATATGGATAAAAGGTGCGGGCAGAATTGTCTTGCCCTATCTAGAAAGCTTGATACTCTGGATACTGTCTAGTGTTTCTAACAGTAATGCGGGGTAGAGGAGGGATGACGAAATCCTATGGCCCCTCCATCTAGACCCTCTGTTGCTCTAGCACTTCATCACTAGGCCACCCATAATGGGCTTCTAAGGGAGGTCTCCTATCTACGTTGAGTGCTACGTGTAGGTTCTCTTCTTGAAAGGACCTATGCTGAGTGGGGGTGCCCCTCAAAGAGGTGCCTCTATAGTCCTGTTCTATTATGGCATGATGTGGACTATCTTGTGTGTCAAGCCACCAAGGCGGGATGACCAAGTCCTCAGGACTATATCGGAGGTGACTTGTCCCCCTTGGTGCACTTTCTGCAGTGCTTGCCCGTGATTGGGCTCGGCTACGAGTGAACACCATGGTGATGTGCTCCTAAAGACGAGTAGATTTTTATCTTTTTTAGGATTTTTTATGCTACACTTAAACAAAAAGGAAACACACAATCAATGCAGTGGTTATCTCGTTTAAAGATTTTAAAAGTGTGCCCTAAAATCTGGTTTAGTGTGTTTTGATGTTGTTTTGAAAGATTTTTGAAAGAACGTTTAAATGCAAAATGAGGGCTCTTATGACTCCCAAAAAAATGGTCGCCCCTTCGATATACCATTGCCAGACCGATATACCAACCTCTCTATATACCCGCCCTTACGTGAGGGAAACTATTGGTACGTGAGAGCAGATGGTACGTGGAACATAGGCGGTACGGAAGGGGGATCACTCTGTTTATGACACCTACCATAGAAGACTTATCCTCATGCACTGGGAATCACCCCAGCTACACTTGGTCAGCTTTCATCAGGATTTACGTCTAGCAACAGTCACGATCGGGGTAATGTATGCAATATCTCAAGCCAAAGTGATGATGGAATCCACCTTTGGTCTTGCTCAAGGGTTGGGGTTTTACGACCAACTCCTTGTTGTTTCAGTTACCACGTGGTGTGTGGGGTTCTTTTTAAGTTGCATAAATGAAGCAAACAAGCATTCAAACTCTCCTATGCAAGCAAATAACCAGAGAACATAAAGCAAAGAATTGACAAAAGGTGTTTAAGACCTCTACCTCTTCTCTGCCCAAATCGGATGTCTCTGAATTTCTGCTCTCGAAATAGTCCAGCGTTGGAAAACTTGGTACCTGTAAGCAAAAGAACAAGCAACTTTAATCAGAAATTTAATCTTAAAAATCAAGGGACAGAGGTCCCACCGTGATCGCCACTGAAAGCACGAGGATACGGAAACAAAAAGGAATATGCTGAATACGATGTGTGTAAAACCAAACTTGACGCTAAAAGCCTATGTATTGAAAGATGCATAAAAAGAAAGAACATAGACGAATGGACACAAGATAAAAGCAATATGAAATATGGTAATATCTTTATTGATACGCTTTTTAAGTTGTGTTACAATACGTCTCCTTCCTTTTTAGGGGATAGGAGCGTCAAATATGTTTCTTATCACAACATCCATGGATAGCAATCCTTCTTCCGCGTGCCCACATGTAAGATGGGCGGACCAAAACGTCGCCGCCACTTGTGTATATGATTTTTTATTCCTTCCTTCTCCTCTGATGTTAGAAACCTGCGTTCAAAGAAACAGAAAATATTAGTAGCACCTGCGGATAGAATAAAGCATGTATTTCCCAAGGCCTACTGTCAGTATATGCATGAAAATATTAAAACGATAATCAAATGACCTCGGATTGACCTAAAATTTTGATAGAAGCATAAATATGTTATCATAAGACCACTGCAAAAAGAACAGTCTAGAAATTCCTCACAGATTTGTATTCGCTCCAGGGTGGGACGAATAGGCCTACAACAATTTGTCAGAAAGCACCCTCTTCAATGTCCTGCTTAGGAAGCTCCAAATGACCTGCAAAGTTGGGGTTAGCTAATTGGGGGTGTTTTGGGAAGACCCAGATGGTCATATTTCTCCAATTTGGCCTCTAGGACCCATATTTTGCTGGTGCCATCTGCAAGTTAGTGAAGGCGGGAAATGACAAAAACCTGGTCAAAATTGCTCAGAATGAAATGAAATTTAAACTGTAACCTATTTAACATATCTAGAATAAAATGCAAAATAAAAATCAGAGAAATATATCACATATTTCTAATCATCCCGGGGTGGGGCGAATTGGACTGTGATAGTTTGGGGAGCGCCCGAGGGCAGGACGCCCACCGTTTGGGACACTGTTTCGGCACCAATCCACTTGGGATGGGTCCAAAACTGATTATGGGGTGTTTTCGACAAATTTTGTGGATTTTTGTGGCCAAAAATTAGGTTTTGGGTCCGGATTCGTGCTTCCAATAGTCACCCAATAACCTCCCTTTCGAATGAGAGATTAAGGATGTGAAGGCACAAATCGCAAGTAGGTATGTAAATTGGCAGCACTTCATTGCTCAAATGCTCCTTCTCTGTATATATTTTGGGTGAGAAAACTCACCAATTTATAGACCTTAGGGTCTCTCTGTTTGAATTGCGCATGCGAGGGCGCCACTTGAGTTGTTTTCCTATTTTCAGAGAAAAGCTAATTCCCTGATTTAGAATCTCCTTGCATGAGGTTTCTAAAATAAAGACATTCATGACTGAAGTCTCTCTTCTTGAATAAAAGCTATTCCTCGCAATTGCATGGCCTGAAGCCTCAGTTAACTGGCGGAGTTACCGAGGTTTGACTTTTTGCCAATCAAACTTGCTATTCGCCTCACCCTGGGGCGAATGCTGCTATTCGTCCCTGGGTGGGATGAATGCCAGTTTGTATTCATCCCTGGGTGGGACGAGTAGAGAGCAAGGTGCCAAAAAGGTGCCAAATTGACCTCTGACCTCTAAAACTACTTTTGGAAGTGGTTAGGACCACTTTTTAACCTCTGGGGGCTGCCCTAGGGGCTGTGTGTGTCAATGCGATCAGCGCTTGTTGTCACATAATCGGATTGGTGCTGTTTTGGTGTCTACCTATCCAAACCAAATGACCCTTTTTTTTGTGTGTTCATAATTTTTACCCATAGGATTATACATATTTATTTGACGTATTTAGGCCATAAATTCATCAAAGAGGAGAGAAAATGTAGACATGGAAAATCGACCTATTAAAATAATTTAATCTTTCCTTAAATCCTTAGGAAGCCACCCAAACTTTCCAAGTGCAAATTTGAGACATTTTTCCCCTCTTCCTTTTTCATTTTTCCCTAGCCTTACTAAATTCACACCCAGTACATATGGGCCATGAATTTGGCTTTTCAAATTTATGCCTTGTAATTACTAGGCATGAATTTAGCCTTCTAGAGATTTTTCTCTAAAAAACCCCACTCCTTATCGGTCCATTTTAGTGTCAGCCATTGCCCCTAGTGAATATTAATTTTCGCACCTTGTAGCTCTTTGAACCTCTTATAAATAGAGGATTGGATCCTATCTTTTGCACCCAATAAATATTTTTGGAGAATCCTGGAACATAACTTGCTCATTGTTCACTAACAAGTTCTCTTCTATTGTGGGAATGTTGTTTTACTATTTTCTACTTTGGTTTTGGCTACTCTTTGGGATTATATGGAGTCTTTATCATTGTAGATGTCTACCATTATAGGTTACTTCCTTCATCTTCTCAATTCTCCTTGATTCCTCCATCAACTAACTAGGTTCTTTACTTGCATTATTATTCATTAACTTTATTTTTCATTGTTTTGCATCATATTCTTTGATGTTTTGGGACCCAAAAAGTGCATATAAACCAAATTCATGTCCTACCTATATAGGGTGTGAATTTGGCAAGAAAAATATGTGCTACCTAATTAGAGGGTGTAAATTTTATCAATTGGGGCTTGAGGATAATATTTTGCTTCCCAAAATCCTAGTTCGCTACTTATATTTTAACTTTTAGTCACTTGCATTCTATTTCATTTCCTTTCACTATTGCATATCCATTTCATCTTCGTTATGCTTATTCCAAAGGTCAAAGATGATTTTATTTTTAAATGGATAGCTAAAAGGACCAAGGGGGCTTTATTTTTGTTCCTCCAAGCTCAGTCATATAGCGGCCTAAGTAGATGCCCAAATGCTGATAAATTTTTCTAGGGTTTTGTAAGTTGTTTCATAGGTACAAGTTGTTTGGATATTTTGGATGCAAGTAGATGCCCCAGTAGATTTTTAGGTTTTTTGGTGACTTTATTTATTCTTTTTAGTTTTATATTTTGATCATAAAAGAAAAATAAAATACTTGATCTTTTATTTCTAGGAATTTGAAAGAATAAAAGCATATAGTTTGCATCCTAGGGTTAAATTTTTTTGTGCATTCTCTAAAAACCTTACTCAAAAGAAAGATATTTTTTTATTGCAAGTTAGGGTTTTAGTTATCATTGAAAATCAAGAATCATTCTAGGGTTAGTTTCTTGTCTTCTTGCATCTTTGTTTATCTTGCATTGTTCTTTCATTTCCATAGCTTAGATTTTAGAAAGGCCAAACATAGGTGTTTTATCAATATATTACATCAAACATATCCACCCTAGACTTGGTCAATTCCTTAAACCATTTCTGGTGAAACCTTCAATCCCCAATATCCCAATTGTAGAGAATATAACCACGGTCACCTCGACTCCCAATAGATCCAACCAAGAATTGTATGCGAAAGGGAATTTTTCTCCCTCTACACTTTAATTAAAAATAAATATTATTCTAAGAATAAATAAAAAAATAGCATATATTTTTCTTTGATTAAATTATAATAGCAAACTCGTATAACCAATACTAATAGTTGTAAATATTATAGGGTATTTAAAAAAATATCTATGCTTACTAAATTAGTAGCCTAGCTTACGTTTAAATGAAAAATATTTTAATGTAAAATAAGAATTACAAGATAATTGAAAACAATAATAATAATATTTAAATATTTAATAAGAAAAATCATAAAATTAAACCTTATGAGTGCTTGCATGGTCAGCCTCACCTAGCCACACCACATTTCAATAGGAGAAATTAGCCCCTTTCATTTTTTGTGGTCTCCTTCTAGGTCTCTCTCATATTTTGGTGATTTCCATATTATGGCCTCCAACCCTAACAAGCTGACAATTGATGATGGTATCATTGGCATGGGCGCATGTGTATATTGTAATCATAGGTGGTTTTCATTATTATTAAGCTAAACAATATATTTCTTATGAGAAATATTAAGAGTCTTATCTCCTGTAAATTTAAGAATATGAAGAATTAGTTGAAGTTGAAATATTGAGAGTCTCTTGTGAAAGTTATTAATAAGGATAACATGTGAGGAAGAGAAGTATTATAAATTATAGCACATTATTTTGTATTATAAGGTATTGTAATCTTGTTATCAAAGTGAATATATTGAGTTCATTTTATGAGTTGAATATATATGATGAATTCAAATATATTGTGAGAATTATTTGAACATTATACTAATTATATAGTATTGGATTAAGATCAATTGCTAATAGTGGTATTAGAGCCACATTGAGAGTGCACAGTGAGAGAGACATAGGAGTGCCATGATAAGTAGGAACCCAATTAGGTGATAGATGTTGCTGGAAGAAGTTATATTCATGAGAAAAAACATAGAGAGAAAGAACCCAAATGGTTTATAAACATCATTGGAAGAAGTTATAATTGTCAGCATAAGACTTTCAAGTTATATTGTTGTTTAGAGAGCAACATAGAAAGAAACACCCAAGTTCAAGTTTATCTAGTTGAATACAGTGTTATAAATTGTAGGAGGATAGACAGATAATCAAAGACATTACTTTGTTAACAATAAAAGGAGAGAAATTTTTTAATAAAATAAGCTTGAAGAAAGTAGCTTATAAGAAGAAAGGATAGAAGAAGTTTAATATAACAAAATTGAAGAGAGCAACTTGTAAAAATAAATAATACAAGAGCAATGCCAGTAATATGAAGAAATCCATGCGAAGAGAGGAAAGAGCTATAGGAAGATAGAAGCCATGAAGAAAAAATGCAAGTAGGCCTAGTAAGGGAGGATATCCTACAAAATAAATGTTGCAAAAGCAACATTTTTTCTAGAAGATACAAACCCAAAAATAATAAAGAGAGCATAATATCATGATGAGAATGTGTGCATGCATACATATTTAAAGTAAAATTAAATACTAAGTGATTTCTAAAAGATGTAAAAATTGTGGACATGATTTCATGTTGCAATAAGTGCAAATAAGTTTTGGTAGAATAGAGCACAAAAAAGTTTGGTTAATTAAATGTTGGAGCATGGGATAATTTGAAGAACTGAACGTGAAAGTGTTATATTAACAATTATGTGAAGCATTGAGAAAGTGAGGAACAAGTTGAATAGAACATAAAGTTGGAGAAGAGGTAAAGGATTAACAGACTAGAGAAGGTAGAGCATTGAAGAACTAGAGTGAATGAAGAAAGCAATAAATAAAGTAGACTTAAATAGTTGGAAATAATAGAATATAGAAGTAGAAATTCAAAGAATAATAGCCTAAGTTGTAAATGCACTAGTGAAAGTATATGCTACCTAAGAGATAAGAAGGAGAAAAACCTTCCTAGAAAAATACAAGAAAAACTATATGAGCATTGGATGTTGACGAAATATTAAACGTAGAGTCTACTATTATATCCAACATATTGACCATATATGAGAATATCAAAGGTTAGATAGTAGCACAAGAGTAGATGTGCACCATCATGTTGGAAATTTTGAGTCCTTAAGCTAAAATGTTGTCATTAATGTCAAAAGGATCTATGATGGCATGCACTATGTTTTGTGAAAAGTGCAAGGAAAGTCTTTTTGTGAAAACCAAGGAAAGAAAAATAAAAGGTTTTATTTAAAACCATGGATGGTAGATTTGAAATGGATTTTTCTTAAAACCCAATTTGGCTTTTCGTTTCATCGAAAAAGGTGCCTCGGTGATGGAGATATTTAATTTTAAATATTTAGTTTAAATTTTAAATTATTTAAAATTTTAATTTTAATTTTAAAATTAAAATAAAAGTAATCCACCGATGTCGTCGAATATGAGGGAGAAGACTATATAAAAGGATGACTAAGGTTTATTATTCCTCATCCTTGCTCTTGTGGTTAATGCAATTATTGAAAAGCGAAAAAATCTTGTGTGAAAAACATTTAAAGGCAGAGGGAGTGAATAAATAGAGGTATGATCAGATTCCAAGACATCATGGGCAGTGTGGCCTATTGGCAACTCGAGCAGTGCAAAGACATTGGGAGGCAAGTGGTTGAGTGTTCGAATTGCGTGCACTTCATTGTTTTTGGTAAAGGAGAATTTTATTTTGTGTTGGCTATTGCATGGAGGATAAAGGAGAGTTAGGCGTTGTTGGTATTGTGTGGAGTGTTAGCTCACGTGGTGTGCAAGCGTCCATTAGGACGCAGGAGCCATAGGATTCAGGTTCGAATCCTGCGAACTCCCTTTTGCTGTGTAAAATGGAAATAGTGGGCTGGTTGTGGTTTTTTATGCACATGCTACCAAGGTTTATATGTTGTGTTTGATATTCTGAAATTCGTGCCAAGATATGCATTAAAATTGTAAAAGAAAATTAAAATAAATTTTTATTTTTTTGGGTGCTAAAAGTTAGTTTAAAATCTATACATAATTTTTATAGTAAAAGTGGTTTTTGGAGAGATAAGTAGGTAGGCATAGATTTTAATTTCTTTAGGGTATATGTGGTTTGAGGAATAATAAGGATTATTACTTATTTGGAACATTGTTGAGATGTTATTTGGAGAGTGTTTTTAATTATTAAAATATTCTTGAGAAAAATATTTTTCTTGAGGGTTATTGAATATATCTTTGGTGGATGTGATTATTGAGTTGAAGTAAAAGGTGTAAATTGAGTTATGCTTTATTTTGTGATTATTATTTTAAGTCCACTAACCCTCATTGATGTTGGAAAGGAAAGTTGTGTTGAGTGTGGCAGATTTTGTGGATAACTTCTTGGCATTAATAAGGTATGGGAAATATTCTCTATTGATTGTTTATGGTGGTTGATTTCTAAAATATCATTGGAGATAAAAGGATTTATTGTGGTTTCCTTTTCAAAAGTGTTGGTTTAAATGCTTCAAGGTTTTCTAGTTTGAGTGTTGTGATTAAACCTTGTTTTATAAGCATTGTTGTTGAAGCCCATTGGTTGAGAAAAGAACTTGAACTTGAGTTAGAAAAGAACATGAGTATCATTGTTATGTGATATTTGTGGTTGAGCATTGTTGGAAACATTTTGAGTTGATTTATTCATGCTTGGACTAGGGTTTGTGAGAAAGAGTTGTTCCTAGAGGTGATTGGTTGAGTAGAGTTGTTTGAGCCTAGTCAAGTGAATGTGTGAAGTGGTTGTTCAAGTTCCATAAAACAAACTATTCTATATTTTGATTTGATTTGAGATTGATTTGAGAAAGAAATTGAATTTGTGAATAGAACATACTGAGTATATAACAATTCTCTTTATGCTTCTATAATATTGAGCTAAGTTGAGATTGATTTGAGTTGATATTAATTTGAGTTGAGATTGGTATTTGAGTATAGACCATATTTAGTCTCTAACAATTCTCTTTATCCTTCTATGAGGTTGAATTGATATATTGATTGAGCATTGAGTTTAGAACATATTAAGTCTCTAACAATTATCTTTATGATTCTATGAGATTGGACAAGTTCTGTGTGAGCTTGTTAAGCTGATTTGAGGTAAGTCTTTGAGAAGGCTTGTGGACTAATTTTGAGTAAGATTTTGTGAAAGCTTGCTATGCATATTTGAGAAAGTCCTAGAGAGGACTTATTGATCATATTTGATAAGGTTCTGAGTGAACCTATTGAGAAGTTTTGAGCAGGTTCTGAGTGAACCTATTGAGCAGATTTGAGCAGGTTTTGAGTGAACCTATTGAGTAGATTTGAGAAGTTTTTGAGTGAACCTATTGACAGATCTTTGGAGGTGACATAGTACAGAGTATAGAGTCTTAATGGATAGATATCCAACATCCAAGATAATTGAAAACTGATCTGAGTGAGGAGTCTTCAAGTGGAGAGAGATCCACAAGTCAGAGCAACAGAGAGATAGGGTCTTCTAGAATATCACTAGCCAGATCAGAAGGAAAAATAGTTCTCCTGTGTAAGAGATCCATGAAATTGAGATTAGGGGATCAACATCTCCTTTGGATAGAGGTCCATAAATATTTTAATTGGGAATGATTCCCAAGATATTATTTGAGAAATATTTAGAAGAAATATTTTCTGTGGACGTAGCCCACATTGGGTGAACCACGTTAAAATGATGTCTCTCATGTGTGTGATGCTTTGTGTGATGTTTACTGCTTTATTAATACTGATGTTACTATTTGGGGAAATTTTTTATATTATACTGTTCACTTCCACTCTCATTATAAGCACATGTTCTTCACATAATACAATGCATATATCCCATTGAATTGGACAATAGGAGGTTGTAAATATTTATCATTTTGTCACTAGCATGAGTGTTGAAGAATATATTATTTAAAGGGATTAACAAAATTTTTTTTTTGATAATTTAGTTATTTACATTATCAATGCACATGGTAGGATAGAAAATAATGATTCAAAAAAAGAAACTTTGATGTTTGAGAAGAATTAGCTCTCAACAATTACGATGTTTGGTGTTGAGGAGATTTTTGAGGATAAGAATGTAAAGAGGAGGAAGAGAGGAAGTGAAAAATGAGATAGGGTACCAAAGTGTTATGGAAAAGTTTTGAGAGCATATATTTAATCATTCCCACATATTGGAGGAACATCTAGTTATGTTTATGAATGGGGAAGTGTTGGTCTATCAAAATTGAGTGCAACCAATTTTGTAAAAGAGATAAACAAATAACATGATTCAAGCCACATAATTATAATAGCAACAAAATATGGGGTTGAGTTGAATCTACCACTATATTACCATTATTACCTCAAAATATACCTTTTGAGACACATTCTAGAACTAGAGATTGATAACATACCAAATAATGTAATACAAGGGGGAGTTGGAGTTTATTACATTATTTGGTGCATTGCAAAGTACCTTGTAAATATTTTGTAAATAGTTGGAGTCTAGAGTCTTGTGAATATTTTTATTTAGTACTAATTAGGTGGTTTTGATTATTAGAGAGGTAATAAATATATTTCTCTTATGATAAATATTAAGAGTTTTATCTCCTATAGGTTTGAGGATATGAAGAGTTAGTTGAAGTTTAAATGTCAAGTATTTTGTAAAAGTTATTAATAATAGTAACATTTGAGGAAGAGAAGCATTATAAATTATAAAATATTATTTTTTATTGTAAGGTATTGCAAAATCGCTATCAAAGTGAATATATATGTAGAGAGATAAAATTGCACACCGGTGTACGATTATTAAAGTTGGATCCATAGGAAAGCCTTGAAGTTATTGTGGTGGCCATTATAACTCTACACTTGGTGTAAAGGAGGAAAGGGTTCACTAGGAACAATGTAAGTAATTGCTCAATGTATGAGGTGGAATGTGATTGGATATATTCAATTAAGAATACACCTATGTTTGGCCTTTCTATACTAAGATATGAAAATGAAAGAACAATATAAGATACAAGATGCAAGAATACAAGAGTTAAGCATGATATGATTCTTTGATTCAATTATATCTAATCCTAGGTTCCAAAATAAAACTTTTTGAGAAAGGATTCAAGAGAATGCATAGACAAAAGAGAATGCACGAAAAAATCCTTAGATGCATGCTATATGTTTTTATTTATTCAATACCTATGGAACTTTATCAAATATATATACTTCACTTATGATCAAGGTCTTCCACAAAAGTGGGCAAAAAGAAAATAACAAACAAAATAAATATCTATTAAGGAACTTATCTTATCAAATGGTTGATCTAAGATATTTATTTCATCCAGAATATCAAATAGCTTCAATCCTACAAAATAGCTTCACAAACCCTAGAAAATTTTATCAACATTTGGGGGCCTACTTAGGTTTCTATATAGCTAATCTTGGAGGCACAGAAGTCAATCCCCCTTGGTCCTTTCAGATAAATATTTGAAAGTAAATAAATATTTGACCTTTGAAACATGCAAAAACAAATATAAATAGATATGCAACAATAGTATGAAATGCATCTAAGATGGACACAACAAAAAGCTTCAAGATGGGATGCACATTAGGGTTTCAAGTGTAAATCTTACCCTCAAAACCTTAATTTTACTAAATTCAAGTGTTCTAACTAGGAGGAATGAATCTAGTTGATAAAATTCATGCCCTACATGGGGAGGACATGAATTTTGTTTAGATTCCCTTTATGGGGCTTAAACAATAAAAAATAGAGTGAGAAAATCATAAAATAATATTCTAAATGTGTTAAAAAAAAATACAAGACCTAATGAGCTTATGAAGAAATATAAAAGCAATGAATATGTGGAATAATCACTCCAAAAATATTGATATATCAAATCACCAAGACTTCTCCACTCAATCCCCAATGGTAGCAATCACCAAGCAACATAAAAACCAAAAACAATTACAACATAAATCCACTTTAAAGCATGAGTAAATGAGTGATTTTTACCAATAAATATTATCGTCAAATTATCTAGGAGAAAGGAAGGAATACAAACCCTTATTTATAAGAGGTTTAGAGGGCAAAACATGTAATAAAATGAAATTTCATTTTTGTCAAGGCCGATCCAAAAATGGGTCAATAGGGTGAGGGATTTAAGTGAGAAAACCCCTAAAAAGCTAAATACATACCCCTGATGAGCACCAAAAAGAAAAATTGCTTTCTTATTGCTTTGCAGGAAATCATGAACCGCATGCAAGTTGCAGGCATCTTGAGAGCCAGGGCCTAACAGGAATGGATTCATGACTCCTATTTTCTCGCTTTCATGTGTGCAGGTAATCATGCTCTCTGAATGCAATCTGAAGGCATCCTAAGAGCTAGGGCCTCAGGCATAGGCATGATTCCTATTTTCTAATTTTTGTGTATATAGTTTCATAGGACATGGTCGTGAACAAAATATTTAGGCATAGTCGGCTTAAACTAGGTCTAACATATGTGATATCCTGTGCCCTACAATTAGGAGTGCGACAAATCAGAAAAGGCATTTACTTCCCACCAGGAAGAGATTTCCTACAATCAGCCCAGTACGGTAGTGCCTTTTTCCATTTGGAGGAAGGCACCAATAAGTAATTTTCTTCTCCCTTGGATGGAGGTGCCTATTGTTTAGTGTGGGACCTGATGTGTGGAGGGCTAAAGACCTATTGCATAGAGGGACATGCTACTGGTGACAAGGGTGTCACCAATTTAAATGGGGAAGAATATATATATTATGGCTACGATGTTGGATTTGCTAAACCCACACCTACAAAAGAAGGAAGAATAGCAATGGTTAATGGTGTGGAGGAAAAATTAAGCCATAGAGAATAAATAAATAAAATCTATAGGAGCACCAACGTGAAGACGTCTTACACCACCAACATTATATACATCAGGTTCTACGAAATTCACCCGGGTATGTATTGATTTTTTTGTTAATTATGTGTATAGTTATTTTAAAAATCATTTTCATGCTAATATCAGTAGATGCCCTTGTAAAATATTTTTGTTGAATTCTCCAAGCCACATGATGTCTCAAATAAAAAATATATATATTATTTACCCCAAGAGCAATTGAAAAAAAAGAGAGAAAAAAAATTAAGTGATGGCATTCATGTGAATAGATTTGGCACTATTTTATTTACTGCATCATGAGAAATTTGTAATGTGGAGCACCAAAGAAAATATTTTAAATGGTTGATTTCAAACACTTGGACTCCAACGGGTTTGCAATCTGCTGGTAACATGTACCCAAATCAGTGCAATATAGTACTCAATGGAAAAAGTAGCAGTGCACGATGAAAAAATATATAGCAATGCTGAATGAAAAAAGAAAAGAAAAACACAGTGCTGAATAAAAAAGCAGTGCTAAGTAAAAAACATAGCAGTGCTGAAAGAAAAATAGCAGTGCTAAACGACGGAGAAAACGAGATGTTGAAGGCCATTGAAAAAAAAAAGAAAATAAAAAGAAAATAAAATAAAATAAAAAATATATATTATTATCCCATGGGTTGTTATCACGATAACATGGCAATCTTTTAGGCATGGTCAGCCTATGAGAGGGATAACTTAAAATTTTGGTTCCACGAGAGCGTGGCATATGTTAGGCATGGGGGGATTATGAGCACCAAAAATACTCATTTTATATACACTATTAAGGGCATAATTGCTGGGTTAATTAGCATGTGAGATGTATTTTTATATAACTTATGCATATAATTGATAGAAAATCTAGTATTATGCTTAATTGGTGTTTTTAGTGGAAATTATGTATAAATGCAAGTGTTGGTACTAATCTGGTGTTTTCCAGTCTACACCCACTTGGACCTAGAATACTTCTGCTTTCAGAGACTAAGGCATGAGAGTAGGCACCTTCCTGATGGAGAAGGCACCCAAAAAAAGTAGGCACATTCCTTATAAAGAAGGTGCCCAACAGAAATATGTGCCTTCCTTATGAAGAAGATGCCCAAAAAAAGTAGGTGCCTTCCTCATGAATAAGGCGCCTCCACGCCTCCATACTTTGCAAAGATTTACCAAGTCAGCTTTTACTGATTGACCAATGGGCTAAGGAGGAGGTTGCACGTGAAGACAAACAGGGATATATTATATTCTTAAAATAGAATGAACAATTCTATTATTTGATTGGCTAGATACCTTTGTAACGTGAGCATTATTATTTCATGCTCACAGATGGACCAAGAGCAACGATTTATCCAGCAATCAATGTGGGAGATATTTTATTTTATGCAATATTACTAAAATAGAATAAATCATCCATTATTTTTTTGATTGGGCAGTTCAGTTTTTAAGGTGAGCATTCCTTCTCATGCTCATGAACCAATTAACATAGTGATTTGTCGAAAAAATATATGCATAGCAGACAATGATATGAACCAGATCTATTAGTCACCAAGAAGGACAACCACCCGAATAGATTTGTTGTTGCTAGACATATTCTGTTATGATAAAATAGAACACACCTGATTTATCCTGCAAGAGGGTAAAATTAGTGTGTGACTATTTTAATTAATATGTGATTGTTATAATTGAACGGATGCAATATTCATTGCATATCTATTGTAACTGCAAGTTTGAAATAGACTTGCCTAAATTTGTAACAGAGGAAGGCTGTGCATTTTATAAATGCACAGGTCTTCCCTGAGAGAAGGATGATTAATTTTATGGAGAGATTATTCTATTTTATTTCTTGTCAAATTTATTAAGAGTACAATTCCTCTTATTTGAGCAAGCTCTACACAGCTATCTAGGCAGACTATCTACGGGATCTTGGGCCCACTCCCTGCAATAGTCCTCCCCTATTTCATTTCTGTATTTGCTTTCTGTAGATTAGTTTACTGCTTTATTTTTATGCTTTAATTAATTTAGTTGTGTGTTTTAGTTTTCTGTATTTTCAAATCTGGACTTTAATTTAGTTTGTAATTTATTTATTTAATTCTCTGCACTTAGATTTATTTATTTTCTCTAAAATGAAAATGCACAATCATCCCCCACCAAACTAAATAAATTATAGAGGAATTCATTCCCCAACAATGTAGGCATATACTATGCGTGACACTCATAAGTTTATGGACTTATCAGATTGATAATTTATGGAAGAGAAATGAATGTTTTTCGGGATATGAATTTCTGCTCACCAACCCCCTCCATACAAGGTGTAAATTTAGAAATCCAAATTAATGCCTAGTAGGGACCGAGCATGAATTTGGTAAAGCTAATGAAAAAGGGCAAGGGGAAAAGGCACAAAAGCCCAAACTTTACACTTAGCAAAATTGGGTTGTTGGCTAAGGATCTAAGAAATATTTGAACCATTTCGTGGATCAAAATTTTGTGTCTACATTTTCTCCCTCTTTGATGCATTTATGGCCAAGTAAATGTATCAAAGAAAGATGTATATCCCTATGGTCAAAGGCAACAAACAAAAAAAAGGGGTGGCCAGGTTTGGGCAAAGGGGTAGTGCAAAGAGGGGTGTTATTTTAAACACCACCATTTTGCATGCAAAATAATGTATTATTTCCTTAATACCTATGAGGCTAGGGTTCCCCTTTGTGTTTTATAAGGAATGCAAAATTCCTTATAAAACTCAAAAAAAGGTGAAAAAGAGCAAAAAAGTGAAAAAATGACAAAAAACATGAGGAAAAGAAAAGGAGTAAAAGGTGAGGAGGGATAAGAAGAGGAGGGAAAAAGAAAAAAATGAGGAGAAAGGGGAAGAGGAGGGAAAAAGAAAAAATGAGAAGGGGGAATAGGATAGAGAAGAAAATGAGATAAAAAAAAAAAGAGAAGAAGAAAAGGGGAAAAAGACGAAAATGGAGGCTCATTTTCACTACATGAGGAGCAAAGGAGCCTGGGATAGAGAAGAAGAAGATATCTCTACCAACTCACCATTCTACTGTGGAGAGGGGTGATGATGGAAACCTTGCTGACGGAGTGAAGGTATGGATTGAAATCCATTTGTTTTTTATCTTTTTCACTTGCACACACAAACAAAATTAGCAATTTTTTGAAATTTTTAGGGTTTTTTAGAGGTTTTTTTTTGGAAATATTGAGTTGTCATTGATGTCAAAGGTAGAAATATCTTAAAGGATGAAATGTTGATGTCAGAGGCAGAAATGTCTTCAAGGTTGAAATTATGAGTTATAATTGAAGTGCAAGGCATATATCTTCAAAGATGATTTAATGTTGTCAAAGGAAATGTGATCTTATATGCTTTAATATTTAAATAAATATATATATATATATATATATATATATATATATATATATATATATATATATATATATATATATTTAAAGCGAAAAACCCTTTGCGGGGCCACCTTGGTCTAAGAGACCACGAACAGGGGGTTCTACACCATCAAAGTCACCCGAGGGTCGCACCCAGCCCTGCCCGCACCAACATTATCAATTGGATTTTTGGGTACCCAATTCAACTTTTTGGTAGGGTGGAGATTTGAACCTGGGACCTCCCTTGGAGGATTGCCCTCTCCTCTCCAAATCACCTACAACACCTAGGTATTTAAATAAATATTTAAATATTAAAGAAGGAGGTTTATATTTAAATCAAGATTTAAATATAGTGTAAAAGTTTAAATATTTAAAATTTAAATATTTAAATATTTTAAAATTCAAATGATGGGTGACCTTCTTAAGAGCACCATGCAAAAGGGAATTAAATATTATGGGTCGACCATGCAAAAGGTTGAAAATTCAAATATTCAAAAATTTTGGGCCGACTTCATTGGGCACACATGAAGAAGCATATAAATATGATCTCCTAAGTTCACTTTGAAAAATGCTAAGAAATTCAAATAATATCAATCGAGTGTAGAGCGACAACGAGAAGGAGAGAGGAGAGGAGCACAAGTTTTGGTACCGTTGTAGCAGAAAGAAAACTTTAAATATTGCTTCGTGCAACTTCTATCTAATCTGTTGGGGTAGACCAGTAAGTTTTCTATCTTGCATGGAGTGTTGCTATGTAGGAGTTTAAGAGGTAGAATCTCTTCGATGCCATTTTGCTAAAGAATTGAAGATAGATATACAAAGGATTTAAATATTATTTTTGCACCTTTGGTTCCATCTACTCGGGTAGCCCAGTTGGTTGCCTAGTTTGTGTGGAGTACTCCTATGTAGGAGGTTAAGGAGTTAAATCTCTTCGATTTTATTTTTCTAAAGAATTGAAAATAGGGCATCGAAGGAATTAAATTGTTTTACACCTATTGGTTTCATGTGTTGCGTTAGTGTAGCTCGTCACAAGCCCAAGTTAGGGTGTTGAAATCCTAGAGGTCAAGGGATCAAATCTCATTTGTGGTTGTGCAAGGTATTTATAAATTTTATTTTATTAAATTTGATAAAAAGGGAGATATAAGGCATAGTATTGGGATTTGATTTTTGCAAATGATAAAAGGGGAGATATAAGGCATAGTATTGTGATTTGATTTTTGTAAATTATAAAAGGGGAAATATAAGGTGTAATGTTGTGATTTGATTTTTGCAAATTATAAAAGGGGATATATAAGGTGTAATGTTGTGATTTCATTTTTACAATTTAATAAAAAGGAGATGTTAGAATAAATCTTTATGTTGTAAGTTTCAAAAGGAAGATATAAGGAGTTATTTTTAAGCTTTATTGTGTATGTTTTGAAAGAAGTTATAAGGGTTTTAAAGTGGTTGATTTGATATTCAAGAAAGAAAACAAAGAGAATTTTTGACCAAATTTGAAAGGCATATACAAAAGGAAAAATCATTTTTTTCAAGGCAGGTTTAGAAAGCTCATGCAAAAAGAAGATCATCATTATTGAGGTAGATTTAGAGGTATAATGTTCTTTTCTCAAAGGGTTTTTGTTTGAGGAAAATATTTTTATTGTCATAGAGTGGGAGGTTAAGGATTTATTGGATGGGCATTGTTTTGATTGAGATTAAGAGTAAATATACAAGGGTTATAGATCAAATTTGCAATTAGACTAGTGTATTATTCATGGTTAATTTTGGGAATATATGAGCATTGTTTATATGCAAAATTTGGGAATAGATGAGCATTATTTTTATGCAATATTTAGGAATAGATGAGCATTGTTTGTATGGAATATTTTGGAATAGATAAACATTGTTTGTATGCAATACTAGTAAATAGTTGAGCATATTTTGGAGCAGATTTGAGCAGGTTTTGTTAGCAAGTTTTGGACCATATTTTATCAGGTTTTGTGAGTAAACTTGAGCAGTGTTGTGAGCAAGTTTTGGAGCAGAATTGATCAGAGGGGATTGGTGTCTCCAATGGATTGGTTTCCATGAACTTGATAGGGGATTTGTGTCTCTTGTGGATTGGTGTAAACAAACTAGAGTAGAAGGATTGGTGTCTCTTGGTGGATTAGTATCCATGAACCTAAGTAGAGGGGATTGGTTTCTCCTATGGGTTGATGCCCACAAACCAACAGAGGGTATTGGTGTCTCTTATGGATTTGAGTCCATCAACCAATTCGGAGGGGATTTGTGTCTCCTATGGATTGGTATCCATGAACCTGAGTAGAGGGTATTGGTGTCTCCTATGGGTTGGTGCCCATAAACCAACATAGGGGATTGGTGTCTTTTATGGATTTGTGTCCATAAAATTAAGCAAGGGGATTGGTGTCTCCTGTGGATTGGTGTCCATGAATATTGTAATAGGGTATTTATGTCTCCTGTGGGTTGGTGCCCATGAATTTGTTGAATAAATATATAAGCAATATTTTCCCATGGTTTTCTCCCAAGAGTGAGTTTCCACATAAAATATTTGTCTCTTAGGTGTGTAGTGATTTATGCATTATTTCATTATTACATTGATGTTATTTAAATTTATTACTTTGGAAATAAAAGATAAAATTTGTATCTTATACTGTTCACCTCCCCTCTCAATATAAGCTTGTGTTCTTTAGTTTTAGGACAATTTCATTGTCGATCATTAATTTGGTTGTGGGATGCAAATATGGCAGACCTTCCATGCCAAATCCATTTCCTTTATGTATAGGGTATGAATTTGGTTAATGGAAAATGTTATATTTGTGCCCTATAACTTCTAGGGTTCAAATTTGGCAAATTTGCACTAAAACAAGAAAATTTTAAATTTTTTTAATTTTATGAAGTTTTAAGTTTTAAAATGATGATCTAATAATGAATGCATGTTATTATTAAACTATACATACTTGATAGTAGAGAGTGAAAACTAAGCACAATAGATACTACAATAGAGTAGCTCATAGCGAGGGAAAGGGAGACACTAGAGGGGGTGGGGCTACTACATCTGGTAGAGATACCCCAGGTTGAGGCAGATAGGGCCTTACTAATGGATTTGGATGAGAGGGTACCTGGAGTCATCCATATTCTAGTTACCAATGGGGGATATGATCATCACACCATAGGATGTGTGGTACATCTTGAGAATCTTGATTGTTGAAAGGATGGTTTACATGGTATGGGTATTGAGAGTGGCATCAAAGCTGATGTTGGGAGATCCAACACATGTGATCCATCAAAGTGGATTCAACATCAATGAAATTCCACAGTGATATGGCATTAGTGCACTAACAATCATACTATGTGGAGTGGTGGCAGGGATGTTGGTGTGTCACCTGGGTAGACAATATCTGCCATGGGATTTGATGAGAGTAGTGGTAGACATGTGAAATCAAGGGGTTAGATTAGCATGGGGACCATATGTATTGGCTTGATTTTATTAGATACTACACGATGTCATGTAAAAATGGTAGGTAGAGCTAGTATACATGACTTTATTCTAGGTGTGGTGCTGGAATCATATAGCAGTCCAAGAACCAAACACACTACCAGGACCATTACCCACTGTGGAGTGGCCAGTGATATATAGGTGGAGCTGACACTATGAGTTTGGGTATAGGCCATAAATTAGTTTCTTGCCACTATGTAGGATGGTGGTAGAGGAGCTTCAGGTGCACTAGATCATATGGTGTCCATGACATCTACACCTAGGTTGGGAGGAGGACACAATGGAGCTAGATAAGATGAGAAGGATCCAAAGGCTTCTCACTGAGAAGGGTGAGCTGGAGTTGTTCAGGTTTGATTGACTGTAGTGTCAGTTTGACATCTTTCAGGAGATTCTAGATCTAGGAGACTATTGGTTCCAGTAGGCTGGGAGGGACCCATCAGAATGTAGAGGTGCTCTCGATGTGGCTAGGTGGGTGAAGGAGGACCAAGATGATGCACTATACATGGATATAAGAGTGGATGATATTGGGGTAGCTCTCGAGTACTAGAGATGGTTTAGGGGAATTTTTTCCTTGAGGATATCCCCACCAGTTCTAGGGCAACATAATTAGGTGATGATTTGGTAGGTGTAATTGGCACTTTGAAAGGTCACTTAATGAGCTAGCGAGAGGGACACAATCCCATGGATTTTAGATCGTCCATACATGTAGGTGGAGATAGTGATGGCCATGAGGGTGACTATCATAACCTTCGGTTTAGAATGAGGTAGAACTATAGAAGTACCCCATGCAATGAAAAATATGAGATCTATCGAGAAGATATATCTAGGGGAGGTAGAGGCCCTATGGGTGAGGTTAGTGGTTGTGGAGGAATATATGGTCACCATATGAATAGATATAGATAGTCTCGAGCAAAGTGGGACATAGCATAGGCTAATATGGAGCACCTTAGAGGGGAGAGGGGTCAACAAACATAGGCAATGGGGATGGTTATCATAATGAGTAGCCAATAGATCAAGGGATTTCACGTACTATTTGTAGAGTTGTATAGGGTGAGGGGGTAATACAAGGAGGCAACACGATTATTATTCTACTATCAGGGGGCCTACTACCATGCCATCCCTATAGATCAGAGGATCCAAAAACCTCATATCAATGATCACAAAGTCGTTTGTATTCAAGGGCTTGCACTGTATCATGATCTATGAATATGACTCCACCACCTCCAGTAGATAGAGTAGAGAGAGAAGGCTTGTATGACTAGGGCCAGTATTAGGATAACATGCCAATTTTGGATTGTGGCATGCATCCCTAGGGAGAGTAAAGTGTGCCAAGATCTCTATTGTGGCACCCAAATCGATTGGTAGGCACTCTATTCCATCAAGTAATACTAGCTACTATTTATATTATTATTTACTTGTGCAAAAATGTATGTGCTTTTGTGTGATTATTTATTTTTATTACTTTCATGTTTTTTATTAATCATGGATGATAAACAAAAACATGATGGATGCAATGAATGATCGACTTAACTAAATTAATCTAACTAATATAATGCCTAATAAGCTAATATGAATGCAAGTACAAAGTACATAACATGGAGGAAATGAAGTTAATAAAATAAAAGAGGCAAACAATAATGATGAAAAAAGTGGAAAGGAAGACAAACAAAAGCCTCGAAAGGTCAAAGAAAAGAAGTTAAGAAGACAAAATCCTAAAAAGGATATATGCTCTCAAATGGCCAATATGGAGGCTTCCCCTCATGTATGTCCATGAAGCTATCCTTGTACAGACTAAAAATATGGGCAAGTGGAGTTATACCCATTATGGGTGTAGCACTCACTAAGATGATCAAATGGTCAAATACAAAGAGTGATCTGTTATGAGTACAATGCTCATTAATATGGTCAGATGGATAGATGGACAAAAGATACTTGCTAGGATGTATGCTTATAAATGACCAATATGGAGGCTACTCCTCATGTGTGGCCATGAAGCTATCCCATGTGGGGTGTTTTGTATGTGCAATTAATATATTTAGCAAATGTGTTACATACCAAACATAATATAGACGTCGGCTATATTATGAAAGAGTTCATTTGATTATATAAATCCAATTGTTTGTTTTAAATCATTTATCATATTTTATCAAAATTCATTTGCGACATTCGCATACTGCCTATACGACGAGGGTGAGCCCACCTTAAGTGGCGTTTGATTATTTTTGTTCTTATATTTCGCTGCATCCGTATGTTAAGCATTTTATAATTTATATCGATATCTATGATTACGGTCATTGCTCTGCTTAGAGATTGAGGTAGAAGGGAGTACCCTTCCAAGTGGTATCAGGTTGGACGATCCAACACGCCAGGAGAACTTTATCATTTTTAAACAACTACACGAGACATACGCTACGGAGTTTGGCGTTTTCACTCACCGAAAATTGATCGAAGTCGTGCAGCAGAAATCACTTTTAGTTTTCACTCGTCGGCAATTTGCGTCTTTAACCAAGGGATTCTGAGGGCTTAAACAAATTTGAAAAACGTCACAGGAAATCATTCACATTTTCCACCGAGAAATCACTTCGCATACCTTAGAAAAAAATTGCTCGCAAGAATCGACCAATCAGAAGCAAGGAAAAAAGCGATTATTGGTACATAACCTAAGGTACCAAACTTTTAATTTTTTTTTTTTTTTTCGCTCAATCGTTATCCCACATTCGTTGCGGGGTGGTCGTCATGCATTTTAAAAGTAAATCAACTACCCTATTTGGTTGTGACTCTGGTCACATAGTCGTCCCTTACTCGCGTGTAGCCATTTAATGTGTCCTTAGTGCAATTGTGGTGGTTGGTTCGTGTCATAGCATGGTGTCTTGTCAGTTACAAATTATTTTTACCTTGCATCTTCATTGGTTGTTGTGTCTCGTAGTCATCTCGCTATTAGCAATCTCGATGTCGCCTGTATCAGTCATCTCGATGTCGCCTGTATCAGTCGTCTCACTATCGCCCATGTCAGTTAGCATCTGGTCCTCGTTGTCACTGTCCTCATTGTCAGTCCTCACTATCACCTGTGTTAGTTAGCATCCGACCCTCACTGTCGTTGTCCTCATTATCAGTCACCTTGCTATCGCCTATGTCAGTTAGCGTCTATGTCGTGTCAATCAGTTTCCTCTATCGTGTCATGTCAATCAAATCCTGTCGTGTCAGTCAGGTTCAAGTGAGTTACACTAAAATTCGTGAAGTCAAGGGTTAGTGCCACATTAAAATCTGCATCACAATTGGAGCGACAGTTGAAGTGAAATCCAATTTTTTTGCCGAATTCAACCAAATTTTTTAGAATTTGACACTCAAGGATTACTAAGCAGGAAAGTTTGAACAGTGCATGAGTAGAAGTTGGACCAAAGGACCTGACGGTCGACTAACAAGCTCGGAGACCCCCAATAACAATGAAAGAAGACCTCATCGAAGCCAAGGTACAAAAAATTCTCCTTCTCCTTTCAAAATTGGTAGTTATAATCTGAATCATCCACTAGTCGATCCCATGGCTACTAACCCTCCCCCAACTCACGAAAATGTCACACAAGGAGAATCAAGCAACTCGGCCATTACCACGGATGAAACTCTTCGACACTTACTAGATGGTATGTGCCAAATTAATGTCAAATTAATTAAACTATTGAGCGCACAAAACCGACCTAATCCCAATACTAATTCTCAAAATAACTCCCATGAACAAAGGAATGAAGAAAATGATGACCAGGATGAATATTGGGAGCAGCATAAAGGCAATCCGGATAATTACGGGAATCACGTTCATAGACAGAGATATAACCAAGATCAGGATAGGGATATGGGTTATCACCAACCGAGAGGCCCTAATAATTTTCCATGCATTGATATGCCCACTTTTGAAGGTCATGATCCTCGTGGTTGAATATCAAAGATGGAAGGCATTCTAGAATTATACCAAATTAGGGATTCTGATAAAGTCCCTTTTGCGGCATCAAAATTAGGCACTGAGGCTTACCAATGGTTCGTATGGCTTAAACACGATAAAGGAGCTACTATTTGCTGGAATAATTTCACTACCTATTTTTTAGAAATATTTGATGAAGGAGCTACATCATCATACACAGTAAGACTGTTATCTCTTAAACAAGAAAGATCAGTTAGTGAGTTCGTCTCCGAATTCACCAGTTTACTATCGTATGCATTACACCTCAGTCCAGACATAGTGGTAGGAGCTTTTTGCAATGGTTTGAAAGAAAATATTAAGGTGGAGGTGGACATTCAAAATCCAACCTCGTTGAACGATTGCATAAGAATAGCCAAGCTAACTGAGAAGAAAATTCAGTTGTATACACAACATGAAACTTAGTCATCCTTCATATGGCAATAACTCTTTTCACAGAAATGATCAACCATCAAGATTCTTCTGCTATAAATGTCGCAATCACCATCCCAGAGAACAAGCATGTGCAAAAAAACAAAACTTTCATATTCAATGCGCTTAATATGAAGGAGAAGAGGAAGAAGCATACCACCAGGAAGAACCTATTCAAGAAGAACTATTGATTGTTCTAGAAGATAAGGAAGAGGATACAATGGCTATTTTCGTGCATGCCCTCATGGGGTTAACAGCCCACCATACAATCAAGGTACTAGGATTTCTCTCGCAAAAAAAGGTAAATGTGCTAATTGATTCAGGTAGTACCCACAATTTTATCGACATCAAAACAACAAAAGCTTTGAATTTATTCATTAATTCTTCCAACCAAGACAAATTCCAGGTTCTGGTAGCCAACGGGGTGAACGCTCAATGTGTTGGGAGAACATCTCAAGTCTCCATTAAAATGGGAACTTATACCTAGTTTGGATCTCTTTTTGTAATGAATTTAGGGAACTCTGATGTTATTTTGGGAGTTGAATGGTTGGAAACACTAGACACGGTCAACTTCAATTTCAAAAAATTATTTGTGGAATGGAAGGAAAATGGATGGGTCATTCGCTTACAAGGTATTACTACTCCCCCATCATAGATGGTGAGCTCTCATAGTATGGATAAAACATTAAAAAAGGTTGGATACGAATTCATAGCTCAAATTAATTGTTTGGAAAAGCAATCTCGAGCAATTTTGGGTATTTTTGCTCCTGATTTATGGGACATAGTAGCACATTACGAAGAAGTCTTCCAAGAACCAAAGGAACTACCTTCCAAAAGATCCCATGACCATGCCAAACAATGTCTCAAGAAGGTGATCGGCCAAAAAGTGAAATCTCAGTCAGAAGTACCAATACTTGATGCAAAAGGGTGTATATACCTCCAGCCAGAAGCAGTTCTACAAAGTAGAACACGCATACAGAGCTCTCGTCACATCCAATAATTTCTCATCAAATGGTAGGGCCTACCAGATGAAGAGGCTACATGGGAACCTAAAAGGATTTTCCAGACATTTCTAGCTTTGAGGACAAAGCTTTTCGAGGAGGGGAGTCATGTTACATACCAAACATAATATAGACGTCGGCTATATTATGAAATAGTTCATTTGATTATATAAATCCAATTGTTTGTTTTAAATCATTTATCATATTTTATCAAAAATCATTTGCGACATTCGCATACTGCCTATACAACGAGGGTGAGCCCACCTTAAGTGGCGTTTGATTATTTTTGTTCTTATACTTCCGCTGCATCCGTATGTTAAGCATTTTATAATTTATATCGATATCTGTGATTACGGTCATTGCTCTGCTTAGAGATTGAGGTAGGAGGGAGTACCCTTCCAAAATGCTATCTCGATAGAGGGGTGATACATGTGAATGTGAATGGCTGAAACAAAACAAGCAAAACAATAAGGAAGAAGAAGAGAAAACACCCAAATGATAGGGAATCACAAATATGAAAAGGTGTATATTCCTTTACTTTGGAGAGGATTTATGGTTACTTCTAAACTTTCAAAGTCAAGGAATATAGATTAAAAAAAAAGGAATAAGAGGAAAGAAGAAAATAGGGATATGCACGTGGATGGGCCTTAGGTTGGGAATTTGCTAGGCATCAGAGCCCTAATGAAAGTATAATGTATGTGAGCTATAACCTAACTAGGTGTCATCACTTGAAATTGTTGCAAAATACATAGAAATCTATATGATCAAGCAACCATGAGCAGGAAGCAATGCATTTATGACAAGTAGACATGCAAGTGGAATATGATCTATTCTAAATGCATGCCTATTTTTATTGATTTATTATTGTTGTTTTATTAATGAGTGGAAAAATACTCGACACATAATCTGATTATGCATCTTATCCTAATATAAAAAATAGGCATAGAAGAAATTGACCCATTAAATAAAAATCTAGAAGAAGGATCATATTGATGATAAAATCACAAAGAGGTTCCTTCATAGATTTCCCTTTGGCAACCATTGCACTGAAATATTTACATTCTTGAACAAAACCATCTTTCTTAACATTAGGAGGGGCAATCCCCAATCTCACAAGATCCGTATAAGATAATAAAGTAGGACCCCATTTATAAGTAGAAGACTGATCTCCAAAGCACATAGAACCTATCACCTTATAAAACAAAATGCTAGAATAAAAATAGGGGTCCTCATCCTCATCTCTCCACTCCATATTTTGATGATCTAAATATTCTGCATAAGAAATAAGGTATTCATCATCACAAAATGGTAAAGGTCAATTTTTTTGGGTATGTAGCCTATGCCACATCTCCCAAGAAAAATATCAACATCCAAGATATCTTGAATACCTTTTTCCTATGGCCCCAAACCTTTACCCAAATATCCCATGCTATATAGAATCTGTTTAGGGAGTGGGTAATCATTGGATAAGTAGTAATGAGCAAAAGAATGCTCAACAAGAGAGGGATTACTACCACAAATATTTTATTCAAAGTTTGTTCTTGCAAAGATAAAGGTACACATGCCAATGTGTACAACTTCAGCCTTCTTATATGACAAGCCCATAGTTCAAGGTAAAGGTGGTAGTTTAGCAAGATCCAGAAGAGGTTCTTGAATAAATTGGTTATCTTGATACCATGATGAACTTTGGATGAGAGGTTCCTAACTCACTTTTAGACTTTTGAGTTGCTCAAATATTTGAGATGATAAATTTAGAGAAACAAATGACGAAACTTATGGATAAATATTCAAATTAGATTGAGCTTGTTCAACCATTGAATAATATTTGAATGGATGAGGATCACCCATAATGGTAATGACTTGATATTTAAATTCAAACTTCAAACACTGATGAAGGGTAGAAGGGATGACCTTCATTGCATGAATCCAAGGATGTCCGAGAAGAATATTAAAATATGAAATGTAAGGAACCACATAGAATAATTTATCTAAGATCTTGGTTCCAATATTGAGAGGAAGGGATATAAAACCATAGGCTTCTTGGGACTTGTTGTTGAAATATTTGACGGTAATTTCAGATTTAGTTAAGTCTTCCTATTTTAATCCAAAATTTTAGAAAAATTGTTAAGTGCATAAATTAAAGGAAGAACCATTATCAATCAAGATTATTTTGATAACATTTTCCCCAATAAATGTTGTAATATAGAATTAAAAATCCCCTCACATGTTTGAGGAAGGCTTATAGTCATCAGAGAATGTGATATGATGTATCCCAAGAGAGTCTACAACATTAACTACAACACTAGGAGAGATATTTGGAGGGACAAATTACTATATTAGAAGTTCTAACAAAGCTTTCCTATGAGTAGGAGAAGTTTGCAAGAGTTCTAAGATAGAAATCTTGGTTGGAGTAGTGGCTAAATATTGGTGAAGGTTAAAAGAAACTTGAGGTTTCAACATCAGAGGTGGAGTTCCTATTCATGTGCTCTTTCTATTATTATTCTTCAAATACAAGATGGGTTGTGATGAATAACTCTTCTCTTGCTGAGGATGCTAAGCCAACTGAGCCTAAAATTATTTCCTGGTAGTTTCTCCAACCATACCAACCATATTACCATATGTATATGGCATATTCTACTGAGATACTTTATTAGTTTCCTATTGTCCATGCTTAGGTAACGGATCTTGGAATATCCCTATATATTTATTAGTTGTAGGTTATTTTTGAGTAGGAGGTTAATTATTTGATGAATGAGAGCCTTCTATGACAACACATCCTACATAAATCAAATCCTAAACCACATATTTCAACCTTTTACAAGAATTTGTCCAGTGTCCTTCTACTCTATGATATGCACAATATTGACCAATTTGTTGTAATATCAGGTTGCATTATCAGAGAAATTAAATCATATTTGTTTCTAAAAGCTGCTTTAAAACCACTTCCATGGGTATGTTAAGTCTTTTGAAATTTCTTTATGGAGGTTTTTTAAGTATTATCTTTTGTAGGTTGTTAACGATATTGTTAACAAGCCTACTATTTTTTGCACCACCACTTATCACATGCTTACTCTTATACTATTACTTTTTGGTTTTATATTCTTTTATTTTGAGTCGACGTCTTCTGATAAGAGCCTGCTCTACTTTATTTGCTAGCTCAATTGCTTGGTCAAAAAATGTTATAGTAGTAGTTTCTAATGCATAAGATAGTTATCCTTGAAAATTCTCAGTGAATATCTCATGCATATCTTGAGGAGGTAAAGTATATATCAAGCATCCAAAAAAAATTATCTAACAAGACAAGAATTATGAAAAATATTTATTCTTTACCTTGCTTCAAATTGTAGACTTCTTTCATGGTTACATTCTTCTCAACATAAGAACCAAACTATTGAACAAATAATTCAACTATATCTTCAAAACTTCTCAAATAATGGCTAGGTAAATGATAATACCATTCTAACGCCATGCCAAAAAGACTTTTAGAAAACATATTTAGTAGCAACATATCATTATATATGATATAATGACAAGCTATTATGAACCTCCTTAAATTCTCAATCAAATATTTTTTCCCTTGTATATAGGTGGAATTAGAATGGGAAAATGCTTGGGATATGATCTAGAAACAACAATAGGATCTAGGGGTTGATTGCATATTTATTTATAGTTGTAGGTGAAACTAGAAGGTTGAATCATATCCACTTTTGAAACTAGTTGTTTTACCATATTTGTTTAGCTTTTCACCTCAATATTGTTGCTTTGTAATACCCCTATATTCTCCAAGGTATGGGTATAGTTAGGATGTTGGACAAGCACTTGGATCATGTTGGAGGTGTTGATACTATTGTGATATGTGATACCTTACTAGAGAGGATAACTAACAGTTGGTGGAACATAGGTAACAATCTTGATATTAGCAGATTGAGAAGAAAATTAAACATAATTTTAAGTGACACTACTGGTTGAAAGGACTTGTGGAATCCTTCAATGTTGGTGGTTACAGTAGTAGCACAAGAAGGTTGAGTAGGATTATCATAATGCAAATATTTTGACATAGGGTTATCATGGACATACCTAGGAGAGACTATTGGAGGAGGAGGGGGAGCCTAACCTCTTTCAAGTTGGGCTACCTCTTTTGATTTGGGATTCATGCTCCATAGCCTTTAGCAATTTCTCCTTATGATATTTCATAAAACCCCAAACATGATTAAAATATTTAAAAAGGAAACCATCATTGGATCCTTCAAAGAGATCATAGTTTGTTTTAGTTTCAATATTTTCTTGCTCTTCTGGATAGAGGTTAGGATTCTCTATATCAACTTGATCATATTCCTAAATAATATGATCAAATTCAATATGTTTTTTTTGAATTCCAAGGAATGGAACCATTAGAAGAAGCGAAAGGATAGAAGAGAAAACTAACAAAAAACACACAAGAAGATTTTTTAAGATATTTTTTAATGTTCTTCGAACTCTAAGCAAACAAATTAGTGGTCTTATTAAAAGTTTTCAAAAATAAAAAAGAAGAGGCTTCCTATCTTTGCCATTAAGATGTGTCTTCACATCAGGTTCATAAAATATGTAGATAGAAAAAACTTCATACTAACATATGATTCTCAAAGTTGGATTCACAAGGAATCCTTGAGGTGGCCGGTGGCCATTATAACTCTACACTTGGTGTAAAGGGGGTAAGGGTTCACCAAGAATGGTTTAAGGACTCACTTCAAGTATAGGGTGGAACAGATATGTCCAATAAGCATAAATCTATGTTTGGCCTTTCTATACTAAGCTATGAAAATGAAAGAACAATGCAAGGTACATGATGCAAGAATACAATAGCTAAGCCTGGTATGATTCTTTGACTTAATTATATCTAATACTAGGTTGCAAAATGAAACATTTTGAGCAAGGGTTCAGGATAATGCACAGAGAAAAACCTAGATGCATACTATATGATTTTATTTATTCAGATGCTTATGAAACTTAATCAAATATCTAACTTCAATTATGATCTAGGTCTTCCATAAAAGTGGGTATAAAGCAAACAAAAAACAACCTAAAGATATAATAGGGCACTTATCTTATGTGATGGTTGATCCAGGCTTTTTATTTCATCCAAAATATCTAATAGCTTCAATCCTAAAAATTAGCTTCACAAACCCTAGAAAATTTGATCAACATTTGGAGGCCTGGTTAGGGCGCTATATAGTTGAGCTTGGAGGCACAACAATCAAGCCCCCTTGGTCCTTTTGGTTGATTGTTTAAAAGAAAATAAATATCTGACCTTTGGAACATGCACAAACATAGTAAAATATACATGAAATAGTAGAATTAAATGTAAATATGATGAACACAAAATAAATCTTCAAGATGGTATGCAAATTAGGGTTTCAAAGTGCAAATATTGCCCCCAAACTCTTAATTTTATCAAATATGCACCCTATAACTAGGAGGTATGAATATGGTTAGCCAAATTCACACCCTGTATGTGTGGGGTGTGAATCTAGTTGAAAAAATTTACACCTTGTATGGGTGGTGCATGAATCTGGTTCATATACCCTTTTCGGGGCCTGAAACAATGAAAAATAGGGTGCAAAAAGTAAAAAATAAAATTCTAAATATGTTAAAAACAAATAGAAGACCTGATGATTTGATGTATCAAGCAATAAGTAATTAATATATGGAAGAAGCACTCCAAAATGGTTGATCTATCCAATCATCAAGACTTCTCCACTCAATCCTCAAGGGCAGTAATCACCAAGCACCAAAACAACCAAAATAACAACTTGCATTAGAAATCCACTTAAAAGCATGAGCAAATGAGCAATTTTTACCAAGAAATTTTATTTCTAGCTTATCTACGAGAAATAAGGAATCCAAACCTTTATTTTATAAGATGTTTGGAGGGCAAAATAGGTGGGAAAGTGAAATTTCTCTTTCGGCAAGGATGACCCCAAAATGAGTTGACAGGATGAGGGGTTTAAGTGAGAAAAACCCCTAAAAATCTAAATTTGTGCCCCCTCCATACAGGGTTCAAATTTGGCAAGCCAAATTTTTACTTAGTAGGGATCGAGCACAAATTTGGTAAATCTAGGAAAAAAGGGTAAGGGGGAAATGCAAAGAGGCCTAAAATTTACACTTAGCAAATTTGGGTGGCTGGCTAGGGATATAAGGAATATTTGAACCATTTGGTGGGTCAAATTTTCATGTCTACAATATCATGTGTTCATTTTGCGAGTTGCATATATGTGATGAATTCTAGTATATTTTGAAAAATATCTAAAAATTGTATTTATTGTTGAGTATTGCATTTAGCTCAATTGCTAAGACTTCTCAAGCAACCAAAAATGTTCATACTAAAAATGTTTCACAAGGCAAACTCTTTGCTCTTGATGTTATTTTTATCATTCTTAAGTTTGATACTACATTAAAGTGGCTTGAGAATTATAACCTAGATGGGTAATTTTCTAGGTAGAATTCCACTAGAAAGTGTTTTGAAGGGTTGGTTCATTCTTTTATTGGTCCCCCATCGGGTTTGATTGGAAGCCATTCAAAATGTTACAAAATATTTTTTTGTTTCACTTTGCTAAATTGAAGCATGCCTAGACCACTTACCAACATGGCCCTTGGTATGTTCATAACTCTTTCCTTGTATTTTCCCTTTTGACCTAGGATTCTATCATTTTTGAGGAACACACCAAATGACTTCTTATTCGGGTTTAGTTTCATGGACTTCCATTACCTTTATGGCCTTATCTCAATTGCATTGTGATATATCTTGGTAATGTTGTTTGTGTTGAGCCAAAACAAATGTGGCTCACCCTTAGAAAAGGGTTTGTGTTGAGATAGATCTCTCCAAGGATATAAAATATACCATTGATATCCATATTAGTACCCAATGCATAACTCAAAGGGTTTTCTACTTGAATATTCCTAATAAGTGTTTCACATACCAATCCTATGAGCACAAGATCAAGAATTTCCCTTTGGCCACCCAAAATTCTAAACTAGATCTAAAGGCTAATAACACAACCACTACTTAGTCCATTGAGGGATGGACAACTGTGAGCAACTAGAGGAATAATCTCAACAACAATTCCATGGGATCTACACCTAGTGGATATTGGATCCAAGTTCCCATTCAAGATCCCAAGCAAGATAGCAAGGGGAAAGAAGTTTCTCAACCACCTCCCTATAAAAATAAGCTTCAAGAGGCAAGAAGCCTTCATTACATTAGAAATCCCCAGGCTACTAGTGTAATATTTGCCCAAGTGATCACTCATATATGTTATCCCCTATTGTATCCTCCACCAAATACTAGGTTCTCACATAGTTGCAATATGGATGTTGATAATTTTTTGTTAGATAAATGTATTTCACACCAACTATGCAATTGGGAAGTTATAGGCCTAATTGGAAGTCTATGTAGACATGGAACAACTATGGAGTTCTAGACAAGATTGATAGTGAGATATGTCACTCGATCAACATATTCCATGATTTTTATTTCTTGTAATGTGAGGTGTTTAATAGAATTCAAAATAAAATATATCGTGTAAGAAACTTGGGAGAAGTATCTTGATCTTGATATTGTCTATTTACAAAAATTAAAGATCTTAGTGTTTTTTCTCTTTGTAGCCTATCATGTTATAGGATCGACTATTTTTTAAATCCATTGTGATCATGATCTAGGATGTAGTGGATTTTCCACCCTCATCTCTATTAGGTGTAAGACATATAAAGTGACCATGGATGTGACCCCACTTATCTATCCTCATGGATATTTTTCAACAATAATAACCATTTATTTGGTATTATTAATGTTTTTGACTCTAATGATGTTTTTGAATGATCTCACATATGGTGTTGGATCATGGATGAACAACATACTATTTTGGGTATTGTCTAAATATTTTAATATGATTGAATTTGTGTTAGATAAATACAATGACCTTCCAATACACTAGATAGTTGGCAAAAGGGCTCCATGGTACTACATGCATAATAAGTTGAGCTTTTCTGACACCAATACTAGTAGTTGTCATTATAATTACATCTAGTACATGTGGAATAACATGTAATATAGCAAAGAAATAATTCTAAAAAGGATTTACAGATTCATGTTGATAGGTCAACCTATTTTCTCCTCTAAATATTTCTCTTTGCTAGTGGAGACCATTCTAAATATTGTCCTCTTTGACCACTTTTCTATTTTATTTTATATTGAATGGCTAAATAGCATTGCTAAGAAATAAAAATATTAGTTTTTCTGAATACATAATTGCTAGAATATACACCCACTTGGCCCACAATTAGCACATCTATAATCTTGAGCCTTTATCCTACAATGAGATTGGTTGAATCTAGTGGTAAAAGATTGTGATAAAATATACATCACTTTTTATTCACATCTATGAATGTCATTTGATGCTTCTCTACCACAACTACTATGAGGATACCATATTGAAGCTAAGTTTAGCTACAAATAATCTAGAAACATTGGCATTCTTTCCTACTCCATAATTGTGAGTAGCCAAGCTTTACAAGTAGAAATAAATTACTGACTTTCATATAACTTGGGAAGCCCAAATAAAAGCTCATATTCATTGGGTTAATTTCAATGATCATGTTTCTAAAAATTCTTACTTGATAAGGTATCCCAAAATATCAAATTCATTAGAAAGGGCCAACATGATTTATCAAAATTTATTGATATTCTACAAGCATTTTTTTGGTATTGTCAACAAGTTTTCGAGGATTAACCTACTTCTCTTATGTAGACTATTTTTATACAAAAATGCATAAATGTGGTCCCTTTTTGGCTATCCACTTCACAATGGGCCTTATGTGACCACCTACTAACTAAATATGAACTATAGGAAGCTATTTTCTCTATGGTCAATGATAAAGCCCCTGGCTATGATGGCTTCCCCTACAAATTTTATAAATCCTTATGGGACACTATTGGTCAGGATTTATTTTAGGTTTATTTGGAAGTATTCCGTAATAATATGTTAGGAAATATCATCAACAAGGGTAATACTAAATTTATACCTAAAATTGGAGATCCAAAGGAAATATACAATTAGAGGCCTATTACCTTATTGAATGTTTCATATAAAATAATCACTAAGGCTTTGACACTTCATCTATGAAACTTGCTTCCACTAATTGTTTGTCCTAAATAGATAATATTTATCAAAAGCAAGTGCATTATAGATAACATAATTTCTATGTAGGAAGGTATGAAATGAGCTCGAAACACTTAATATAAAGCCCTATTTATCAAAATTGATTTTGTAAAAGTTGTGATTGCATTGAGTGGTATTTCATCATTGCAATGTTATAAGTATTGGGATGTATTCCAACCCTTATTTGCTCTAGCAAGATGATTTTTGTATATGTTTCTTCTTGTTTGATCATAAATAGTAAATAATCCTCCTCCTTTAGTCTCTTTTGGTCTATTCAACAAGGTTTTCCACTTGCTCTAGCACTTTATATGTTAGCTACTGAGGGATTTAGGTATTTAATTACGCATGTAGCTTATCATTTTTAGGTTAAGAGAACATCCCTTCCCCATAATAATCAATAACTAGTTAACAACCACTTCATAGATGACTCCTTCCTTCCTCCATTGGACAAAAAAACTAGCATCAAACAAGACTTACAATTTTAGGACACATTCAATGGTAAAAGATGTAATGTTATCATCAATACTTCCTCCCCAAGCCTTATTGGCTTAAAAAATTTGGTTGGAAATATATTTACCATGGTGAAATATTTTTGTTACTTGGTATCCCCTTTTCCTTTCACTCTTTTCCTCTACTCTGGTAATTAAAAATTGCCAAAGTTGTAAAGAAGTTATAGAAATGGATTTCAAAACTATTGTATTTAGTAGAAAAAATCAATTTTTACTCCAAGGTGCTTGTTGTAACCCATATGTAATACTCCTCTTGTTGGCCTTCCTCCAAAGCTTCCTACAAAAATCTTGAAAAACTTCTCAAATATTTTTTATGGACTTGCTCCAAATAATAGAAAGGCTTTCATGATGTCGCTTGAGAAATTTTTATCTCCCACGTAGCTCTAGATATCTTGGACTATTGTACATTCATCACCAAGGGCTTACCCTTTGTGCAAAACAAGTCATTTGGGCCCTGAAAGGAAACAAATATTGAAAATTTTTACTTTATTGGGCCTTGAAAGGAAACAAATCTTGAAAATTTTTACTTCATGACTACATTGCTTTAGGAACTCCACATGGCCAACAAGCCTAGAAGGAGATTGACCTTCATATCATCCTTAATCTAAGGTGCCTATCTAAATCCATGATGCATCTATGAATAAACACATATGGAAATCTTGAAAATCCATTAAACCCTAGCTAATTTAGAATGAGATAGAATTCAATATTAGAATTTTAGTTAATTAAAAATATTTATGGTGATCATATATAACCACTCACTAGGACCAATCCCTTAGCAAGGTATCTTTGATTTATGCTTTAAAATTATTTCACCATGGAATTCAAGTGATTTTAGACCTCTTTTCCAGCATGATAAGAAATTAGTTTTCCTAGCTTGAAGTCAAAGCCAAATTTAGACTGGCTAATTAGGATATAGAATCCTTCTAGGCAATTGTAGAATTTTTTATTTCATAAATGCTTCATAAATTAGGATCAAATCCTCCTAAACCTGGTGTATAGAAGAGAAATAGTTCCAAGATACCCTATTTTGTATGTACAATCCTAGTAAAGGATACAAATGGTTTTTACCTCATATCTCGATGGTGCAAAAACTCAATGATAAATGGAGGTTACAATCTACTAATAGAATTTTGTCACATAAATTTTAAATTGTCTAGCCCACCATAATGGAACCCAATATTACCCATTTTTCTTGGTGTATTATTTATCAGGGTCTCCCTATTAGTGATAGACTAGCTTATTTATGGGTCATCAGTCAATAATATCTATTATGTGGGTGACATAAAAACATAAAACATCTCTTTTGGTTTTGTCCTAGAGCCCAAACTACATGGATATTGATTCATGATTTCTTTAGACCTTTTAAACCTAAAATGTTTTCTTGGCACATGATTATTCTAGGTAACTAGCCCAACATGAAATCCAAATACACCTAACTATGACATACTTTCAGAGTGGGGATTTTATTTAATATTTGAAAAGATAGAAATGTAATTATTTTTTTCTAGAGTATCTATTGAAACCTATTTGTCATTGAATTTTAAAGCTAAGATTTGTTCTAATGTGTTTTTATAGTTTCAGGTATAGGTAGACAAGGTGGTATTAGAGGTGGCTCATTTACAAACTCGTATGGACTACTAAGTTAACTTCCCATGCATAATGGCTTACACCCTTTCAACCTCTCCTCCATGTAGGAGTTGGTTCCATAGTCATCATAGTTAACCTTCGCAAACTCCTTGTAGGATTCCTCAACATATAGGTAAATATTAGACTTACTTGCCACCTCATCCTTCTTAGCCTTATGACTAAGGAGCCTATACGAAGGATGCAAAATACAACATAGATGAACCAACTAACAAAGGTACCAACTTGGACTAGGATTCTCCACCAAAAAAATAGGATCCACCTTCTATATGGATAATCGCCTTGGACCATGATCCACCACCTCCTTCTAGTTCCATAACTCTTCTTGTATAAGTAGCTCATGGTTAATCCACAATGTCTAATTTTGTTTAATATTTTTGGTTTAATGACTCTTACTAACATAAACTAAACTTTGGGATGTGATTTTCTATCCACGTATTTTTTAATTATTATAATATATTGCTTTTCTAAAATTATATATTTTTTTTAAACATAAAATTTTAAATAATTATTAAAATATAAATAAATTTAATTTGGACGAGACAACACTTGATACAAATGATGAATTTTAATTATATGAAAAATAGAAGGATTTGAGGCTTTTAACATTTATTAAAAAGTTGAAAAAAAATATTAATGTAGAAATAAATTAAATGCAATGTTTAGAAAGGGATAGGTGTGTTTAAGTGCTTGCAAGTAGGTTGTTCACTAGAAGGTTGGAATTGTGTTCAATTAATTTTTCAGTAAGCTAGAGATTATAGAGGTTCCTTAGGATAAATAAAAATTAAAAGAGGCTTGGGTTGATGCAAATAATCAGTAAATTTGGATAGGAATAGAATATCATTATTTGGTTCTCTCATGTGTATGGGTTGTTATTTAAATAAAAATTATAATTATTTTTTTTAATATTTTAAAAATAATAATAACAATTGTAAATTAAATTTATATATTATTTTGTTGTAAATTTTATTAATAAATATATTAAATTTAATTATATAAATAAATAATTTATTAAATTAAAGCAATAAAAATTATCTAAAATTTTTGTAAATATAAAGAAAAGCTCTGAATTTTAATTCAATTATATAGAAGAGTAAGTAATTGCACGCAAGAACTCAATGAAAATTATATTGTGTTGCCATGAGATCTAATAAAAATACTGTGACAGATTGAGTTTGTATAACAAAATTGCGTTACCAAAATCATATCTTGGGGGGTGACATGCTGAGGGGACGTTCTCGTCTCAAATTTAGAAGATATTGCAAAACGATAAAATATGATTGTGTCGAATGCCTATTGCGGTTCAAACATACGCCTAAACTAACAAATGACACCCATATACAAATTTAACAACATGAAAGTTAATAAATGAATATTTTTTAATATAAATTTAATATATCCAAACAAAAAATTCTCCTTCCTTGGCATTAAAATAACACTACTACTTTACAAACAATGTTCTGAGTCTTATAACTTGTTGTATAGTTATGTACATTGTCAAAAGCCTCAAAACATGTTTTATGGTTATGCACATCCAAAGCTGTTGTATGAATATTACAAAACTTGTTTTATGAATACCTCAAAAACCTCCGAAAACCTTGTCCATCTCCATCAAGACAGGGTGGCGTTAGGTTAAGAGAACATTTGTAATATTACAAAACTTCCGAAAAACCTCGTCCATGTCCATCTCCATCTCCATCAAGAGTGAGTGGAGTTAGGTTAAAAGAACACTGCGACATTAAGCTCAATCAATAATACTTACAGTATTTCTGAGAGAAGAGGAGAAGCAGTTAACAATCGTTGTGAAATTTATATAACTTGCCCCACATGATTATCATTGCTATCTACCCAACGCTGATAAGCCCATCGACGGATATTGTGCTGACATAAAATTAAATGCTAGCGTTGATAACGTGCATTGCAAATGTCATTGAACTTGCACCACCTACGTGTGGGGCATTACAATTGTGAGGTAGCCCTCTTCTCCGATCAGATAAAGTACCATGTTATCAATTGCTTAAAGTAACGTGCACTATTTCGCAGTCTCCGCTGGCGAGACTAAAGTATGACTGAGTACAATGTCATTAAAGGAGATAGCGGGATAGAAGTATGTACACCTGCAACTCCATTTAATTTTGCGATCTAAATTCCAATAGACCAATTGTTGTATTCAATTTTGAAAATTTTCATGTTGAAGATTGCATGAGAACAACTAATGTGAACTCGAAGTTCAAATTGTCGTAGAGAGTAATAATTCAAATTTTCAAAGTAATAGTTCAACAGTCATTCTCATGCTTGTAAATAAGATCAACGAAATATTTCTCCTATTCAGTCAAGTTGCTGCAAACCTCCATCGTGGTGCGGTTACATGTAAGGGGGTCCAATGCATTGGAATGGGCTTGCACAAGGGATGATTGATGATCGGGATAGAGCAACCGAAAGAACCAACTTTGCTATGACTTTAATTCATGCAATCTAGGGCATGCAAGATAGGGGTTTCATGCATTTTATAATTGTATTGAGGAATGATACAATCTCATTGGAATGGGCTTGCACAAGGGATGAGTGATGATACGATGCAGCAACCAATAGAACCAACTTTGCTATGACTTTAATTCATGCAAAGTAAGGTATGCAAGTTAGGTTTTTTATGCATTTTATAATTGTATTGAGGAATGATACAATTTTTCTTTGAGACTTGCAATTTTAGCATTAATTCCTTTCTTCATGCATGTTCATGATCTCTGATTTGTTTTGTTAAATTTTATTTAGTGTATACATTAGTTTTGTTCTTAGTTATTTATTTGTTTTTCTTTTACACTTACTTTTTATCAACAAGTGGTATCAGAGAGTGAAGGACAAGGGTTGTTCTTTGATGAGGAAACTCAGGTGTAGATCTGGCCTGTGGAGTTTAGGATAGAATTAGAAGTGGCTACAACAGTCACAAGAGCACCGTAGAAGATAAGATGAAGAAGTCAACCATTGAGAAGTTCAATGGGTAAAACTTCAATAGTGGAAGATGGAGTATCTTATGGTTGAGAGAGACATGAAGAAAGCAATCATGCATAGTACAAAGGGGGATGCATTTTCCTAGGAGGATTGGAATAAAAAATAGAAAAAACTATTGCATTGATAGGATTGAATCTGACAAATTCAGTTATCTCAAATGTCATCAAAGCCATGAAAGCTAAGGAGATGTGGGACAAGTTGGAACAATTGTATGAGTCCAAATCTATGATCCGGTTGACTAATAAGTTGTATAGGCTACAGATGGTGGATGGGAGAAGCATGGTAGAGCACCTAAACACCTTTAATACCTTGATCAATCAGTTAAGGTCAATCAAGGATCAATTCAAAGATGAAGAGCAGTGTATATGCTTGTTGTGTAGTCTTCTAAATTCCTAGGATAATATGATTATTATGATCAGAGGGAGCACAAAGGTGACTAATATAAAAATAGATGTCATCATGGGATAACTCCTGCAAGAGAAGATGAGGAGAAAGACCATATAACCCACAAATAGTGTTGAGGCCTTGACTATGAAAGGTAATAATACAGAAAGAAAAAATAATGAGAAAGCATAGATCAAAATTGAGAAACCGATTTCCAAGCAAAGGCAAGAAGCAAGATTTGATGTGGTGGAAGTGCAAGAAGAAGGGCACATAAAAAATGAGTGCAAGGTTGATTCTCATGAAGAGAAGGTAGAATCTACAATAATATTTATCATAGAAGGGGTTGGAGGTCTTGTCGTATTCTTGGCGATTAATGCCCAAGAGGAATAATGGTTGATTGATTTTGGTGCATTATTTCATATGATACCTCACAGGGTAGTTTGAGGAGTACCATGAGGATCTCTATGGGATACTATTTCTTGGGGATAGCTATCACTATGATGTGATAGGAAAAGATAAAGTGAGAGTAAATCTTAGAGATAGAAGGAAGAAGTACATCAATAATGTGAGTCATGTTCCTTGACTAATAAGAAATTTTCTCAATGATCCAATTTTTAGATGTTGGTTTGGAGACTATCTTTGATAGAAATGACTGCAAATTGGTAAAGGGAGCCATGGTAATGATAAGAGGAGTAAGGTAGGGATCTTTGTACAAGTTGGATGTAGAACCTGTTAGTATTATTGGTTCATACCTAAGTGTAGTAACAAGCAATAGTCTATCAATAATTATGTTGTGGCACAAGCAGATGTCACACATCGGTGAAAAGATTTTGCTAGAGATGTGTAGCAAACAACTGGTATGAGACTTAGAAGGTAAGAATTTTGATTCCTTTGATTTTTGCAAAGCTTGTATCATGGGAAAATAGAAGAGAATTTTCCTTAGTTCCAATGAGTATAGGAGTGATTATGTTTTGAAGTTAGTGCAAGCAGATATCTATGGACCTATGGACGAGCAATCTATGATAGGGTCCAAATATTTTATCACATTCATTGATGATTTCTCTAGAAAATATTGGGTGTTCTTCATGAAGCAAAAGAGTGAAGCATTGGAGAAATTTAAAAACTTTGTTTTTGAAGCAAAGAGGTAGATCGGTAAGAAGGGCAAAGTGTTGAAGATAAATAATGGAGTTGAGTATTGCTCAAGAGGTTTTCATGCCTTCTACAAATTGCATGGGATTTCAATGCATAAATCTACCCCTTACACTCCACAATAGAATGGTGTGGTAGAGAGGATGAATATGACTCTATTGGAGAAGGCACGAAGATTGAGAGAATATGCAGGTCTAAACAAGACATTTTGGATTGAGGTGGTTCACACTACTAATCATTTTAACATGTCCTTGAGATCAACGTTGGGAAGAATTACTCTATAGGATAAGTGGAGTGGAAAGAAACCCACTGTAGAGCATGTGAGGTTGTTTGGATGTAAAGATTACATGTATGTTTCAATTGAGAAATGAAGTGAGTTGGACAATATGTCTGTAAAATGTATTTTTGTGGGGTATCTTGATGGTGTGAAAGGCTACATATTATGGATATAGTCAGAGAGGCATCATACTATGAGTTGTGATGTGATATTTAAGGAAATTGTGGTTGGTGGAAGGAAGGTTAAGAAAATGAAGTTCAAGTGAAAAAGAATGACCAATAGCCTCTCATAGATCATCATCAACATTCTAAAATTGGTTGTAGAAGCCAACAAGATTCTTCCAATTCACAAATGTTTTTGTAGTTGATCAGCAAACTTCCATAGGTGGCAGTAACAACCAAAATCAGCCTACCATAGCAGGTCCTAGTGATAAAAAACAAGCTATATATAGTCAAATTGGAAGCAATATTGGTGAGACATCTGCTAATGATAAAATTGAAGAGGAGATCCAACCAAAAAATGAAGTGCATACTAGAAATGTTGTAGAGACTTAGGAGTGCAGCTAATCACTTCAAAGGAGTTAACACCAAAAAAGAGTGCCATAAAGGTATGGTTATGATCCTAGTAATTTTAGTTATTCTGCACTAACTGCACTTTGTGAAGAGCCCAGGAATGTAAAGGAGGTTTTGAATTACATTGAAGCTAAGCAGTGGAGAATGACGACGGAGGAAGAGATGAAGTCTCTTAGTGATAATCAAACTTGGGATTTGCAACCAATGCCAAAAGGGAGACAATTGGTTGGCTACAAATGGATCTTCAAGAAGAAATATAACCTATATAGCTTGGTGAAGCAATATAAGGGAATGTTGCTTGTGAAGGGTTATACTTAGGTTGAAGGCATTGATTACACTAAGACATTCTCATCAATAACCAAGAGAGCTTTAATTCTATTATTATTGGCAATGTCAGCAACAAATGATTGGAATATTGCGCATATGGATGTGAAGATAACGTTTCTTCATGGAGAATTAAAGGAGCAAATCTACATGTAACAACCTAAGGGGTTTGAAACCAGTGGAGCAATCTAGTTTGTATATTGAAGAAATCATTGTATGGCCTAAAGCAATCACCAAGAGAATGGTATAAATGATTTGACCATTATGTGATTGAACATGGATTTGTAAGGAGTAATGCAGATCACTACATTTACTACTTGAAGGATTCAAGTAGGTTTGTTATACTTGCATTGTATGTTGATGACATACTGATGCTAAGTAGTTCACAACATGTTCAAAAAGTAAAGGTAAAGTTGTCAAAGGTATTCGAAATGAAGGATTTGGGAGCCCTTCATTACTTTTTGGGAATCAAGGTCAGGAGGAATCACTCGATGAAGAAGCTATGGATCAACCAAAGGAAGTATGTGGTTGATATCTTGAAATAGTTTGGGATGGAGGCATGCAAACCAATAAGCACTCCATTATCGATGGGTGCTACATTATCCAATGAGTAGATTCCAAAGACTAAAGCAGAAAAGAATGAAATGGCAAAAGTGTCATATGCAAGTGTAATCGAAAAGCTGATGTATGCAATGGTGTGTACAAGATCTAACTTGGCTCATGTAGTGGGAGTTGTGAGTAGATTTATGTCAAATCTAGGTAGGTAGCACTAGATAGTGGTGGAGAGGATATTCTAGTATCTACAACATACAAAAGATGTGATTTCTTATTAGGCTGTAAGAGATATTCGGTTGAAGGTATATGTAGATGTTGATTTTAGATGTGATGTGGATGGAGGGAAATCCACAAGTGCATATGTATTTGAATTATCTAAGGGACCCATTAGCTAGAGAAGCAAGAAGTAGGAGGTTTTTGCATAGTCAACAATAGAGGTTGAATATATATTGCAGCAGTAGAGTCTTGCAAGGAAGCGATATGTCTAAAATTGCTATTTGTAGATGTTAGTGTGCAATAGGGCCCAATTCCATTGTGATGTGACAACAAGAGTGCTATAGACCTTGCTGTCAATCTAAAATTCTATAACAGGACCAAGTGCATCAAGGTAAGGTTTCATTTCATCAAAGAAATGATTGAAGAAGGTGGGGTAAATATGTAGAAGGTGAAGATTGATGAGAATGTAGTTGATGCCTTGACAAAGGCAGTGAGTACTAAGAAATTCAATTGGTGCCAAGACCAGAATGGGATAGGCAGTTGGTCACATTAGTCGCCAAGTGGAAGATTGTTGATATTGACAACTATTATGACACTACAAGTTAATCAATTGTGTTTAAGATAAGTGATGCCAGCTGAAAATTTCCATGCAGAAGATTGCATGACAGTAACTAATGCAAACTGGCAGTTCAAATTATCATGTGTAGTTAGAGAGTAATAGTTCAACCGTTAGTCTCGTGCCTATAAATAAAAAGAGAGGAAGCAAACTTTGATCAACGAAAGTTTTCTACTATTTAATCAAGTTGCTGCAAACCCCATCATGATGCAATTACATGTAAGTGGGTCCAACATATTGGAGATGGAGCAACCAACTTTAATTTGTGCAAAGCAGACATGCAAGACTGAGAAATGATACAATTTTTCTTTCAAACCTACTATCTTAACGTTGATTCTTTGTTCATGATCTGTTTTGTTTTTTTAAATTCTCTTTAGTACATAGATTAGTTCTGCTCTCATTTATTCATTCACTTTTCTTCTACACTAACTTTGATAACGTGCATTGAACTTGCACCAGCTACGTGTTTATTGTTTTGGGCAGGGGCTTTACAATTGTGAGGTGGCCCTCTTCTCCAATCAGATAAAGAACCATGTTATCAATTGCTTGAAGTAATGTGCACAATTTCGCAGTCTCCGCTGGAGAGACTAAAGTACGACTGAGTACAATGTCATTAATGGAGATAGCAGGATAGAAGTGTGGACACCTGCAATTTCATTTAAATTTGCGATCTGTATTCCAATAAACCATTTGTTGCGTTCACCCGCCTCTTATCGAAGGAAGGCTCAGACGTATTCATGGCGAAGTTTGATTGTTTGATTTGTTTTCAAAAACGTCCACGTCTGACCCACGTGGCCCTGTGAGATCGAATTTCATAGTGGAGCGTATGGACAATTAGTATTCGTATTCAATTGTCTCTATATATATATATATATACACGCAATGGGTTTCTGCAGTTACGGACATGAAATTTTAGCCAACGCAAAGTATGCCAATGCTTACTAAACTGTAGAAGCAGTCTGTGTTCTTCTTAAATATTCTCGAGGCAGAAACAATAAGAATTTCGAGATGGAGGGTAGTAATGCGGAGGAATACGGATGCAGATTCGAAGATAAACATTGCCAATATGGAGATAATGAATTTGTGAATAGAATGGATTTGGATTTCAATGGCGAGGCGCTCTCAGATTTCGAGTTGTCTCCGGATAATGAATGGGCTTTTGAGGGCGATGTATTCGCCCAAGAGAATGGATATACAGAGGAGTTGCTAAGTTTTGGTCCAAAACCGGCGGTATCGCTCTTGTTGAACGATGTGAATGAATTATTAGATAAGGGTTGCGCCTTGTACATCTTTTAGTGGCGTGTGCCAGTGCAATATCTTATGGGTTCCATGATCTTTCTCAGGTCATACTTTGCAGGTTGGAAAAATTGTTAAGTCCAACAAGCTCCACCATGGAGAGAGTGGCTTACTATCTATTCCAATCTTTGCAGCAGTACCATCATAGCTCGGCCGATGGTCACCCCGAGGCGCTCTTCAATTCAAGCCTGGGCTTCAAAGCTGTGAAATGCCAGTATTTGGGGTCTGTTGCTTTACTGAACCAAGTTTATCCTCATGTAAGGATAGCCCATTTTATTTCCAACCAAAGCAATTTGGAAGCAATAATTACCAATGAGGGACACACGAAGACCCATATTATTGACCTTGACATCATGGAGGGTATGCAGTGGCCACCCTTGATGGAAGCCCTGAGAAGCCAAGAATGCAAAGTTACCAACCTCAAAATTACAGCAATTAAATGGAATAAAGACGAAGGTAAGGATGGTTCAGCACCGTTTTCACTGTCCAGCTGCTGCAAGAACACGGGAATAAGGCTTTCAGAGCATGCAAACATGCTGGGGATTCCATTTTCGTTCGAGGAGACCAAATTGGATAACATAAAGAAGAAGCCATCTGGCGAGGATAATCACGATGGCATTATAGTTATCGTGAACTGTATGTGGGAACTGCCACATATGCGCGAGCGCAGGAAGAAAAGATTGTTCGAATTCCTTGAGGCGGCGCGCCATCTTAATCCGGTTATTCTGACTCTTGGCAGTGGACCTCATGGTTTTGAAGCTCAGGAGAATCTTAGTTTCTTTGAGCGTTTCATAAATTGCTTCAGGAATTTGAGTGCAGCGTTTGACTCCTTGGAAGCAGGGTTGCCAGAGAATTATGGCCTTGCGCGAACAACTGTGGAAAATATTTTCTTTGGGCCGATCATGTGTAGACCCATAACCTGCATGTCAAGCGATGAAGATAGAGTTTTGATTGAAGCGAGCGTTATGGATATTCCTCGATGGCGTGGTTATGCTGAGCATGAAATAAGCGAGAGTAACATAATGCAGGCTAACTATCTGGTATCATACGGTGACAATGGAAGATACTATCGCGTGGAATTGGCAGGCAACCATCGACTCCTCCTCAAATGGAATTCTACTCCTTTGACTTGTGTTTCTACTTGGAAAACAATGTAGATCATCTCTTTTTCTGATCTCCATGTTGTGAAGGTCAATGGAAATTACGTCTGATTCTGTACTAAATAAAGATTGATCCTTTCGCCATTTTTGAGATCCGTTTTTTTTTAATTCAATTGTAAATTAAAATTTGGACTGGAGCTACATGAGGAGAGGATTATGTGGTGGAAGGGAAAAGTATTAAATTGGAATACATTTTATGGATGGAAATAAATAGTTTATTATGGGATAAATAGGATTATGTGGTTGAAGGGAAAAGTATTAAAGTGGAATAAATTTTATAAGTGGAAATAAATAGTTTATTATGGGATAAATATTATATAAACCCGTTACGAAGTAAAAGATCAACAACTTTATGAAATAAATGTATACTTGTTTTGTGAGAGAAATGAAACTTTAATGTTTTAAAAATTAACATTATTTTATATAATAATATATAAAATTTGGCAAAGGATCCTCAATCACGTTGAAAAGAAAGTTTAATTATGAGTTACAAGGAAACTTGGGAATCTTTGAATCTGCTTCAAAGTGTTAAGGACCACCTATATTTATTATTGTTCACCTCTGTTTATTATTGTTCAGTTTAGGCTGGAATCTTTTGAATCTGCTTCGAAAATTTTAAGGACCACCTCTATTTATTATTGTTCAGGGTAGGCCGTTTCTCAAGTGTATATAATGTTTTAAAAATTAACATTATTTTATATAATAATATATAAAATTTGGTAAATATCCTCAATCACAATCACGTTGAAAAGAAAGTTCAATTTTGAGTTACAAGGGAGCTTCTTTTGGATGGAATGTTTTGAACCTCCTTCGAAGTTTTAAGGACCACCTATATTTATTATTATTCAAATTAGGTCGTTTCTAGAGTACTATGATACCTCATAGAAGCTGATCATAAAAACAAATGCAAAATATTACACAGAGTGTATATATAAAATAATTTTTATTGTTTTAAAAGGCACATTGTATTGGTATTCAATGTTTTTGGATTTTTATTAATACTTTGAGTTTTTATTAAAAGATTTAAGATCAAATCACATAGTGGTGGGTGTGTGAGTGTTTTCAACCCAAAAAAACTAAATATTATAGAAAAATAAAATATCAATGCAATTTTTTTAAAATTAATAAATTAAATTATATAAAGGTAATAATATAAAAGGATTCAAAATTAGTAATTTTTTTTTGTAGAATTAAAAAGTAAAGGTAATTTTGAGAATGCTATGAACACAAGTCTTTTGAATAAATTTGATTAAGTGAGCAGACTAGTGTTATAAGTTAAATAAGCTTTTCAAAAATATTTTTAACCAAGGATTTTAGTAATATGGGGTTCCACAAAGAAGTCTACAACTTCATTGGTCATTTGGTAGCATGGGCATCATCGACGTTTCTCATAAGAATTTAGAATTAGGAACTAAGTTGGATAGTGTTGTTGAGGCACTGTATCATGTATAAATCACTTTTTTATGAATCATTGTTATAAATATTAGGGCTCCACATACCCTCATCACCTTTGTTATCTGTTGTTCTAATAAATATTGTGGGGTATTTTGTGGCCTAGAATGTTTAAAAGTCTTGTGGTAAGGTTTAACTTCATATTAAATGGACTAGAAATATTTTTTTATTAAGGGTCATCTTTAACTAGTAATCACTTTAGTGGTCCCTTGTCATTGTTCATAATGACAAACCCTTTTTAGAGGTTACTCATTTTAGTAGGATATGATTTTTTAAAAGGGGAGTCAAACACTCTAGGACCTATGAGAAAAACACCCATGGTGATCATGGACAAAATTAATGAGAAATTTTCATCTCATCCCTTAGGCTAAAACTATTGTCAAATAGATTAAAGACCTCATACATGAGAATTGCTTGCACATGTTGAATGTTGTATCTCTAGCCAATTAGTAGAGGGTATATAAGTGAAAGGTTTATACACCTTTCTACAATAACTCTTGAAGGGTGTAACCTTTATTATCCTTAGACAAATTTGAATGATAATTAAATTAACATCAAGGTTCCTACTTTCCCTAGAGAATCTAATTAAAGAGGCTTTCTCAAGTGTGGGCTTACCCTCACAAACATTTAAAAGCCCTTAAAAGGAATATATTTTCTATTGTACCTTCACTTTCAAGGCTTGTCACATGATCTATTTTTGTATTTCTTGTTTTGACTTAGGACACTTAGGAATCTTTTCTAAATTTTTCTTAAAATTATAAAAACTAGCCTTGATTAGGGTCTTTCTTCAACCCTTTTTATCTTAATTCTTTATTTTGTAATGAATCCCTATTGGGTGGTTATTTTTCTAGGCTAAAATATATTCTTAATATTTGACATATTTGCAAGACATGTTTCCTTTTCTTATTTGAAAGACTTATAATAAATTTATTTTCTATATTTAATTTTATTTACTATTGAAAGGTGACCAATTAAGGAGAGCTCTAGAAGAGAAAAATAGGGCATGAGTTGGGTAGCCAAAGAGATTTTTGGTTGCTGTGGAATTAAAGATAAGATTTCTACCATAGGAGGACCCAATGAGGATACCTCTAGATCCTCTTTTAGAGAGACATAGTTCTTTTGCAAATTTGTTAAAGGATTAATCTCGAACTGAGACTGAAGAATCACAAAAAAATGTCTTAAAATACTCTTTATTACTGCTAAAAATAGATCAACATCTCAATGAGTTAATGGATGCTTGCCATAGTAGAATCAAGGTGAAATATTGTCATTGAATAAAGGATGGTAGAAGAAATAGTTTTATACGAAGCTAATCATTATTTGATCTGTAAATTCATGGGTATTTGCCCTACCCTATTTTTTTGCATTCTTGGGTTCGTCAAAACTGGGAGTCTCTTGGTGAGTATTCTTTTTGGTTTATCAACAATGAATATTTTATTGTTAGTTTTTCTTCACTTATCGATAAAAATAGGGCTTTCTATAGTTACCCTCCTCACTCGAGTATTGAAAGAAAACAAATATATTTTTATATATGTACACTTACCTAATGTTTGAGAAACATGGTACTATTGATAGCATTTGTGAGTGCAAGACAGTTGCAGAAAGATAAAGAAAGGTGACAAGTCAAAAGAAAATGGTAAGTATAGGGAGTGATGATTCAGCTCGTGAGCACATGGAAACTTGCACTTGCATATATTTTAGGGGTAAAATAGATTGTATTTTTGTGTGGGTTCTATTGTTTGGAGTATTGTTTGATAGCATGGAATGAGGTATATTTTATGGTGGCCATGATGATGGGAGCCACTAGCTTGGAAAATAATTATAGTGTTTGTTTTGGCATGCATGTATATACTTAATACTTTAAATATTCCTTTTTTATTTTTATATAAGGTGAACTTATGTATTTAGAGGGGGGCAATGAAGATGTCTTAATCAAGGGAGCCACCCTTCAATTGTTGAATGAAGATTTGCGATTATTCTTTCATTATTCTATAGAAAGATAATTTTATAAAATAGAAAATAAATAAAACATAAATGGTTATTTTATTATTCAGAAAAGAAAAATAATTTTATGTAAAACGAGTAAAATTGTATTTTGTATTTGCTCCATGTTCGTACTAAAAATATGAATTACGTGGCCGCTGGGCAAATGCATTATGTGTATGGGTGGCCAAAGTCTTGATTTGTTTTAGACCCAATGTATGCTCCTGACCTTACCTTTGCCTTATTTTATTTAATATATGAAAAACTAGCTATGTTTTATTGCTGCATCAATGATGAAAAAGTTGGCAGAATCAAATCATTATTGTTGAGATTTTTTAAGAATGCCATGATGAAAAGGTGGTGGTGCAAGATAATGGGGGAAACTTGTTAACCTGACACTATGCATGGGTAAGTGAAGAAACAATTTTACCAAGTTTTCAGAATGCGGATAAAGGAAGAAAGAAAGTGGGACGAAAAAGAAAAGAGGATGATGGGGGAAAATTTTGAGGAGGAGACCAACCAAGAGAAGATTTTTGGGAAGTGAAATACACAGGTTGGGAGTTCCTTCTGATTATTATGATTGTTACGTTCTAAATGAATATGAAAATTATGTGTGTTGTGTACAAATGACAATGTGAACTATGCATACTATGTCAAATGAAAACTAGAAATCAAATTTGGTGTGCAAACTTTAAAACGGATGTGACATGCTTAAGATAGAAATATTGGTGAGAAAACCAAGTCAAATTTACTAGAATAAGGCTGAAAATTGCTATTTTTCTGTATGACTTTGTTGTATAAAAATGATAAGGTATGGTTTGAAATATTCTAAGAATATGTTTCTTGTATGTAACAGAAACAATGGGAAGATACCATAAATATTTTTGTGTATTATGTGTTAAGCAACTAAATTAGTGGGTAAAATATTTATTAAATATTTCAGTGTAAACTATGACTCATTGAAGCTAGGAAGCGGTATGGTTCAGTAAGAATAAAAATGTAAAATTCATGACAAATTTGAATCAAAAGAAACTAGTTATTTTCAAGTCAAATGTTGCTATGTTGGTTGCATTTTAGATTAAAATATATGCGATTGGTAAACGTAGTTTGCTAATAATAGATGATTGCTTAACTTTAGTGTTGATTATTTGTAAACATAGGAGTAAAGTTTACTTAATAATATATTGTAAAAAATGAAGCTTTAATGAATGTGGATTTTATTTATGAAACTTTTACCTTGAAAATGGGGTAGAAATAGAAAAGGAAAAACATGATGATAAGTTAACTCGGTATTTATCTCAAAACAGGAGATAACAGAGTTTTTATTTTGGGGTGTTTTCCATTAAAAATTTTGAATGCATGTGTGCATAGTAGAAAGCATTATCATCTATTTTGAGTTGTATTTGATCCCTATGACTTCTATAAGAACTCCTTTGTGCTTTGATGGATGCTGGATGAGACAACATTGAGTGAAAGAACCCTAGATCGTGGACCAGTTTGGATCAGTAGTGTCAAAATCTAATCAGATAGTAAGAAGTGTTCTTTTTTTCTAAAAGCAAAGACTCAGGTAGAAGAGCCATTAAAATTTAAAGTGGGTCTAGAATATAAAAGTTAGCTTTTGATTCTATTAGCAACAATTGTGTTGGTTGTTGTAAAAATGGGTAAAGTCCTCTTGTATTTATTTTAAAATAAGTTTATATAATTGTTCTTAGTGACGTCAAACTGAACATTAGTGCTTTGAATTATCTGTAATTAGTTTTAAAAAATTTGATGTTATTATACGATTTCATATTTTTACTTTATGTTGGATGATGCAATTAGTTTTCTTATCATTTGTGGTAGAGTAGATTTATTGATAAATAATAGAAGTCATTTGACTGCATAAACTTTTCCAGGATCGTGTATGGGATTATAAACTAAAGCTTAACCCTAGGAAAGTCTTTCATAAAATGGCTTTTAGAAAACATAGAAACTGAAAACTTCATTGTTGTGAATTTGACCCTTGAGTGAAGGTAGAATGCTTGGACACTTTAGAGAATGTACAAAGTAGAATTGAGTTTATTTATATTTCTTTTGATTGAACCCACTTTGTTGATATAGACTCTAGTTGAGGGAGAAATATTTTTAAATAGTGAACCCAAAGTATAATTAATACTTGTTCTTTAATTTCAAATGTGTTATTTTAAGTAAATTAGAGAGATTTCTATTAAAGGTAGTTTAGTAGATAATTTGAGGGTAGTACAACTTTAATTAGAGTCTTGGGAAGTTATCCTAAGAATGTGATTATAGAATCATCCATAATGTTGAGGTGCGGGTATGCACACAATAATCTTCAAAATAATTGTTGATTGATAGAATTGGTTGATAAATGATTGGATTAGATCTAGATGGAAAGATGGTTTGGGACATCCTTTCTAGGTTATAATTGAAGGGCATAGTGATAAATTACTTACTCATTGAACTTAGTTTAGTATATCCATAGGGTTTGGAATGGAGTAAACCTTTGTGAGTTGTAATGAGTTTGTGAAATGAAGTCTAGGGTCAGGGAAATGACATGACACTAATAAGGATCCGAGTAAATGAGATTAACTAGTTAGTCACAAAGACATAAACACACCATATTCTTTTATACTGCTAAGAAACAAGTCAACTAGAATGTCAAATATTTGGTAAAAATAATTTAGGGAAAAAGCGTCCACCCTCTAGGTGTTATGGGCCCTAGAGGAAAACCCTTACCATGAATCAGACATCATACTAGAACATATATATGATATATGGGGGTATTTATTTATACTGAATGGTAAATCCATGATATTTGGTTGATCTCATCCACTTGGGTGACTGTTTGTAGTAGTCTAAACTCAAAAGTGATATGTTATGTTTGTGCAACATTGTTTGAACTGTTTCAAAAAAATGAATGATCTAAAAAGAAGATATTTTGAAAACCATCCTTGTGAGCTAGGAGTAACTTTAGAGACTTGAGTTAACCTTTCAAAAAAAGAACATCCTAGCTAATAAATTTACTTTTATTGGTCAACCAGGTAAGTAGTTAGACATGTGTTGTTACATATAGTTTTAGAGTAGAACTAATTCTAAGGTTGTAGAACTCTGCATGGGAAATAAATAAATTAAAGATACCTAATATTCTACCTCTTTTAATTACAGGAAAAATGACACGAATGTTGAGAGGAGGGTTCTCGAGAAATCCTACAGGAGGTAGGGAGGAGCAAACCATTGAAAGACTTATACGAGGACCATGAAAAAATATAAAAAAAATATATTCCCAACATGAAAGAAGGTAGAAAAGGGTTCATGAAATTCCTCTGAATGAAACCAGTGAGGAAGAAGGGAACCTTGCAAAAGTGGTTAAAACATTATAAGTAAAAATGGAAAATCAAAGGAAATAAATGGCCCAACAAAAAACTAATTGACCCAACAACATCAAGCCATAAAGGAATTTTCTAGAGAAAGAGAATATGGATTAGGAAGGACAAGGGAAGTGCCAGAAGAACCTAATAAATATAGAGCTAGAAGGACATGATTGAGAAAATAATTGGATAGGAACTTAAAAAAAATTGTAACATCCAAGTTCAATGGAACAAATGATGGAGAGTCCACAGAGAATTGGATAAGTGAACTAGGATCCTACTTATCTCTACTGGACCTATCCTCTGAATCCAAAACTTCTTTGGCAGTTATGAATATGACCAGAGTAGCCCTAGATTGGTGGAATTCATACAAGAAAGAACACGATGTTGAGGCTACAAACCTCAAATGGGAAGAGTTCATTAAGGAATTCAGATATAGATTCCTAAAAATATATTATTATATGGAAAAGTTCTGGGAATTTTCAAAATTGAGATAAGATATTATGTCGGTACGATAATATCACCAAAAATTCATATAGTTACTGAAGTATGCAACCCAATATGAAAGTAATGATAAAATAAAAACTCAAAAATTTATTCTAGGATTACATCCTAGAATTATGACGGTGATAAACATGCATAATCCCATCAATTTTCAAACTGCTTTTTATTTATACAAAAAGGAAGAAGCTAATCAATAGATAATAAAAGCATATTTTAATTACCAAAATCTATCTTAAAAAGAAAAATATGAGCTTAGGAAATAAAAAAATGTTGGTTTCATAAATTGGGAAAGGGAACAGAACAAGAAACCTAAAGGAGGATATCAAAACATGCAAGGTGGCAAAAGCAAATCCAGTTATCATGGGAGTAAATACAAGAAATATGCCAAAGAGTTTCCTAAGAAATAGGACCAGAAACCAGTAGGTCAAGGAAGAGATATGGAAACTACACTATGAATAGAAATAAAAACAATAATAGAAGTAATAGAGCTCCACCAGGTGGATGTTGGGTATGTAAAGGAGCTCATTATCCTAAAAAATATCCCCACATAACTGATATATCACCAAAGGTTCCAGAGGAAGCTGACCATAGGATCTATGCTGCCACAGGTAGTTATGAACTCAATGCAAAAATTACTCCTTTCTTATTAAATAGTAAAAAATTTTGTAAGAATGTGCAAATTTTTATTGATAGTGGGTCAACCGATAGTTTTATATCAACTAGATTAGTGAGGGATTTTCTTGTTAGACCTAGATTCTTGGCAAATGGTTGGAAGGTAGAGTATGGATTAGGGTAAACTCACCATGTAAACAAATGTCCCTTTGATTCCAACATTTCTTTTCCTCAATGAAACATTAATTAGCATCTATATGTAGCACCTTTGCATGCATTTGCTATCATTTTGGGGATTGATTGGTTGAAAGCACATAAAGATCATTTGAACTTTGAAGAAATATGGGTAGAATTTGTAGATGAATCTACTCAAAGGATTAAAATTGGTTGTGGATGGAGGGAAGTAAAACCCCATCTAGTTTTTGCAATGCAACTTAAAAATATCATTAAAAAGAAGGGCATGATATTTATAGTAAAAATGAATAGAAGAGAAGAGAATGAGAAAGAATTAGATCTCTTTCAAATATTCCTGGTGTTAAGTACTTTTAAGGATGTATTCCCTGAGGAACTTTTAATATTACCTCCACAGAGAGAATTTAATTTTTCAATTGAATTTTTACCAGATGCAACACCAATTGCAAGGTCACTGTACAAAATGACCCTTATAGAGTTACAAGAATTTAAAATGCAATCGTAGGATCTGCTTGAAAAAGTGTTAATAAAACCTAGTGTATCACCATGAGGAGCTCCAATCCTATTTGTTAAAAAGAAATATGGTACCTTGAGAATGTGCATAGACTATCATATGCTGAATAAAGTTACTATCAAAAATAGGTACTCATTACCAAGGATTGATGATTTATTTGATCAATTGAGAGGCGCAACCATCTTTACTAAAATACAACTGAGATCAGGGTATCATCAACTTAGGATTTGGTGGGAAGATACTTCTAAGACAACATTTAGAACAAGATGTTTGAAATTTTGAGTAATAAGATTGTCATTGATGTCAAGTGTTTGGTGCAAGGTAAATTCCATTATTGGTAAAAGCAAAGTCGTAAAAGAATTGGTTATAATATTTTATATTATAAGCCAAAAAGGTTGGTTAAAAGGTGGAAGACAAAATATTAACCCCATGGTATTAAAGATAAAAGAATATATTATAATATTCTTATATTATAATACTTAATCCATAAGGGCTTATTAAAAATAAGGAAAATAGAATTGATGAAAACCCCCAGACAAAAGTATTAGTTAATACTAAATTAAGTAATATAATATTTAATCTAAATTTAAATAGTATATTAATAAATAATTAAATGTAAATTTGACTAAGGTGCCAGAAATTAAATTTAATATTGGAGGTATCTATATTTCCTCCGACATTTATAAATATACCTTGGAGCATATAAAATAAGGAAAGAAAAATTAAAATATTGGAATTCGAATGTTGGAAGTCTATGCACATGCAAAAAAAATCGAACGAAGGGAAGAAGAGAAACATAGAGGTTTCTCATTTGTCAAATGAGAGCAAAGGATAAAGTAAAAGTGGTAAGTGCTTTTGGTGCAGCAAAGGCTAGTAGCCCAAGCAGTAGGTAGATCCTGCGTTGGTTGTTGGTAGAAGGAAGTTTTGGGGTTTGATTCCCCTTAGCGTTGGTTGAAGGTTTTTATTTTTAGTTGTGGTTGAAGGTAGTGAATATAAATATGGTGATGCTATATCTAAGTTTCAATCACTTGGCTAGCACAAGCGGTTTAGCACTGCGCTTGGTGAGCTGAGGTAAGAGGGTCGATTCCTGTTCGTGACAAAGTAAAGATTATTTTTTGATAAAGGTATGCACCATGGTTGATTTGTGAGGTATGCACTATATTGTTGATTATTGGCTATAGTAATATTTGGCGGATGACATTTGACCTATAGTTGAAACTTAGGAGATATAAGGAGAAATATTTTTGCATTATTTTAAAGGTTTGAATGTCATTTATTTTATGAGATTGGAGTGATAAGTGTGTAATTATTTTATGTATCATTGTAATTATTTATCTTTAAAAATAAACTAGAGTAAAAATTATTTTGAAAGAGTGGATATAAAAGGTGTAAGAGTCTTGTTATTTGATTGTAATTCTTGTTTTATAAAAAGGGAAATTGTTGAGAGAGTTTTTGCATTATCCATGAAAATTAAAGAAGAATTCTAGAATATTATTTTCAGAATTCTTTGAGCATCTTGTTGAGGGAATATTCATGTGGAGGTTTTAAAATAGACTATTTTTATCTAATATTTATGTGGCACAAAAGGAATTGGTTGTGATTGAGACAAGTTTTGAAGACATATCTCCATCAAAGCAAAAAGGTATGGGCACATCATCCTTTGCTTGAAATATTTGTTGGATTGAATGTTGTGAAACATAATGTGGAGTGAAAAAGGATTTTTTAATGAGCATTATTGGAAATATTTGAGTGAGTTCTATGTGCTTCATTTTTGAATGTTTGGAGAACATTTGAGATAGAGATTATGAATTATTTGAGTTAGGGTTTGAGACCTACATTATGCTCTTTTTTGGAAGAAGTGTGAAATATTTGGTTAGGGTTTGTAAGCAAGTTGTGCTTCATTGGTTGAATAATTGTGTGAAACTTTTGAGTATTGGTTTGAGTGTTTTTGTGAATAAGCAAGTCTTGAGAAGACTTGAGGGTAGGTTTTGAGACAGATTGTGAGATAGGTTTTGAGACAAATTTATGAGCATATTTGTGAGTATATTTATGAGAAAATTTGTGAGCAGAGTTAGAGTAGATTTGTATTACACTTGGGGCATAGTTTGGTGTAGATTTGAGATAGAGTTGAGAGCAATATTTGGATGTGATAGAGTAGAGGACAATAGTGTCCAGTGGATAGAGATCCATTAGCTAGGGTAGTGAGGATAGAGGTGTTCTATGGAGAGATATCCACAAGCCAGAGTAGTGGGGGCAGAAGTCTTCTAGAATATCATCATCCAAAGTAGAGGAGATAGATTTCTCCTATGGATAGAGATCCACAAATCAGAGTAGAGGAGATAGAGTTCTCCTATGGATAGAGCTCCAAAAACCATAGTAAGGGGATTGGTGTCTCCTTTCGATAAAAGTCCATAAATATTGTAATAGGGAATTGATTCTCAAAATAATTTATTGAGATAGTTTATAAGGAATTCTTCATGGAGTATCCCACATTGGGTGAACCACGTTAAATCATATCTCCCATATGTGTGATGATGTGTGGAATATTTACTACTTTGATATTGTTGATGTTATCATATAGATTGAAAAGTAAAAAAAATTATCTTATACTTTTCACCCCCCTATCAATATAATCTTATGTTCTTCACAGATATGGACATTTTGAATTTATAGTCTTACCTTTTGAACTGACCAATGCTCCAGCCACTTTCATGAATATCATGAATAACGTTTTCAAGGAATAGCTAGATAATTTTGTACTCATATTTTGGATGATATTTTGGTCTATTCCAAAAATAAAGAACATGATAAACATTTGAGAACAATGCTTGGGATTATTAAGAAGAATCAATTGTTTGGAAAATTTTCAAAATGTGAGTTCTACATCTCACAAGTGCAATACCTTGGACATATTGTCTTGGCTAAATGAATTGTAGTAGAACCTAATAAAATTGAAGCAATCATTAATTGGCCAATACCTACCAATGTCACTAAGGTGTGAAGTTTTATGGGACTTGTAGGATATTATAGGTGATTCGTCAAAGGATTTTTAAGAATTGCTCAACCCATTACAAACCTTCAGAGAAAAGGGAAAAGTTGTAGGTGGACCGAACAGTGTGAGGAGGCATTTCAAGTTTTAAAGGAAAGGTTAATGAATGCAACAATCCCGCAATTACCTAATCTCGATGAGAAATTTATAGTTTGTATGGATGCATCAATTGAGGGGATAGGTGAAATTTTATCCCACGATGATGCAATAATTGCTTATGAGTCTCAAAAACTCAAGAGGCACGATGTCAATTATGCTACACATGACTTAGAATTGGTAATAGTAGTACATGTGCTAAAATTTTGGAGACATTATCTTATGGGGAAAACATTTGAATCAAAGACAGACCATCAAATTATGAAGTATATATTTTCTCAATCCTTACTAAATGCTAAACAACGATGTTGGATGGAGTTCTTGGTAGAGTATGATTTTGGTATTGAATACATTAAGGGTAAAGAGAATAAATTTGGTGATGCATTAAGTAGAAGAGGATGTATAACTGTAATGATAAAATATCAGTATGATATGTTAGATCAAATTAGAATGTGGTAAGTAAAATATAATTATTGTCAAATGTGTATAGGTTTGACTAATCAAGTAATGGACAAGAATACAGATTATGCTTTAAAAAAAAATGTACTTTATTTCAAAAATAGATTGGTGGTACATAGCTTGGGGGGATTAAAGGAAATAATCCTTAGGGAGGTGCATAACACTCCCTAAATTGCACACCTAGGTGGTGCAATGATGCGAGAGAATCTAAAGAAAGCATAGTACTGGCCTGATATGAAAAAATATATAACCAATTATGTGGCCAAATACTTGGAATATCAAAGGGTAAAAGCAGAACATCTACATCCAGTTAGAAAGTTATATCCACATGAGATACCCACATAGAAATTGCAAGTAGTATCAATGGATTTTCTTGTGGGGTTGCCTAAAATGAGATTTAGGCATAATGCGATTCTAGTAATTATGGAAAAATTAATGAAAGTTGCACATTTTATACCAGGAAATGTGCAAGATGATGAAACAAGTGTAGCAAGTAAGTTTTCCAAGGAAGTTGTAAGACTTTATAGTTTTCCATATTTTATAATCTCTGATAGGGATTCTCGTTTCACTTCTAAATTTTGATAAGCTCTACATCGAGCTTTAGGGACAAAGCTAAATATCAATACTGCATATCACCTAGAAAAAAATGGTCATATTGAGAGGGTGAATCAAGTGCTTGAGAATATATTACAAATGTATTGTATGGACCAACATACAAAATAGGAAGACTATATTTATATAGTAGAATTTTTATATAAAAATAGTTACCATGCCTCACTGGGTATGGCACCTTTCGAAGCCCTATATGGGAGAAGATGCAAAATTCCTTTATAATGGAATAATATGGAGTATCAGGTAATGATCAACCCAAAAATGATAAAGTAAATGGAAGAGCAATTAAAAAGAATTCAGCAAAAGCTAAATGAGGCCACAGATCGCCAGAAGAGCTATGCGGACTTGAAAATAACTTTGAGGGAATATTTGGTAGGAGATCAAGTATTCTTGAGAGTTAGGCTAGAAAAAAGTTCAATAAAATATTCCAAACTTGATTCTAGATATGTGGATCCATTTGATATCATAGAAAATATAAACCCTATTGCGTACAAACTAGCTCTACCGCCAAGCTTATTCAAGATCCAAAATTTCTTCCATGTGTCCCTCTTTAGAAAATATATTTATGATCCTACTCATGTTTTGTATGTTTCCAACTTGTAGATGATCAATACTTTAAAGGTTGAGGTTCGACTTGTTCGTGTACTTGGTTTTTGAACCAAGAACTTGAGAAAAAGAAGTATTGAGTAATATATGGTCCAGTGGGACCACTACTCAAACAGAAATGCTACGTGGGAAGACATGGCAGAAATGTAGCAACAATTTCCTTATTTGTTTGAGTAGATGATAAACTTTGTTAAAAAATTTATTTAATGATTTTTATGATGTATGTACAAACTTTATTAAGGATGTTACTAAGAAGAGTGACTTGTAATATTTTGATATTGCTAAATGAACAACTTTGGACCGTGATGGGTATGTGTAACTCATTTCATATTAGCATAATCCATGATGTGATTGCATGTTAATCAAAACTAATTTTGGGATGAGATTCTATGATGATGATGAATATGATTGCTAAGTGCTGAAACAAAAAGAGTGAACTCATTTGAGCATTTTTCTTTTTGTTAAAAGTACAAGGTATGACTACACAAAATATTTCTTTTACATAGCCTAACTGGAACAAAACATAGGGATTGTGTTTATCTCTATTGGGGAAGGATGTAGCGACCCTCCTCACTTGAGTATTGCAAGAAAAGAAATATATATTTATATATGTATATGTACCTATGTTTGAGAAACATGGTACTATTGATAGCATCTATGAGTGTAGGATAGTTATAGAAAGATAAAGAAATGTGAGAAATTAGCAAAACAGGGTAAGTATAGGAAGTGATGATTCGCATGAGCACATGGGTACTCGCACTTGCATATCATTCAGGGGTAAAATAGATTGCATTTTTGCGTGGGTTCTATTATTTGGAGTATATTTTGATTGCATGGAAAGAGGCATATTTTATGGTGGTGATGATGATGGAAGCCACTAGCTTGGAAAAGCATGTTAGTGTTTGTTTGGACATGCATATATGCTTAATACTTTAAATGTTCCTTGTTTTTTTTTTTATATACGGTGAGCTTATGTATTTAGAGGGGGGCAATGAAAATTTCTTATTCAAGGGAGCCACCCTTTAATTGTTGAATGAAGATTTGAGATTATTCTTTCATGATTTTATATAAAAATAATTTTATAAAATAGAAAATAAATAAATAGTAAATGGTTATTTTATCATTCATAAAAGGAAAATTATTTTATGTAAAACGAGTAAAAATGTATTTTGTATTTGCTCCATGTTCATATTAAAAGATGAATTACATAGCCACTGGGTAAATGCATTATATGTATGGGTGGCCAAAGTCTTTTTTTTTTAGACCCAATGTATGCTCCTAACCTTACCTTTGCCTTATTTTATTTGATATGCAAAAAAATAGTTATGTTTTATTAATGCATCAAGGATGGAAAAGTCGGTAGAATCAAATCATTATTGTTGAGATTGTTTGAGGACATCATGATGAACAGGTGGTGGTGTGATATTGTGGGGGAAACTTGTTAACCTGGTACTACACATGGGTAAGTGAAGAAATAATTCTATCAAGTTTTTGAAAGGCAGAGAAAGGAAGAAATAAAGGGGGATAAAAAAAAAAGAGGATGACGGGGGAAAAGTTGGAGGAGGAGACCAGCTAGGAGAAGAGTTTCAAGAAGTGAAATACATATTTTGGGAATTTCTTTTGATTATTATGATTGCTATGTTCTGAATGAATGTGAAAATGATGCATGTTGTGTACAAATTACAATGTGAACTATGCATACTGTATCAAATGAAAACTAGAAACTAAATTCTTTGTGCAAACTTTAAAATGGACGTGACATGTTTAAGATAGAAATATTGGTGAGAAAACCAAGTCAAATTTATTGGAATAAGTTTGAAAATTGTTGCGTTACTATATGAATATGTTGAATAAAAATGATAGAGGGTGGTTTGATCTATTATAAGCATATGTTGCTTGTACGTAAGAGAAACAATGGGAAGATACCATAAATATTTTTGTGTATTATGTGTTAAGCAATTGAATTAGTGGGTAAATTATTTATCAAAATTTTAGTGTAAACTATGACTCATTGAAGCTAGGAAGCGACATGGTTCAGGAGGAATCAAACATGTAAAATTCATGAAAAATTTGACTCAAAAGAAACTAGTTGTTTTTTATTTGAATGCTGCTATGTTGGTTGAGTTTTAGATTAAAATATATGTGATTGGTAAATACAGTTGTCTAAGAATACATGATTGCTTAAATTTAGTATTTATTTTTTGTAAACATAGGAGTAAATTTTTCTTAATGACATATTGTCAAAAATGAAGCTTTAATAAATGTGGCTTTTGTTTATGAAACTGTTACCTGGAAAAAGGGGTAGAAATAGAAAAGGAAAAACATGATGATAAGTTAACTTGGTATTTATCTCAGGATAGGAGATAACAAAGTTTTTTTTTAGGGTGTTTTCCATTAAAATATTTGAATGCATGTGTGCATAGTAGAAAACATTCTCATCTATTTTGAGTCGTATCTGATTGCTATGAGTTCCATAAGAACTCCTTTGTGCTTTTATGGATATTGGATGAGACAACATTGAGTGAAAGAACCCTGGATCATGGCCCCGTTTGGATCGGTAGTATCGAAATCTGGCCAAATAGTAAGTAGTGTTCTTAGTTGCTGAAAGCGAAGACTCAGGTGGAAGAGCCATTATAAGTTACAGTGGGTCTATAATCTTAAAGGTGGTTGTTGATTTTATTAGCAATAATTGTGTTGGTTGTTGTAAAAATGGGAAAAGCCCTCTTGTATTTATTTTAAAATAAGTTTGTATAATTGGTCTTAGTGATGTCATATTGAAAATTAGTGCTTTGAATGATTTGTAATTAGTTTAAAAAAATTTAATATTATTATATGCTTCCATATTTTGACTTTATGTTGGATGATGCAATTAGTTTCTTATTGTTTATGGTATATTGGATTGATTGATAAATAATGGAAGTCATTTGAATCCATAAATTTTTATAGTATTGTGGATGGGATTATAAACTAAATTTTTAACCATGGGAAAGTCTTTCATAAAATGGATTTTTGGAAAATGTAGAAATCGAAAACTTCGTTGTTGTGAATTTGACCCTTGAGTGAGGTTAGAATGCTTGGAAACTTTGGAGAATGTATAAATTAGAATTGAGTTAATTTATATTTATTTTGATTGAACCCACTTTGTTGATACAAAATCTGGTTGTGGGAGAAATATTTTTAAATAGTGAACCTGAAGTATAATTAATTCTTGTGCTTTAATTCCAAATGTGTTATTTTAAATAAATTAGATATATTTCTATTAAAGTTAGTTTAGTAGATAAGTTGAGGGTAGTACAACTTTAATTATAGTCTTGGAAAGTTATCCTGAGAATGTGATTAAATAATCATCCATAATGTTGAGGTGCGGGTATGCACACAACAATCTTCAAAATAACTACTGACTAATAGAATTGGTCTATAAATGTCTAGGTCAGGTCTAGATGGAAATATGGTATGGGAAATGCTTCCTAAGTTGTAATTGAAGAGCACAGTGATAAATTCCTTACTCATTGAACTTAGTTTAGTATAGCCATAGGGTTTGGAATGGGATAAAACTTTGTGAGTTGTAATGAGTTTGTGAAATTAAGTATAGGGTTAGGGAAATGACATGGCACTAATAAGGATTCAAGTGAATGGGATTCACTAGTTAATCACAGAGACATAAACACACCATATTCTTTTATACCACTAAGGAACAAGTCAACTAGAATATCAAAGGTTTGGTAAAAACAAATTAGGGAAAACTGCGTCCACCCTCTAGGTGTTATGGTCCCTAGGGGACAACCCTTAAGGTGAATCATACTTCATGCTAGAATATGCAGATGATAAATGAGGATATCTATTTTTAATTAATGGTAAATCCATGGGATTTGGCCGACCTCATCCACTTGGATGACTATCTACAGTAGTTTGAACTCAAAAGTAGTATGTTATGTTTGTGCAACATTATTTGAACTGGTTCAAAAAAAAGAAATGCATGATCTAAAAGAAGATAGTTTGAGAACCATCCTTGTGAGCTAGAAGTAACTTTAGAGACTTTAGTTAACCTTTCAAAAAAATAAAAACATCCTAGCTAATGAATTTACTTTTATTGGTCAATCAGGTAAGTAGTCAGACCTAGTTTATTACACATTTGAATAAGAAAAATAAATCATGTTCTGGTAGGATTATTTGATTCTCGAATTGAACTCACTGATGTCCTAGTTTGGATTTGTTTGTATGCACTTCCAATGGAGTTTTAGAGTGAGCAGGTATTAGAAATTATTGGTAATTCCCTTGGAATATATTTGGGTGTTTCCAAAGATACAATGGAATGAAACACAATTTTTTATTCTATATTATACATGGAAATGGATCTTAGCCAACCTTTTCCAGCAGAGATTGAACTCAAACTTTCAGGACTATCTTGGCAGGTTTAAATTTTACCACAAATATGGGCATTTGGCTCGATCCTACCCAAACAATATGAACATAAAAATGGAAGATCCTTTGGGAATGTCAAATATTCCTAAGGAGGGTAATTCAACACTCAATAAATAAACAACTAATATTTCTCAGGGAAAATAAGCACATGGATATGGTTTTGAACAACCCAAAAAAAAGAGAAGGCAAAAGAAAAAATATGGTAAAGAGCAAACCCAACTCAAGGCCTCCAATAGGTATGAGATCTTCAAGACACTAGTTGACCAGGAAGAAGAGAAATTCATGGAAGGACTGTATGGGAATAATAAAAATAATAACAACCATGTTCACGCCCCTCTTTCACCTCCTATCATCCTAGAGAAAGTAATTGAGTATAGTGAGTTACTGCAATCAGATATTTTAGGGGTAGTGATAGTGCATAAACAAGAGCAACAGATAATTTGGGATATCATCATGGATATAGTAGAAAAGAATAGAGAGAGGTTAACTCTAGGGATAACTCAAGTGAAAAAGAGATAAAAAAATGTCAGCTCTCAAGGAGTGGGTAGAAAATCAAATAAGGAATTGATATAAGTTCAAGGAGACAAAATGATCTTTGGAGGATCGGTGAGGCCAATAGATTATTAATGCTCTCAAGGTAACCAATGATAAAATATTAGGGGTTTAAATAGTAGAATCCATGAATCTGCTATTTGAAGACTCTTATAAAAATGTAAAACAAATTTTTTGCTTATCCAAGAGATAAAAATATCATTGGATCTTATGTTTAAAACAATAAATATATTTTGGAGGGGTGTTGGTCATATGGAATTTGCTGTCCAAGGGGTCTCAGGGAGGATAGTTACTTTTTGGAACTCTCTTGAATGGATGACAATAGAAAATAAATCTTGGATGGGTGTCCTCACATCACATTTTAGGAACAATGTGATAGCTAAGAATGTTTTAATCATAAATTTTTATGGGGATCAAAACCTAGATGGTCATATGCATCAATGGAAAGCGGTGCATAACATGAGAGTCTCAAGGGAGGAGTTAGATTGGATTGTTTCTAGGTATTTTAATGCTAAATTATCCTCTAGATATTAGGAATGGGAACTCTAATTTTATATACAGGGGATCGATTTCTGATTGCCCAAGTCCATGCATTACACTTGGTGGATACTAAATGCCCTGGAACCAACTACACTTGGACTAATAAGTGGAGGAAGCCACATAGCATGAAGATGAAGTTAGATCATTTTTGGTTTCAAAGGAGGAATTTGTTAAATGTAATATAAAATTTTAGATTTTAGAGTGTCTAATTTTAGATCACTTTACCATTTTTTTGTATGGGGGGATAAAGACAGTGCGACATCACAAACCATTCAAATTTGAAAAATTTTGGTTACAAAAATATGAACTTTGAAAGAAAATTCGACAGTGGTGGGAAGAGGGTCATCCAACATATGGGACAACAATGTTTAGATTCCACAACTAGATTCATAATGTCAAGGATCAACTAAAACAATGGAGGTGAGCTAACAAGATAGGCTTATAGATTCAAAAATATCCATTGTTGGCTAGATGGTATGAGGTTCGAAAACACTTCAAGGAAGGAACAATTATAGATCAAATCAAATAAGAGGATGATGCATTGCGTAAAGCGGTTGAGGACATTGACAACCAAGACGATATATACTAGAAATAGAGAGCAAGAATCACTTGGTTATTATCCTGTGCTAGGATACAGATGAACAACATGGAAGCTCTTAAATATGAGAATGAAAACTTCTTTGCCACAATTCTAGGTATGCATTTCCATTCAATGGATTATTTTTCTAAACTATTTAAGGAAAGTATGGTGCAATATGAAGAGGATCAAAAAGAAGTTCTTTCTAGCATACCCTCTGTTATCTCTGAAGAAGAAAATTAGACTCTAATTAAACCCACTAATAGAGAGGAACTGAAGAAAGTAGTCTTTGGAATGAGCACTAGAAAAACTCCAAGTCTAGATGGCTTTCCAATTGAGTTTATTTGGGATTTCTAGGACAACTTGGAGGAGGATGTAATGGTTGTTATAGAGGATTCCAAAGGTAGTAAAAAAATACTTAAAGCTTTAAATCATACTTTCATTTCCTTAATTCCAAAATGGGAGGAGGGGGTGCATAATTCAGATTATAGAACTATTGCCTTATGCAATGTCATATATAAAATAATCACAAAGGTAATGGTTGAGTGGCTAAAACCTCTTCTACACAACATTATCTCCTCAAAGCAAGGGGTTTTATAGAGGGAAGGTAGATCTTGGATGGTGTGGTTCTAGCTTAGGAAGCAAACCATTCAATGTAGAAATTTGGTAATAGGGTAATGTTCACAAAATTAGATATGTCAAAGGCTTATGATAGGGTGGAGTGGAGCTTCTTGTCAAATATGATGGCAACCTTTGGTTTCTCTTAGGATTGGATAGAATGGATCATGAGTTGTGTTTCTACTTTGACATACTCAGTGTTAATAAAAGGTCTTCTCTCACCACTATTTGGAGCTACTTGAGACCTTCGTCAAGGATATCCTTGTTCACCTTATATTTTTATCATTTTGGATTAAGGTTTGGGTAGACTCATCTTGAGGAGAAGACAACCAGATTTTGTAACAGGTATCAAGGTGGGTGAGAAAGTTTTAACTCACCCAAAGCTTGTGGATGACACCGAATTGGTGGGAGTGGCCAACTTCATGGAAGCAATAATTATTAGAGATACACTTAATGTCTACCTTAGGACCACAAACCAAGTCATCAATGATAAAAAATCCAAAGTGCTTTTTATCAATCTTGATGAAAGGCTTCAGGATAGAATTTTAGAGATCTTGGAATTCACGAGGACTTCTCTCCTAGTGGTATACTTGGGGGTCCCTTTGCATTTAAAAAAACTAAAAATAGATATCTAGAGGAATATTTTGAATTGTATCAAGGAAAGAATTAATCATTGGTCTCACAAATGGTTAAGCTATGGGGTAGATTAACCTTTTTGCAGTTAATAATTTAGGCCATGCCAAGTTATAAATCTTCTATCCTTGTTGCCCCACATACCATGTGGAAGGAGTTGGACAAGATGGCTAGAAATTTTTATGGGGAGGAGTAAAAGGAGAGAGGAAATGGGCCTTAGTAACTTGGAAGAAAGTAATCCAATCCAAGGTAAAAGGAGTTTTGGTACTGAGGACATCAAATTTAAATAACAAAGCTTTGTATGGAAATCTTTACTGGAGGTGGATTTCCCAACCAACTTCTTTATTCAGTAGAGTTTTAACTAGTAAATTTTTGGTGCAGGTAAACCCAAATAAGGTGGGTTATTTCCATTTGGATGGTAATGGGTCCTTAGTGTGGTAGGCTCTAAAGTTAGGATCTCAAGTAATGAAATATGTATTATTTTGGAAAGTGAGGAAATGGGAGAAGGCATGATTTTGGACAGATTCATGGGATCAATACCCACCTATCATTGTTGAATTTCCAAAACTGCAACCAATAAAAATAGCTATTGAAACTAGGGTTTGGGTCAAAATTGAAAGTTATTTCAACACTATTCAGTTGGGGGATTATAAGTTTAAGCAGTTTAAGAAGTTGGATGAATGGCCAATTTTAATCTCTCCAGAATTGACACCCATCATGACTAAAATCTTGGTCGAAATATTTTTCATAGGTAAAAATGAGGAGGATGAATTATCTTGGGGCTATGGTAGCCTTGGTGTATTTATAGTGAAGGATGGATATGATAATATCCTTCCATAGCTTCCTCCTCATGCATATCAGGTTGAGGATTGGAGAAAAATTTGGCAATCTAAGGGTTGGTCGAAAGTAAACATTTTTTCCTAGCAGTTCATGCATAATGAAATTTTTTACTTTTGATAATATCATAAATTGGTCCATTTAAATGTGTTTTATGCTACAAGAGTGAGGAAACATCTAACCACTTGATGTTTGAGTGCCCATTCACATGTCAGATCTAGAAGAGATGGTTTTTATCTTTTAAAATTTGAGTTAATGGTGATTTGAACCAGACTAATATTTGGGAAATATGGAAGAGGGGTACATTTAAAGCTAAATATCTTTGTATTGGTTCGGATATTGGATTAAAATTCATTTGGTTTTAAGTGTGGTTGGAGAGAAATGGCAGAATTTTTAGAGAAAATTTTTCATCTTTAGATGGAGTTTGGCAGGTCATTTGGAACAAAGTCATAGAAACTATGGTAGTGCATTCTAAAGAGGAAAATTAGGTTGTTATAGGGACAATGGATAAGGAAGTTAAAGTGCAAGAGGAGTAATACAAAGCTATTTGGAAACCACACCCAAAATGTTGGATTCAAATTAATATTTATGGAGCTACAAAAGACAATCCAGGTAGAGTTGGAATTGGAGAGGTTTATGGGAACCATGTTGGGAAAGTTTTCTATTGGGAACTGCAAGGCTTGGGAAGGGCCATGAACAAAAAATTATAAGCCTTAGATATAAAATATGCTTCTATTTTGGCAGTAAAACAAGGTTACAGGAGGATAATCCTAGAATTAGATTATCAAATAATGGTAGGAGCTTTGAATTGCATGAGGAACTTTGCTTTGAAGATATGGAGGTTGAGGATTTTTATCATTCAAATTAAGGAATTGTGGAGGGAATTAGATGATGTGATTCCATTTTATGTGAGTAGAGATCTAAATAAAGTGGTAGACTTCCTGGATAATATGGGTATTGAGAAGGAGGTAGGGGTTTAGTGGCATAGTGACACAACTATTGAGGATGAGATGATTAGGCAGGTTGGTGAGTAAATCCAATGTTTAGCTAATTTGAAAAACCATTGTAGAAATATGGTTTAGGATATTTGGCTCCAATGTAGATCTTCTTTTACATTTGTAAACATGTGAACAACCATTGTAGAGATATGGTTTAGGATATTTGGCTCCAATGCAAATCTTCTTTTACTATTGTAAATATTTGTTCTATTTGGCTAATGCTGGGAGAAGTCTCATCCCAACTTGTAAATGATCTTGTTTTAGTATAATTTTTTCAAATTATTTTTCGAAAAACAAATTTAATTTTCCAAATAATGGGCTAGCACATTTCCAATCAATAATTTTTGTGTTATTTTTACTTCTACTTTGTGCTACATTCTAAACCAAGTCTATAAATTTGATTTGAAAATTATACACATGATATTACCTAATTTACTAACAAAAATTCTCATCCTCCAATATATTTCATGTGCTACAACATCTACTCTTGCAAGCATGTATGATTTGTAAGCTAGTTGTCTTAGATATAGAAGTCCACATACATTATATTCCTAGATTACTCATTTGTCTCTTCTAGGTATTTACACACTAGTGATTCCTTGGAGATATTTGAGAAATCCCTTATCTTAGCTTAAACATCTACCCCAAGAGGTAGGACTCTATTCCAAAAATAGAAAAGTGAAGCATCAAGAAAATGGCTCTAGATGGGGCATTCCTATCAAGACCACCCTAAGCTAGGGATATGTTGATCTTCTACCTCCTTTTGTGTCTTCTTGGATATTGTGCCTTTATGAATATTTATGGTCATCTATATTTTGTCTTGAATTATCATAAAATAAGCACAACAATATCATATTGGACCACTTTCACTTTTTGATATTTTGTATTCATTTTGTAGTATTAATGAGATGATATCCTTCAGATAGAAAAGGAACATATAAGAGTTTATTGTTATAATATTAAACATAAATAAAATTTTATAGAGAAACAATATTTAAAATATCTATATATATTGATATATACAAGCCTATGGATCTTGGGGCAAACAATGTGGCAATGGGTTTTATCCTATAGATAAGGTTCAAATCATTGTATGTAATACGAGCATAAATTTAAATTGTAATTTTTAAATATCTATATTTATTATTTATGGAGATAGAAGGGAGGGCTTTGATTTTTAAATTATAAATCTTATTTAAATAGTGAATGAATAAAGAAAAGATATGATTAGAGTTGAAACCACTAATTTTTTGATGATAGAAGACCTAGACTAGTTGTGCTAGTCATATTCCCAAGCCCATGCTTTGGAGATGAAATAACCCACTTTCCCTTTGAGGTAGGATTTAGTTGTTTCAAAAACCAAAACTCTAGGAAAAGTATTCAAACACACCATATCATATTATAAGAACTTTGTTATGCTCTCCTACTATTGTGCTAGCCACCATAGATGGGAGAATGATATGAGATTCTCCTTGAAGATAGTTTTTAATGACCAAGAACAAAGTAATATTCTTATTCTCTTGCATTAATGCAAAATGAGGTTTATGAATCAATGTCTTGATCTCAATACACCAATTTTTATGCCCTTATCACTATTAGTTGCTACCTTTAGTATTGATAGGTCAAAGAGATATGCTTCACCATAATGAAGGTGTTTTCATAAAATTATGAAAAAGGTGCATGATTTGGTCTAGAGTGTAAAAAAATCATATTTTTTTGTCTACCTACATTAACATAAAAGGAGATCAATAATTGAACCCCTAATATCTTTGTAACAAGTCTTATCCTTCTATTGCTATCCATGATTTTCATTAGTATTGAAAAGTCTACGAAATGCACCTCATATTGGTGTAGAAATTTTATTTAACTTGAGTAGAGAATGCATGAATTTATATAGAACATAGACCCATCACAATTGAGACTTGATATAAAGCTTCCATGATTACAATATTTGTTTTTCAACCATTCCAACATCCCACTATGATCAAGGAATATTACCATCAATTCCTTAAATGAGATTCCTTTAAAATGAAAGAAAGTAGTTGTGTCAATGGTTTGACCATATGGAAAAGGGAGTGGTACCGTTTTCAAAATTTGAAAATGTTCCCTCTAAAAAATCACCCTTAAAAAAATGGCATAACAATTATTAAAATGTATATTTTTCAATGTCTCATGTTGTACCTAACTTATGAACCTTTAGAGGATAATTCATCCTTGTAATTGGAAGAAGGATTGGAGGTTCTAACTTGACCTTCTACATGACCAAGTGATGTTAATCCATACTCACCCTAATATCATGTTGGTATTTACTCATATTTTTGGAAATGAATAGAATAAATTCATCCACTTAAATCTTATATAGAAAGCATAAAATGGAAAAGAATGAAGAAAGGTACAAGGCACCCATATGTACCATAAATAATCATTATAATATTTTTATATAATAAATAAAATAATTTCATACAATGGGTGGAGTGGTGTAGGATATTTATACTAATACCACAACCCTAAATAGATAAATACGTTTAACCTAATCCAACATAAAAATATGGATTTAGGTTATTTATAAGTTATAAGGTGGGATTAACTATAATAAGGTTAACCAAAACCATTAGGGATTACATAATAATATAATACAATAAATTAGATACATTTGTATAGTATTTTCCTACAAGTCTATACAATATTACATCATACAATATCAGCCTCGACCATAATTCATACTACACTTTTAACAAAGACCTACATCCCACACCTATTTAAACATGAACAAATGATCAAATGAGTTAAAATATTTACATCATGGCTTCTTAGCTTTCCAATCGTGTATGCCTATGTTTCCTAAATTTCCTACATGTGATAATTTTGAGTGAAATATAAAATGAATATATAAGGTATGTTATGCTTAAGCAATATCACATAACACCTAACATATGATGTGTCACTTTAATATACTCATGTGACATCAATTTAGAGAGTATAAGAGAAATACTCGTATACATATTATTCTCATATATAAGAATAATAAATATTTATCCAAGAATTAGATATCCTTTTGACAAATAAATATTATCACCCCTCATGTTCTCGCTTAATATTTATTTTTGGGTCAAGAATTTTTATATTACTATTATCCCCTCTTAATTTTACATTATTTGAGACCTAAAATATTACAATGCTAAAAGAATTATTTTTTACATTGTGGCTTAGTAAATATATCATCCACTTGATCATTTTAGATACAATATAATAGACATATTTACTTTGAATCAAGCAATTATATAATAAAATTATGACATCTAGCTCAATATGTTTTCTTCTAACATAAAAAAATCAATTGTTTTCCAAGTCAATTACAGTAAATTTTTCACAAAACGTGTTGTAGTATAATTTTGATGAAGCCCAAAATTTTTATGAAGCATTCCTAGGCAAATTGTTTATTTTACAACCCTAGAGCAACCTTTATAATTAAATTTAGTTCAATATAATGAAATAGTATTTTATTTATTACCATTCTAAGAAATTATAGTAGAACCAAGAGAAAAAACAATAACCATTGGTAGATATACAATTATTAAGGTCTATTATTCAATTATAATTTGTATAGCAACTTAGAACAAATTTAGATAAAGAAGGTTATTTGTAGACACAAAAAATTGACCCACTCAAGTGAGCAATTTTCCTTGAGTCCTCTAGAGAGATCCCTTAGACCTACCTAGGGCAAGGGCCAGGTATCTCTCCCCCTCCTTTTATTTTTATCCTCTTTATGTGAAATCACGATCACCCTTTATTGGGTGCAATTTCGCATAGTGCAAAATTGTGATCGGTCCTAACAGGGTACGATTTTACATTTTAGGATTTTCTTCCAAAGAAACCCTAATTTTTGAAGTTGGCATGATTGAAATCAACTCTCTATGGTTTTTTCCCCCCATTCCACTTTCAAATCCACTATATAAGTAGGGCTAAAATTTTCTTTCCATATGGAAAAACAAGTGATCAAGGATTCAAGTAATTCTTACATGTAATCTAAGATCTCTTCTTCTTGCAGACTTCTCTTCTTTTTATCTCCATCCAAGTGAATTGTTCTCCTTTGTAAGAAAACTAACTCACAATTATGAAGTTTGATCTATTTTCTGTTGCATTGGATTATTGGTTGCTATTGTTGACTTTGATGGACAACAAGTGTTGAAGCCCTAAGGAGATATTGACTATTCATAGGTTTTAACCCTTCTAGTTTCTTTTACGCTATCTACCTGATGTATTCACATATTTTCATGCATGTATTGATTTCCTGTATAATGTAGTTGAGTTATCATATCATCATTTTATTTTTCACATAGCTTCTATGAAATCACACTCAATCTTTGTGGGGCATGATTTTGCCTTTCCAAAATTGTGGTTACCTATTATGGGGTGCGATTTCATCCAACCACATATAGGGGTAATTTGTTGTTTCCAAAACCCTATGTTTGTATTCTAGGCTACATATAAGACATATTGCTGCATTCTATAATTTTTTTTATATTTTTGTTCAGTTATATTCTACTATGATTGTTTATCTTCCAAAGGTCAACTTTCACTTTTGTTTTCAAATGTCAGCTAAAAGTACCTAGGGGGCTTGACTACTATGCCTCTAATTATTATCATATAGAAGCCTAAGAAGTCCCCCTAACGCTAATCATATTTTTCAAAGTGTTTGTTAAGTTATCTTGTAGGAACAAGAATTGTTGGATATCATTGGATAAAGGGTAAAATCTAGAATCAACCACTGTATAAGATAAGTGCTATAATTACTCTTTAGGTTTTTTGTTGGGTGTTTTTTATTCCTGTTTGAACCCTAGATTTAATATAAAAGAAAGATATCTTGATTTCTAAGCATTGAAAGGAAAACAACATATAGTGTGCATTTAGAGTTAAATATTGTTTGTGCATCTTCTCTTGAGCCCTTTCTTGAAGTTTTTCTGTCTTGAAACCCTAGGGTTAGAAAGCATTCAAACAAATAATCATTCTAGGGTTATCTCTTGTCTTCTTGCATACTATATTTTTCATTGTCCTTTATCTTTCATAGCATATATCTAGAAAGGCCAAACATAGGTTATTATCTTGAAATAAATACATCAAACATTCTTTAAAACTAGTGTACTTGGAGCGAGTCCTTAAATCATTTTTAGTGAACTCTTCCCCTTTCTTTTACATCAATTTTAGAGAACAACATACCACCACGGTCACCTTAGCTTTCTCTTATGGATCCAACCAAGAATCATACGTGGTAGGGCATTTTTCCCCCTCTACATTATTCTAGTCGATATTTACTATTAACATATTTAAAATAGGCTTATTGGGAATTTAAAATAAATCTAGAGATTAATCCAAGACTAAATATAATACTAGTTCTAATATTTATCAAATAATTTAGACTCATAACAAGTTACCTATAAATTTTAGGATTAGTATAAAAGGAATTCATATCATTCACTAATTTCATTACAAATTCACATGTAGTAGAATATTTTTTTTTATAATATTTTATATAAAATTTATATCTCTCATATCTTGAGCATACTTTATTTAGGAAATGGAATTTATGTTTCATCCTTAATAAACTTGCATTCCTAAGAAATAATACAACATTTCTAAATAATTCATTTTAGATATTTGACCTAATCTAGACTTAATAGCATTAATAAATAAGGAATCACTAGAAGTAATAATAACATCATTAATATTTAAATCAATAATAATGATATCATTATTAATATTCTTAATACAAATATCAAGAAATTTTTTCTTCTAGTAAAACCTTGTAAATAAATTAATCATTGGTTTATAAATATCGTTCTCTAAGCAATTGCTTTGAACCATAAATATAATATATTAATCAAAAAAAATATTCACTATCTTTCTTAAAAAACCATCATATTGAGACATAAATTTATTGATGTCAATTACCATTCAATAAAGCACTTTTAGCATCCATTTGGTGCACTTTCCATTACTTTTGAAACAAAATCTAACATTATGGAAATTTTAGCAACATGCTTAAAGGTTCCATTATAATATATTTCTTTCATTTAAGAAAAACATCTTGTAACTAATATAGCATTATATTTCACTGTTAAGAGTTTATTACATTATGTGGTAGATGTATTATTACACCTTAGGTGATGTTTGATAATTGTTATATCATTACACCTCATGGAGGTTGAAATATGAATTGTTACACCTCACAAGAGGATGAGGTAAGTTGAATAGTTTGAAGAGAAGGTGAAGCACCAAGAGTCTTATGTAACAATCAATAGATATTGCTTATATATCTACATGTCTATTGATTCAATGTAGAAAAAAAATTGTATTTATATCCTTCATGTGACATCCAAGTGGTTTTTCCTTGAGTTCTACTTTAACTATGTTCTTGCTATAAAATTATTTCATCTAGATCCAATCTAATACTTTGCTCTGCAGTTTTTTATTTTTTTGCATAGAGTCCTTTCTCTTTGGTCTAGTTACATGGCCCTAAACATTTGTTTTTTAAACCAATATCATAAGTTGTCTTGAAGTGGCTTGGGTGAAGGCATAATAAAAATAGGTCCATTTGTAGACAACACAAACATGTCCTCTGTCACAATTCTCTCATGTTGTGCTCCTAAGATAACCATTACAATGAGTTACTAAGGCTTGGGAAGATCAGATTCATGCATTTTAATGGTGATGTTGTCATCCATGTTAGAGATCCAACTAGGTTGTAGTGTTGCTTATATAGTTTGGATGCTAGCATCTTCATCCCTTCCAATGCATGGCTATCCATGGACATTTCATTTAATAGCCCTAATGTGATTCCTCTTTCTGCTATTGTTAATAGGGTAGATAAATTCAAGGATCAAACAAGCAAATCTCTATAGTGCATAATCTCTTATATGATGTTACATCCCTATGTCTCTTAGAGAGTAATGTGTAGAACTAAATCAAAAGGATTTTTTCTACTGAATCCATGGAAGGTTGGTCTTGATTCTATTAACTTCCAGATCGAAAGAGATTGAAATCCAATATTTCCAAGATGAAAAATTATGGTCCTATTGAGGTGAAACAAAAGAGGTTCAAAGTTCTTTTGGTGAACTAGAACAATGTGGCAAAGAATGAAGGATTGATGGTGAATTTGTTGTCTTAGATAATTCTATTTGAAATAGAAGATACTAAAGTAAACTAAAGAATGGCTACCTCTATATGTGAGTATTTTACCTATTTATTTTTTCTAGACTGACTTCTATTCACAATTTATTTAGAGTTATTGGGGTTTTGGATATTGTAGGTGACAACTTTTTGGATTTAAATGATATTTTCTTAGTTAATTTTTAAAATACTTTGGATGAAATTGATGCTTTTCCTGAGTATTTTATGTTGGGAATGTGGAATATGATTTCCATGTATTCTAATGAAGTTATTTGGTCACAATAACGATATATGAGTTGATATTTTAGAAGATAAAGTTTTTTTTTTACCCATTTACATCAACATTGTGGTAGTGTCATGGTGGCTAGAATTTGAGTCTTGGATGCTTTGCATTTAGATGTTATAGGTTCAAACCTCTTTGATCTTTATTTTATAATATTTTTATTTAAACGAGTATATATATGAAAAATACAAAGATAAATAAAATAAAGAGATCCATGTTTTAAATTCCATATAGAGTGTCTTTTCAAAAGAGTCAAAATACTTTTTTCATGTGATGTAAAGCATCTTTTCTAAAGAGTTATGCTTAGTTTTTTAAATTCTAATTCAAGGAGAATTATAATATTTTCATAAATATCAAGGTGAGTTCAAGACTTATGTTGTGAGAGTATTGTTCAATGATGTGTTTAAAAATATTATGTCTTAGTATATAGTGTATAAGTGTGAAAAGAGTTATATTTAGTTAAATATTGAGTGTTTTTATTGAAAAGGTGAGAGTTTGGTGAGGGGTCATTGTATTAAAAAGTTGGTCTATAGTAGGGAAGCATTGTATTTTGATACTTTGTACATAAATCAAATACATGGTTAAGCATATTTATAATGTTTGGCATAAATTACATAGCTTGTGTTTATAAGTAAAGCTATCACATTAAGCTATTATTGGCTTTTAAGCCTTACTACTACAAAATATCATAGGTCTTAATATAAAGAAGCCATAATGTTATAGGTCAAAAAATAAATAATCAAGAGCAAAATTATATATATGCAATCAAATATATATCCAAACAAAAATAATAATGAAATAACATTCACTTATAATATCAAATATGAATGTAAAACGGCTAAAATAGTATATGTACATGAAGAATACTTATAATAGAATTGTTTTCAAAAATATACGAACTTGAGATTTTCACTTTTTAAGATACATTTCATGGAGCGTTATCTCAATAATATACCTATACAATATATTCTTCAAATCCTTGACTATTTCTTTCCATGAGACTTTGATTCTTATCTTTCCACTTGTATACAAGACTCTTAGTCTTCTACCTACATGACACATGAGTGTATCTTGCACATCCTAATATATAAAATAATATAACATTCTCTAACACTCCCATGTATTACATTATTTTATATAAGTTGAACTTCATGTACATAGATGCTTCTAGAATATCTTAAATTTGTTTCAAGCAAGTGCATTTGTAAAATATCTACAATCTGAGCCTCAGTAGAAAAATGTCGTAACTAAATATGATAATTTTGAACATGATCCCTGAGAAAATGACATTGAACTTCATTGTGTTTAGTTCTTTCATGAATCATTGAATTTTTTATTAATTCAAATACTCCTTGATTATCATAGTTTCTTATTGTAGGATTTCTAATGATTCCCATATCTGACAATATGCAATGTAACCAAAGTGCTTCACATATTGCATCTAATACCGCACCATATTCTATATATGAAAGTGCTATTGCATGATGTTTTTTGTTGTATCAAGAAATAAATGCATAAAAAAGATAGAAAACATAGTATGATGTATATTTTCTATCATCTATAGATCCAATATAATTTTAATCTGAATATCCATGTACATAGAATTTATCAATTTTGTTTTTATATATTAGTCCATATTTTTTAGTCTTGCTAATGTATTGTAGTATTCTTTTTGTGGCTTTCCAATGACTTTCTCTAGGTTCTTGCATAAATCTTGAAATATAATTTACAACAAAAACTATATTTGATATGGTATTTGTTAGATATAAAATACTTCCAATTAATTGACTATAGATAGTGGTTGAGATTGGAAGTGTCTCCTCATATCTATATAATTGTAATCCTTGCTCCAAATTAGTATCTTTGGATTTACAATTTTTCATCCTGTATTGTTCAAGTAATTATTTTTCATATTTTTTATGTGTTATTGTGATATTGTTTCTATTTTGATAAATTTATAACTCAAGACAATAATTAAGGAGACCCAAATCATTCATTTCAAAATCATTTTCTAGATCCCTGTTAACTTCATATATAAAAATTTTAGAGCTTCTTGTGATTACTATGTCATCAACATATACTATAAGTATTATTCTATCATGTTCAAATTTTTTTGTATAAATATTATATCTAATAAACTTATTTTAAAATAATGTTGTAATAAATGATTATTAATATATACCATGCTCTTGGTGCTTGCTTGAGATCATATAAGGAATTTGTTTAGCTTGCAATTTTTTTTTTCTTATTCTTTGATCACAAATCCTTCTAGTTGTGACATATATACCTCTTCTTCAAGATCATTGTTATGAAATTCACTTTTTACATCCATTTGATGAAGTTTCCATCCAATATGTGATGCTAAAACACAACTTGTTTGAATAGTAGTCATTCTTGTTGTTGGGAAAACAATTCTTCATAATCAAATCATTTTGTTTGAGTATATTATTTTGCAACTAATAGAGCTTTGTATTTGTCAAGAGAACCATCTAATTTATATTTGATATTGTAGATCCATTTACATCATCCTACTATATTTTATTGAGGTAAATAAACTAGATTTCATGTTTTAATTTTTATTTGTGTTGCATATTCATATTTCATGGCTGCCTTCATTTTGGAAGACTTTAAGCACTTAGCGTAGTTGTGTTGGCAATTTTGGGTACCTTGAGTACATTGCCTTTGCTCAAGTATAGTTGTTGTCATTGATGTCAAAGGAGCTCTTGGTAGTTGTTGTCTTTGATGTCAAGGAGTTCTTGAAGCAATTTGATTAGTTGTCCAAAGCATGTGTTTTGATGAAGGTTTCAATATGATCAGTAAGTTTCTATGTAGCCCAGTTGCAAAAAGATCAAGAAAAAGACAAGTAAGAAGAAGTATGCAGGCGGCTGGCAAAACTGTCGCGATTTCGTGACATGTTTTAGGAGAGAGAAAGCGCTGGCAAAACTGTCACGATTTCGCGACATGCTGGAAGGCAAGGGCAAAGCTGGCAAAACTGTCACGATTTCGCGACATGTTTGAGGAGAGAGAAAGTTTAGGCAAAACTGTCGCGATTTCGTGACAAGTTGAGTTAGCAGTGTTGAGTTGCAGGAAGTGTCACGATTTCATGACAAGTTTCAAAGAAGTTGTACGGATGCAGAAAGTGTCACGATTTCATGACAAGTTGAGTTGGTAGCTTGCAGTTGGTGAAAGCGTCACGATTTCGTGACATGTTCTAGTTTCGCGAGCAGTTGGCAGAAAAGAGCTTAAGGCAGTGAAAGCGTCACGATTTTGTGACATGTTCCAGTTTCACGAGCAGTTGGTAGAAAAGAGCTTAAGGCAGCGAAAGCGTCATGATTTCGTGACATGTTCCATTTTCGCTAGTGCAAACCGAGAAAAGGTTGAAGAAGCAAGAAGTGTCACGATTTCACGACAAAGTTGCAGATGACGTCAGCAAGAGGCAAAGGTGTCACGATTTCATGACAAAAGCTGAGAAGAAGGCTTTGGAGTCTAAAGCGTCACGATTTTGTGACAGAGTTGCTGATGATGTCAGCAAAAGCAGATGTGTCACGATTTCATGACAAGAGCAGAGAGGAAGGTCATGAAGACTACAGTGTCGTGATTTCATGACAGAAGATATGATGATGTCAGCAAAGTCAGGTAGTGTCACGATTTCGCGACAACAGACCAAAGAAGGCGCACAATAGGTAGTAGTGTCATGATTTCGTGACAGCAAGTAATACAAGGTGTACGACAGACAAAGGCGTAGCGATATCGTGACATGTTGTAGTTTCACGAAGAAAAGCTACAGGACAGCAGAGGCGGTTGAAGCCGACGGAGTTAACCTTTGCCGACGAAGTGTAAGGTTGTGCAGTCGACGATTGTTTTAAGGATATACAGCCGACTAAGATCAAGAATTTAATCATGAATTATTGCTATAAAAGGAGGACTATTTTCGAGTTTCAAGCATCGAATGTGAGTGTCGAGTTTGCGCAAGTGAAGTCTGCTATGCGCAAAGAGCAGTCGTATCGAATCGATCGAAGTGTGCGTTCGAAGTGCGACTTTCGTAGAAGCAGAGTGTAGGAAGAAGTTCGATCGAGGAGAAGCAGACTGTGCGAAGAGGGTGCTATTGTGGTTGCACATAGGCGCATAAGTTGTTGTGCGATCGAGTGCTGCAGTATTTACACAGACTGTGTAAAGAAAGCAGAGTATGCGAAGACTATGCCGCGGTGGATGCGCAAAGGAGCAGAAGTTGTTGGTATTGTGACTTTCAGAGATAGCGCACAGAAGTGAGGAGTTTGATAGCCGAAGTGCTACTGCATTTTGCGAAGATTGCACTACTGTGTTTGCGTAGAAGTTGAGAAGACTGTGCTGTTGTAGTTGCACAGATAGTGAAAAGTTGTTTTCAACCAAGTGTAGAAAAGAACAGAGGAAGAGGACAATTGTGCCAGACCGAAGGACTGTGTTTGGTGCAGATAAGAGGACCAACTTTGCAATGATAGAGTTGAGGACAGAGATCTCCAGCCAGAGCAGGGAAGACAGGTGTCTTCTGTGGATAGAGTTCCACTTGCTAAGGGCAAAGGAGATAGAGGTCTTCTAGAGGATCACCAAGCAAAGCAGAATTAGGGGAAGGTATCTCCTTTGAGCCGAGGCTCATAAACATTGTAATCGGGAAGGATTCCCAGAGGACTTTGATATAACTTTTAGAGGAAAGTTTTATCCATGGAGTAGCCCACCTTGGGTGAACCACGTTAAAATGGGTCTTCTATGTGTGATGCTTTCTGTCTTGTTTAATATTATGTTGATGCCACTGCTATCTGAAATTAAAATTATTAAATGGTTAAGTCTTATACTGTTCACCCCCCCTCTCAGTATAAGTTCATGTTCTTCAATTGGTATCAGAGCAGGTCTCTCCAGAAAAAGCCTAACAACTTGGAGAAGGATCTAACAGAGGAACATATAAATTCAGAAAAGGTTGAATTCGATCTCAAGAGTGAATTCTTCTTGGCCTTGAGAAAGCTTGAGAAACTCAGGGAAGAGAATTCTGTCCTCAAGCAGCATTGTCAGGAAAAAGAGATAGCAAGATCAGAATTGGCTCAAAGTGTTATAGATTTCAAAATTCTAGCAGAAGAAGGGAAGAAGATTGAACAAGTTCTAACAGAGGTTCTAAAAGGAAAGGTAGCTGATTGTGAGAAACTAGAAGGAGAGATTATGTCTCTTAGAGTGAAGTTAGAACAGTCAACTCTCAGACAGAATATTCCATGTGAAAAGAAGGATGGCATCACCATTCATGAAACAAGGTCTTCAAGCAAGAACAATCTTCACTCTGAAGAGCAATGGATTCCAGTTGATCGCAAGAAGAACAAACTTCCAAGGCATCAAAACAGGTTACATAATACCTTCCATGGATATTGTTTTTCCTATAAAAAATTTGGTCACATAGCTATGCATTGCAATAAATCTCTGAAGAGTCATAGTAAGGAAAATGTTAACTCATTTGCACCTCTTATGAATAAAAATATCATGTGTTACAAGTGCAAGAATTTTGGGCATATAGCAAGGATGTGCGATTTGGATAGATTTAGTTTTGAGTTCTCAAAAAGGAGGAATGAGATAAAATCTAAGTCAATGATAGTTCAAACTGCTTTTCATGCTCAAGACAAAGTAGAAAAATGGTATCTTGATAGTGGTCGTTCAAAACATATGACTGGTGAAAAAGAAAAAATTTTGTCTTTAAAAGAAACAAACAGAGGAACAGTCAGTTTTGGAGATAACAGGTCCGCAAAGATCTGTGGTAAAGGGACTCTTAGTTTGGATGGGAAATCCAAAACAGAAAACGTGCTTTATGTAGAAGGGCTAAGACATAATCTGCTTAGTGTGAGTCAACTTTGTGATCAAGGGCACATAGTATCTTTCTTTTTAGATAGATGTGAGATAAGTAAAGAATTAAATGGAAAACTTATTGCTAGGGCTACAAGGACTCCAAACAATCTTTACATGCTGAGTGAGATAAAAAGAGAAAAATGCTTTCTAACTCAAGAAGATGAGAGTTGGTTGTGGCATAAAAGATTGGGACATTTGAGTTTTGATAATCTGGTCAGTATTAGTAACAAGGAAGCAGTTAGAGACTTGCCCAAAATAAAAAGGCCCCAAAACATCATTTGCGGTCCTTGTCAACATGGTAAACAGACCAGAACCAGTTTCAAATCGAAAGGGTATACATCTTCCAAACCCTTGGATCTTATTCATACTGATTTGTGTGGCCCCACCAGAACTCAGAGAATTCAGGGAGAGTTATTTCATGTTGTTTATAGATGATTACTCAAGAATGACTTGGGTTACTTTTCTCAAAGAAAAATCGAAGCTTTTGAAAAATTTAAAGTTTTTAAAGAAATGATTGAAAATGAGACTGACAAGAGAATCAAATGCTTAAGATCAGATAGAGGAGGAGAGTTCACTTCAAATGAATTTGTGGAATACTGTGAACAACACGAAATCAAAAGAGAATATTCAGCAGCGAAGAACTCCTCAACAAAATGGAGTAGTTGAAAGAAAAAATAGAACTGTTGAAAATATGGCTAGAGCAATGTTAGATGAGTCAAAAATTTCAGATGGTTTTTGGAGAGAAGCAATAAATACATTAGTCCACATCACTACCAGGGCTCAACTCAGAGTCAATCATCATAAAACTCCCTATGAGCTGTGGAAAGGAAGACCAGCTACAGTTAAACACTTCAAAGTGTTCGGGAGTAAGTGCTTCATCAGAAGGGAAGATCAAAATCTGGGTAAGTTTGATCCTAGGTGTGATGAGGGAATTTTTCTTGGATATTCCAGCAAAAGTAAGGCCTACAGATGCTTCAACAAAAGAACTCATACAATTGTAGAGAGCATAAATGTAATAGTAGATGAAAAGACAGGGATAAGAGAACCAGTCAAGGAACTCAATGATGGAATCTATCAAGAAGAATTCAGAGAAGTGTCGGATGAAGAAGAGGAAAGACAACAACTGCTTCCCAAAACTCCTTCACGGTATGTTCAGAAACATCATCCCAAAGACTTGATCATTGGTGATCCAAATAGCAGGAAAACAAGAAGAAGAGTCATTCCTTCACATGAATCTACGAATGTTTCATTGTTATCTCAGATTGAGCCAAAAAAATTTAGTGAAGCATGTACAGATGATTTTTGGGTAAAAGCAATGGATGAAGAGCTAAATCAAATAGAGAAAAGTGAAACCTGGGATTTGGTTCCAAGACCTAAGAACAAGAATGTCATTGGCACAAAATGGGTATTCAGAAATAAACTTAATGAGGATGGAAATATTGTCAGGAACAAAGCCAGGTTAGTCTGTAAAGGGTATGCTCAAGTCGAAGGTGTTGATTTCGAAGAGACGTTTGCGCTCGTTGCTCGTCTTGAAGCGATCAGAATGTTTTTGGCCCTGTCTAGTTTCAAATCTTTCAAAGTGTTTCAAATGGATGTAAAGTCTGCTTTTCTAAATGGGGTGTTGGATGAAGAAGTCTACATAGAACAGCCAGAAGGTGTGTCTCTCTCAGAACAGCCAGACTATGTGTGTAAACTGAAAAAGGCACTGTACGGGTTAAAGCAAGCACCCAGGGCTTGGTACTCAAGACTTGACGGGTATCTTTATGAACAAGGATTCAGGAAAGGCGTGGCAGATAGCAACTTGTACATTAAGAATAAAGGTGATGATATGATTATCATAGTTGTCTATGTCGATGACATTATTTTCGGGGAAATAATACTCAGATGTGCAAAGTTTTTGCTAACACCATGCAAAAGGAATTCGAGATGTCTATGATTGGAGAGCTGTCATTCTTTTTAGGACTGCAGATTGCGCAATCAAAAGATGGTATATTTCTCTCTCAAGAAAAGTATATCAAAGAGATGTTAAAAAAATTTGGGATGATGGACAACAAACCCGTATGTACTCCAATGATTACAGGGTGCAATCTGAGTAAGGATGATGAATCTCCAGCGACAGATCAAAAATTGTACAGATCTATGATTGGCAGTTTACTATACAGTACAACTACCAGACCAGATATCATGCAGGCCATTGGATTAGTAGCAAGATTTCAGGTAGCTCCAAAAGAATCTCATGTTATAGCAGTCAAGAGGATATTCAGATATTTGAAGGGCACTGTGGATTTTGGGCTTTGGTATCCCAAAGGCGATGATTTCACCCTCACAGCCTATACAGATGCAGATTGGGCAGGCAGTATTGATGATAGAAAAAGCACTAGTGGTGGAGCATTCTTTCTGGGAAAGAGTCTGGTTTCTTGGCTGAGTAAGAAACAACCTTTAGTTTCCTTATCTACAATAGAAGTTGAATACATAGCAGCAGTGGCTGGGTGCACTCAGGTTTTATGGATGAAAACAACCTTGGAGGATTTCAAAGTCAAGCATGAACAACCTATCCCTATTCTTTGTGATAATTCAAGTGCCATAAGTATTTCTAAAAATCCGGTAATGCACTCAAGGACGAAGCACATTTCTATCAAATATCATTTTCTAAGGGAGAAAGTGCAAGAGAAGCAGGTCAAGCTAGAATATGTACCCACTAAAGAGCAGATTGCAGATATCTTCACCAAACCCCTTCCAAGAGATACGTTTGAGTATCTAAGGGAGAAATTGGGAGTTGTACTCTCACCTCAAGATTAATCACCTCATCAGGAGGTGGGGGAGGGACCAAGCCAAGAGGCTCTTTCTTAGTCCCGAGCCCCAAAGGTGACCCTTTGCCATTGATGACAAAGGGGGAGAGATATGAGTAAGGGGGAGTGCTTCAAGTGAAGAGAAGAGCTTCAAGTCAGGGGGAGCAAAAACTTCAATTGCAGAATTCTCAGTTGATGGATCAGTTGGTTCAGTTTTGGCTCTTGAGATATGTTTTAAGTTAAAGGTTGCCATCAATGACAAAGGGGGAGATTGTTGGCAATTTTGGGTACCTTGAGTACATTGCCTTTGCTCAAGTATAGTTGTTGTCATTGATGTCAAAGGAGCTCTTGGTAGTTGTTGTCTTTGATGTCAAGGAGTTCTTGAAGCAATTTGATTAGTTGTCCAAAGCATGTGTTTTGATGAAGGTTTCAGTATGATCAGTAAGTTTCTATGTAGCCCAGTTGCAAAAAGATCAAGAAAAAGACAAGTAAGAAGAAGTATGCAAAGCGTTGGCAAAACTATCATGATTTCATGACATGTTTTAGGAGAGAGAAAGCATTGGAAAAACCGTCATGATTTCGTGACATGCTGGAAGGCAGAGGCAAAGCTGGCAAAACTGTCACGATTTCACGACATGTTTGAGGAGAGAGAAAGTTCAGGCAAAACTATCACGATTTCGTGACAAGTTGAGTTAGCAGTGTTGAGTTGCAGGAAGTGTCACGATTTCGTGACAAGTTTCAAAGAAGTTGTACGGATGCAGAAAGTGTCATGATTTCACGACAAGTTGAGTTGGTAGCTTGCAGTTGGTGAAAGTGTCACGATTTCATGACATGTTCCAGTTTCATGAGTAGTTGGCAGAAAAGAGCTTAAGGCAGCGAAAGCATCGCGATTTCGTGACATGTTCCAGTTTCGCGAGCAGTTGGTAGAAAAGAGCTTAAGGCAACGAAAGCGTCGCGATTTCGTGACATGTTCCATTTTCGCTAGTGCAAACCGAGAAAAGGTTGAAGAAGCAAGAAGTGTCACGATTTCGTGACAAAGTTGCAGATGACGTCAGCAAGAGGCAAAGGTGTCACGATTTCGTGATAGAAGCTGAGAAGAAGGCTTTGGAGTCTAAAGCATCGCGATTTCATGATAGAGTTGCTGATGACGTCAGCAAAAGTAGATGTGTCACGATTTCATGACAAGAGCAGAGAGGAAGGTCATGAAGACTAAAGTGTCATGATTTCATGACAAAAGACATGATGACGTCAGCAAAGTCAGGTAGTGTCACGATTTCGTGACAACAGACCAAAGAAGGCGCACAACAGGTAGTAGTGTCACGATTTCATGATAGCAAGTAATACAAGGTGTACGATAGACAAAGGCATAGCGATATCGCGACATGTTGTAGTTTCACGAAGAAAAGCTATAGGACAGCAGAGGCGGTTGAAGCCGACAGAGTTAACCTTTGTCGACGAAGTGTAAGGTTGTGCAACCGACGATTGTTTTAAGGATATACAGCCGACTAAGATCAAGAATTTAATCATGAATTATTGCTATAAAAGGAGGACTATTTTTGAGTTTCAAGCATCGAATGTGAGTGTCGAGTTTGCGCAAGTGAAGTCTGCTGTGCGCAAAGAGCAGTCGTATCGAATCGATCGAAGTGTGCATTCGAAGTGCGACTTTCATAGAAGCAGAGTGTAGGAAGAAGTTCGATCGAGGAGAAGCAGACTATGTGAAGAGGGTGCTATTGTGGTTGCACATAGGCGCATAAGTTGTTGTGCGATCGAGTGTTGCAGTATTTACATAGACTGTGTAAAGAAAGCAGAGTATGCGAAGACTGTGCCGTGGTGGATGCGCAAAGGAGCAGAAGTTGTTGGTATTGTGACTTTCGAAGACAGTGCGCAGAAGTGAGGAGTTCGATAGCCGAAGTGCTGCTGCATTTTGCGAAGATTGCACTACTGTGTTTGCACAGAAGTTGAGAAGACTGTGCTGCTGTAGTTGCATAGACAGTGAAAAGTTGTTTTCAACCAAGTGCAAAAAAGAACAGAGGAAGAGGACAATTGTGCCAGATCGAAGGACTATGTTTGGTGCAGATAAGAGGACCAACTTTGCAATGACAGAGTTGAGGACAGAGATCTCCAACCAGAGCAAGGAAGACAGTGTCTTCTATGGATAGAGTTCCACTTGCTAAGGGCAAAGGAGATAGAGGTCTTCTAGAGGATCACCAAAAAAGCAAAATTAGGGGAAGGTATCTCCTTTGAGCCGAGGCTCATAAACATTGTAATCGGGAAGGATTCCCAGAGGACTTTGATATAACTTTTAGAGGAAAGTTTTTATCCGTGGAGTAGCCCACCTTGGGTGAACCACGTTAAAATGGGTCTTCTATGTGTGATGCTTTCTGTCTTGTTTAATATTATGTTGATGCCACTGCTATCTGAAATTAAAATTATTAAATGGTTAAGTCTTATACTGTTCACCCCCCCTCTCAGTATAAGTTCATGTTCTTCAAGTTGTATGTTCTACTACATAAATTATTAATCCCCTATTTATTATTTGTTATTTATTTTGGAAGACTTTAAGCACTTAGAGTAGTTTGAGGTCTTGTAGTAGTGAGATCTGGAATTTGCTCTAATTTTGAGTCCTTAAGTGTATCTCTCAGCCATATTGGTTCTTTCCTTTGAAGTGGTGTAGGAGTTTCTAAGTTCTCAATTTGTTCATCATATATACCTAATTCTAAGTATTCACTTGATGAGTCTTTTTTTGAAAAACTTAGAATTATCGTTGAATAAACCTTATATTCTTTAATAACATTTTTGTTTCCTTCATCATGTACTACATATTTACTTATGTAAATTTCTTTGTTGTTGGATCAATTATTTTGTAACCTATTGAATCATCATCATAACCAAGAAATATTCCATGCATAGTTTTGTCATATAGTTTAGTTCTTATTTGCTTTGGGATATGCATGTATGCTTTACATCCAAAAATTCTCAATTCTTCTACTGTTGGTTATATCCCTAACCATATTTCTTCAAGGGTGAAATTTTTTAGTAGCCTTCTATGCAATCTATTTTTCAAGTATACAACTATTTTAACTACATCTACCCAATATTGATGGTCAATATAGATCTATTTATTCTTTCTACAATACCATTTTGTTATGGTGAATATGTTGTCATAAGCTATATTTTTACACTAGTATTTTGAACTATTTGAAACATCTAAATGCTTATGATTTAAATTTCATAAAATACACCCACATTTTTTAAATTCATCATCAACAAATTGTTGAAAATATCTATGTCCTCCAAGACTAGTAATGTTCATCGAACCACATAAATTTGTCTATATTAATTTTAATGGTTATTGAGTTCCATGTTGATTGAGTTTAAAAGGTATTATATGTTGTTTCCCTACTATAAATTCTAGATATACTATATATTCCCATGAAATTTTAGGTAAATATTTAACTGTCTGAAGTTTACTCATCTTATGTAATGAATATGCACTTATATGTTCTAGATTTTTATGCCAAAATTCTCTTATTTTTGAGCTCCCTATTAATTGAGACATATTTGACAATGTTGTTGGCAATTTTGGGTACCTTGGGTACATTGCCCTTGCTCAAGTGTTGATGTTGTCATTGATGTCAAAGAGCGGAAGGGTTTTTGTGAAAACCAAGGCAGACTAAATTATAGGTTTTGTTTAAATCCATGGTCAGCAGCTTTGAAATGGGTTTTTCTTAAAACCCAAGTTAGCTCTTCGTTTTGTTGAAAAAGGTGCTCCGATGATGAAGATATTTAATTTTAAATATCCAGTTTAAATTTTATTTATTTATTTAAAATTTAAATTAATATTTTAAAATTAAATTAAAGTTGTTCACCGGCTTGTTTTCAAAGCCGACGTTGCTAGGGTTTTGCAACGGATCAATTAGGGTTTCCTGCTGACAAAGCAAGGTTAAGCAACCGAAAAATTCTAGGGTTTCATGTTGACCTAATTAGGGTTGCAGCCGACGTGTTTGAGAATGTTTTGATGGGATATTCTCTTCTATAAAAATGCGGGACTGTTGCAAGGTTGAAGAGTGGGCGTGATGCGATATATGCGAATGAAGTTCGTGTGCAGCAGAGTGTAAGTCGGTGATAGTTCTTTGGAGTTAAAGAAAAGAGATCGCAACGATGAGATAGTGAGTGAGTGCGTATCGACTGATCGAGAACAAAGAGAGCGATATGCAGACGACGTGTTTAAAGTCCGAGGCAAAAATACGTAGATGGTAGAAGTGAGATTTCATGGAAGGTGCAGCAGAGTGAGTGGTGCAAAGAGAAGATAAGAACGCGGTATGCGTAAGTCGTGTTCCGAGTGTGAAATGACAAGCAGGCCGGTTGTAGAAGTAATATTTCTGTGAAGTTGCAGCAGAGAACGCGGAGAGATATAGAGGAGTGGTTGAAAAAGTGCGAATCATTTTTCACAGCAGAAGCCGAATGCCGACAAGCAGCAGAACGCAAGAAAAACAGTAGATCGTGCAAATTGAGGTGACAGTTTAATTCTGCAATTTTTATTACTATCTCCAAGTTGTAGCTTGGTAAAAGGGGTTGGTGCCTCTTTCCAGCTTGGAGCTGGAAAAATTGGAGTTGGTGCTCCATTCGTTGTAGCAGTATAAAATTTAGAGGTTGGTGCCTCTTACCAGCTTGGTGCCGGTGAATGATTATGTAAAGTTGTAGCTTTGCATTTGACTCGGATTTGGATGGTAGTCCAAGCAAGATTTTTGAGGAGTAGCCACATCGGTGAACCTCGTTAAAATGCCGTGTTATGTGTGATGCTCTTAGTACTTTTATTATTTCTGTTTTAATCATGCAGCTTTATTTAAAAGTCTAAATTGCTTTTAAGTTTTTAAAGAACACACTGATTCACCCCCCCTCTCAGTGTCATTGTGATTATAACAATTGGTATCAGAGCAAGGTTCCCAATTTTGGCTAAATCAGTCATGGTTGATCTTGGATTAGTACACAATGGCTAAGAAGAATAGATCCTCATCCAAAAAGGCATCCCAGCCAGTTTCAGTTCCTATGGTTGAGAAAATTGAACCAAAAATGGCAGAAGGAATGAACTCTAAGTTGAAGAAGTTGAGGCTGAAGTTGATTTAGAGGGTGAGCTAGTGTCTGCTCTTACGGAATGGGAATCGGAGAAAAAGAAGAATGAAAAACTGTCAAGGAAACTTAAGGATGCAAACAACATTATTGCCGCTTTAAAAATACAGATCGAAGAATACAAGAAAATGTCTCAAGATCCGGAAATACAGGTATCCATGAAGATAGACCACTCGCAAGAAATTGGAAGAAGAAAATGTGAGTCTTCGAATACAGTATACAAGAGCCGGATCGAAAAATCAACTCGTCATGTAAAACGTGAAGAAAGCTCGATGAAATTGGACAAAATTCTCGAGCGATCAAAGATCCACAGGTATCAAATTTGGTCTCGGCTTTTCTGAAGGAGAATCATCAACCGGACCAAAAGCAAGCAATGTTGAAAGTGAAAAGAACAAAGACAAGAATCGAGCAAAAGAAAGATATAATGCCGGACCTGAAATAGCAACTCGACAATGATGGCTTTACTAAGGTCACACATCAAAAGAATAGAAGATCCAAGGCTCCAAGGAACAACCTGGCCAAGACCATCTTTCAGATTTAATCATTATTTCTATGGTTTTTGTTTCAAGTGTAATGTTTATGGGCATAAAATTGTTGACTCGCAAATACAACGTAGGTCCAAGAAGTTTCACTAGTAGAAATGCGTTTGCTCCTTTAATGAGTTATGCAAGAGAGTGTTTTAAGTGTCACAACTTTGGTCATATTGCCGTAAATTGTCGTAGTATGTCCTGTTTCATATCAACCTCATGAAAGCAGATTTCAACCGTATAGAGAAAAACAAAATAGAATTTATACCTCAAGGATATGTGCAAAATTCTAAAAAGGGGAAGTCACAAACTAGAACCCAATACCACAGCTTAAAACAGAATGGAAACAAAAAGAACATCTCAGAAAGAACAAGATTCTTTAATAGTGCAGATAGACTTTTAGAGCTCGTAATAAACATGTTCCTTGGATTCTTGATAGTGGTTGCTCAAGTCATATGACAGGTGACAAACAAAAATTCAAAAATCTACAAAAGTATGAGGGTGGTTCTATAAAATTCGGCAACAATGACGGAGCCAAAATAATAGGTAAAGGAACGGTCAAAATTAGTGAAGGAAAGATCAAGTCAGAGGAAGTTTTATATGTGGATGGTTTGAAACATAATCTATTGAGTGTGAGTCAAATCGTGGACAAAGGACATGAAGTAGTTTTCAAGAAGCATGGTTGTGAAGTCAGAAAAATAAACAGCAGGAAATTAATAGCAACCGGCTCAAGGACGTCTGGCAATCTGTACACACTCTCATAGTTTTCAGAAGGTATGTGCTTCATGGGACAAGAAGAAGAGAACTGGTTGTGGCATAAGAGGCTTGGACACATAAGTTTTGATAATCTGGTAAGAATTAGCGCTAAACAAGCAGTGAGAGATATTCCAATCATTAAAAAACCTGCAAATAGTATGTGTGCTTCATGTCAGAAGGGTAAACAGACTAGAGTTTCATTTAAAACAAAAGAACATCACACTAACAGGCTTGGTCAAAACAGGTTTAGTCAGAACCGGCTTAGTCGTAACATGTGGATTCAAAGAACATGTATGCCTAAAAGAAACAACACTATTACTTGTTATAAGTGCAACAATAAAAGTCACACTGTCGACAGTGCAGAGTTGAAATTCCAGGATATAGGAACAGGAACAGTGGCATGATCAGGTCCAAGGATCAGAACAATGACAGGAACAAGAATATGGTCAAAGAGTTCAAGAGAAGACCCGACAAGGAAGTTATAGACGTTGATGTTGATCAGTGCCTAATGGGAGTTTTACTCCCACCCCAGAATTAATCACCTCATCAGGAGGTGGGGGAGGGACTAAGCTAAGAGGCTCATTCTTAGTTTCGAGCCCCAAAGGTGGCCCTTTGCCATTGATGACAAAGGGGGAGAGATATGAGTAAGGGGGAGAGCTTCAAGTGAAGAGGAAAGCTTCAAGTCATGGGGAGCAAAACTTCAAAGAGATTGATTTCAGCTTTGGCTCTTGAAGATGTGTTTTTAGTAAAGGGTTGCCATCAATGACAAAGGGGGAGATTGTTGGCAATTTTGGGTACCTTGGGTACATTGCCCTTGCTCAAGTGTTGATGTTGTCATTGATGTCAAAGAGCGGAAGGGTTTTTGTGAAAACCAAGGCAGACTAAATTATAGGTTTTGTTTAAATCCATGGTCAACTAGCTTTGAAATGGGTTTTTCTTAAAACCCAAGTTAGCTCTTCGTTTTGTTGAAAAAGGTGCTCCGATGATGAAGATATTTAATTTTAAATATCCAGTTTAAATTTTATTTATTTATTTAAAATTTAAATTAATATTTTAAAATTAAATTAAAGCCTTTCACCGGCTTGTTTTCAAAGCCGACGTTGCTAGGGTTTTGCAACGGATCAATTAGGGTTTCCTGCCGACAAAGCAAGGTTAAGCAACCAAAAAATTCTAGGGTTTCATGTTGACCTAATTAGGGTTGCAGCCGACGTGTTTGAGAATGTTTTGATGGGATATTCTCTTCTATAAAAAGGCGGGACTGTTGCAAGGTTGAAGAGGGGGCGTGATGCGATATATGCGAATGAAGTTCATGTGCAACAGAGTGTAAGTCGGTGATAGTTCTTTGGAGTTAAAGAAAAGAGATCGCAGTGATGAGATAGTGAGTGAGTGCGTATCGACTGATCGAGAACAAAGAGAGCGATATGCAGACGGCGTGTTTAAAGTCCGAGGCAAAAATACGCAGATGGTAGAAGTGAGATTTCATGGAAGGTGCAAGAGAGTGAGTGGTGCAAAGAGAAGATAAGAACGCGGTATGCATAAGTCGTGTTTCGAGTGTGAAATGACAAGCAGGCTGGCCGTAGAAGTAATATTTCGTGAAGTTGCAACAGAGAACACAGAGAGATATAGAGGAGTGGTTGAAAAAGTGCGAATCATTTTTCACAGCAGCAGCACTCGAATGCCGACAAGCAACAGAACGCAAGAAAAACAAGCAGATCTTGCAAATTGAGGTGACAGTTTAATTCTCGCAATTTTTATTACTATCTCCAAGTTGTAGCTTGGTAAAAGGGGTTGGTGCCTCTTTCCAGCTTGGAGCTGGAAAAATTGGAGTTGGTGCTCCATTCTCGTTGTAGCAGTATAAAATTTAGAGGTTGGTGCCTCTTACCGCTTGGTGCCGGTGAATGATTATGTAAAGTTGTAGCTTTGCATTTGACTTGGATTTGGATGGTAGTCCAAGCAATATTTTTGAGGAGTAGCCACATCGGTGAACCTCGTTAAAATGCCGTGTTATGTGTGATGCTCTTAGTACTTTTATTATTTCTGTTTTAATCTGCTGTAGTTTATTTAAAAGTCTAAATTGCTTTTAAGTTTTTAAAGAACACACTGATTCACCCCCCCTCTCAATGTCATTGTGATTATAACAAATGTATCTAGGGTAAATAGACTATTTTAATAAGAACTGGAAGCTATAACTCTTCCTTATTTGGTAATAAGATACTTTTTTGTGGTTTTAATAGTTTTGAATTCAACTGCTAGAGTTTGATCCATTAGTTGATATACTGATAGAAGATTAGTAATTAATCCAAGTATATATAGTGCATTTCTAATGATTCATTTTTCATTTTATAGATAAATTAAAACATATCCTACTCCTTTGACCTCATAATTCATACTATCTGCTATGACAACTGGCTTTTCATATTTCTCTTGAAAAGTTTTAAACCATTGTTTATTTCTTGCCATATGCCTATTTTATCCAAAATTAATATACCAATAATCCATTGTAAGTTCTTTTGAAGTTGAAATCCTTATATCTTCAAAGTTTAAACAATTCAAATAAGAAATTTGTAAATTTTAAAATTTCTAAACCTTTTGAAGTAGAAGTCCTTTTAACTCGATCATACATTAAATTTATAAAATTTCACATTTGAAAAATTAAAAAACTTGAAATATATTCAAACCAAATATCTTCAAATATTCAAGAAACCAAGATCACTCAAAAAATTAAATATTTAAAGCTTTAAAATAACTATTAAAATTTCAAAAATTAAATCCTAGTAGTAATCCTTATCACTCCATAACTTGAAAAATAAATTCAAACTTTTAAATAACTAAGGTGCATAAATATCAAAGTGGAAAACCTTATAACTCCACTTAATAAATTCAAATTTTATTTCCCTCCAAAAAATTTAAATGATGCACCTATGCTAGAAACGTAAAGTAGAACATTACCATTGTTGGTTGAAAAAATTAATATTGCAATTTGGTGTTGGTCAACATCCAAGTAGGTTAATGTTCTAAGCTAGTGTTTTTTTCCAAGGTCAATGCTTGGTAATCCTTTGCCATTCTATTCTACATTTTCCCTTTAGATGTATTCATGCTGGATGTAGGTTTTGATACTTGACTCAGGTGTGAATCCTAGTCTTAGATCTGAATGCACATCTTAGATTTGAATGCTTGTCTCAGGTTCAAATGCACATCTTGGATCTGAATGTATTTTCTCATGTTTTAATGCACTTCTTAGGTTTGAATTAACTTATTAGGTTCGAATGGACTTCTTAGGGTAGCATTTTGTATAGTGCTCTAGTCTTCACCCAGATAGTAATACAAGTAGCACTCTAGATAGTGCTCAAATCCACATATATTTATCTATGAATAGTGATCTAAATGGAACTTGAATATTTATCCAGTTTTCTATGAGTAGTGCTTTAGAAAGTGTTCAAATTCATGTTTTTTCTCTATTGAATAACATTATAAATGATGCTTGGATACCTATTGATTCTACTATGAGTAGTTCTTAGAATAACATTTAGATCCTTCTACTTGTGATGTTTAGAAAATGACTCAGATCCTTCTAATAGTGGTTCTTAGAATAGTACTCAATTCCTTCTCCAATGCTTTCTCATTTTTGATATTAGAATAGGTAGCTCTATAATGATAGTATGCTATAATAACCCTTGCCATTTTACTTACCTTAGACTAACAATGCTTCTTTATAACACTAATCATTTTTCTTACTACTAAGTTTTATGATTGTAGCTATCCTTGATAGCACTTATCATTCTATAATAGTTGGATATCTTCTTATACTTACTAAATATTGATCCTAAGGCCAAGACTAAAATATATGTATGATTTTCAGTCAGTTATTTTTTTGGTTATCTGATTAACTAAAAATCTTCTCTATATATCTCTATTCTCCTTATCTTTGGAGGCTTATTTTCTATACTTCTTAGTACTATTATATCTATACTTTGGAAGCTTATACTAATTCTCAATACAAATAAGATTAGATGCTTATCCATATATTTAAAGCTATGATGTTTCTCAATATCTTCTCTATCTCTGTACTCAAGAAGCTTAGATGCTTCTCAATAATTAAAATCTATCTTCAAAGTCTTAGGTCACACCTATGAATAAAATATGATTTTTCTCTTTTTTAGAGAATCCAAAATCATAGCAAGGTGACTATGAATGTCCCCACACATTCAAATTTCTTCTGAGTTGACCCTTAATCCAATTCAAGTTGAGTCCTAGTCTTCACTAGTTTTCTTGAACCAAGTGGAAAGACCCTAGCATAAAAATCATGGTGAATTTTACTTGACCCCTCAATATCTACTCAATCATACCTTAAAAAATATAGTCTAAGTCTTCACTAATTTCAAAGTGGAAAGACTCTGATGTAATGGTAGCTAATAAAATAACTATATCAAAAATGGATAGAGTTAAATCGTATCTTTGATACCACTATTGGATTTTATGCCTTACTACCACAAAATATCATAGGTCTCAATATAAATAAGCCACAATATTATAGGTAAAAATATAAACAGTCAATAATAGAATTATATATATTAGAAATCAAATATATATCTAGACCAACATAATAATGAAATAACATTCACTTGTTGTAGACACCCAAAAGTCACACATGTCTACTTCTACATACTTGTAGATCTATCCAAACACTTGTAGGCTGCATAGACCATCCTAGACCCCTCTAGGCTATTGTAGACCAGTGTGGACCATTGTAGGCTATTGTAGACTGGCATAAATCACTCTAGACCATTATAGACCACTCTAGATTATTGTAGACCTACGTAGGTCATTTCACTAGTCTACAAGCATGAAACCCTACCAAACCACACAATTAAGATCCTAAATGCCTCCTATCCATTATGAGGTCACTTATTAGCCCCCTTAAGACAACCTAAGCCCTTTACTATACCTAATTAGGATCCCATGGGACCTTTACCTTCCCAAAACCTCTAATTAAGTTAATTGAATTTCTAATTGTAAATTCACTTTTCACTTAAGTATACTTTATGACTTAAAAAGGTTTAATTAGGATCCTAAACCTAAATTAGTCCTAATTATTCCCTCACACATCTGTGCACATTATGTTAGTTAGGATATTTCTTAGAAACCCTAACTAAACCCTAATCTAATCTAGGAGTTAGCTATCCCTAGCTAACCCTAATCTCTCCTCACACATGTGTGAGGATGAGATATTCCTTTAGGGAATGTGGGAATGACACCTCCCCAAATCCTAACCTAACCTAGCATGGAATAGACTCTAGGGTTTGGTCTACCTAACCACCCCCATGATCTTATATTTTCCTATAAATAGAGGGTCCCCCCTCTCATTATACCTCTCTACCTATTAGGTAACTTATAGAAAATCTATCAAAATCTTACTAGAATCCCTTATTTTAATTGTGGACTATAAACTCTATCTAGACAAAGGATCTCCATCAGAAGGCACCTATTGTTGGATTCACCCCTTGAACTATGAATCTAGGTTCCAGATAACCCCCTACCCTATGATTTGGTCGTACAGCTGATCTACAATAGCAAAAACTTCAGGTAACCTTCATTTCATGTTTTTATAGCATTTACACTTCATTTCATGTTTCATTTCATTTTTTTAATGTCTTTTTTTCTTCATCAATATGGGGCATGATCCATGATAGACCCCCAAACAAACTAACACCATTTTGTAGGCCCTCTAGTAGTAGCAAGCATAATCACAATAGCAAACATGACAACAAAAATAACACACTATGATGGCACACATGCATCAAAGCCCACCTACATTTTAGGGGCCCCAAGAGAAACCATCAGAGTGTTTCACATATTGTCGAGAAAGAAAATGAGAATCACCCTTTATCTTGTATCAAATTCTTAATAAAATGAGTTGAAAACACTTCTTGAGTTTTTTTATTTGTTATTGTTAACTTGCTTGATCAAATGGTAGCCTTTGGTATGTTTCATTCTAGCATGCCCTATGGGACCACCCAAAATAGGTTATATTAGGTTATCTTACTATAAATCTAATATAATTTTGGTTTTTGTGATTGTTACAGGATCCCTAAAATCCTAAGACACCTCTCAGGTCATCAGAATAGGAGTTTTAGGATCCTAAACATGATTCACCCCTTGGCCTATGAATTCAGGGTTAGTTCACCCCCTATGCTATGATTTCTAAAAAATTACTGTACAGACCCTAATACATCAAGGAGTCATAGTAGAGGATCCAAATAATTCAGATTTCACTTCAAAACATAGGTATTCTCCTTATAATCTATGGTGTCATTTATTTATAAAACTAGTTCTCTAGCAAATGTATTGTGTTAGTATATCAAAATCCTAATTTAAATACATCAAATTAGGATTTCAAATTGATATAAACGTAGTTCGAATTGTTCATTTTCAGAATTACTTTTAGACATATTTAGATTAGAATTTTTTAAATTGCTTGATGTATTTCTTAATATCTTTTCAAGTTTCCTTTTAAATACATTTAGAATAAGATTTTATTTACATCTACATGTAAGATTAGATTTCATGTTTTGTCGCAATTCAAATTGACAAATCATACTTTACATTATTCAAAAATTTCTTTTCAAATTTGTATATAGGGTTAGATTAAAATCTATTCACTTCACCTTGTAAATTTCCTTTTCTTCAAAAAGGTATTTTCAATTTCCTTCTCCTTTCAAACATTTGCATCTAACATAGAATTGTTAAATTATTATTGCATCACTTGCATCTCACAACACATCTCGGTTAAGAAATTATTTTCTTTTGCTTTACAAATCCTTAGGGTAACTTGCATTGTATTTTCTCAAACATATAAAGTAGAACTTGTAATTATTTCTAATACATGTGGATAGGTCATCTTCCTTCTCATGTGTTTTAATTTACCTATTTTCATGCTTTCCTAGATCAGTTTTATTTTTAGAAAGGTATCTAAGATTAGATTATATTTTTCAAAAATGCAATTAGACACTTAGTTTATTTTCAAAATATGCATCTAGACCTAGATTATTTTTGAAAAGGCACTTAATTTGTTGCACTTTACATTCACATCGTCGATAAACAACTTAAACCCACATAGTTACATGGTACCTATAGTGGTGATATTGGATTTCATCCCCAATCCATCACTTGATACTGGTGAGGTAGGAATTTTAGCCTCCATCAGCTCACCCCCTAGACACCTAGTAGCCCTATAGGAGTGGTTTTATGGACTTCATCACCAAAAAATCCCCCACTTTTGAGATTGGTATTCTAGAATTCATCATCGAAAGGAGCCTTCAGAGTGGGATAGATTATATACCTTCATTCACAAGGCTTACATAATCAGTGAGTATGATAACCATCATTCTTGAGTAATCCCACCTAAGGGTGAAGCAAAAGCATGGGTATGCCGATAGCAAGTCTTAGATAGAACCACCTCTTCTCGTGAGAGGATATAGTGAAATAATTTTAGAATTTTGAGTTCTCCCCTTTCTAGAATCCTTTTTGTTGTGCCTTTACATTATGTCACCATTTGCCTGTTGAAGCATTGTTCTATTCTATGCATATTTGGGTCGTTCAAGAGAGTTCATGTTTAAAACATTCTAATTTTATCTAGAAGTTCACCTCACTGCCCGTGATACTTCCTAGAAGATTCTAATATCAAAACACAAAAAATGAAGCAACACTTTTAATTTTCTATATTTAGAATTGAATCTAGTTATATGCTATTTGCATGCTCACATAAACTGATTTTAGCATATTCACCTGTTGGCAGCCCACCTAGGGACTGTTTGCAGCCTCTCATTTTTAGTTTTGTATATTTTCACACTCATAGTTCAATTCACCCCCTACCCTACAATTTAACTATTTAGATTACCCCCTAGCCTACAATTTTAGTTTTTAGACACATAAACCTCATAGATATTATTGATTTGCAAAATAAACCCATACAGATCATATCCATAACACCATATTTTCATTTTTGAATAGTTTTGAGCACCAATCCTTGATAGACAGCACCATGCCTATTATCACCCATAGAAAGACACACAAGAAAGTACACCTTGGGGAAAAAGTTACTAGCACTCCTCCTAGCTAGTCTATCCTTACCCTTTAACCACGAAGGATAATTCTACGCTCACAATAGACCTCTTCACAGGACTAGACCCGTACTATGTATTAGGGTGATACCTATACATCCTAATATTCTTTTGCCACATCATTTGAGGAGGATCATCCTTTCCTTTCCCATCCATCTTCACCTCATCCTTCTACCACCTTTTGTGATCATGTTATATATACGACACCAGGACATCCACCTCCTTCCCTCATTGGCAATGAGGAGGTTTATCCCACATCCCCTACCTTCACTCTCCCATTTTTCCAAAACCTATCTTAGTACCTTTTTTATAATGATTCTTCATTACTCATTCACACCCATCTAGATATTGTGTTATTTACCCCTACTGTAGGGATAATTTCAAATCCATCGATCTCTATCACGGATGCACATACATCCCCATAATAATAGCCTCCACTATGACAATAATAGACCCCACCCACTTCAACACATCAATACATAGAGGAAGCAACACTGCAACCCCTTCCCCAACAATCCTTTTTCTCTTTTTTTGAGGCTACATCACAACTACCTCTACAATCCCAACAAATACAATACCCACAACATCAAAAAAATTTCTCTTCTCAATCCGGTGTGAATACACTTACCATACCACCTCCCCATGTTACTACCATGAAAACCTATGTCCCATACCCCTCACTACTGCCACCTACATCTCATACCCCTCACTACTACCACCTACATCTCATCCATTGGGATTATCCGGTGCACCCTCTCCTAGTCCATGCTCATCTACACCTCCCTTTTGGCTACCTCCACCTCCTCCATTTTAGATTCTATATTTGAGCTACCTACCCATGTTCAAGACTCGACATCCTTCATAGCCTACATATCCAACATTCCAAACTTACCAACCAAGATTTTTCTCATAATTTTTTTCTATCCAGACATAGACATCATCCTTAAATACCTCATCATATCCACAATTCACATAGCCCACTCAAACATATTCACATCCACCTATATCTATTGGACCCGTATTTTTCACACCACCTTCTTCTTGGTCATCACCTCCCATGACACAACCATTGTAGTAGATTCCTCTCCAACAAACTCCCATACAACAACCTTAGATCGTGCACCTATAATACTATTATCCTCAGTAATCACATGCTCTATAGTATACTATGCACGTTTATTTGACATATTATCCTATGCACCAATAATATCCCAAGGATATGTTGCAATATATTCCTCCCCCACATTGGGAAGAATAATAATTTCAATACCCCCCACATTTATAGGATTCACCCCCATTAACGCCAAACCTTCATACTACCAAGTATGGGCCATAGAAACCCACATACAATGAGATCTACAACAAGCAAATAGATCCTTTAGTTCCTATTCCCCCTACCCTTATTTATTCAAGATGCTAAAGTTTGATAAGTTTAAAAGCAAGGAGGACCCACAATAACATGTCAGTAACTACCGCTCACCTTACTACCAACTTCATAGTAGCAATCCTCTCATGTTACGTACCTTCTCCCTTTCACTTGAGGGAAAAGCCTTAGACTGGTACAACATGCTCTTGCACCATAGCCTCTACACTTTCGAGCAACTAGCCAACTTGTTCCTCAAACACTTCTCCATCAACATCAAAAATAAAATCAATTTATTTGATTTCTACACCCTATGATAGGTTGATGATAAACCAAACATAGAGTTTATCTCTATATGGAGAGTGGTCATACATGACCTCACCCATATACTCCCATCTATGGAGTTGGTTACACTCTTCTCAATGAGTTGTCACAAGCACATTTCCACATCCTTGCAACTTCATCAAAGTTGTACCTTTGAGGAAGCCATCACTCAAGCCAAGGTTATTAAGGATATCAAAGTCCAATCGGGCAAGATAAAACTTTGACAAAAACCTTCATACAATTCCAACTTTCACTTCAACCAAAATGCACCAAATCAACCCTTCTCTAGACCACCACAAACTAATCAAGTGGCAATGGTTTCTCTAGATTCTTCATCAATATCACAACCTCCTCCTCCACAATAATAGATTTTCTAGACTAATGCATGTCCTCCATCCAATCTGCAACGAGCCCACAACCCCCATACTCCATGTTGTCATCGTAATTGGACTCCACTTTCAGAGCCTCTATCTAATTTATTCCAAAGGCTGTTTGATGTTGGTCATGTCACGTTACCAGATATTCAATCCATAGATCCAACTCAACCCAACCCTTGAGGGCACATCGATAATGAATTTTGTATTTACCATCACCAACGTGGCCATGATGTCCATTCTTGTTGTACCTTTCATGACTTAGTCAAGGATCTTATTGATCATGGTACTATTCAAGTTTCAAACTCCATCACACCACAAAATCAAAATCATGGTAATTATGAGAACCCATTACCTGAACATGGGGGGACTAGTCCTCATGAAACTCAACCCACTCAACAAGCCCAACCAGGGTAATTCAATAATATACACCACAATCACCCTTCCCATGTAATGGTTGGCATGATTAGCATCACTGCTCATAATCAACACTATCCACTACTTAGGAATGTACCTATTCCTCCATATCCACCATCATCCATATTCACTTTTCACCTTCCTCCTATATATCATTCCTTTTGTTATGTTATGCTCACCATTCTTCCTTCCCTTACATTTTATCCTCATTCCTCACTTCTTAAATTTCCTTTCCTTCTTCTCCATCATCATCCATCCACCATTTCACTAATCAGGTCAATTATCCCTTTCAAAAGGCTTGAAATTGCACATTCATCACTTCCAAAATAAGGGTCATATTTGACCCAAATTTCCCCCCATAAAATCATATCCTAATTTCCCAAAAATTTCACCATTGTATTGGGCTCAAAAAGATATTTCCAACGGTACACGTTTTAAACAATTCTGACATCATTTGGCTCCCCAACTGCCAAAACACTACATAGGGATCAAACAGTCCAATTCATAGGTCAACATATGAATTCAGGTCCAATTCATAGGTCACCATGTGAATCATAGCTACAACCACCAAATTCACATCTTTTTCACTCCAATACCTTTTTCTCCTTCTCCTTCTTCCTATATACCCAATTTTCCCTCTATATGATCACAAATTTTCTCTATTAATAAATTCATCACCATCACCATCTCATCATAATTTATTCACCTCATTGTTGATTCCTCAATCCATCATTTTTTTTTTGGTAGATAAGTTACTATAGCATTAATACAGGGTTTTATAGGTTGACCCAAAACCCTTTACAAAAATCAGCCCAGGGTTGTTGATGAACATGTCCTTATTAAGGATCCTATATATGTAAAATCTACATGTCGCCAAAGCCATTACATCCGGTAAGGCACATAGCCTATTATAAAAAATAAACTTCCCATACAACATTTTTGGTATACCCCAAGAAAACACACCTGCATCATAATTATAAAAAAAAAAATAGACACAGATCCCTTTCTTGAAACAATGGAGAAACAAAAGGCTGCAGACACACATAGCAGAGTACTGAAAAAAACTCCCACAAGCTCTGTATTGACAGTTACTCTTAATAATTATTTGGTAATTGCTTTCTTTCGTATATGACATACTTTGGTACCACATCCCGTCTTGGCAAATCTTCCTTGGAGAAGTCAACCTACTAGTTATATTTATGGCGGTGGCTATCTGGTGGTCCACGTGGCTCTGGTTAGAAGTCTTATATTGTCATTTATTTCCTGCCCTATGATTATCAACCAACCTCAAATTACTAAGATGACTAGAAGCCATGTTATCTGACATGTGACTATCCCCATTAGTCTTTGTGGTATTTCCAAGCAGAATCCACCAAGACTGACAGCTCAGATAATTTTTATTATGAGTCCATTTCAAAAAAGAGATGGGAATACCCATAGCCTTAGAACTTACAGTGCCTTCCTTGTTGGTAAATTCAACTATCATTCTTGGCATTCTTGTTGAATAAGATTCTCTATTTCGCTCGGTACACTGTGTTCCCATTTGAAAAATTCGTCATCATCGATACCCAAATTGGCTAGCTTATCAGCAACTTTGTTAGCTTCCCGAAAGACATGTTGGGCTTTTCTGTATTGTCTTCCCTGGAAAATGATCCTAGACTCTTCAAAAATTATTTTAATCCTCCAAGAAGGCTTTTTCCAATTATTGAGGAGATTTATAACATGCATAGAGTCTTCTTCTACAATAAAATTGCCTTCTAAGTCTTGAGTCATTTGAAGGCCTCTCCACATATATCTAGCTTCAGCTTCGTTGTTTGTCCTTGTTCCCAAATATTTAGAAAATGCAAGCATCATATTCCCATTATGATCTTGTAAAATACTACCAACACCTGCTCTTCTAGGATTGTCCTTAGCCACTCCATCAAAATTAAGCTTAAACCAACTCGTAGGAGTTGGGTACCACTTAACTTTGGCTCTGGGGTTGACTACCCTAGGCACAGACTCATCTAACAAAGTTAAACTTAAATATTGAGCAATTGTGGTCTCCTGCAGATGAGGTTTGTGGCTATCAAAAGGGATAAGTTTCACATTCTTGTTGACAAATGATAGGATCCTAGAAATGATATTTTGATGATCATGGATAGACTCATTAAAGACTATATGGTTCCTTTCTAACCACACCTACCAAAGATAGTGATTGAGATAAATTTTCCACATGTATTTAAGTATTTGGCTTGAAAATGGGTAAGGCCACTCGACTAACAAATCAAGTACGATGGTTGGTTTAACCTAGGAAATATTGAAGGCCTAAAAAATCCCACTTAGGGTAGTCAAGGAAAAAAGACACTCAAGGAAAATGTGATAAATGGTCTCCCAATTAGCCCTGCACAGATAACAGTGATTAGTGATACAAATACCTTTATGCATCATATTATCAATGGTTAGAATTCTTCCTTGGATAACCATCCATGAAAAGACTACAATTTTTTAAATTAATTTTTTTGTCAAAACTAAGTCCTTTTGGAGGACAAAATTCTCGTCATCAAGCAGAAGCTTGTAATCTGATTTAATAGTGAACTGCATGTTTTTTGTAGGAGCCCAGGTCACTTGATCTTCCTTGGGTCTCATGGGGATAAAATATTGCTCGAGAATGTTACAAATATCATTTGATTTAGCTTGAAATCCCTGAATCCTTATTTGTTTCCACTTCATTCTGCCTCTGTCCTCAACCATATAATCGAAGACTTTTCTACCAATGAGTTCTTCCATGATATCTCTAATTCGGACTAAGTTAGGATATTGCATCAGAGGTTCCTCCTTATCCCACCTGTAATTCTAGCAATTTATCCTCTCACCATTCCATAAAACCCATATTAAACCTTTTTTGATGATTTCCTTACAATTGAGAATTGCTTTTCAAAAAGTAGAACCTCTGATTAGAACTGATTCACTTAGAAATTCCATATTTTGAAGATACTTTCGTTTGATGATAGTTGTCCATTCATTTTCTTCACCAAAAATAAGGCACCATGCCTACTTAACTAGTAAAGCTAAATTCATATGAGCAATTATCCTCAGACCTAAGCCCCCATTTTCCCTGGGTCTGTATACTTTGGTCCATCCTACAAGGTGTATCATTTTTTTCTCCTCTGATCCAATCCATAAAAATTCTTTTTAGAGTTTCTCAATTTTTTGGAAAACCTTCATAGGGGATTTAAAAATAGAGATGAAATAGACTTGAATGCTCTAAAGAGAGGCCTTAGTGAGGTTCAACTTTCTTGCTTGAGATAGAAGATGATATTTCCATCCAGCAAGTTTTTTTTAATTCTTTCAATAACCCTATCCCACATTGACTCTCTCAAAGAACCAATGAAAAGAGGGAGACCAAGATACAAAGTGGGGAGGTTTGCTATATCACACCCTAAATTTTTTATAATTCTTCCTTGCCTCTGAATGAGGGTGTTCAAGAAATATAACTTGCTTTTATTGAAATTAACTTTCTGACTAGCAGTGTCCTCGTAGAGTTGCAGGATGTATTTAATTCTTTTGGCCTCAACCATTAAAGCCTTAGTCAAGAGAAGGGTATCATCGATGAATTATTGGTGAGAAATAGCCCTAGTGAGAGATGTTGCCTTGATTCACGATATTAGCCTTGAACTGCAAGTATTTTTTATGGTTCTACCTAAAGCTTCTGCCACAATGATGAATAACATGGGGCTGATAAGGTCCCCCTATCGAATTCCTCTACGACTTTGAAAATAACTAGTAGTTTTTCCATTAACCAAAATCAAGAACCATGCTTTAGAAATGCATTATTTGATAAAATTAACCCATTAGTGGTGAAAACCAAAATTAAGGAGGACAAAAATCAGAAAATCCCAATTTAGCCTATCAAATGCTTTGTTCATATCAAGCTTGAGGGCAAAAATAGACTTGTTAGTCTTATGAGCAGAGTGCAGAGCTTCATGAACTGTGATAACTCCATCCAAGATTGACCTGCCCTAGACAGAGCTTCCCTGGCATGGATCTATGATGCGGGGCAGAACATCTCTCATTCTATTTGCAATGGCTTTAGTTAGGATCTTGTAAGAAACATTGCACAGACTGATTGACCTGAAGTCAGTCATAGATTCAGGGGTTTTCTTCTTAGGAATTAGAGAAATAAAAGTAGAGTTGAGACATATTGGGATATGATTGCTTGCTTGGAATTATCTGACATTAGAAATTACATCCTCACTTACGATGTCCCAAAAATCTTGATATAAATGAGGGGGAAAGCCATCGAGTCTCGAGGCTTTGTCTAGCTCCATGCTAAACAAGGCTTCCTTAATTTCCTCATCAGAAAATAGAGCTAGAATTTTAATGTTTATATCCTCATTTATTATGATAGGAATGGATTGCAAGAGAATATATTTGGCCTCCTCATTGCACTGCGATTCCTGACCAAGGATAGAATTGAAATAAATTATTGCCTCCTTTATGATTTTTGTTAAGTCCTGAGTAATAGAACCATCTACATTTAAAAAAAAAAATTATCTTGTTATTGCTTCTGTATCTAAGCGTGGTGACATGAAAAAACTTGGAATTTGAATCTCCATATTTCAACCAAAGAGCCCTTGATTTTTGCCTCCAATATATTTCCTCACAGGCCAAAATGTTATGAAACTCTGCTAGTTTTGTCCATTCCTCTTGCCTAGTAGTTTCATCAGCATCACCATGTTGAATCCTCTGATCAATTATCTTCAAATTTTCAACAACCTATTTTTTATTTTCAAAGAGGCTCCCAAAAACCTCTTTGTTCCAAGTTCGAAGCTTTTCCTTAATAAAATTTAATTTGCCAGGAATTTTAAAAATTGCAATACCCCTAACAGGCTGCTGCCACTATTGAATTAATTTATCTCTAAAATTGGAATGTTTGATCCACATAGATTGAAATATAAAAGGTTTATTGAAGGACAAAGAGTTAGGGATATCCAAAAAAATGGGATTATTATCAGAGGCAATTTTAGGAAGGGCTTGCAGGGTAGAATCACCAAATAGAGTTGTAGCCTCCTTTGATAGAAAAAACCTGTCAAGCCTTTCTTGAATGAGATGACACCCTATTCGCCGATTTCTCCAGGTATAATTTTCTCATATAATTTTTACATCCATCAACATGTTGGAGTTCACAAAGTCATTGAACTCATCCATGCTCCTGATAGGTGGTACATTTCCACCCATTTTGTCTGAAGGGTAAAGAGGAGTTTTAAAATCCCTATCCATAATCCAAGGGACATTATGGAATATTTCACTCATATTGCCTAAGTACTCCCACAGTAGAGCTCTCCCTTGAATTAAATTTGGGGCATAAATATTTGAAAGGTTCCACGACCTATTGTTGTTTATTTTCTTAAATAAAACACTAAGAACCCTGTCATATTTTTGAATAATGGTGCCTTCTACTATCCAGGGATATCCCACAAAATCATAAGGCCTACATACGCTCATCTAGATTATTTTCAAACCATATCCCCTTGATTCTAGTTTTTTTTGTTATTTTTTTAACTGAATCTCATCAGTTTTTGTTTCTTGCAACATGATAATAGTTGGATTCACTTGATTTCTTATTGCACTGAATTCCTTGTGTTTGGGTAGGCCATTGAGGCCTCTCATGTTCCATGAGAGGAACTTCATTTATATTGTTTGGGATTTCTTCCTCTTCCCATCCCTTGAGGGTGTTTTCCTAATTTGTTGTCTTCAAAACCCGGAATAACTTGTTGAGACAAGGTTCTCTATTTTCCATTGGCAATGTCATTATCAGTTTTAATTTTTTGATGCTCAACATTTGATATTCTCCCTCTTCTTTTTTCACTACCAAAATCTATAGGAGACTTCACAGTGCTCCTAGTTTATTTAGGAATAAATTTGGGGGAGTAAATTTGTTACAAAATCAAATTTCCATATTCCTTAGTCTAAAGAGTTTCACATATATCCACCCCTACATACAAATATTCTCCTTTTTTCCTGTATTCCATTGGTTTTCAAGACGGCCCCTTGGTAGGATTCACTTGGCTCCTAGTGATGATGTTAGAGAGATGAGATTTTTTATTTTCCAATGCCTCAAATTTCTTCCTAAGTTCTTCAGCATTAGGGTTTGGCTTTGGGATGCCCACTGGCCTTGAAGTATTTTCAGCATTGGGGTTTAAGGATCCTGACTTGGATGAGGATTCTAGATATCGGTATTTAGGGTTTGGCTTTGTGATGCCCACGGGGCTTACAATAATTTCAGCATTAGGTTTTGAGTATCTTGACTTGGATGGGGATTCTAGAGAGTCACAAAGGTTAGCCTAAAGGTTCTGGACTTCCATGTCTTTCGATAATCCTCCTACTTCCATATTGGATAGAATTGAAAATTTATTTGAAACTAGAGGATTGGAACTTACCTGAGTATTTTGGTCACCAACAACCTGTTATTTTTCTTTGTCTTGTTGGGACCCTGGACCCTCTCTTTTATTTTTTGGTAGACATAGTTTGCTTGATTGAAATTGCCTTTGCCAGGGAAACTCCTCAAATTTCCTCTGTCTAGCATTCCCTACTTCTGCTTTTCTCTATTCATTGCCAGGTTAGGGCACTAATTGCATATATGTCATTGATTTTTACATTCTGCACATAATGCTGGTTTGTTCTCATATTCTATTAGTTTTTTTCGATAGTATTCTCCATACTCTAGCTCCACAAACCTTGGCAATTCATTATCCAAATTAGCATTTATGCAGATTCATGCATGAGTTATCCTTATCTTAGCCAAGGTTATATGGTCAATGGATATTAGGTCCCCTATAGTTTTGGCTATGCCCTGCAACCAATATCTATTGAATAACTGGGCAGGTAGACTAAGGAGACAAACCCAAATAGGGGAAATGTTAATATTTTACTTTTCAAGGTCAAAATATTCACCCCATCGTCTGATAAAAAGGATCCTTTTGCCCAAAAACCAAGGACCTCCTATTAAAATGTGGTTAGCATCCTCCATATTGTTAAAATGGATAATGAACCCTCAAGTTAGAGATACCAACTCCATGCTGCCTACCGATCGCCATTTACCCATCACCCAAGCCCTGATAGTCTCCATGTCCGATGTACCTCCTAAAAACTTGCCTACCAGGGAGAATTATTCCATTGAAATAAAAGGGCTCATGGAAATTACTGGGGCCAAAATTTTATTATTTAATAGAACTAGGGGTGGAAGAGAGAGAACCTCCTTTCTTTTTCCTCTAATATTCTTAGCAAAATATAGCCACTTCTTGGGCCCCACATTGTCCTTCATATCTTTTTTTTGAGGTCTTTCTGAGGAGGGTCGGGCCCCCGCATGATGCCCACCTCCAAATCTATTGTAGCCTGACCACATTCCTATGGATCCTTGCTTGATCCATGCTCGATATTCCCACCCACCCCTTCTGTACCTACTCTACCTCTATCGCCTTGGCTGAGATTCCTGTCTAGAAAATTCAAACCCTCACTCTCGCTGCACCCGCTAAACCTCAGCTCACTCATTCCTAATCATTAGTTTGGTAGAAATTTCTTTCCACTTCCTCTAATATTTCTTTTGAGAGTTAAATGCTCTAAGGTATGTGGAGCTCTAGTACTCAATCCATCATTCATAATTGGGGTAATTTCATATTCCCCTAATCCATCATCCCAAAATTTGGGGCAAATTCAAAACCGAGGGTAACTTCATCTTCTCCCAATCTATCATTCAAAACTAGGGGTAACTTCACCTTCTCCCCAACCATCATTCAAAACTGGGGTAACTTCACCTTATCTGCATACATCATTTAATACATGATTTATTTCATCTTCTCCCAATAGACCATTCAAAACTAGGGTAATTTCAACTTCCTCCCAATACATCATCCAAAACATGGGGGAAGCTTCATCTTCTCCCCATACATCATTCAACATGGGGGTAACTTTACCTTCTCCCCATACATAATTCAACATAGGGGTAATTTCATTTGCTCCCAATCCATCATTCAATATAGGGGTAGCTTCACCTTATCCCCATACACCATTTCAAAACTAGGGCAACTTCATCTTCTTCCCATACATCATTCAACACGAGGGCAACTTCACCCTCTCCCAAAACATAATTTAAACACTGGAGACAATTTCATCTTCTTCTAGGTCATCATTTGTAATTAGTGTTTTACCTCCTTCCACTTCATCATTCACAACTGATAAAATTCATCTCATTTCCACAAAACATTTATGACTGGAGGATATTTCTCACCCTCTTTCTAAATGATTTTACAATTTGGGGATTGCATTCCCTTTTAGAACACTTCTACACTTGGGAGAGAATTTTCCCTCTTTCCAACCATAGTTTCCTTTCATGGAGTTAATCCTCCTTGCATATTCACACTTCACCATATCTCATCTACTCATGATGGTGCCACCCAAAATTGCACTCACAAATAAATCACCATCAAACACATCACATTGCTAGATCCTAACAAAAGGAATCCCTTTGTTAAATTTTTCACCCTTTTCCATGTATCAACAACTCATTCAACAACAATCGGTTTTTCCATAAACCTTATGGTGTCTTCCCATCACAATAAATTACTAGGATAAAAAGGTTACATATTTTTGTTAAATGTAGCACCCTTTGCCTTACCCTTATCAAATGAATCAATCACTAGGCTCAAAAGGTTGCATCCTTTTGTCAAAGTTTGTGTCATTTGCCTTGCCCTCATCAAATAAAATCAATCATTAGGTTCAAAAGGTTACACATTTTACCTTACCTTCATCACAATGGTTTTTTCCAAAATCAAGTTTCTCCAAAATCCTCAATAAAATTTTTGTAACATTCTTTTTATAACCCCTTAACACACCAAGTTTCTCCAAAATCCTTAGAAAAAAGTTTGGAACATTCTTTTTAGAATCCCTTAGCAACCCAGGTTTCTCCAATATCCTCAGCAAAATTTTTGGAATGTTCTTTTAGAATCTCTTAGCAACCCAGGTTTCTCTAAAAACCTCAGTAACAATTTGGATAGGTTTCTCCAAAAACCTTAGTAAAAATTTGGATAGGTTTCTCCAAAAACCTTAGTAAAAATTTGGATAGGTTTCTCCAAAAACTGCAGTAAAAATTTGGATAGGTTTCTCCAAAAACCTTAGTAAAATTTTGGATAGGTTTCTCCAAAAACCTTAGTAAAAAATTGGATAGGTTTCTCCAAAAACCTTAGTAAAAATTCGGATAGGTTTCTCCCGAAACCTCAGTAAAATTTTGGATAGGTTTGTCTAAAAACCTCAATAAACATTTGGACAGGGTTTTCCAAAAATCTCAACAAAAATTTGGATAGGTTTACAAAAAAAAAAAAAACCTTAGCAAAAATAGCCTAGCCTAGCCTAGCATAGCCTAGCATAGCATAGCATAGAATACTCATAGCCTAGAATAGGTGTAACATACACATAGTCTAGCCTAGAAATTTTTCATGTCTTGGTCCTTGCAAATATTTTGCTTCTAGGGGCAACTTTTCTTGCTTGCACATTCTTATACAGTCAACATCGAACACAACCAACGTCCAAAATATAAGAACAAAAACACAAACAAATAAAAATCATCCATTGGTGATGTATTTTGCATTTTATTTTCCTCTTCTTCATCAATATTATACTTCATCTTATTCCACATCCACCTCTTTCTAGATCTATATCAATGTTGTATGGTCACGCTTCGAGCGACTACATACCTCTTATTAGATTATATTCTTCTCTTCCCATTTATTCTCTATTTCATATGCTAACTTCCTCACATTTTACATCATAATAATCCATCGATCATGTTGATTACCATAAAATATTGATATTTAATTTTATTATTTCATACATCCATTCACACCTTTTGGATTTGGTCTTGTAAATGAAAACACACATTTTGGGTACACCTTCTTGCATCTATCTATATCACTTACTTCGCATTATCAAGAAACACATTGGTTGCATTCTCCTATACATTTTTAGGTATTTTGTCACATCATGTAGACATCACCCCTAGTCATGTTCTTTATCTTCCTTGTACATAAATATTCCATTGCTCGTATATATCATGACCTCAATTCTATGCTTAGCTACATGTTTACAAGAAGTATTTCTATTGCTCAACCATTCATGGTTAGTTTAGTCAACTTGTATTGAACGTCATCAAAATCTATAGGATTTCAAAACTTCCTTTAGCTGAATCGAGTTCATTCATGGACCACTCACACATTATATCTTAAGAAAATTTTTAATCTAGGGAGTACAACACCTTGCATAAGCCTCACCATGTAGTGAATGGTTTCCCTTGCTCACCCTATCATTTGCATGATCAAAATATAACCTGAGGATAAAAAAAAGGGACAAGCATAAGCACAAACAGATTATGGGTAGAAAACAAAATCCAACGCCCATACAAAAAAAAAATGAAAAGAGCACTACAAAAAAATAGAATCAACAAGAAGAAGGGTAGAAAAAGAAAGGAAAAACCTCTAAGAGTACTACCACTATGCTTGACTCCCTTTGGTCCTTTGGTTTAACATAACATCATGGGAATATTTTCATCACTAGCAATAGGCTCCAAAATCCTGCTTGCTAGTGGAATAGTCTTACAAGTGGTGATACATCTATCACATTAGTGACCTTATCTTTTACATATCACTACATGCTTGTGGATGAGCTAGCTTACAATGGGTTAGTCCAACCTCCATAAAAATGAATAAATGAACATCATGTACACACATAGGTCCATGAGAGATTCAACCTCAGTTATGGTAGTTAAGATATCTTCATGATATTGCTTGGCCATTAGATCAGTTTTATTCTTCATACTATGTCATTTGAGATCTTAGAAAATATTTTTAAATATTCACTATGCCTGAGAATTAGGGTCGTGTAGCATCATCACTGACTCTATTTGTCACATACATCTTCTCAATCATACTTGCAATTCTCATTCACTACATCAAATCATGATTTTTTACATTCTTATATCCTGCATGTACATAGGTTATTACATATAACCTCTACACATCATCATTCATACATACTCATGTTTAGTTAGGTTCATCATACCTAACACACATCATTCATATCAAACATATTTTACAACGTGTACACATTACCGTTAGTATAACAATGGCACAGAGAGGGGGGGGTGAATCTGTGCAATTTAAAACTTTAATTTCCAATTTGAAATCTGATTTAAAACAGAAATAAACTCATGTATAGCAGCAACATATATGCAAGAGAAACAACCCACAACACATGATATGCCGGAGGAAAACCACAAGGGTAAAAAACCTCCCAAAGAGAAATGCTTGCTATGACTACTGCATAGAACAAGCCTCAAAATGAAATACACTAAAGTTTCTCTGCCACAACAGAAGGAGGGCTGCAACCCACCTATATCAGATCAAAATAATAATAATATGATGAAAAATAAAGCATAAAAATGCTTCCAGTAAAAGCAAGCTCTAACAAGCCTGCAAGCTCAAAACCAACAACACTGCTGCAAACCAACTGTGCACCCAACCACTGCAAAATGATTTTTCTGTCAAATATGATCCAACACCTGCAATAAACATATCAAAATTATTCTCTCTCCATCCACAATAGGTTCCCAAACCTGCATGCTAAAATCTATACACTTATGTCTTCTACAGAAATTTTGGCAGCATTCCGACAACACCCTGTTACTCTCAACAAAAACTCCATAATTCCACCATCTCAAACACTGAATTTATAGATAAATGATATGGAGAGAAACCATAAATGGTTTCCAAAACCATGAGTAGAAAATCACTCAAAAAATCATGCCCAAGTTGAGGAAATTTCTAATTTTCCAAAAAAGAAATTGTTGCCATCACCACTACACACACTCACCAGCTGCCAATCAAAGTGGAGATGCTCTTACACAACAAAAATAATATTCCAAAGTGTCTAAACACTAATTTTGCAATTATCACATCCCATATCTCCAAAATCCCACAAAAATAGGGCAGCAAAATATTCTTTCCTTACACCACTATGACGGATGTCATAAAGTGAGTCCCACACCAAGTTGAACACCCCAATTAGCATATTTCCATTTTTGCACCACAAAATAAATTCCAATAAATATTGGAAATAATTCCTAACCCTTATGATGCATTATTAAATAATTAAAATCAATTTTCCCTCCATTCCTAAGTCTTGGAACACATTCCAAGGAACTTGGAGATGACATAGTGGAAATAAATAAATGTTGAATGTTACAATATAGCACCAAGGCACATAGAAAATACAAATGCAACCTTATATCACCTTTACATAAATAAATGTGCCATAAACATAGAACCAAGAGAAATAATATATGCAATAACCACAAATTATACCTCCAAAGTCTCCGTAAAAGGTGTGTTCAAATACACACAACATTTTGCAACATTGCCCAAACTGCAGCATAATCACCATGATGAATAGGATGCCAACTAGGAGAAAAAGTAGAAGTGTTGACAACAATGACAACACCTCAAATTCTCAACAATCTCCCCCTTTGGCATTGTTGGCAACACCAAATAATCTGCAGATAAACTACAACAACCAAGACCATGAAATAGGCAACAAGAAGGTCCTGTAAAGCCTGTAAAGCACAAACCAAGAAGTGCAACATTCTTCAACATATCTCACACCTGAAACAACATCAAATTTCTCCCCCTAACACCAACCATACAGATCTGAAATCAAAGAGCACAAGAAGCAGATTATCCAACTCTCTCCCCCTTTGACAATCAATGACAAAGGGCAACCAGTGCATCTGAAAACATGATAAACATTACAACTCTCCCTGAACCAAAGCACCAAGACACTTGAAACTGATGTGAATATGAAATAACAGAGTGTAGTGATGAAAACATCAATGGGAAATATTACAAGATACCCCAAAGAAGTTCTACACAAGATACAGTGCCACTAGCTCGCACAACACTACAACCAGGTACCATAGAATGCATCAAACAATACTAAACCTTGCTGTTGTGAAAATAACTGATATATATATCTGATATGAACTGATATTCAACATGAAAGTATAGTAGCTACAACAGCAAAGAGATACCCAACAAAATCTCACCAAACTGCAAGAAGTTGCCAAGCAACTAGGCAACAACCGATCAACCCGAACAACACCAAACTCTGCAACCATCATCCTCAAGCATACATCAGAAAATATGAACATGAAATATCAGAAATAGGAGCATAAAATCAGACCATAAGAAGCTCCCCCTGAGGATGTGCACCAACAAAAATATCTAGTGAGATGGAGAAGAAACAACTCCCAAGAGTTGTCTCAAATGCTCAAATGTCTCCATAGGCAATGGCTTAGTGAATATATCAGCAACTTGTTGCTTTGTAGGCACAAAATCCAAAGCAACCAGACCATTAGAAACCTTCTCCTTCAAGAAATGATACCTTATATCTATGTGCTTAGTCCTTGAATGCAAAACTGGGTTCTTGGAAATATTAATAGCACTAGTATTGTCACAAAGAAGAGAGATAGGCTCACCAATCTGAATACCCAAGTCTACAAGCATTTGTTTCATCCAAAGCACTTGAGTACAACATGAGGCAGCAGCAATATACTCAGCTTCAGCAGTAGAGAGTGATACTGAGTCTTGCTTCTTGCTATGCCAAGAAACAAGCATGTCACCAAGATAGAAAGCACCACCACTAGTGCTTTTCCGATCATCAACACATCCTGCCCAATCTGCATCTGTGTAGGCTCTAAGTGTGAAGTATTTTCCTCTTGGATACCATAATCCAAATTCCATAGTCCCCTTGAGATATCTGAAAATCCTCTTAACAACTTTCACATGTGTTTCTTTGGGTGCACTCTGAAATCTAGCAACCATACAAACAACTTGCAAAATATCAGGCCTAGAAGCAGTTAGATATAATAAACTTCCAATCATAGACCTATAGAGTGTTTGATCAACAAGAGGAGACTCATCATCCTTACTTAGCTTACATCCGGTTACCATAGGTGTACTCACAGGTTGAGAATCCTCCATGTTAAACTTTTTCAATATTTCCTTGACATATTTTGATTGTGAAATGAAAATGCCTCTATCAAGTTGAGCAATTTGTAGACCAAGAAAATAAGACAACTCTCCAATCATAGACATCTCAAACTCACTTTGCATAGCAGCAGAAAAATTATGACACATACTATCTTTGCTTCCACCAAAAATAATATCATCAACATAAACAACAATCACTAGCTGATGGGAATCAACAACTTTGAAGTACAAGTTGCTATCAACCTTACCCTTTTGGAAGCCTTGCTGCAAAATATACTTATCCAACCTTGCATACCATGCTCTTGGGGCTTGCTTGAGCCCATACAAAGCCTTCTTTAACCTGCAAACATAGTTCTCATCCCCAAGCTGAAATCCTTCAGGTTGCTCCATATAAACTTCCTCTTCCAAATTGCCATTAAGAAAAGCAGATTTCACATCCATTTGATAAACCTTAAAGTTCTTATGAACAGAAAAAGAAAGAAACATTCGGATGGCTTCTAATCTAGCAACAGGAGCAAAAGTTTCATCAAAATCAATACCTTCAACTTGAGCATACCCCTTGCACACTAATCTTGCCTTATTTCGAACAACTTTGCCATCCTCATTGAGCTTGTTTCTAAACACCCACTTGGCTCCTATTACATTTTTGTTCATTGGTCTTGGAACCAATTCCCAAGTGTTGTTCTTTTCAATTTGATTAATCTCCTCTTCCATAGCATGAGTCCAACTATTATCCTTAGAAGCTTCAATAAAATATTTAGGCTCAACTTGTGATAACAATGAAAAGTGACTTTGCTCATTTGGTCTTACCAATTTTCTCCTTGTTTGCACACCTTGTGTTGGATCACCTATGATTTGATCCATTGGATGATTCTTCTTGATGTATTTTGGAGGTGACTTGGTAGCTTCACTTTGTTCTTCTCCTTCTGAAACTTGCTTGTTTTCATCTTGCACTTCTTCTTCCTCATATGGTTCAAACTGTGATGGTGAAGACTCCTCAAGATCAACTTTGGGAACATGTCCTTCATCAACCCTCACATTTGCACTTTCTACCACTTTTCCAAGCTTCTTGTTGAAGCATCTATAAGCCTTGCTTTTGGTGGAGTAGCCAAGGAAAATCCCCTCATCTGCTCTATCTTCAAACTTGCCAAGATTGTACTCATCTCTCCTTATGTAGCACTTGGACCCAAATACTCTGAAATGCTTAACTGAAGCTTTCTTTCCTGTCCATAGTTCATAGGGTGTCATATGGCTATGAACTCTAAGCATGCACCTATTTTGTATGTATACTGTTGTATGCACTGCTTCCTTCCAAAATCTAGTTGCAACCTGTGAATCATTAAGCATTGTTCTAGCCATTTCTTGTACTGTTCTGTTCTTTCTCTCAACCACCCCATTTTGTTGAGGTGTTCTTGCTACTGAAAGTTGTCTTCTAATACCATGCTCATGACAAAAATTATCAAACTCACTAGAAGTGAACTCACCACCTCTATCGGATCTCAAGCATTTGATCCTCTTTCCTGTATCATTCTCAACCATAGCCTTAAACACTTTGAAACAAATAAAAGCCTCTGATTTCTCCTTCATGAAAGATACCCATGTTAGTCTAGAATAATCATCAATAAACAAAATGAAATACCTCTCACCATTAGTTCCTTTAGTCCTCATAGGACCACACACATCGGTATGCACAAGCTCCAAAGGCCTTGTTGTAGAATATTCCTTAGTTTTGAAGTGTGATTTGGTTTGCTTGCCTTGTTGACATGATGCGCATATGCTATTGTTTGGCTTAGTCAACTTTGGAAGATGTCTTATTGAATTCTTGGAGCTGATCTTAACCAAGCTATCAAAGTTAATATGGCCAAGCCTCTTGTGCCATAACCAACTATCATCAACTTGTCCAACGAAGCATGTTTTCTCATTTGCACTACAAAGATTGTACAAATTTCCTGAAGTTCTTGTAGCCTTTGCCAATATTTTACCACTCATAGCACATCTAATCTCACAACCATATGATTTAAAAATCACATCTTTGCCACTATCACACATTTGGCTAACACTTAAAATATTATGCTTGAGGCCATCAACAAAAAGAACATCATGAGAAGTGATTTTACCATTGTTGATGTTGACCATACCTTTACCCACAATCTTTGCATTGTTATTGTTGCCAAACTTTACCGAACCACCATCATAATCTTGCAATCTTGTAAGTTGCCTTCTATCTCCAGTCATGTGACTAGAGCATCCACTATCAATGATCCAAGATGTAGCCTTTCTTTGTGCCTTGAAAGCGGTTTGAACAATCAATGAATCATGCTTAGTAATGTCTTCCTGTTTTGACTTTCCCTTCTCAACCCATGTCATCTTGGGCTTGTTTTCTGATTTCTTATCTTCCTCATACCTCACGGCCTTCTTGGGAAAATGGTCTTTATGCATCATGGATTTCTTGTTTTGCACCTTTGGAGGCTTGTTGCTACTTCTATCCTGCATTTGATTAGTCACAAAAATAGTTCTGCAATCTCTAGCAATGTGACCAAAGTTATTACACTTGTAACACTCAACATGAAAATCAATGAGAGGAGCAAATGAGTTGTGACTAACAAAGCTCTTAGGCCTAACATTAAGCCTACAATCCATCATCTTGTGACCATAAGTATTGCACTTAAAACAATAACCAGAAAAGGAAGGAGTATACTTGTATTGAACTTGATGCCATGAATTGAAACTCCTTCTAGGTGCTCTTCCCATTTGATGTTTTACCTTTTGAAACTCATCATTGCTAATATTTATGGTATGATAAGGCATATTTCTGTTGTTGGTCTGATTTGAGACCTTTTCTTCTTTCTTTTTATCTCCTTGGGGTTTCTCTACAATGGGTTTCTCATTCTTCAAGCTTTCACCAACTGATTTTGCATCTTTGGCAACATATGAACTTTCACCTTCATCAAACCCCAAACCAAACTTGATTTTGGTGTATCTTTGACTACCAATAAGCTCATCAAGCTGATTAGAACTTTTCTGAAATTTAAAATTAGTGCTCAAATCCAAATTAGCCTTTTCAAGTTGCTTTCTCAAAGTAACAATCTCCTCTTTTAGTTTGCAACACAAATCAGATTTTTCACATACCCGATTCTTAAGATCATCTATTATTTTCTTGGACTCTTCAACTTGAACTTTTAAGTCTTGTATCATTTTTGTAGCCACATTATTGGACTCCTCTAAATCTGAAATATTTTGGTCAGCAAATCTTTTTGACTCTTCATGTTGCATCAACAAGTCTTCATTGAGTTTGTTTAGCTCCTTGATCTTTTCATTCATCCTTTTGTTTCTCTTTCTCTCAATTTCATATTGTTCCAATGCTATTGCAAGCTCTTCCTCAAAATAAATTTCAGATTCATCATCCTCTTTGTTTGCATTTATATTGGATTTGTCTTCAATAGCCATAAAGAGGACTTCAGTAGCCTCTTCATCTGAATCATCTATGCTCTCATCTGAAGAATCACTATCTTCATGTGTCATCAAAACCTTTCTCCTTGAGAATCTCTTGCTAAATCTTGAAGCTTTCTTTTTGTACTCCTTCTTGTTCTTGTGACTCTCACCATCATCATCTAAGTGCTCCTTGTAAGGACATTTTGAAGCAAAATTCCCAATGCGCCCACACTCAAAACATTTCAATGGCAACTTTCCATTGTATTTCCCTTTTCCTCTTTTCAATTTTTGAACAAAGTTTGCTTGCTCTTCATCGGAGAATCTCTCTTCATCGGATTGTGGATTCAATTTCATGTTTTTGAATGCTTTGAAAGCACTCTCCTTTTTAGTAGACTTGCTGCAACCAACTCTCATCTCATATGCAATAAGAGAGCCATGTAGTTCATCTAGTGGGAGATTGTTTAAGTCCTTTGCTTCTTCAATTGCAGAAACCTTTGAATCAAACTTTGAAGTCAAAGAACGAAGAACCTTCTTCACAACAATACTATCTATGATAGTCTCTCCTAAACCTCTAAGAGAAGTGATCACCTCACTCACACGAAGCATGTAGGCAGAAATATCCTCATTCTCATCCATTCGGAGACTCTCAAATTGAGCTCTAAAAATTTGAAGTTTAGCTTCCTTAACTTTGTCATTACCTTCATGAATAGCTTGCAACTTATCCCATACTTCTTTTGCTGTTTGCAAACCCATAACCTTCACCAATTCACTTGGTGCAAGAGCATTTGTGATAGTATATTTGGCCTTCATATTGTTTTCATATTCTTTGATTGCATCAGGATCTGTAGGAATTGTAGCAGGAAAAGCATAACCATTCTTAACTGAAAGATACACACCAATACCAAGAGAACCCAAATAGTCCATCATATTGTAACTCCAAAATGCATAATCACTCCCATAAAAGTATGGCACCTTGCCAGTGTTGACATCCCTATTAGCCATTGTGAACCAGGAATCAATCCGAGCTGATTAAGCTGCTAAAAGGACAACCAGGCTCTGATACCAATTGTTAGTATAACAATGGCACAGAGAGAGGGGGGTGAATCTGTGCAATTTAAAACTTTAATTTCCAATTTGAAATCTTATTTAAAACAGAAATAAACTCATGTATAGCAGCAACATATATGCAAGAGAAACAACCCACAACACATGATATGCCGGAGGAAAACCACAAGGGTAAAAAACCTCCCAAAGAGAATTGCTTGCTATGACTACTGCATAGAACAAGCCTCAAAATGAAATACACTAAATTTTCTCTACCACAACAGAAGGAGGGCTGCAACCCACCTATATCAGATCAAAATAATAATAATATGATGAAAAATAAAGCATAAAAATGCTTCCAGTAAAAGCAAGCTCTAACAAGCCTGCAAGCTCAAAACCAACAACACTGCTGCAAACCAACTCGTGCACCCAACCACTGCAAAATGATTTTTCTGTCAAATATGATCCAACACCTGCAATAAACATATCAAAATTATTCTCTCTCCATCCACAATAGGTTCCCAAACCTGCATGCTAAAATCTATACACTTATGTCTTCTACAGAAATTTTGGCAGCATTCCGGCAACACCCTGTTACTCTCAACAAAAACTCCATAATTCCACCATCTCAAACACTGAATTTATAGATAAATGATATGGAGAGAAACCATAAATGGTTTCCAAAACCATGAGTAGAAAATCACTCAAAAAATCATGCCCAAGTTGAGGAAATTTCTAATTTTCCAAAAAAGAAATTGTTGCCATCACCACTACACACACTCACCAACTGCCAATCAAAGTGGAGATGCTCTTACACAACAAAAATAATATTCCAAAGTGTCTAAACACTAATTTGGCAATTATCACGTCCCATATCTCCAAAATCCCACAAAAATAGGGCAGCAAAATATTCTTTCCTTACACCACTATGACGGATGTCATAAAGTGGGTCCCACAACAAGTTGAACACCCCAATTAGCATATTTCCATTTTTGCACCACAAAATAAATTCCAATAAATATTGGAAATAATTCCTAACCCTTATGATGCATTATAAAATAATTAAAATCAATTTTCCCTCCATTCCTAAGTCTTGGAACACATTCCAAGGAACTTGGAGATGACATAGTGGAAATAAATAAATGTTGAATGTTACAATATAGCACCAAGGCACATAGAAAATACAAATGCAACCTTATATCACCTTTACATAAATAAATGTGCCATAAACATAGAACCAAGAGAAATAATATATGCAATAACCACAAATTATACCTCCAAAGTCTCCGTAAAAGGTGTGTTCAAATACACACAACATTTTGCAACATTGCCCAAACTGCAACATAATCACCATGATGAATAGGATGCCAACTAGGAGAAAAAGTAGAAGTGTTGACAACAATGACAACACCTCAAATGCTCAACAATTACAACATGTCAAATCACACACATTATATGTAGACACGACACAAAATCATCATGTGCACCCTTCACAAGGCTTGAAATTGTGTGCTCATCACTTCAAAAATTAGGGCCATATTTGGCCTAATTTTTCACCAATCCAATCATATCTAAATTTTCCAAAACTTCTACCATTAGATATATATCAAAAATATATTTCCAACAGTATAATATTTGTCCAATTCTGACATCATTTGGTCCCCCAAACTACCAAAACATTGTGCAAAGGTCAAATAGTCCAATTCACCCCCCAACTTGCAAATTTAGGTTCAATTCACCCCCCACCATGTGAATTGAAGCTCTTGAATCCAACACCTCTATCACCTTTCCATCTTCCCCTCCATATTCATGCTATTTTACAAATTTTCCATCTTTTTCAAACCATTTTCTTCTATCAATCGACTCATCATCATTTCACCACATTTCATTCGCCTCATTACTGATTCCTCATTTGAGGGGGTATTCATATACAAAACTCATATTTGCATGCAACCAAACAATAAAACAACTAAATAATGAATATTGCATCTATATACACAAATTTTTACTACATATTATCTCAAGATAATAGTAAATCCAACCAACCAGATATTTGTTAGATCATGAGAGTTATGCGCAACAATGGAGAAGTCACTCTGGCATTCATGATTCATAATGAATAACACGTTTGAATAATCCATGTGTAATATCATAGATGTCACTCTGGAATTCATGATACATAATCAATGACACATTTGAATAATCCATGTCATCTAGCTCAAATGGTTTGACACATGTCACCATGCACTCATCAATCAATCAACATCAAAAATTTGAATAGGTATTTATTCTATTCGTACTTTGGACCATCTTGCATTGGTTGTAAAATAAAAGTAATCATAAGTTACCCTCACAAGAAACCAGTATGACATTGCAAAATATCATACAGGATCAAAAAAATCATTGCATTGCATCCACAATCATCCATTTGCATTCATCATAAATATTTTCCATTTTCTCTCTTCTCCCCTCTCTCTTCCCCTATTTCCTTTTTTCTTCTTTCTTCTTTCTCTTTCTCTTTCTATTTCTCCTTTCTTCCTCTCTTCTCTCCATCAATTCTCGATCAATGTTGTATGGTCATGCTTCAAGTGAATACATACCTTTGATTAGATTCTATTCTTCCTTTTATTCCTTTATTTTCTACTTTCTCCCATCAAATTTATTTGTACTAAACTGTGTTCCACATAGTATAGTACAAAAAGGGGTAAATGTAGATACCCAAAAGTCACACATATCTACTTCTATATACTTGTAGATCTATCCAGATACTTGTAGGATGCATAGACCATCCTAGACCCCTCTAGGCTATTGTAGACCAGTGTGGACCATTATAGGCTATTGTAGACTGGCATAAATAACTCTAGATCAGCATAGACCACTCTAGATTATCGTAGACCTACGTAGGTCATTTCACTAGTCTATAGGTATGAAACCCTATTGAAATACATAATTCAACTCCTAAATTCCTCTTATTCATTAGGAGGTCACCTATCATCCCCCTAAGGTAACATAATCCCTTTCCTATACCTAATTAGGACCCCATGGGACCTTTACCTTCCCAAAACCCCTAATTAAGTTAATTGAATTTCTAATTGTAAAATCACTTTTCACTTGAGTGTACTTTATGATTTAAAAAGATTTAATTAGGATCCTAAATCCAAATTAGTCCTAAGTATTCCCTCACACATGTGTGCACATTAGGTTAGTTAGTATATTTCCTAGAAATCCTAACTAAACCCTAATCTAACCTAGGAGTTAGCTAACCCTAGTTAACCCTAATATCTCCTCACACATGTGTGAGGATGAGATATTCCTTTAGGTAATGTGGGAATGACACCTCCCCAAACCCTAACCTAACCTATCATGGAATAGACTCTAGGGTTTGGTCTACCTAACAACCCCCCTTGACCTTAGATTTTCTTATAAATAAAGGGTAACCCCTCTCATTATCTCTCTCTCTCCATCTTAGCTAACTTATGGAAACTTTGTTAAAATCCTTCCAAAATACCTTATTTTTATTTTGGATTGTAAAAACAACATCCAAGCATCTCAGGAACCCATATGAATAAAGGATCTCCATCAAAAGGCACCTACAGTTGGATTTGCCCCCTGACCTATGAATCTAGGTTCCAGATCACCCCCTGCCCTATGATTTGGTTGTACAACTGATCTACATTAGAAAAAAATTTAGGTAACATTAATTTCATGTTTTTATAGCATTTACACTTCATTTTGGGATTTATTTCATGTTTTTTTTGTCTTTTTATCTTCATAAATATGGGGCCTAATCCATGATAGGCCCCAAATGAACTAACACCATTTTGGAAGCTCTCCAATAGTAGCAAACATAATCACAACACAAACACAACAGTAGCAACAACGCATAGTGGTGGCACACACACATCAAATCCCACCTACATTCAAGGTGTCCCAATAGAAACCATCAGAGTGTTTCACATATTTTTGAGAAAGAAAAGGAGATTCACCCTGTAATATTATATCAAATTATTAATAAAATGAGTTGAAAACACTTCTAAACATTTTGATTTGTTATAGTTAACTTGCTTGATCAAATGGTAGCCTTTGGTATACTTCACTCTGGCATGCACAATGGGACTCGAACCTACAATCACTTGATTATAATATCAAATATGAATGTAAAATGACCAAATCATATATGTACATTAATTATACTTACAATACAATTCTTGTGTTCAAAATATAAAGACTTGGGATTTTATCTTTTTTAGATACATTTCATAGATATTTATCTCCATAATATAGCTTTACAAGATAACTCTTCAAATTCTTGACTATTGCTTTCCATATGATCTTTGGATTCTTATATTACCACTTGTATACAAGACTTAAGTCTTATAATTACATGACACATGTGCATATCTTACACATCTTAATCTATCAAATAAAGTAATATTATCTAACAACTTATGTGTCTAAAGCTTAATATAATTACCATAACAACATTTGGTCCTCAACCCTATAAATAATTGGGAACAAATAGGGATGCCATTTTTTTATGATTATTTCACTCCATTTTTTTACCCTATTCATCACTAATGTTAGATATAAATCCTGAAATTGATAAAATCTATGTATATGGGGAAGTTATGCCCATATACAATGATTTATATTTAAGCAAGTGTTATTTATAGGGTTAATCCTTTTTAGTACTACCTTGGTATCATGTATAATTCTCTTTCACATACCTTAAGGTATCTCTCATGTATATCCACGTATATCGAGAGGAATAGATTCTTCCACATATCGATGGGTATATAGAAAGTTTAATATATCAAAATGGTGGTGTACTGAAAGGGGACTATTTGGAAAATATAAGAAACCCTCACTATTATGTTGAATAAAACAAATTCCAAATGACTATAAGAAGTGTTCACATGGGTATGTAACTATATATATTTTTAATAATAATAACTACATAATAAAAAAACTAGATCTTGCAAAACATAAACTTAATTAAAATGAAGAAAATAAACCTATTAAATATTTTATATATACTAGAAATTTTTTTAAAATCACCTTTCCTAAAATAAATTTAATGTTAATAAAATAAATGCTTAAGCATGATTTTTAAAGAGAGAAATGAAGGGAAAATGGGAGCTTTGCTAGGGTTTGCATGTATCGTTGTCACCATTGGATGCACAAGTATCAATAAGGGAGAATGATTATGGAATGTAGGACTTAGGTTTGTATTTTTTCATCTAAAAAATTGTTTGAAAAAATCATTTGTAATTTTATTTTATTTTCTAGTTTTATTTTTTGGAGTGGATTATGCTTTTGAATACCTTTACAATGCTATCATGGTGGAGACAATGGGAGGTATCCATTTCCCCTAAACCTTCATTATAGGATGTAGTATTATTATGAGGTTGAGGAAACTTAGATAACATCACAATAAAGTTTCCTCATAGCCCTCTAATAATGCCATGCATAGACCCTAGGAAAAATGCTAATGGATCCATGAAAGTGACATATGGTTCTCCAACAGTTTAGTTGGAAAAAGGTAGAATTTAAAACATACGTAGAGGATATGGAAAGGAAATTTTTTATATGTACATTTATGGGTTTTAGACCCTATCTATCATCCTTTAGGGATTGGACATTTAGGAATTGGAAAACAAAGGGAGAATTTTAGATCACACTCTATCCAAATGGCTATTTTCTAGTATTTTTTGAGTGTGAAGAGGATTGAGAATATTGTTTTCAAGGAGGGCCATGGTTTCTTGGTAGGATAGGTTTGTTCATGAAACCCATGCATATGAATTTACAAGCAGAAGAGAAAATGCCTGCAATGGGCCCTGTATGGGTTAGGTTATTTAGGTTATGAGTTGAATACTACAACCCCATCTCTTTTGTAACCATTGACAACACTTTGGAAAATATTATTATGGTGGTTGACAATACTTATAATTTTGAATAAATGATATATTATAGAATATATTTATATCTCAGCAAACATATTCCAAAAAATATTACATTACAAACAAAGGATCAAGTCTGGGAGAAAAAAATTGGTTATGAAAATATCACATTTAGACAATGGATATGCCATGAGTATGATCATATGGTAATATACTATAAAAAAAAAGTGCTAAAAAAAAATATAGGTAAAGGAAAAGGTCATAAAATTTTAAAACCTAAAAGGAAACCACATTCAAAGAAAAAAATAAATATTGAAAGCAATGTTGCATCAAACAATATATTTGCTATTTTGATTTATGAAGATCCAATTATAGGAGAAGATCATAAAATTGATATAGAACTAATGGTGAATCCAATTCTTCAAGCAACTACTTTTTTCTAAATTGAGGTACAAGGTTCTGCTAGAAATAGTGGGCAACTAAATCGACATGCAAATGGACACAAACCTAAAACACAAATATTATAAAAGGAAAAACAAATGAGGATGAGAAAAAAATAAGAGAATTACAATGGTAAAGCACAAAGGATTGATCAAGCTAAAGTAGGGGATACCTCAAACTCCTTTTATAATGTTGTGGTGGTATACACAAAGGATCATGAAGAAGGACCTACCCAAGATATGTCTAGTATATAGTATGAAAAAACTTAAGACAATGAAGCTTGACACTAGTTATAAAGTGGGATGTAAGACCGATAAAAACCACCAAGCAAAAGAAGGAAAACCTCTTATCTCGAAGGGTAAGGTGACTCCTATAACCAAAATCTTAATTCACCCATCCTCAAAGGAATCCTCTCATAGACCATAAGGGGATAAGAGGTAGTCCCATCAAACATAATAAAATTAGAAGGTTGATTCAGAGAAATAAGATAAATCTAGTAATTCTTCAGGAGACTAAGTTATTAGTAGAGGCAATGGATACAATGGATACAAAATTATGGATAATGAATTAGATAGAATATCTATTCTATCTATAAGTTTCAAGTGGGATATCCTATATATGGGATCCACAATAATTTTTTGTGCATTCAACTATGAGAAATTGGATCATTCTTGAACTTCAATGGTAATGGAGGTAAAGGGACCAAAAAATATTATGTATTAACATATATACATCCACTACTACAGAGGATAAACTAAGGTAGTGGGACTATATTTGGAACGTCATGCTTTTGTTCCCCAATGATCAAGTTGTCCTAGGAGGAGATTTTAATACCATTATCTCCTAACATAAAAGGTAAGAAGGATGAGAACACTAGACACTGTGACTAAGCTAATGCATGAACACTTAGGCATATCCACTTGATTGATGTTAAGCCTAACAATGGATTGATGAAATGGGCAAATAGATGATAGGTGCCCTCATGCATCCTAGAGAACTTGGAGAGATTTGTAATCTCAGATGACATTATCTATCTATAAGTAATTCTAAAATCTCTTATCCTTAATAAAGTGGGATCACATCAGTGGCATTTTTTTCTATATCTCTAGCAATCTACTATGAATGATTTTTTGAATAAATTCCATCTTATGTGATTTAGATATACTTCCTGTAGGCCTTTAGTTATCTAGTGGTGGAGGTAAAGAAATCCAATATACATCAACCACATGTATTAATTTTTCAAGACATTACAATTCATCAAAACTAGAATTAAGGAATGGAAATGGCATGAGTTAGGGATGTGAGGGCTAAAAATGTAGGTTTAGATTTCCATATCAATTTAGTAAATGATTAAATTTAATTCCTTAGGACTTATAGATAAGCTCAACAAAAATTCAATATCCAATGGTTGAAGGAAGGAGATAGAAACTCTACTTTCTTCTATAAATGTCTCCTATCCAAACAAGTTTTAAAATTTGTGCCTTACTTAAAGATCAACATGGATGATCCAATTTACTCTTTGGATAGGATGAATAAAATATCCACTGACTACTTTAAGTAATTTTTCTCTTCAATTCCACTAGATCCTAGGGCTCAAGAGGAAAGTATATAGGAAATTCCTTCCATTATTAAGGAATAGGATAATGAGGCATTGACGACACCAATTTCTAGGGCAAAAGTAAGATAAGTGGTTTTAAAGATGAAAAATATTGGATTGATGGCTTTTCCATCATGTTCTTCTAAGAATTTTGGGACCTACTCAAGGAATATCCACTTATAGTGGTAGATGAAGTATAAGTGGAAAATAAATTTTTAAAGAAATCAACAAAACCTACATTATGCTCATACCTAAGTCCCAAGAGTTAGTTCAAATTTTTTACTTTAGACCAATTACCCTATCCAATTTTCTCCTCAAAATCATTATCATGATGATAACTCAAAGTTTGAAGTCTTCCCTCTCTAATATAATCTCACTAGATCAAGGAGGATTTATGGGAAAGAGACATATTATATATAAAGTAGTGCTTGCCTAGGAGGCCCTTCACTCTATGTTGGCATAAAGATCCACCTCCATGTTTTTCCATTTGGACCTCTCTAATTATTTTATCCTATAGGTATTGAGGAGTGTGGCTTCTCATAGGATTAGATGGTTAAATTAGAGCTACTATTTCCTCAATGAATTATTTTATGATGATAAATGGTAGTTTAAATCCTTTGCTTACTACTTCCAATGGACTATGAGGGATCCTCTTTCCCCCTATTTGTTCATAATTTTGGTAGAGTGCCTCGGTCATATTATATCTAAGGAAAGTAATAACAAATTAATTCAAGAAATTAGATGTCCATCGACAATATCTAATCTCTCTCATTTAAAGTTTGTAGATAACTCAACCTTGATTGTCCATGTTACTACATCAAAAGCATCCAAATTCAAAAGAATTCAAAGTGTATTTTTGGTAGCCACAAGAGAAATTATTAATGAGAGGTCTAAGATCATATTATTTCATTGTACTACTAGAGTGGAGACCATGATTCAAAATATTTTAAATTTTAGGTGAAAATATATTCCAATCTCTTATCTAGGAGTTCCATTAAAGGTGACCAAATAAGAGGAGCATTTGGGGTGGTTTATAGAGAAGATAACTAGAACAACCCATGGATTTATTTTTAGGTAGGTTCACTTTAATAAAAATATTTTTATAATCTATTTCCATCCATGTCTACTTAGTCTTAAGTATTCCTAAGAATTTTTTGAGAGAGTTGGAAAATATTAATCAAAGGTGCTTATGGACTGGAGAAAAAGCACTGCATAATTGGGCCCTAGTAAAGTGGGATCAACTTTGCCTTCCAAAAAAAAGGATCTCTAGGCCTCCATTAAGTGATTAAAAAAAACTTAGCCTTGGAAATATAATTATATTGGTGATAAATTATTTCCCCTAACGAGTCATGGGTACAGATCCTAAGAGCCAAGTATGCAAAAAATTGAGCTCATAATTTTTTAGTAGATATCAACTTTCTCAACAAGGATCTCTATTTATTCAGGATCTAAGGATAGGGGAGACAATTATCAAACCATAACTATTTTGGATATTGGGGAATGGCCATCAAGAAATTTTTTGGATAAACACTTGGGATGGTTTACTTCCATTGTCTCAATAATTTCTAAAATGGTGAGACATCATGGAACAATTCCATAACAAATTATGGATAATGATATCATAAAATTATGGAAACTATGGGGTAATGATTTTGGAGGATATGGTTTGGATTTGAGTAAGGGGTTGACCAATCCTATTAATGGAGGCTCTCAAGAAGGCTATTCATCAGGTTCTTAGAAGTCAATCTCTATAGTGTTCAAAAGATAAAGGTAATCTAGGATGGGGCTCATATTCTAATGGTGTATACATTACAACTCTAGGATACTCATCCCTCACTCACCACAAGCAAAATCCACTCAATGATGTCTTCAAGCAAATCTATCAACTTTCAATGTGGTAAAAAATGAGATTCTTTATTTGGATCCTAGTCCACAAGAGGGATCTTATATAAGCAAATTGATAAAATATGTTTTTTATTTTGGCCCATATAGATGTAAGCTATGTTGTATAGAGAATGAGACTTGATACCATTTTTTTTATTTTATCCCTTGGTCATTCAATTATGGAAATGGTTGGAAACTTGTATAGTTTTAAGATTCCTTCAATTCACCTCCCTCAAACAAACTTGGAGGACATGGCCTAATATGAATGGCTAGACAATTCACTGAAATAGATGGCCTTGGTTAGCATTTATCTAATGCTTTGGAATTGATATAGAGAAAGAAATAAAATTATTTTTAAAATAATCCATCATTGTTAGATTTTGAAGATAAATACTTAAGATAAAATAACCACAAGATCTAAAATAAAGTTCCAATATAAAATATATGATAATGAAAAATGCTAAACATATAAAACTAATTAATAACTTCAAGAATAACTAATAAAAATACCATTAACAAATGCTCATGAAAATTGTATATCAATTGAATAAAGATCTCAAATGCACCATAATTCTCCACACTCTCATTCTTTAATTGTATATCTCACACACGTACTCATAAACACATATATAATGGAATGTGACTCTTCATATAGAGAAATCTTGGCCTTCACTCTTCTAGAGACTTTTCATCTTCCTACTCTATGGAATCATGTGCACATGGACTATTATGCACATTTACATGACCAAAATACTTTTAACACTTTAATAATTTTTGTGCATTTATTACATTGCATAAAGTAAATACTCACACTCTAATTGAAGACTCTCTTCCCTAATATAAAGATGTGCCCAAGGTGGTACATTATCATGTACCAAATAATGTAATATATTCCAATAGCCCCTATATTACATTATTTTGTTATTCAAGACTTCAGTCTTCAATATGGTCTCCCTCTCTTGTCTTCAATCTCTCTTTAAGATGAATTTATGAATTTGCACAAAATGATTCATGTTTAACCTTTCTGGTGTGACTCATTTTCTTTTTTTATTTTCTTTTATTTTGTATATTCATTGATTATTTTCTTCTAAGCGTTGTGTTAGCATATCATCATAAACATATTTTCTAGTTTTAGTCTTCACATTGTCTTCCTTTATTTGATTCCTTTTCTTGTTTATACTCTTTTTTTGTTCTTGCACTTCTACCAGTGATATATCTTCAATGTAATGAGTTAGTGGATCATCACAATAATATTGAATTGGATTCGATGAATATTCCTTGAGATAATCATATGAATTATTTCTTTCAACTTGTATCTTTCCTTGAAAGAGTTAAAAAAAAATTAATGAAAGATACATCATTAGACACTATTTTTTAGTAAGTATAATAATGTATTGAGATTCCCAACAAGACCTAAAAATATTTTAATGAAGATATTCCATAAAGGTAGTAAATTTTCTTTCCTTAGATTCTTTGAAAATAAAATCAATTTATCATTTAGAACATCAAATACTTGATCTCCATCAATGTTGGGTATTAAGTCATGTGAATAAAACCTAATTACATGTAACATTTCTTAACTATTTTCATTAAACACTTTCTTTACTATTTATTCATATTGTTTTGATGTAGACTTTCTTATAACTCGCTAGTCTTAAAAAAAAAATGAAAAATTTGATAGGATCCTTTTAAATCTCTAAACATTTGAGGTTGACATCCTTATGACTCCCTAGTTTAGTTTATCAAACAATTATTTGATGGAATCTCAAATTCTCTATTATTTATTTCTTCTTAGTTTCAAATGATAGACTAAGGACCATTTTTAATTTTTGACCTTTTTTTACCACCTTATATCTCCCTAGTATCAATATAATTATTTAAAATAACTAATTTTATTTTCCTCTTATCAATAAATAATTTGAAGGCATTTTAAATATTTCAAGTCTTCAAACTTATGTATCTTTTAATTTTGAATTACAGACTAAATTATCAATGCAATTTTTCTTTGTCAAAAGTTCTATGGTTTTTATTATTTACATGGTGAAATTGATAGCCACCACAAATTCGAGTAAGTTATCCAATTTTTATGGTTTCCATAGTATTCTACGTTGTCCACCCTGGAAGATGCCACACAGATATTCACGTAGTCTGTCCCTATAATCACAATGCCACAATCATTTTAGACCTTTTACACCACTGAAAGCACCAAGAAAGGGACAAGTGTTTAGTCCAGTGAGGCCCAAGATTTGAACCTTGGACCTATGTCCCTCTTATAGGGTTTGGTCAAACCAATTGGTATACACCTCGGACCTATCAAAATTTCTATGTTAAATTCCTATAATTTTCCAATTCTAAATTTCATAAATCTATGTTGATGTTGAATTCCTTATAACTCCAAATTTAGAAATTTAAAAATTCTATAAAATAATATTTGCAAGAATGGTATTCCTAATTTGATGTAGGATACCTTATTTCTCTAAACTTATCAAATTGCAAATATTTCATATTATTTTGTAAAATCAAATAATCAAATTATAAGACTTAAAAATAATTAATTCAATTTTCAAAGCAATCTTCAAATATTCATAAAAAATTCCAATTGCAATAATCAAGTTTCTATGGTTTCAAATATTACTTCAAGGTCTTATCTCTTCAATAAAATAATTTTAACTTAACCTTAGATAATAATAATTTCTTCCAACCTTATAACTCCTATCTTATGCATATAATTATTTTCAAATGAAATGAATTACCTTCAATATTGAGGTGCTCCTTCTCTATTGCCATATTCTGACCTGATTTGAAAATAAATGCTCTCTCTCCTCCTTGACTAGTCAACTTTACTCCAAGATTTTCCAAGGACCTTGAAAAATGAACGCACGTCCTCCTTGATGTAGTAATTGTAGCTATGCAAGCTTATTTTTGGCCCATGCATTAATGGGTGCTTCTAGATGTTATAACTTCCTTTAGTAATGATTGACTTATTGAATACCAAATTCCAAATGGTACCAAATATCCCTCCTTGCTCTTACTAATGTATTTTGAAATGATTCTCCTACCTCCAATAAATTATGGTGCTCCTCTTTCCTCATGACAAGTGTAATGAACAATTTTATAAAATTCAACAAACATTGCAAATGATATTTTAAATGCTTCCATATAACATTCTATTCTCCTTGACTATGTTCTTCTTATTATTCCAACACTTGGTCGGCTTTGTAACATTCTTTACCTTAACAACAAAGTGATGCAATATTATCTTCTTTGCAAAGAACATTATGGATGCCAAAATTTCACTTCTCTTATTTGAAGTTGCAAAATGAAGAACACAAGCTTATACTAAGAGGGGGGGTGAACAGTATAAGACCACTTTTTACTTTTTCCTTCAATTCAACTTTCAATTCAATATTATGCAGTGTATAGATAGCAGTATCAATAGCAGTAATCAAAACAATGCACAAAACACCATCCACAATAGAGACACAACAATTTACGTGGTTCACCCAAAGTGGGCTACTCCATGGATAAAATCTTTCACTAAATTTTATCAATCCAACTTCTGGGAATACCTTTCCCGATTACAATGTTTATGGGCACCAACCCAAAGGAGACACCAATCCCCTAATCTCTGTTCTGGTTGGTGATCCTCTAGAAGACCTCTCGCCTCCGTTGCCCTTAGCAAATGGAACTCTATCCATAGAAGACACTTGTCCTCCCTGCTCTGGCTGGAGACCTCTGTCCTCAACTCTATCACCTCCAAAGCTGGTCCTCGAATTTGCACTAAACACAGTCCTTCGGTCTAGCACAAATGTCCTCGTTCGTCTTTGCCTGTTGCTCTCTACGCCCTCTGCTCTTTCTACGCAAACACAGCAGCACCGTCTTCGCGCACTCTGATTCCTTGCGATCTCTCTCACTTAGACGATTTGACAAAATGCACTCTGTACATTACTATCAAATTTTGCACTCTGCTCTCGACGATCGAACTTCTTCTCTACGCACTATCTGTGAACGTCGCACTTCGACCACACATCCGATCAATACTTAACTCTCCAAACAACCCTCCTTTTATAACATAGTTTTCATGATTAAAAACTTTGATCTTAGTCGGCTGTTATGCAAATGCAAACCCTAATCTCCGTCGATTGCAAGCCCTAATCTTCGTCGGCTAATATTTGACTCTATCGGCTTCACTGCCTCTGTAACCCTTTTGAGCTTCTGCCATGAAAATACAACATGTCGCGATATCGTGACACCTTTGCAACCGTACACTATCTTATGGCTTTTGTCGCGATATCGCGACACTTCAGCCTTTGTCGACTTCATCTTCACTCCTATCGCGATATCGTGACACTTCTCACTTTCTTACCCTCTTCTCGGCTTGCACCCGTGAAAGTAGAACATGTCGCGAAATCGTGACACTTTCGCTTCCTTGCACTCTTCTCTGCTTGCACTAGCAAAAATGGAACATGTCACGAAATCGTGACACTTTTGCTCCCTTGTGCTTTTCTCTCCTTTACGCCCGTGAAAATGGAACATGTCATGAAATCGTGACGCTTTCGTTGTCTTACGCTTTTCTCTGCCTTACGCCCACAAAACTAGAACATGTCGCGAAATCGCGATGCTTTCGCCTTTGAGCTCTTCCTCTTGAATTTGTTGCAAAATCACGATGCTTCTTCCATGCTCTTTTGATTTTATTCTGTCACGAAATCATGACTCTTCTTTTGTTGAAGACCTGCTAACTGTCTTTGTCATGAAATCATGACACTTTCTCCAACTGTATGCCGCCATCTCAATCTGTCATGAAATCGTGACACTTTCTGCATCCATAAGCTTTCTCTTCAACCTGTCGTAAAATCGTGACACTTTCTGCATCCGTACGATTTCTTTGTAGCCTATCATGAAATCGTGACGCTTTCAGCTTTTGTACGTCTTCTTTGCAACCTGTCACGAAATCGTGACGCTTTCAACTTCCGTACGTCTTCTTTGCAACCTGTCACGAAATCGTGATAGTTCTCCTTTGAGACTCTTCCCTTTGTTGCATGTCACGAAATCGTGACAGTTCTCACTTCGAGTTCTGCAGCATGTCACGAAATCACGACAGTTCTCACTTCGACTTTTGTAGCATGTCACAAAATCATGACACTTTACATTATGGACTCTCTCTTCTGCATTATGTCGTGAAATCGCAACACTTTTTCTTTCGGACTCTCTCTTCTGCATTATGTCACGAAATCATGACACTTTTTCTTTCAGACAACCTTCGTTGCAATATGTCGCAAAATCGTGACATTTCTGACTCCATACATTCTCTCTCCTCTTTGAGTCGCGAAATCGTGACATGTCGCGATATCGCGACACTTTTCTCAAATGCTTTCTATCTCCTGCTTAAGTCACGAAACTACGACATGTCACGATATCACAACACTTTTCTCAAATGCTTTCTCTCTCTTGCTTAAGTCGCGAAACTGTGACATGTCGTGATATCATGACACTTTTCTCAAATGCTTTCTCTCTCCTACTTAAGTCGTGAAACTACGACATGTCGCGATATCGCGACACTTTTCCAACTTACTTTCTTTCGAACCTATCAGCTTGGGGTTTGCCAAAGACCTTTGAAACTGTCATGTCGTAACCTTCATCAAAACAAATTATTTGACATCAAATCAAATTCCTTCGAAAGCTTCTTGACATCAATGACAACTTATTCACTTGAGCAAATGCAATGTACCCAAAGTACCCAAAATTGCCAACAATCTCCCCCTTTGTCATTGATGGCAAACCTTTATTGAAAACGCTTCTCAAGAGCCAAAACTGAAACAAATCTGTGCTAACAACTGACCAACGTCCTTTGAAGTTTTGCTCCCCCGAACTTGAAGCTTTCCTCTTCACTTGAAGCTCTCCCCCTTACTCATATCTCTCCCCCTTTGTCATCAATGGCAAAGGGTCACCTTTGGGGCTCGGGACTAAGAATGAGCCTCTTAGCTTAGTCCCTCCCCCACCTCCTGATGAGGTGATTAATTCTGGGGTGGGAGTAAAACTCCCATTAGGCACTGATCATCATCAGCGTCTATAACTTCCTTGCTGGGCCTTCTCTTGAACTCTTTGTCCATATTCCTGTTCCTATTCCTGTCACTGTTCCTGTTCCTGTTATCATTCCTATTCTTATCCATGCCTTGATCCTTGGACCTGTTCATACCACTGTTCCTATTCTTGTACCTTGGAAGTTCAGCTCTACACTGTCTAGCTATGTGACCTCCATTGTTGCACTTATAACAAGTAACAATGTTATTTCTTTTAGGCATACCTGTTCCTTGAATCCGTCAGTTCTGCCCAAACTTGTTCTGACCAAAATTGTTCTAGCCAAACCTGTTCCTGTTATTTACCTCGCAATAGACTGCCTTGTGCCCGAACTGTTGACAAGAGTAGCAATGCCCTTGAAAGTAACTAGCACTTCTAAAACTGTCATTTACCTTCTTCAATTGAGCCATGCAATGTGCAGCCATGTGACCAAACCTGTGACACGCAAAACATCTACCGTGAAATTTTCTTTTATTTGACCTCTTGGGTCCCGAAAACTTCTTATTCTCATTCTAAATTCTATTTTCTATTTCTGTGCATCTATCATTCAAGGACTCATGATCTGAAATACTTTCCTCATCATAACTCTCTTCCTTTTGGAGTCTCTTACTAGACTCTCCAACTTGTTCCTTGTGCGGCTTAACAAAACCAAGGCCTGTTTTATCTGTTGTTTTTCTTTGACCTTTGATTAAGAGTGACTTAACCTAACCTTTTGGAGCTATCTTGAAACCTGTAAAGCTTATCCTTGTACTCTTTAGTTTCTTCTTTCAAAGAAGCCATTTTCTGTTCTAACTCACTATACTCAAGAACCTTAGATTCTAGCTCATCCTTGAGTTCTTGTATCTTAGCCATAGAGAAGTCAAGACTTTCTATAAGATCATCTCTCTCTATACAACATTCATCTAACTTATCCTTGAGTCTGGCATTCTTCTTTCTTTCTTTTTTCAAAGCACTAAGAGCACTACTAAGTTCACTTTCATGATCCTTTATTTGTTTGCATTCTGAATCATCAAAACCTTTTTCAGATTTCTTATCACTAGAGGTGCTACCTTTTTCAAAAACCATACATGCATCTTCCTTATAGTTTTCTGAAGCATCCTCATACATACTGGAAACCAAATCATTATTTGTACAATCATCCTCAAGGTGACCAAAATTTCCACATCTAAGACATTTCATGATAATGAATCTATGTTTTGGTTCTTCCTCTTTTTCTGAAATAAACAACATCTCATTTTCATCATCACTCGAAGAACTTTCACTATCACTACTCGAACACTTACTTGCTTTGTCTAGGTAGAAACTCTTCTTGTGCTTGTGAGAATACCTCTTTCCTTGATTGTTGTGCTCATCTTTGTTCTTTCTGTGATACTTGTGCTTTTCAGAATCCTTGCTCTTAGAATCTTGTTTCTCTTCATCACTTTCATTCTTGGAAATAGTACGGTCAGTAGCATAATGACCAAACTTTCCACAATTGAAACATCTTATATTTTTCATGCTTTTGTGCTTTCTAGAGAACTTGCCTTTCTTGCTGTAATATGCCTCTTCATCACTAGAAGACTCATCACTCTCTTGAAGTTGTTTACCCTTGGATTTCTTGGTAGCTTTGAAAGCTGCTTCTTTCTTGACGTCAACCTTCACCTGAGTTCTCAACTCAAATGCTGCAAGAATGCTATGAAGCTCATCCTTTTTCAGCTTATCCAAATATTTAGCTTCCTCAATAGCAGAAATATTTTCACTAAATCTATTAGGAAGAGATCTTAAAATCTTATCACAAACATCATTTTCAGCAAGCTCAAGTCCTAAGTCTTTCATGGAGTTAACAACCTCATCCATACGAAGCATGTAGTCACTAATATTTTCATCATCATTCATCTTGAGTTGTTCAAACATACCTTTGAAATGTCTCAACTTGGCCTTTCCGACATTTGTATCACCTGTATGAACCACCTGCAACTGTTTCCACATTTCACTAGTCTGTTTTGCAGTGAATCACTTTGGTGAGATCTGCTTTCTGTAAGCCTTTCAGGATTGCATTCATTGCTTTTGAATTGTTGTGATGTAGGAGCCTTTCTTCTTTAGTAAATGGACCATGTACAGGAATAGTGTACTCATCTTCAATTACTTCCCATACCTCATTACCAAGTGCCATTAGATGAACCTTCATCCTTGCACTCCAAAGACAAAAATCTGATCCATCAAGAATAGGTGTTGCATTGCCACTTGAATAATCCATTGTGTTCTTTACTAGCTTTTCCTTCAAGCTGTTAAACTTTTCGAAGGCACCCGCTCTGATACCAATTGAAGAACACAAGCTTATACTGAGAGGGGGGGTGAACAGTATAAGACCACTTTTTACTTTTTCCTTCAATTCAACTTTCAATTCAATATTATGCAGTGTATAGATAGCAGTAATCAAAACAATGCACAAAACACCATCCACAATAGAGACACAACAATTTACGTGGTTCACCCAAAGTGGGCTACTCCACGGATAAAATATTTCACTAAATTTTATCAATCCAACTTCGGGAATACCTTTCCCGATTACAATGTTTATGGGCACCAACCCAAAGGAGACACCAATCCCCTAATCTCTGTTCTGGCTGGTGATCCTCTAGAAGACCTCTGCCTCCGCTGCCCTTAGCAAATGGAACTCTATCCACAGAAGACACATGTCCTCCCTGCTCTAGCTGGAGACCTCTATCCTCAACTCTATCACCTCCAAAGCTGGTCCTCAAATTTGCACTAAACACAGTCCTTCGGTCTAGCACAAATGTCCTCGTTCGTCTTTGCCTGTTGCTCTCTACGCCCTCTGCTCTCTCTATGCAAACACAGCAGCACCGTCTTCGTGCACTCTGATTCCTTATGATCTCTCTCACTTAGATGATTTTACAAAATGCACTCTGTACATTACTATCAAATTTCGCACTCTACTCTCGATGATCGAACTTCTTCTCTGCGCACTATCTACGAACGTCGCACTTCGACCACACATTCGATCAATACTTAACTCTCCAAATAGCCCTCCTTTTATAACAGAGTTTTCATGATTAAAAACTTTGATCTTAGTCGACTGTTATGCAAATGCAAACCCTAATCTTCATCGACTGCAAGCCCTAATCTTTGTCGGCTAATATTTGACTCTGTCGGCTTCACTGCCTCTGTAACCCTTCTGAGCTTCTGCCATGAAAATACATGTCACGATATCGTGACACCTTTGCAACCGTACACTATCTTATTGCTTTTGTCATGATATCATGACACTTCAACCTTTGTCAACTTCATCTTCACTCCTGTCGCGATATCGTGACACTTCTTGCTTTCTTAACCTCTTCTCGGCTTGCACCCGCAAAAGCAGAACATGTCACGAAATCATGACACTTTCGCTTCCTTGCACTCTTCTCTGCTTGCACTAGCAAAAATGGAACATGTCACGAAATCGTGACACTTTCGCTGCCTTGTGCTTTTCTCTCCTTTACGCCCGTGAAAATGGAACATGTCACGAAATAACGACGCTTTCACTGTCTTACGCTTTTCTCTTACGCCCGTGAAACTGGAACATGTCACGAAATCATGACGCTTTCACCTTTGAGCTCTTCCTCCTTGAATTTGTCATGAAATCATGATGCTTCTTCTTCCATGCTCTTTTGATTTGCTTCTATCATGAAATCATGACTCTTCTTCTGTTGAAGACCTGCTAACTATTTTTGTCGTGAAATCGTGACACTTTCTCCAACTATATGCCGCCATCTCAATCTATCGCAAAATCGTGACACTTTCTACATCCATAAGCTTTATCTTCAACCTATTGCGAAATCGTGACACTTTCTAAATCCATACGATTCCTTTGTAGCCTGTCACGAAATCGTGACGCTTTCAACTTCCATACGTCTTCTTTGCAACCTATTGCGAAATCACGATGCTTTCAGCTTTCGTACGTCTTCTTTGCAACTTGTCATGAAATTGTGATAGTTCTCCTTTCAGACTCTTCCCTTTGCTGCATGTCGCGAAATCATGATAGTTCTCACTTCGACTTCTGCAGCATGTCATGAAATCGTGACACTTCTCACTTCGACTTCTGTAGCATGTCGTGAAATCGTGACACTTTACACTACAGACTCTCTCTTCTGCATTATGTCACGAAATCATGACACTTTTTCTTTCGGACTCTCTCTTCTGCATTATGTCACGAAATCGTGACACTTTTTCTTTCGGACAACCTTCCTTGCAATATGTCACGAAATCATGACATTTCTGACTCCGTACATTCTCTCTCCTCTTTGAGTCATGAAACCGTGACATGTCGCGATATCGTGACACTTTTCTCAAATGCTTTCTCTCTCTTGCTTAAGTCGCGAAACTGCGACATGTCGCGATATCGCGACACTTTTCTCAAATGCTTTCTCTCTCCTGCTTAAGTAACGAAACTACAAAATGTCACGATATCGTGACACTTTTCTCAAATTCTTTATCTCTCCTTCTTAAGTCATGAAACTGTGACATGTCGCATTATCGCGACACTTTTCCAACTTACTTTCTTTCGAACCTGTCAGCTTGGGGTTTGCTAGAGACCTTTGAAACTGTCATGTCGTAACCTTCATCAAAACAAATTATTTGACATCAAATCAAATTCCTTCGAAAGCTTCTTGACATCAATGACAACTTATTCACTTGAGCAAATGCAATGTACCCAAAGTACCCAAAATTGCCAACACAAAAACCTAGGTGTTTGGTTTCTCCTTATACCTTTTTGATATCCAAATATTGACTCTTCTATTGCTTATATTTTAGAGTTTGCAAACAACGATTCCTTTTCTCCAATGATGGCTCTTCTCCACTTAGACATTTCTCTACTCCTCCTCCTAGGCTTGGTGGCTCCACCGTTCAATGGTGACTCTCTAAAATGTTTCTCTACAAGTGCCTCTTCATGGTGGCTCTTCTCCTATAGACAATGAATCCTCTCTTCTACCCGGTGGTTCTTTCAATATGGTGTTACCTCCATGTTTGCTTGATGGATCTACCACTTTTTTTGGAAAATTTTTTTACCAATATGTTTTGGTAATTTTGGTTCTCCTCTTGGTGTCTTTAGACACCTTAAATATGCCTTAAATTTGATCACTATTCGACATTTCTTTTATTGAATAGAGCTTTTAACAATTCTGCACTTATTTATGATTATAAAAGACAACATATATTACTTTTTCTTATCACTTCCTTTCAAGCATTTTTTTAACTTCAATCCTTGTTGTTATGTTTTGTAAATTCTAGGATGATAATGATGTCTCCTTCCTTGTCTTAGAGATACTTAACCTATACTTTTATTTATGAATTTAACAACTCTAATATGGTGCTTTCAAAAGATTGGAATAATTACTTTTAATACTTGTAAAAGAACTCTTTTACAGCACCAATATTACACACCTCCTATGGCCTCCTTTGTGGCTAGTATTCTTGCAATTTTCAGCTCCACTCCCTTTTTTTTGCTGCTCTAGAATTATAAATGGTGCACCTCTAATTTCTGCCCAAAAAGCAGTTTTCTCACTGTCCAAATGCCTTGAAAAATGTAGCTATTCTCTTATAAAAAATTAATGAAAAAACTTCCTTTGCTTTATTGTCCAAAGGTCTTCCAAATATGTCCCTAAACTCTTTCAAAATGCAGTTCACTTTTCCCCTTATAATGCTGCCCAAATTCATAGCTCAAATATCTTAAATTGCTACTTACAAAATCTGATTCTTTGATGTCCAAGAATATTTTCTAACTTTTCTAATTTTCTACCTTCTTTTTTTGTCAAGCCTTCCTTCAATTGGCTGTCCAAGGGTACTTCAAAATCTTCCCAAATCATATCCAAATCATAGCTCTATGTCACCTTCAATTTGTTGTCCTTTGACCTTTTAAATTCTGCTGCAAAAATCAGAAATATTCTTCTCAGCAAATCAGCCTTCAAAATATTTATGGTTGTCCTCAAAATTATAAAAAATATGGCCTCTTAAATCCTTCTTTCTTATTCATTATTATTTTCAAATTTTGACTTTAAATATAGCTTCTTTCATTGTCCTCTTTGTCACATCCCACCTTGGAGGACTATTTTTAAGATGTTATTTGTGTAGTGGTAGCTGTTTTTAATGCCTAATATATTTGCATTGTATTTATCAAAATAAAATGATGTTGCATTGCTTGATTGCAGGAACATTTATTCTCATAGGTGGAAGACTAACCACTAAGATATGAGAAGGGAAATGATGACTATGAAAACTCAATAGGTAAAGCTCATATTCTTATCATCACTAGTTACATCCCTAATGGTGGTGTGACTTGAGTATTACTCTAAAAAAAGTCCCGCCCAATCAAAGGAAAAATTATGATGGGGGATACTGGGCACATGCATGAATGCTTGTATACCATTTGTGTGTGATTTATATTTGATTTCATGATTAATTTGCATGAGATTGGTTTAATTAAGTTTTACTTTAAAAATGCTTATTAATAATGTTTTGCATTTTACAAATTATTCTAGAAAATATGGAAAAGAATATCATGCAATTTATTATGATTTTGTGAAGTCTTTAAGTTGAGCAATTTTTAAAGTAAAGGATTTATTTTTTTGAGCATGCTTGTTGGATCTAGATGATCCTATTTTAGAAGGAAATTAGGTAGTTTGTTTTTATGAGCTTGTTAAATTTTAAATTGGATTAAAACATAAAAAATAAAAACTACCTTGTAGATTTAAATAATCAATTTTTTCTACACATGCATGGCTACTTTGGGAAGGTTGAAATGGTGGATAATATTATGCTCTTATCTCTCTGGATTCTCTTTCTATATATATATATATATATATATATATATATATATTAAAGGAAGCTTTAACTTGGGGTGAGAAAAATAATAAATAATAAATAAAAAATAAAAAATATATAATTAGAAGAATATTTCTTGTCAAAAAGAAAGAAAGCTAATTGCCATTAATATTGAGAAAAATGAGGCTATGTTATGTGGGAAGGAAAAGGCTAGAGAAGATGAAGAGCTTAAGAAAGCACAAGGGAAGAATTCAACTGCTGGAAACTCTAGGTTGGGACTTTCCTACTTACATTTTGCTTCAAAAGAATCTTTGTGACTAAATTTCATAGGGTAGATTATTTCTTTCTTACTTATCGCCATTCAAATATTTCTTTTCTTATGTTCTGACCTGCGCAAGGTTTATGTCAAGTCAAAATAATTCTATTTGCATCCAAAGCCTTTAGCTAATGGACACATTTGCATTACTGAATAGAGAGCTAGTCATGCCATATTTTATTATATGATCATGTGCCTAAATTTTGGGCTTACATAAATCAGCCTCTACTTTGTCCTATGTGATACCGGACTATTGTAAATTTTATAGAGTCAATTTTTAATTAGCATTATGTGCTTTCAATAGTTTATATATATTTCAATTTGGCATCGATTTCCATGACATCGATTATGATATAGTGTGGTTTTTGAGACACCATATTAATATGCTGGTAATTCCTTGTGTGAATTCTATGTGTCCAGACTATGTGATGTCAAATTATTCTCATGCAGCTACAGTTGTATCCTCGATGATATTACACAGTCAAACTTTCCATGATGCCATAGTATGCAATTGTTTTTAAACCTTATATTTTATTAACTGACTATGTGTGATCCTTCCAAGTGATCTATTTTATTATAAGGCTTTGAATTATTTACTTTTAGGTGAATTTTAAAGCTTAGGTACCTGAATAACCAGTCGAACATCACCTGCATTGCTATAAAATTATGATGAGATGAAACTCCAATTTAATTGGCCTATATCATAGTTTATATTTTGTATTGACAAGGTTTCTTTGTCTAAGGCTGAGATACACCCACACAAGTCCTTTCTAGCTATCTCCTTTGGATCATAGGTGAATCACCCTAGATTAATTTTGCTGCTATCAAAAGTGATCAAACACTTAGACTAAACTATGAACAATTCACCAATACCTAGTACGATGACAGGTGATATAATTTTGTACCCCAAAATCTTATATTCAATCATTTTGAGATAAATTAATCAATCCTTAAAATTTTAGTAGATTGTGTCGATCTATAATACAAATTCTAGGAAATTGTATAAATTTTATAATCTTTCCTTGGACTGTGCTAATGACAAACATAATTTTGACCATCATAGTATTCATATTGATCGTATCTTAGTCTACTTAGTCATCCTCTATCTTTTTTTGATGAGTTTTATATCAAAACCATAGCTTAATACTTGGCAAGAAGGGTTGTTGATGCATATATGAGTACCTTATAATCATTCAGTATATATTTGTATGCGATATCTTGAACCTGTTGATGTCAAAACCTACCTATATTTGGGATATTGAGAGTGGGTTGATTGCTCTTATAACCTTTATTTTAGGATAAACATAACCTTATGATCATCTTATTTTGGTGGACTAGGAAAAATTTTTGGACCATAAAGAGGTTGAATGATGTATTAAAATATGGCAAGCCAATCTATATGTTGAAAGTTGAGTATATTTCAGAAGTCCAATTTTAAAGAAAAGTTCATGTATGTTTTAATGTCATACGATTATGGAGTAGGAATTTTCTCTATATTGGATATAGGACTATTGCATACTATATTTACAATAATTTGGGTAAGGAATTTGGATATATTGGAAATAATTTTGTATAATATATAAGCCAATTAACTTTGGATACCTTGATTAGATATTTTTTATAAATTTGAATGGCTTTAAAATTAAAGCAATTTCCTTTATTTTTGGAATGATTGGAAAATTAGATTGAAATCAATTAGATTTGTAAATATTGATTTTGTTTTATTAGAATTTTAATTTAATATTAAATAAGAAAAAAACAACTATGATTTGAGGTCTATTAGATAGACAATTAGAATGAACAAGTGAAATCCAGTAATTAGATTAATTGAATGAACAAAGTAATGATATATAATGAAAATTGTAATTGAATGGAATTAACTATAAGAGTGGAAGAGTGTCTTCTAGTGTTGGGAAAGGATGGATTGCTGTCCATTCCTTGGGAAGAGGTATGGGACTCTTCCTTTTTTTTGGTGTTAATCTAAACAAATGATGAATGGGATTAAAAATTAATCCTTGTTATGAAAATATTAATGATGAATGAATTGTTTAATTATGCTTGGTGATTTCTTGAGATATATTATATATTTAGAAAATATTTGATGCATGAATACATTTAATTTTGATAAGCATGGCTTACTTGTAATGCATTTGGCATAAATTGCATCTGAGTTGTCCTAATCCCTTCACTATCATCTCTCACTCCAAGAAGATTCAAGATAAATCAAAGGAGAATCGGACAATAAATTTTGAAGACTATACTTTATGTTTTGAGATATTTTCATTGTAATCATGAATAAACTTGTATTGATATAGATCCAATGTAATTATGTAGGGCTAAAATAATTTATGGAAAATCGGACATGATTTGTAGTACTTTATGTATTTGATTACTAACTTTATAAATTAGAGATAGAGTCTTCATATTGTAATATTCACCTCTAACGAATGTTAAGTGATATATGTTTTGGAAATTGATAAAGTAATGGAAATTCTTTGATTAGTATATTTTATCAAATATATGATGTTTAATGAATTTTTATAATTTTTCTCTTATTGATTATAATAGTGCAGAGGGAAACTTATAGAGGACCTACACAACAATATCGACAAAATAATACCATTAATATAAGTTAATTAGAAGCAAACCAAGCACTCAATACATTTTGGAGGATGACAATCAATCACCAGAAAAATAAGATGGTATTCCAAGGATTATGTAATTTTAATCATGTGTAGTGATTTTGTTATATTATTGTCCCCATCCAGAAGATAAGAGTAGGATGTAAGATCTATGAATAACCATTGTTGAATTTATTTAATCTATGATGGTTTTCCATATTCAAGGCATTCACCTATATAGGAATATTTCTCTTTTATGAGGGATGAAACCTAATGCTTTGAGCATTCTCATATTCGAGTGGTATGAGGGTTTCGTAGAAGCTGATCACTTCTACTCAAGAGTGACTCTGATCAAGTATTAATATCTCTTGATAATATTTGCCTTTATAACTTACAATAAATTATTCTATTGTAGATCATGATTGTGTACCTTACCTCCAAAAATATGTAATATTATATAAAAAATATGGATAAGAGGTGGTAACAATTGGGGTTGTTATAGTTGGTATCAGAGCCTAGGCTAACTAGTGGATTCTAGCTAGATCTAGGTTAGAAAAATATTTGGGCATGAAAAAAAACAACTCAAATATAAGTTATGTAAATCTAAATTATGCATACTTGGTAAGGACAAATTCAGTATTTGATATTACTGATCTCTGAGTTCCTATCCCCCACGAATAGATCCACAGTCGTTTGAAAGTGGAAGAGTTAAGTGAAACCTCTTTCTATGGGTTTTAAGTTGTGTACCTTAGACTCTTTTGGGAAAATTACTCGATATCTATGTATTTTGACTTACTCCTTATTCTCAAGTGTGTATGGACAACAACAGAGTTAGTGGACTAAACTAAGGAATGAACCTAGTAGTAATAGATTACTTGAGAAATTATGATGAAATCTAGTTGTCTAGAATTTCAACTACAAAAATCAGTGAGAATTAATACAAATTTTTACTTCAAGAAAACATGGTGACAAGCTTTATAGGTAAGAGGAAAGGAATATTGTAATAAGCTAGTCCCAAAAGTCCTAAATCCAAATAGATAGGAGAAAGTTATGGGAATTTAGATAAATATATGGAGAACCGTAATGCCACGATTTCTACAATGCAATATCAAATTCAACAAATTTTGTAAGCTATAAATTCACAACAACAATCATGAGATGGAAAATCTAGAGGTTGATATTAGAGAGGATGAAGATCCCGAAGAGTGTGAAAACAAGGCTTGCATGAAGAAATAAATGGGTAATGATATAACACATATCAAAGTGACTAAGTTCATAGGAAAAGGAGGATAAGATGTAGCTGAATCATGGTTATATGAACTGGAACTTCATTTTTCCATAAGAAACTACTCCTCTAAAATAATTACATCATTTGCTCTTTCTCATCTGGGAGGAATATGAATTGATTGGTGGAATGCTTTTAAAGAAGAACATAAGATCTCACCTAACAAGTTGAAGTGGGAAGTTTTTGTGGAATATTTGAAGGATAGATTCCTTACAAAGAAATTTTATTTGAATAAATTTAAGGAATTATTCGTATTTCAACAAGGATCAATATCTATGGAGGAATACTACGAATAGTTTGTGAGACTCCTTAAATATGTGTCGTCCTATATCCATAATAATGAAATGAAAATACACAAATTTATCCTAGGAATGAAGCCTTGGATTAGAGATAGGGTAAGCATACATATTCTTAATACTATGCAAGAAGCTTATGATATGGCTTGAAGGACAGAGTCTACTTAGACTATTAATGAAACTCCAAATAGTTCCACAAAATGGTCAAACAAGGGACATAATTTTTAAAAAAAGATAAAGTGGGATAATGGAAAAAATTAGAAGAGCAAAGGAAATCAAAAATTTTAGAAGCACAACAATGGTGGTAAGAAGAATTTCAAGAAGTAATTTCACCACAAGAATAACAACTACTCCAACAACAACAATAGGGATTTCTAGGGTCGTAAGCAACCAGTTTCGCTACAAGCAGTGGATACAAGAAAACAGGTTCAAGAAGGAGATTCAAACTCAAGGATAAAGTGCTTCAAGTGTGGAGGTCACATTTTGCCATTAACTACCCACAATGTGCAAGCACGAGCTCTGACAGGTTAAATCACAAGATCTATGTAGCAACAACAACATAAAACTTGGATGGACAAGCTACACCTCTACTACTAAATGGTAAATTTTTTGATAAAGAAGTTAGCATTTTAATTGATAGTGGAGCTACTGATAGTTTTATTTCTAATAACCTAGTAAGGGATATGCTAGAAAAGCCATGGTATTTGCCACAAGGATGCAAAGTTGAGTATGGATCAGGGTAAACTTATTATGTTAATCAATGTTTTTCCTCAACTCAAATTACCCTAACCAATGGCTTTACTATATGGTATTTGTATGTAGCACCCCTACATGCTTTTGACATCATCTTGGGAATAGACTAGTTGAAGTCTCATGAAGCCTTGGTAAATTTTTAGGAGAGATGGATTGAGTTTACCAACAAAGAAAAAGAAAGGCAAAGGATATATAGTGAACCAAGATAATTTCAACCAATTCTAATTTCAGCAATGCAACTGAAAAAAACTATTAGAAAAGGAGGAATGTATTATGTAGTTAAACTCAAGTAAAAAGAGGAAATTCCAAAGAAAGAAATTATTGTAAAATTTACACTATTGTAGGAATTTCATGATGTCTTTGTTGATGAGATACCTGGATTGTTGTCTAAACGAGAATTTGATTTCACTATATAATTTATGCTAGGTACTGAGCATATCCATAGAGCTCCTTATAGAATGAAACCCATTGATATACAAGAATTAAAAGTGCAACTTCAAGAGTTGCTAGAAAAGGGTTGATAAAACCAAGTGTATCGCCTTGGGGAGTACCTGTTATATTTGTGAAGAAAAAATATGGTTAATTAAGGCTATGTATAGATTATAGAATGTTAAATAAGGTAACTGTCAAGAATAGATATACATTACCAAGGATAGAAGATTGATTTCATCAGCTAAAAGATGCCACCATTTTCACAAATATTGATGTAAAACCTGGATATCATCAACTGAGAATCTGAGAAGAAGACACACATAAAACCGCATTCAAGACTAGATATGGGCACTATGAATTTACAGTCCTACCATTTGTATTGACTAATGCACCAGCAAATTTCATCAATTTTATGAATAGTGTGTTTAGAAAATAGTTGGATCGGTTTGTGTTGATATTATTGGATGACATTTTGATTTATTCTCGTAATAGAGAGGAACATGAAAATCACTTAGGGAAAGTTCTAGAAATTTTAAGCAAGAATCAACTTTATGATAATTTAACTAAATGTGAATTCTATGTTCCACAAGTACATTACTTGGGGAATATTATATTAGCATATGGGATCACTGTTGATCCAAATAAAATAGATGCCATTTTGAATTGGCCACCTCCAACAAATGTGACATAAGTAATAAGCTTCATAGGTTTATTAGGATATTATAGGAGGTTTGTTAAATACTAATCTAAGATTTCTTAAATAACAAACCTTTAGAAGAAAGGGAAGGATTTTAAATGGACATAAAAGTGTAAATAAGCATTTAATTTGCTTAAACAAAAACTAACCTCAGCTCCTATTCTGAATATTCTGGATCCCACAAGATATTTTTTTAGTTTTCATCGATGCTCTTTGGAAGGGTTAGAAGGAGTCCTATCCCAAGAAGGTTCTGTAGTAGCATATGAGTTTAGGAAAATAAAAAAGGATGAAGATAACTATGCTACTCATGGAGGTCCAAGGTTCAAATCTCAGGCCTCATCGGACTGAACACTTATCCCTTTCCTAGTACTTTCAGTGGCATAAAAGGTTTAAAATTATTGTGGCATGGCGGTTATAGGGGTGGACTGCACGAAGATCTATATGGTGGCTCTCGAGGAAGATAGTGCAGAATACTGTGGCTATAATAAAAGCTAGACAACCTGCCCAAATTCACGATGGCTATCGATTCCACCATGTTAAAAAAAAATATGCTACTCATGATTTAGAACTTGTTGCAGTTGTGCATGCCTTGAAAATTTTGTGATATTATCTGGTTGGTAGACCATTTGAGTTAAGAATCGATCACCAGATTTTGAAGTATATCTTCACTCAACCATTATTAAATGCTAGATAAATAAGGTGGATAGAGTTATTATCATAATATGATTTTGGTATTGAGTATATCAAAGGAAAAGAAAATAAAGTCAATGATACCTTGAGTATGAGGAAGTACATAACTGCATTGAATCGTAGTCATGCAGATTTAATGGGGCAAGTCAGAAATATGCAGTGTCAGGATCCTGAATGTAGTGAAAAATGGGTTAAGATAGAGCAAAACTTTAATGAAAACCAATATTAAAGCCTAAAATATGGACTTTTATGCTTTAGATATCGGGTAGTCATACCTAAAATGGGTTATTTGATGAGATTTATCATGCGTGAAGCTCATAATTATCCTTATTCCACTCATATTGAAGGAGCCAAGATGAGGGAAAATATGAAAAAGACCTTTTACTGGTTGGTCATGAAGGAATATATCACTAATTTTGTGGTATGATGTTTACAGTGTCAAAAGGTGAAAGCTAAACATCAACATCCAATAGAAATATTATTTTTACATGTTATACCCACTCACAAATGGCAAGTAATATCAATGGATTTTATTTTCAGTTTGCCAAAGATAAGATATCATCATAATGCAATTTTTTATATAGTTGACAAACTCACTAAGGTTGCACATTTTATACCATGATGTACTACATATTATGTTGTAATTGTAGCCAATAAATTTGTAAAATAAAATTTTAGGTTGTATGGATTTTCGGAGATGATTATCTCTAATAGGGATTCTAGGTTTACTTCTGAGTTCTGGAAGGCTCTCCATCGTGCAATTGGCACAACTTTGAATATCAATTTTGCATATCATCCTAAAATGGATGGACATATAGAAAGGGTTAACCAAGTTCTAGAAGATATGTTACGCATGTATTGCATGGACCAAAAGTCTCATTGGAAAGACTATTTGTATTTGGTTGAGTTTACTTATAATAATAGATTCTTCCTTGAAGTTGACCCCTTTCAAATATTTTTATGGCAGACGATGTAGAAATCCATTATCATGGGATAATCTTGAGGATCGGGTTGACATTGGATTAGAAATGGTCAAAATAATGGAAGAGGAGCTAGGAATAATCGATCAAAGGCTCAAGGAAGCCAAGGATAGAGAGAAGAGTTATGCAGATTTGAAAAGAACCCCTAGAGAATTCTTTGTAGATGATAGAGTTTTTCTAAGGGTAAAATCTAAGAAGAGTGCCACTAAATCAACAAAATTGGATCCTAGATTTATTGGTCCATTTGAGATTGTGGAAAAGATAAGTCCTGTAGCCTATCGGCTTGACTTACCACCTAACCTATCAAAGATACATAATAATTTTTGTGTATCCCTACTTAGGAGATCTAATGATTATCCTAATCATGTGTTAGATGTTTCTAATTTATAGGTGGCAGATCTGACAACCTTTGAAGTGAGACCTATGAAGATATTGGAATTTTATTCCAAGACCATGAGGAAGCATAATATTGATCAGTGCAAGGTCCAATGGGACTAGTATTCTGAAAATAATTCCACTAGAAAAAAAGCGGAAGATATGAAAAGACACTTTCCTTATTTACTTAATGATGCTATGTAATAATACAGGTTGAACTATGGACCACTTATGCAAAGTGGAAACTATAACAAAAACTATATTTTATTGATTCTTATGTAATAATTGCAAGAAAACACAAAGGACTGTGTTTAATATAAGGGGGGAAATATGTCATATCCTACCTTGGAGGACTATTTTTAAGATGCTATTTGTGTATTGATATCTAGTTTTAATGCTTAATATATATGCATTATATTTTTCAAAAGAAAATGATGCTACATTGCTTAATTGCAGGAACATTTATTCTCGTAGGTGGAATACTGACCACCAAGAGATGAGAAGGGAAATGATGACTATGACAACTCAACAGGTAAAGCTCATATTCCTATCATCACTATTGACCTCCCTGATGGCGGTGTTACTTGAGTATTACTCTAAAAAAAATCCCACCCAATCAAAGGAAAAACAGTGATGAGGGATACTAGGCACATGTATCAAGTGCTTGTATGCCATTTGTGTGTGATTTATATTTTATTTCATGATTAATTTGCATGAGATTGGTTTAATTGAATTTTACTTTAAAAATTCACATTAATAATGTTTTGCATTTTACAAATTAGTTTAGAAAATGTGGAAAGGAATATCATGCAATTTATTATGATTTTGTGAAATCTATAAATTTAGCAATTTTTAAATTAAAGGATTTATTTTTTTGAGCATGCTTGTTCGATCTAGATAATTCAATTTTATAAGGAAATTAGGTAGCTTTTTTTTATGAGCTTGTTCATTTTTTTTTTGAATTTACATGGTGGAATCGGTAGCCACCACGAATCCGGGTAGGTTGTCTAGATTTTATGGCCACCATAGTATTATGCGCTATCCTCCCTAGAAGCCGCCACATAGATCTTCGTGCAGTCCGCCCCTATAACCACCATGCCACAATAATTTTAAACCTTTTACACTGCTGAAAGCACCAGGAAAGGGACAAGCATTCAGTCCGATGAGGCCCGAGATTTGAACCTTGGACCTCTGCCCCCCTTATCGGGATTGAATGAACCAATTGGTCTACAACTCAGACCTCGCTTGTTCAATTTTAAATTGGATTAAAACATGAAAAAAAAAGTACCTTGTAGATTTAAATAATCAATTTTTCCTATACATGCATGGGTTCTTTGGGAAGTTTGAAATGGTGGATAATATAATGCTCTTATCTCTATGGATTCCATTTTTATGAAAAAATATATATATATTAAAGGAAGCTTTAACTTGGGGTGAGAAAAATAAGATTAAAAAATTAATAAATAAAAAATATATAATTAGAAGCATCTTTCTTGTCAAAAAGAAATAAATCTATAAATTGCCATTAAGATTGAGAAAAAGGATGCTATGATATGTGAGAAGGATAAGGTTGGAGAAAAAGAAGAGCTTTAGGAAGCACAATGGAAGCATTCAACTACTAGAAACTCTAGGTTGCAACTTTCCTAATTACATTTTGCTTGAAAAGAATATTTGTGGCTGGATTTCATAGGGTTAGATTATTTATTTCTTGATTATCGCCATTCAAATCCTTCTTTTCTTATGTTCTGACATGTGCAAGGTTTATGTCAAGTTGAAATAATTCTATTTGCATCCAAAGCCTTTAGCTAATGGATACAATTGCATTACTAAATAGAGAGCTAGTCATGCCATATTTTATTATATGATCATTGGCTAGGAATTTGGTTTTATTATATGATTATACCATTTATATTAATTTGGGTAAGGAATTTGGATATATTGGAAATGATTTTGTATAATATAGAAGCCAATTAAATTTGGATACCTTGATTAGATATTTTATATAAATTTGAATGGCTTTAAAATTAAAGCAATTTCCTTTTTTTTTGGAATGATTGGAAAATCAGATTGAAATCAATTAGATTTGTAAATATTGATTTTTTTTTTTTAGAATTCGAATAGATTATGAAATAATAAAAAAAACAACTATGATTTGAGGTCTATTAGATAGAAAAGTAGAATGAACAAGTGAAATATAGTAATTAGATTAATTGAATGAACAAAGTAATGATATATAATGAAAATTGTAATTGAATGGAATTAACTAGAAGAGTGGAAGAGTGTCTTATAGTGTTGGAAATGGATGTATTGGTGTCCATTCCTTGCGAAGAGGTATGATACTCTTCCTTTTATTTGGTGTTAATCCAAATGAATGATGATGGAATTAAAAAGTAATCCATGTTATGAAAAAATTAATGATGAATTAATCGTTTAATCATACTTGGTGATTTATTGAGATAAGTTATACATTTGGAAATACTTGAGGCATGATTGCATTTAATTTGGATAAGCATGGCTTGCTTGTAATTAATTTGGCATAAATTGCATCTGAGTTGTCTTGATCCCTTCACTATCATCTCTCACTCCAAGAAGATTCAAGACAAATCAGAGGAGAACCAGATAACAAATTCTGAAGACTATACTTTATGTTTTGAGATATTCTCATTGTAATCATGAATAAACTTGTATTTATATAGATCCAATTTAATTATGTAGGGCTGAAATAATTTATGGAAAATCAGCCATGATTTGTAGTACTTTATGTATTTGATTACTAGATTTGTAAATTAGAGATAAAGTCTTCATATTGTAATATTCACCTCTAATGAATGTTAAGTGATATATATTTTGGAAATTGATCAAGTAATGAAAATTCTTTGATCAGTATATTTTGTCAAATATAAGATGTTTAATAAATGTTTATAATTTTTATCTCTTATTTATTACAATAGTGTAGAGGGAAACTTATGGAGGACCTACACAACAATACTAGACAAAACAATACCATTAATCTAAGTTAATTAGAAGTAAACTAAGAACTCAGTACATTTGGAAGGATTACAATCAATCACCAAATAAATAAGATGGCATTCCAAGGATTATGTAATTTTAATCACGTGTATTGATTTTGTTATCTTAGTGTCCCCATCAAGAATATGTGAGTAGGATCTAATATTGTAAATAAAGGGGTAAAAATTTATTGATAAAAACTTTGGATTACAAAGTACAACTAAGCTTCCAACTAGGACTCAAATAAATAACCAAACAGGCTAAAACCACTAGACTAGAATGACACCTGGAAAAGACAACAAGAATAAACCACATTAATTATGTAAATCCTTGTGGATCAACTCCCACAGGCGTTGAGAGTCCCCATATGGGATACTCTCCCAATTATCGATACTCCAAGGATCCAACAGCTCAGAAGCCCTTTTGGCCAGGTAATTAGCAACCACATTCCATTCCCTTGGAATGTGCACAAAGGATATAAATTCAAACTCTTCACTCATTCTGAGAATCTGAATGGCTACAGAGGCCAACTGCCAATTAAATTCCTCCACCCTTTTACTGTTTAAAATATTAACCACAATTTGATAGTCATAATCACAGATAATCCTATGCCAACCAAGAGAAACCCCCTCCACAAGGCCTCCAAAATTCCAAGAGCTTCCATAAAATTGTTGGAGTGAACACCTTTATAAATGGAAAAGAAAAAATTGACACCACCAGTAGAATCTCTCCCAAAACCACCAATGCCAGCATGTCCAGGATTACCCTTGGACGATCCATCAGTATTATATTTTAAAACTCCTATAGGGGGTGGCCTCCACCTACCATCTCACCTAACCTTCTTGCTGAGCTGAGGAACCCTACTAGGGCTAGAATATTTCACACCATTTGTAAAGAGACCAAGGGCTTGTTGTACCTTATCCTCCCTAGAATCCAAAAGGGGGTCCACATCACATTTGCTATGGATGGTTTCCTAAACCATATACAGGATCCTTTGCCATATCTAAGATTATTGAATAACCATTTTTGAGGTTATTCCATCTATGATGGTTTTCCATATTCAAGGTATTCACCTATATAGGATGATTTCACTTTTATGAGGGATGAAACTGTTGGAAATATGAGCAAGATTTGTTGTCATTGATGTAAAGAGTTAGTTTCAGTGAGTAGTGCAAAAGGAAGGATGTCAAGAGTCGGTTTTAGTAAGAAATACAAGAGAAAGATTGCTTCTAGGTCTAAGGGAAATAATATTATAATATTCCTTATTATAATATTCAAGGTGGACAGATAAGGTCTAAAGGAGCAATAGGAAGGCCCAAGAAAAATAATATTATAATATTAAAGGTCTAATGTTAAGACCTAAAGTTATTAAATTAATTATAATAATTTCATTATAAAATAATTTATAATTTAATTTAATTAACCTTAAATTTATTAAATTATTATAAATTAGTTACAATAATTTCATTATTAATTAATTTATAACTTAATTTAATTAACCCTAAGGTTAGGGTTAGAAGGGCAAAGTTTATTTATTAGACATCGATATCAAACCAAGTTTCCCCCTCTGTCGATATCCAAAGGGAGATGGCACAATTGTATAAATACAATGTGCATTGGTTGACTTAGAACTTACCTTCGATCGATTCACATTCGAGAGCCTATGATTTTTTGTGATTTGCATACAAGGAAAAATATATATTTTTTGTTTTATTCGGTAGCCATCGAAGGGAAAAAAGGAGGGATGCCTAAAGCCTTATAGCCAACTAGGCATTTGGGCTAGCGATAAGCAACTATGTGCTGAGACGTTGCAAGGTGACAAGTCCCGTGATCGAATCCCGATGATAGTTTTTGTGGTGTTTGTTTTTGTTTTGAGCACCAAACATAGAATACAAGGCACACAAGATGCTTTTGCCTTCCAAGGTTAGCACCTAGCTCACATGGCAGTTGAAGCCATGGATATGGTGCTGGTGGCAATGCAACGGGGGATCGAATCCCACCAAGGAAAAAAAGAGGTATTTAATTTTTAAATTAAATTTTATCCTAAGGTTTTATTGTGGCATGATTTTTGTGTGTTAAGAGGGAGATATAAGGTTTATGAAAGTTAAATTATTTTATTGTGATTTTGGTGATTAGAATTTGGAAGGAGTAATAAGGTGAATGAAGAAAATTAATAGTTGTTTAATTTTTGCTAATCATTTTTAAGTGTGGATATTATAAGGTGTAATTGAGATTTAATGTTTTGTATGGTGAAATATTTTGAGGGAATATTTGAATGAAATTTTGAGAAGTTTTTTGCTACCTAACCTTTGAGATTGCCAAAGAGGGTGATTGTGATTGAGATAGGTTTTGAGGTCAACTCTTCATCAAAAAAAATGTATGGACACATCTTCCTTGTGAGTGAAATATTGTTGGATGTTGTGAATGCTAAGTTGGAGTGAAAAGGATTGTTTGATTAGAATTGTTGAGTTTGGTTTTGAGATATCCAATGTTGATTTATGAGGATTTTTCTGAAATGAAAGTTGATGCTAGAAATCTTGTTTGATAAGATTTTTTGCAAATATTGAGTGAACCTTCATGTGTATGATTAGGGTTTGGTAAAGATCATGAGTATTATTGTTATGTGAAGTTGAGAACTATCTTGAACAAGAATTTTGTGGAAAGATCTTGAGTATCATTGTTATGTGAATTTGGAATAATCTTGAGTTAAGGTTGAGTTCCATAGTGTGAGTTATTGAAAGCATTATAAAACACTTGGTTAGGGTTTGGATGTAAGTTGTGTTTCATTGAGTGATTGGTTGAGTGGAGTTGATTGAGCATAATTTATTGGAAGTGTTGAAGTGACTGTTTAATTTATTTGAAACAAATTGTTCTTTATTCTGAATTGATTTGAAAAAGAGTTGGAAGTAATTGAGTGTTTGTGAGTGAAACATATTGAGTCTCTAACAATTCTCTATATGCTTCTATGGATTAACAAGATTCTAAGTGAAATTTTTTTGAGTAATTGAAGAGGTTTTCTAGAAGAGATTAAGTTGAGTTTTGTGAGTATTTTGTGAGTGTGAAACATATTGAGTCTCTAACCATTCTATATATATTTCTAAATTCAAAAAATATTAGGTGTGAAACTTATTTGTGGGATTGAATAAGTTTTTTATGATTTATTGAATTGATTTGAACAAGATTTTGTGAAAGCTAGTGAGTATATTTTAGAAAGTCCTAGAGTGGACTTAAGGATAGTTTTTGTGGGGTGAATAATGGAGTGGAGGTAGAGCTATGGAGGAAGCGAAGTAGAAGAAGCGATGGTGGTTGGCAGGATCCTCAAACAGGTAGAAGGCGAGGATCCATAGGTAATACAACCTGCTGTAGCAGGAAAATGATAGGATCTCCTATCTATGCAGTTTGAAAAAGTAAGAGGGACTGAAACTCCTAACAAATATCCTGATAAAGGGTCCCATGAAGGGATGGGGGATCCTAGGAAGGGCCCCTCATTATTGGATATGTTAATAGGGAGAAGGACGAAGGCTGTTGATATGCTTCCTCCCCTAATACCAAACAACAACATGATTAGAGCTCCTGCTGAGGTCATGGAACATTTTTTGGACTTGGAATCCCTATCCCTAGTAGGCAAGTTCTTGGGTTAGAGATCGGACATAGAGACAATGTGATCCTAGGCTTTAGCCAAATGGAAAACAATAGGAAATTTAGAGATTGTAGCTCTATCAAGGGTTTTTTCTTTATAAGACTCAATAACAAAGTAGATGCAGACCGCATACTGACAATAGGATCCTGGTTCTTGGGGATGCACAGTATTTTCCTTAGACAATGGGGCAAGGATTTTGACCCTGAAAAGCAAAACATCAATATAGTGCCCATTTGGGTTCGTCTACCGAATCTTCTAGCATAGTTATTAAATGAGTATTGGCTTATATGCATTGCTAAAACAATAGGATATTTAGTGGTTATTGACCATCCAACCAGGGCAAGGACCCGAATGATGCATGTCAGGATCTATGTAAATGCCAACCTCGATTTTGAACTTCCCTCCCAAGTGGAACTAGAATATGGTAAATATTTGATAATGCAACCGGTGGATTATGATAACAAGCCGACTTTATACAATGAGTGCAAAACCCAGGGTCATCCTCAAAATCAATGCCCAGTTCTAGAAGCCAATAGGGAAGCCATGAACAAAGCTCAAGAAGGCAAAGCAACCAGGAAAGAGATTCCTAGAAACCAAGGACCATGCCATAACTTTGGAGGATACAGGCTAGTAAAACTACTTCAAGAGAAAGGAAAACTACTTCACGAAGAGGGCAAATATCCTCAGGTATGTAACAAGGATCCTACCTTTAATAAATTCGAAATTGTATCTAACCTAGAGGTTGAAAAGGAAAATAGTGAAGGAGAAAATCCCCATCGAGTGTTTCCTAAAACCCTAGAATATCCTTCAAAATTTGACCCTTCCATGTTCATTACAAAAATCCCAAAAACCCCTCCCATGAGAAGAAGAAGGATCTAGGTTACTACAGTAAAAACATGGAAGGAATGGAGTCAAGGATTGAGGTTGTTGATTCAACTAGATTTAAAGGAGCCTTTAGTCTTGTTTTGCAGCATATTATCCCTTATCAAGTAAGCCCCAAGGCAATTGATTCCTCAATGATAAGTCCTTCGTCTAAGGATCTCGAACTAGGTGAGTTCAGTCAAAACAAGGAAGAGGATGAAAATAGTGATGAAAACCCTCAATTTTGGGAGATGGATCATAGCCCTAGATTACTTCAGTATATGCCTCATCATTATATTCCAAAACATACCATAATCACAACTAAGTCCCTATTGATTACGAAAGTGAAATAAAAAGAGGAAAGATGACTAAGGCAGAGCATTACAGACTTAGGATCGATAATGAAATTGCAAATAGAAAGTAGAGAACACTTCTACAATAAGCTATCCCTAGCTAGGATGATATAAAAATAGACAAACCCCCTCAAACCAAATGAAGGGGGTAAGGGAAAATAACAAACAATATAAATTAAGGTTCTCTCATGGAATGTGAGAGGCCTAAATGGCCCACCAAAGCAAATGGTGGTAAAATTAATAAGAAAAGAGTTTAGTCCATCAATAATTTTTCTCCAAGAAACAAATACAGATAAAATAAAATCTTCATCTATAGCTAGAAATATTTGGAAACAAGGGGAAGCATATTTCCAACAGGTGAGAGGAGCATCTGGAGGACTCATGGTCTTGTGGGATCCGAATAAAATAGAAGGCAGTGTGCTTTAGACTAATGATAGAGTCCTCAACATGCTATTCCATGATATTGATCACAAAAAATCTTGGATCATATCAAACATGTATACCCCAACCTCTATCCAAGGGCATCTAGAGTTATGGGAATATCTAGGTCATCTAAATCAAGCTTTCAACAAAATTCCTTGTTTGATTGTAGGAGACTTCAACACCCCCCTATATCCATCTGATAAAAAGGGAGGATTAGGTCTACCATTAATGAGCATGGAAGACATTAACGAATTCATAAATATAAATGAGTTGATGGATGTCAGGCTTAAAGGGGCCAAGCTCACTTGGAGTAACTAGAGAATAGGGAGCCAACTGATTTAGGAAATATTGGACAGATTCTTCCTTTCTAAGGAAGCCATCATAAATTTTGGTGATTCTCTTCTATAGGCCCTTCCCAAAAGTGCTTCAGACCATAGTCCTATTTTATTTGAGGTCTTTCAATCCAACCATTTCAAAAAATCATTCAGGTTTCAATCGATGTGGACTAAACATGAGGATTTGAGGGAACAAGTCAAAAAGTGGTGGTAGTTACCTTGCCAGGGAAGTTCTTCATTCAAATTAGCTTAGAAATTAAATATGGTTAAATACAACCTCAAAATATGGAACAAATAAGTGTTTGCCAACATATTTGAGAATAAAAAAACTATTGTTGAGAAACTAAAATTGATAGAAAGCAAAATTCAGAATGGCACTTATGATGAGGCTACCAAATCAAAAGAGAGGGATACCCTTTGTGAGTTCCATAATATTTTGGCTTGTGAAGAGATTTACTGGAGGTAAAAATCTAGAGCTCTATGGCTTAAGGAGGGTGATTCAAATTCAAATTTTTTTATGTTTCTACATTAAAGAATAGGAGCAATAACAAAATCAGCAATCTAACCAGGGTGGATGGATCCTTAACTCAGAAAATTCAGGATATCAGAGAGGAGGTAGTTGCTATTTTAACTCCCTGATAGGTGAGAAACCTATTTGTCATGTTGAAGTGAAGGATTCTCTCCTTTAGTTCATCCACCAACTCATTTATGAGACCATGAATGATTATCTCATAGCACCTTTCACTAATGAGGAGATCAAAAGTGCCTTGTTCAGCATGCAACCTGATAATGCTCCTATCCCAGATAGCTTTCCACCTAGATTTAACCAAGAATTTTGGGATATTGTTGGGGCTGAGGTCATGGCTGCCATCAAGGAATTCCAAACATCTACTCATATTCCCAAAGGTTTTAACTCCACTTTTATAGCCCTGATCCCTAAAGGACCAAACCCTAAGACCATTACAAATTTTATGCCATTCAACTTATGTAATGTGTCCTATAAAATCCTTACCAAAGTCATTGCCAACATATTTAAGGAACCGTTGCCCACAATCATTGATCAGAGTCAGGGGAGCTCGGTTCAAGGAAGGTCAATTTTAGATGGAGTAATCATTGTTCATGAGGCTCTACATACGGCTGCCGAGAATAATAAAGCAACTATGGCCCTAAAATCAGATATGAGCAAAGTTTTTGATAGAATTAATTGGGAGTTATTGGATGCAATATTACTAAAATTTGGATTTCATACTCAATGGGTCAGACTCATCAAAGGGTGTATCATGAAACCATGGTTTTTTGTTTTTGTGAATGGATCAACATCTAGATACTTTCAAAGTAGAAGAGGATTAAGGCAAGGAGATCCTATAAGCCCCATGCTTTTCATCAGTGGCAGAGGTCCTAGGAAGGACCATCAAAGTTGCTTCCGTAGCAGGACTCATTTTAGGTATTAAGGTGACTTCCTTAACTAATCCTATCACCCATCAGCAATTCATGAATGACACATTGATGCTAACCTTAGCTTCAGTGGTTGAGGCTAGAAGAATAAAAAATATTCTAAATATGTATGAGGAATTTTTTGGTCAGAGAGTGAATTTCAATAAGAGAAAATTGTACTTGCTTAACACGCCTATCCCCAGATAGACCAGCATTACAAGGATTTTAGAATTTCAAATAGCGACTCTTCCCACATCCTACCTAGGTCTACCCCTATTTTTTGGAACCCCAAAAGGATCCATGTGGAATAACGTGTTGGAAAGGATCCAAAAAAATTTGGTTGGTTGGAAAGGACATCTACTATCTTAGGCAGGAAAAGCAACCTTGACTATGGCCTATCTTTAGAGCATTCCAGTTTATTTCTTATATGTGTTTAGATCTCCTTACAAAGTATACCAAATATTGAGCAGCTTCAAAAAATTTCCTCTGGTCAAGGATGAAATAGAAAAAAATGATCCATTTAGTAGGATGGATCAAGGTTTGTAAACCCAGAGCTAATGGAGGGTTAGTCCTAAGGATAATTTCCCTTCTCAACATGGTGCTACTAGCCAAACAAGCCTGGTGACTGCTGACAAATATTAAGAATGAGTGGACACCAATATTTAGGATAAAATACCTTCAAAGAATAGACTTCCTCAATGGAAATATGTTAAACAAGGGATCAGCCTTTTGGAATGCAATCCTAACCTGTAGAGAGTTAGTCAAGAAAGGGCTCAGATGGATGTTAGTAAATGGACAAAAAATCAACTTCTAGGAATATAGGTGGGCTAATTTTGAGGCCTTATCATGCAACCCCCTTTTGGCTAGGATCAAATATCACTTGGAACGATACATAGGGTTTAAAGTGGTAAATTACATAAGGCAGGATAAAAACATCCTCAGTTGGCAGATGCTAAGGGTCCAGGGGTTTGAAGTTGAGTTTGAAGAACTTCATTTCATCTTAGGGCAATAGGTCATACCCACTGGGAATGTTGAATACCATCTAGCATGGGCATAAACGGAGAGCATAAAGTTTATAGTTAAATCTACCTAAAATTTAATCCTCAATATTGATGACCACCAATTTCAATTGCAATTGGTCTATATTAAGGGTTTGATCCCTAAAATATCCTTTTTCATGTGGCTAGTGATTCAAGGAAGGATTCTCACCATTGAAAACATATTGAAAAAATGAATTATTATTTCTAATCATTGTTACTTGTGTAGGGTAGGCTGGGAATCAATACAACACCTATTTCTAGAGTTCCTAGTGGCAACTTACATCTTGGATGGTCTTTTCTAAGCATTTAGCATTACCTGGGTTAAACCAACCTCAATCATAGAAGTTTTCCAACAATGACCTCTTCCCTTTGTAAGCCTAAAACTCAAGTTCCTCTGGAGGATCTGTTGGCACTACTTTCTTTGGCATATTTGGCTAGAAAGGAACCATAGAGCCTTTAATGATTCCAAGCACAACCTTAAAACCATCCTAAACAAAATTCTTACCTTTACGAAAGAAAATATTAGTATCCTATCTACGAATAACCAAACAATTCCTCCTAGGGAAATTCATATTGCCCTATCCTTAGGTTTCCTTCTTGATCAGATAGTGGTTGCTCCAAGGCCTAATCCTAGGGATGGGATCACCTGGGAGCCTCCCCCTCGGTACTGGTTGAAGCTGAATTTCAATGGTGCAGCTAAGGATAATCTTGGGGGGGTGGGATCTAGAGGAGTAATCAGGGATCATCAAATATTTTTGATGATGACCTTTACGGAACCACTAGGAACCAAAACCAATAATGATGCAGAAGCAAGAGTGCTTTGGATGGGTCTACATGTGGCACATGAGATCCAAGGAAATATTATGGTCGAAGGAGATTCTAAAATCATCATTAACCTCCTAACCAATGGCAAAAAATCCCCATGGAGGATTGAAGCTACCATCCTTGAGGCAAGGATCCATTCCAAACGTAGAAATGATAAGGGGGCGTGCCATGTATTCCGTGAAGCCAATAGAACATTTGATAAATTGGCCAATGTAGGAGTTGAGGTGAGTAGCTTGATAACATGGACGTGAGGTCTTCCACATGAAGAAAAGGACATCCTCCACAATGATAGGCAATCTATTGCCTAACTTTTTGTTTACGTATTGTACAAAGGATGCAATCCTGTCTTGGCTCATGCCTTTTTTTCTCTTTTTGTCAAGGTTTTCAAGGAATATGCCCAGCTGTGTTTGAAATATCTCAAGTTTTTGTTTGCTATGTCCTCTTGGTAAGGTGTTTTAGGAAGGTCAATAGTAGTATAGGATAGAAGTCCTTAACATGAATAGGATCCGCAACATCAACATAAGGTTGACTTTTGTAACAGGTTTTGGATCAACCTATAAAACCTGGTAATTAATGAAGAACTTTACTTACCAAAAAAAAGGATAGTTTTTTGTGATCTTTTGTGGAAGCTTACAATCATATTTAAGGCAAGTCTTGGTGAAGACTTGAGAGCAGAATTTATTGATTGATTTGTTCAAACCTTGAGTTAAGATTTGGGGTAGATCTAGAATAATTGATTAGTGATTGGATAAAGCTTTGTATTAAGGCTTGAGGACATATTTGAGGATAGATGTTGTTGTAGATTTGAGAATAGGTTTGTGCCTGACCAGAGAAAAATATTGAGTAGATTTGTGCTAGATCGAAGTACTATGTTTAGTGTAAATTTGAGATAGATATTGAGCAAATTTGTGCTAGATAAAAGGACTATGTTTAGTACAAATTTGAGACAAATATTGAACAGGTTTGTGCTAGACCAAAGGACTATGTTTAGTGCAAATTTGATAGAGTTGAGATCAAGCTTTGGAGGTGCCAAAGTAGAGGTAGTAGTATCTAGTGGATAGAGATCCATTAGCTAGGGTAGTGAGGACAAAGGTCTTTTGAGCGAGGATAGGATTCTTCAGTGGAGAGAGATCCACAAGCCAGTGCAATGGAGGTAGTAGTCTTATAGCAGATCACCATACAGAGTAAAGGAGGAGTTATCCTATGGATAGAGATCCATGAACCAACTGAGGATATTTATGTCTCTTGTGGATAGAGATACATGAAATTGATTAGGGAATTGGTATCTTATTTGGACAAATATCCATAAACATTGTAATAGAGAAAGGATTCCGAAGAGATTTTTTGAGAAAAATTTAGTGAAATATTTTATTCGTGGAGTAGCCCACATTGAATGAACCACGTTAAATTGGTTTATCTATTATGTGTGGTGATTTGTGCATTGATTTGATTACTTCTATTGATATTTCCATTTATTATATTGGATAATACTCTTTAGGAAAAAAAAGTAAAAATTTATCTTATACTGTTTACCCTCCTCTCAGTATAATCTTGTGTTCTTCAAAAACCTAACACTTTGAGCATTCTCATATCCAAGTGGTATGAGGGTTTTGTAGAAGTTGATCACTTCTACTCAAGAGTGACTCTGATCAAGTCTTAATATCTCTTGATAATATTTGCCTTGATAACTTACAATCCAAATGGAATGATTCTATCTTAGATCATGATTGTGTACCTTGCCTCATGAAATATGTATTATATATATATATATATATATATATATATATATATATATATATATATATATATATATATATATATATATATATATATAATGTGGATAAGAGGTGGTAACAATTGGGGTTGTTAAACTCTTCCTCAAGAATCTAAATGTATTGGGATCTTCAACAATATTCTTAAAACTTGGCAAGATTCTTGCCAAATACTTTTTCCTTTTGGGTTTGTTTTCAGATGGTGATAATTATCCCAAATTCTTCTTTTCAATAGATTCTCCTACTTGTAATTTGTTGTCATGCAATTTCGTCAAATCTCTTCTAATAGCCACTTCTTCAAATTCGCATGAGGCTTTCTCTAGCCTTCTTCTTATTCTCCAAATTCTCTTGAGACCTCTTCTCTTGGGTATTCTAATTTAGTATCTTATCAATAATTTCTCTCAAAATTTCAATGAGACCTTTCCATGGTCTCTTCAATATTCCAACTACGGAATTATATAATGATATATATTTCTTGGATCTCCAAATTCTACTGCTTATCAACTCTTAAATAGGACATTTTTGTAGTCCTTATCTATCTTCAATATTATATCTTCCTAATATGGAAGTTCTTCATTGTGACCTCTTTCTTGGATCTCTCCAAACTTCAATCTATAGTCTTCAATTTTCAATGAGGCCTTTTTTTGAACCTCCTTAATTTGCAATATCTACTCTTTTGCTGCAACTCAAAACTAATCCCTATACAAGGAAAGCACATAGAATTTTAGGCAACTGAAGGTGAAATTCTTCTCTATATGTTGTAGGAATATTCTCAACTTTTGGTAACTAATTTTATACAACAAAAACTTAGATAATAGTAACCAAATACATTCAAATTTATACAATTCTAAAATTAATGAACTTCACTAGTTATTCTCAAAACTAGTGGGAAGAAATCTATGTTCATTCCTAGTCTTCACGAGTTTTCCTTCAACCCTATGGAAATACTAGCCAAATATTAATCTAGAATCTTCTTCTCTCTATCAAAATTTTCAATAGGACCTCCTTCTAGGGTCTATTAATCTCATCAATATCAAGGTCTATCTTCAAGATCTGTAAATTTTTTTCTATTCTAGCTTTGCTCTTGGAATAGGTAAATCTTCAACCTTCACTGGTTTTCCTTCAACATAGTGAAAAATACTTTGCAAATTTAAAACCTATGCAAGATAAAACCTTGTTGTGGATCTGATACCATTGTTAGCTTTTGAAGCTAAATACTTAAGATAAAATAACCACAAGATCTAAAATAAAGTTCCAATATGAAATATATGATAATGAAAAAATACTAAACATATAAAAATCATAAATAATTTAAAAAATAACTCATAAAAATATCATTAAAAAATGTGCATAAAATGGTCCGAGGTGTAGACCAATTGGTTCAACCAAATACCATAAGATTAGCAGAGCTTCAAGGTTCAAATATCAAACTTCACTGGACTAAATGCTTGTCCCTTTCCTGGTGCTTTCAGTGGTGTTAAATGTTTTAAATGAGTGTGACATGGTGGTTATAGGAGCGGACTGCACGAAGAACTATGTGGTGGCTTCTAGGGTGGACAACGTAGAATACTATGGCAGCCATAAAAGCTAGATTGCTTGCCCGGATTCATGGCGTATATCGATTCCACTATGTAAATTTAGAAAAAAAAACAAATTCTCATAAAAATTGTATCTCAATTGAATAAATATCTCAAATACACCATACTTCTCCACACTCTCATTCTACAATTGTATATCTCACATACACACACTCATAGACACATATATAATGGAATGTGACTCTTTATATGGAGCACTCTTGGACTTTAATATTCTAGAGACTCTTCATATTCATACTCTATGGACGCATGCGCACATGGACTATTACGCACATTTACATTACCAAAATACTTTGCACACTTTAATAATACTTGTGCATTTATTACATTGCATAAAGTAAATACTCACACTATAATCTAATACTCTCTCTCCTAATCTAAAGATGTACCCAAGGTGGTACATTATCATGTACTAAATAATATAATATATTCCAAAAATCATAATGTCTAAAATAATTGAGAAAATATTGCAAACAATATGAAGGAAACTACCCTGCATACTTGGAATCCCCCCTCCATGGTATCTCAACAATGGCACAATTTACTCTTTAGGATTCAACTCTCTATAGATGAATGGATATATAGAGACCCACAAGGTCCTCAACCTACTCTTTATAGGGGTGTTCTATGACAATTACCTCCTATAGGTATGGGGAATATCAATAAATATGGTACATAAAGAGGTAATCCAAGAAGGGCAAGCATGGGAGGCATAGGAATTCTCTCATATGGTACCCATACTTTTATTTTTTTAGATAATCTTGGTATCATTCCTAACAATATAGAAAACATGTGTGTGTTATCCATTTTGGCCTTTAAAAATTTTCTAAGGTTGGATAATTTGGTATAGGTAGAATTAGACTCACAAGAAACCATTAATAACCTAAAGGTAATGAACAAGACCTCCTCTCAAGATTGGAATTTACAAAGGCTGATTTGAAAGATACATGTTCTTTAGTCTAGATTTAAAATTGTAGAGTTTCTTTATGCTACCCATGAAGAAAATAATATCACTGATTCTATGGTGAATTGGGATTTAGACTATGGGGATTTGACTTGTTATGGAGATCATCCATGATGGTGGGCATAGAGAACCAAGGAAAATATCTACTATATATTATATTTGATATTGAAAACTCTAATTCCTATATGTAGTAGCATAGAATAAAGTCACATATTCTTCTTTCCTGGTATTAGCAAAAAATTATTAAGACATAGTTGTTGCTCTACTATAAAATATTTGAATGACAACCATGTTTGCTTGGCAAGGCTAATGATGTAGCTTTCTTACTTGTTTTAAGTAATAAAAAAGTTTTTTAAAAACAAAAAAAAAGTGTTTAATCATTAATATAAAATGTTACACAACATAACAATAGATAAATAAGGCTTTCAAAAAGTTAATAAAATGACCTAATACATAATAAATTTTTAGATCTTCATAACTCTCTATAATATGAAGGCACAAAAAGGATTATATGGTAATTAACAAACATTAGGAGGAAAATACAAAATGTTTTATAGAGCCTTGAATTGCACAATAGAAACCCACTAAAAAATATTGTTATAATTTTTGATAGCTAAAACTATATCTATCTATATATATATATATATATATATATATATATATATATATATATATATATATATATATATATATATATATATTCTAATATTATTCATATTATTTAAAAAATAAGAGACATTTAATGTTAACTAATTATTTTTTTAAAAAGGTAGTTTTTATCTATTTAATTTATTTTTATTTTTTCTTAACTTTTTATATAAAATTTATGATCACTCATCTAGTGGAGATTTATCAAACAATTTTCAATAGAATGTCCTTGTGAATTTTATTTTAAGACTAAACACTTGTTTAGTGTCATCACAAATGTGAAGTCAAAACAAGATTCATCTCTTTTACAAGATAAAATTAAATTAAATTTTAAAAATAAAGAGATGTTAGGTTTTATTACAATAGCCATGCCAACTAATCATCATGTGAATCTAATTAAATATACATAATCTAGCAAATCATGTTCTAATAGTAAGCAACTTTATGGTAATATGAATTAATATAGAATAATTCAGTTGCAATCTATCGATCAAGTGATTAAAAATATAATAATTTTAAAAATAAAATTTCTTTTTTTTTTTTATAAAATTTACATCTATTAATAGTGAGATAGAATATTGAAGAATAAATGTAATTTCTCTGAATCTAATTCATTATTCTTAAAAACTGCCTTCCAAGTCCCTTTTAATAATTTCTCACTATTATTTGTTCTCAAATTGATTTGCTTTATTTATTTATTTATTTTTGCTTGAGAAAATGGGGTTGGACCCTTGCCCTTGACAAATCACAATTCTCTCCTTTAGAGATTGAAATTTTATAAATAATTCAATTCCCACCTCAATTAAGTTGTTATATCTAGATACCTATATATTTTTCATAAAATATCTAAATTTTTTATTTCCATTTTTTGGATCTTCTTCAATGTTATTTGTAAATAAAAATATTTTAGAATTTACCATCCTTCTTCTTAACATTTTCTTATAATATCATTCACAATACCAAGACTCCACCTCCACTATCTATGCAGTATATCTTAGTAGAGTAATATTTCCAAAATTTTGTGTTATCATAGTTTGCTTTACCAAATTTGGATTGTTAGTTTCCTTCTTGAAGCATGAATGCAACCACAAGAACTATACTAAATAGTTTAGCAATCTATAAAAATTAAACATTTTAATCCACACTATGCCCCATAGTCCAACCAACAACCACACAAAAAGGGATATAAAACATTGATATTTGCATTGAAGACCCAATGGCAACACCTAAAGAAATGTCTAGTTTATCTATCATTGCAAACATTATGGCACTTGCATGCTCTACAATGTTCCCAACTATTGGTAGGAGGATAACACTTATAAACTCAATAACCATATTCCAAGACTCTAAAGCCCCCTTTATTGCATTAACAAGATATCTTGAGAGAAAAAAAATCCAAGTGGTCCAAATGACAAACCATATATTGATTGCTAATTATCTTTGTTATATTCTCATCATTTGTACCCCTTTGACTCAATATCTCACTTTTATCTATATCATTACATAAATTCCTATGACTCTTTTTTTGATTGACAAGGTAAAATGCATATACCTCCTCCAATGCATTGATCTATTTATTTGGACTTTAGTCCTTCCAAATTTTTCTTTTCAGCTTTAGCTTTACTTACTACTTCCTCTAACCATGGAAAGGATAATTTAACTTCATGAACCTCTATTAAAACCCATCTATTGGCTCTCCCATCGACATATTTTTCCCCTTCTCTTAACATATATGAAAACTTAATTCCTTCAAACTTTGTAGCAAGGTCTTGTATTTCCACAATGATCTCTTATATGTTCCATAGAGCCTTTTATTTGCTCAAAATTGCATTTATTATTATCAATGTTACCAAGTGCAAAGGTGTGGGTGTAGCAGGAATCATGAGTATAGGTGTGGGTGCAGTCCTTGCCAAAAATAGGGTTCATTGGCTATGGGAGCACCTAGTTTTTTATTATATATCAAAAAAATAAAATAAATCATACACATTAAAAAATAATTAAAAATTAAAAATTTTAAACTTAAAAAAAATTAAAATATTTTTTTTGCCCGTATGGACTGGGTGCACTTGGAACCCACTTAAATAAATAATAAAAAAATATTTTTATTTTTTATTTTTTATTTTTATGTCCAAAATGAGCTAGGTTTGGTTGGTCTATCCTCATAGTCCATTAGGGTTTGACCCATCCAAACCTTTTCTGACAAGGTTTAGTTAGGGTTCGGCCCAACCGAACCTAATCCTGTATACCTAGTGCAAGTGTGGGTATAGAATCATGCACTTGATCTATCAGGTGCATGAACCCTATTATCTTGATTATTATTAATGGATTGCCTTTCATCTATACTCTATTCCAGTTCATTTATCTACATATTTTTAATCCTTCTAATGTCGGCCAAGCTTCAGCTTCATTATTTGTCTTAAATCTACTACTAAAAATATAATGAGATAAAATCTCACCCCTATTATTTTTTATTATTCCTCCTCTTCATATTGTCTTGTATTTTGTTTAGATTCTCCATTAAAATTCAATTTGATCAACTTATCTTGTAGTGATTTCCATTTTATCTTCTTTACCTTTATTTAATTTCTTATGTACCTAACAATGTAATTCTATTTGATGACTTGACTTCATCTATCAAGGATCTCTACTTTAAGAATAGGAATTTGGTGAGTTTATAGGGATGGTTTAGAATCCTCTATGGATAAGAAAATATTCATTTTCATTACCTCTAAATCACATTCCTTTCCTCTAAATACTCTTCTATTCCTTTCCATCCATACTATACAAAGAATTACATCATTAAATGCATCGTAGATTGTCTATAATGCCTCACTTTAAAAATTTCTCTAACATTTCTTTAACCATTATTTAATTCTATAATTAAACACCATGAATTTACCAAACATATTAAGAATTCATTGCCATAGTTTCCATACTATTGAGCAATGTTCCAAGAGATGGTCTATACTCTCCTATTAATATTTACATAGACCATATTGTGAGGGGCCATGAAAACCCCTTTTCATTAGGTCATCCTAGGATAAAATTTTATTAAAACCTACTAGCCATAAAAAAATTTAAATTGCTAGAATACTTAGGGTATCCCAAATATCTATCCATGTTTTTGTGGTAATAATATTTTGTTTTAGCCACATGTACATTTTTCTCCTTTAGGATCCTTCTCCGAAATCCTATTGTTTCTATGATGATTTTTAGTTCCTCGAGGCAATTAATGATTGGTGTACTTAGCGCATTTGAGAGTTTATGGTGCACCTTCCCAGTGCCTTTTCTAGGCCTCGTGTTCATTAATATTGGTTGTGCCAGTGCTCCAATTTTTATTAGTCCCAAGGTTACCGTATTTTGTTATCCTAACTATCGTCATCTCCTTGTTCTCTGCCTTCCACCGAATACCCTAGACAATTATTTCCCTAATCCTTCCTGTGTGTCATCTATCTGAATGTTGCTTCATAATTCCCTTCTATCACCTTTCATCTTCTTGGTACTAATCGCTTGCTTCCTCCTTCTAATGCCTCTACTCGCTATTGATTTCCACCATTTTCCAATGCTTCAAGTGTATGTTTTCACTGTGTGAATCACACTTCCTTAAATTTTTCTTATCTATTTTATCAAAATTTCCTTAGAACAGAAAAAAATTCTATTTTTAGAGGTGCTAGGAGCTGTTGTATTTCCTAGTTCACCAAGGCATGTTACTTTGTTATTAGATATTGGGTGGACTTGTTGTTCTCAATGATTTGTCCCAACCCGAGGTGGTGGTAAAGAAGTTTCCAGAAGCATCCAATTTTCTCCTTTGTTACTAAATCTCCCTTCCATGCCATAAACATCATCCTTATTGTTTGTGTCCCAAGGATTTGAAATATCTCTATTTTCTCTTCCTTCAAGCAATTATGCATCCTAGTTACCATGGGTTTCATTGAACCAGAGACTCTTGAGATCGAATTGGTGGTTGAAGCAATTATGAATGTGCACAACTTCCTACATTTTCTGAAGCAATTACCTAGGATAGACTGGAATATGAATATTGTATTTTCTTCCACCTAGGATAAAGGGGTTGTTATCATTCATGGTGTGGATTTTTAGGTCAACATCCATATCCATACTAAAATAACAATCCAATCGTTGGTGGGAAGAACTACCGCAAAGATAAACATAACTAGGAAATGAATCTCAAGAATTTCGAGCCGAGATCAACCCTATGCAAGATGATAAAATTGGGAATGGTCAAAGCAGATTTACCCACCCCATGGAAGGATATCATGAAACTAGTGATGGAATATATTATAGTTGATCACCCAAATTCCCAACTTAGCAGTTTTCATATTACCTTTGTGAATCACTTCAAAGAAGTGAAACCTCTTAACATCCCTGAATTTCTCTTTCTATCTATGGATTATTCCATCAAGTAAAGTCATTCAAAGAAGGAAGAGGATTGGTCCTCACATCAAGGGTTGTTTAAGGTAATCTACAACCATTTGTTGAAGTTTCCCAAAGGAAATATGGTTTCGCAAGAGCAACAAGTTGATTCCAAGTAGACTACAGAGGAGGATACATGCTTCACCCCATCCTCAAGCATCCATGGGTCCAAGTCCCGACAAGAAGATCCTAGCATTTAAAGGACAAATTTATTCAAAATAAATGAAAAATGCATGGTTCCATCGACGATGAGTTCGAGGATCCTATTTTAAAAATTCTTCATGAATACATTATAAATACTACTTCTACTACCATAGCCTATATGGAAAGTGCTATAACTACGAGCATGGTGACCATTCTCCAAATTAAGGAGAATAAAAATACTTTGAACTTGTTATTTTTTTGCAATAATTTCTTTGAGTATCATCTAGAAAAGAACACCATAGGAGCCAGTGTTGGTGTCAAGGAGGACAACATGGTGGAAATCACCAAGGAAGTGTTCAAGGAAACTCCTAAGGATGTTGAAAAGGATGAAACCAAGAATTCTGCTAATGTGTAACTGTCTATAGTATGTCTGCTATTTTTAGGTTCTATTTTGTTGGGACGTTTTGTTTCCTATTTCATCCTTTTGGTCTATTTTTGGTTTATCCAAAAGTGTTAATCTTTATGTGGATACTGTAGACACCAAAACAACACCAATCCAATTATGTGACAACAATTGCTGATTGCATTGACACACACAGCCCCTAGGGCAACCCCCAGAGGTTAAAAAGTGGTCATAACCACTCCCAAAAGCATTTTTGGAGGTCATAGGTCAATTTGGCACTTTTTTGGCACCTTGCTCTCTGCTCATCCCACCCAAGGACGAATACAAACTGGCATTCATCCCACCCAGGGATGAATATCAGCATTCACCCCAGGGTGAGGCTAATAGAAAGTTTGACTGGCAAAAAATCAAACCTCGACAAGTCTGTCAGTTAACTAAAGCTTCAAGCCATGCAATTATGAGGAACGAATCTAATTCAAGGAGAGAGACTTCTATCATGCATGTATTTATTTTAGAGACCTCATGCAAGGAGATTCTAAATGAAGGAATTAACTTTTCTCTGAAAATAGGACAAACAACTCAAGTGGCGCCCTCGCATGCGCAATTCAAATAGAGAGACCCTAGGTCTATAAATTGGTGAGTTTTCTCACCCAAATATATATAGAGAAGGAGCATTTTGAGCAACAAAGTGCTACAAATTTACACACCTACTTACGATTTGTGCCTTTCACATTCGTAATCTCTCATTCGAAAGGGAGGTTATTGGGTGACTATTGGAAGCGCGAATCCGGACCCAACACCTAATTTTTGGCCATAATAATCCACAAAATTTGTCAAAAACACCCCATAAGAAGTTTTGGACCCATACCAAGTGGATTGGTGCTAGAACAGAGTCCCAAACAGTGGGCGTCCTACCCCCAGGCGCTCCCCAAACTATCACAGCTCTAAACGCCCCACCCCGGGATGAATAGAAATTTGTGATAGATTTCTTTGATTTTTATTTTTCATATTATTCTAGGACTTTTAAATAGGCTATAGTTTAAATTTCATTTCATTCTGAGCATTTTTGACCAGGTTTTTGTCATTTCCTGCCTTTACTAACTTGCATATGCCATCATCAAAATTTGGGTGCTAGAGGCAAAATTGAAGAAATATGACCATCTAGGTCTTCCCAAAACACCCCCAATTAGCTAACCCAACTTTATAGGTCATTTGGATCTTCCTAAGTAGGACATTGAAGAGGGTGCTTTATGACAAATTATTGCAGGTCTATTCGTCCCACCCTGGAGCGAATACAAATCTATGAAGAATTTCCAGACTGTTCATTTTGTAGTGATATTTTGGTAACATATTTATACTACTGTTAAATTTTTGGGTCGATACGAGGTCATTTGATTATCGTTTTAATATTTTCATGCATACACTAACAGTAGGTCTTGGGAAATACATGTTTTATTCTGTCTGCAGGTGCTACTAATATTTTATGTTTCTTTGAACGCAGGTTTCTGACATTAGAGGAGTAGGAAGGAGCAAATAATCACATATGCAAGCGGCAATGATGTTTTGGTCCGCCCATATTACATGTGGGCACGTGGAAGAAGGATTGTTATCCATGGATGTTGTGACAAGAAACATATTTGACGCTCCTATCCCCTAAAAATGAAGGAGACATATTGTAACACAACTTTAAAAGCATATCAATAAGGATATTACCATATTTAATATTGCTTTTATCTTGTGTCGATTCGTCTATGTTCTTTCCTTTCATGCATTTGTCAATACATAGGCTTTTAGCATTTAATTTTGTTTTACACGCATCTTGCTTGGCATATTCCTTTTTGTTTCTGTATCCTCATTCTTTCAGTGGCGATCACGGTGGGACCTCTATCCCTTGATTTTTAGGATTAAATTTTTAATTAAATTTGCTTTTTCTTTTGCTTACAGGTATCGAGTTTTCAAATGCTGGACTGTTTCAGAGCAGAAATTTAGAGACATCTAATTTGGGCAGAGAAGAGGTAGAGGTCTTAAACACCTTTTGTCAATTCTTTGCTTTATGTTCTCTAGTTATTTGCTTACATAGGAGAGTTTGAATGCTTGTTTGATTCATTTATGCAACTTAAAAAGAACCCCACACACCATGTGGTAACTGAAACAACAAGGAGTTGGTCGTAAAACCCCAACCCTTGAGCAAGACCAAAGGTGGATTCCATCATCACTTTGGATTGAGATACTGCATACATTACCCCGATCGTGACTATTGCTAGATGTAAATCCTAACGAAAGCTGACCAAGTGTAGCGTAGGTGATTCCCAGCGCATGAGGATAAGTCTTCTATGGTAGGTGTCATAAACAGAGTGATTCCCCTTCCGTACCACCTATGTTCCACGTACCATCTGCTCTCACGTACCAATAGTTTCCCTCACATAAGGGCGGGTATATAGAGAGGTTGGTATATCGGTCTAGAAAAGGTATATCAAAGGGGCGACCATTTTTTTGGGAGTCATAACAGCCCTCATTTTGCATTTAAACATTCTTCACAAAAAGCTTTCAAAACAACATCAAAACACACTAAACCAAATTTTAGGGCACACTTTTAAATCTTTAAACGAGATAACCACTGCATTGATTGTGTGTTTCCTTTCTGTTTAAGTGTAGCGTAAGAAATCCTAAAAGAGATAAAAATATACTCATCTTTAGGAGCACATCACCATGGTGTACACTTGTAGCGAGCCCAATCACGGGCAAGCACTGTAGAAAGTGTGCAAAGGGGGACAAGTCACCTTCGATATAGTCCTAAGGACTTAGCCATCCCACCTTGGTGGCAAGGCACCCAAGATAGTCCACATCATGCCATCACAGAACAGGACTATAGAGGCACCTCTTGGAGAGGTACCCCCACTCAGCATAGGTCCTTTCAAGAGGAAAACCTACACGTAGCACTCAACATAGACAGGCGACCTCCCTTAGAAGCCCGTTATGGGTGGCCTAGTGATGAAGTTCTAGAGAAACAGAGGTCCAGATAGAGGGGCCACAAGATTTCGTCATCCCTTCTCTACCCCGCATTACTATTAGAAACATTAGACAATATCCAGAGTATCAGGCTCTCCAGATAGGGCAAGACAATTTTGCCTACACCTTTTATGCATATGAAAGAGAGGGCGAGGAAGAAAACTATTTCCCTCCAGAGCAGTACACAATGCAGGAACAATGCACCTCCACACCAGCTATGTATCAGGATCGCCCATTGAGGTCGAAACCTCAGGTAAATGCCGCTAACCTTGACAGAGGGAAGAAACCCATAAGGGTCTCGGATCACCATGACTGAAATAGACATGTAGGAGAGGCATCTAGGCTTCCTAAACATGAGACGGTAGAACAAAGTGACTTGGCATTTGCCAAAAATGCTGCCCACCAAGCACAGATTACGCAGCTCAGGCAAGATCAACAATAATTAGAACATCTATGTCACCTTAACAAAGAGCGCATTCAGCATCAGACAACCGAATTGCTAATGAACAATGTGCTTGAGAATCCCAACTCCTCGTGCACATAAAGTAGAAGTGTATGAGAGGCATAACCCTTTGGTGCGAGACAGGTCTCCGCAACCTCATCAAGCACTGCCTCTAAGACCTCCTAGACTTGAGTGGGAAGCCACTTCCAGAAACAATGATAGGCACCCTCCGTGGGCACCCACCTATGCCTATAGGTCTCGACCAGGCACTCCTCAAGAAGCCTATGAGGAATATGAACAAGAAGAAGAGTGGGCTGAAACACCCTACCAAGGCAGAGGGGCTGCTACCCAACCACCCTTCCATAGGCCTCAAGTTCCCCACAACCCACAGTGGGAGCAAACCAAGGAGGAAGAAATCAAATCCTTCGATGCATATAAAGTGTTGCTAGAGCACTTAGAATCTATGGAGATCAAGACTTATGGGCACCAAAATCCCACTTTACGCCAACTCCATAGTCATCCTGTGCATCCATCAGTGTCGGAACCTCCATACCTTGAACACTTTAAACTGCCCCAGTTGGCACTCTTTAGAGGGGAGGAGGACACCCAAGAGCATGTGACTAGATTCCTGAGCCGGTGCTTTGGTATTCAGGACAATGATGCTTTGTTATTAAGAACATTTATAACCACATTCGTAGGCCCTGCCTCAGATTGGTTCACTCAATTACCCAAACATAGCATCAGTAAATTGGATCAGCTAGTGGACGCGTTCCTCGAATGCTTCACCTTCAAAACCAAAAAAAAGGCATCATTAAGTGACCTAGCCAGCCTCAGGTAGTATGAGGAAGAAACCATGGTGGCATATGGGAACCGGTGGAGGACGCTACTTTCAAAGCTGCCCTACCTCCCTCCCATGTTTGACCTGACTCAAATGTTCTCAAAGAGCTATTTGAGATTGATCTCCATGCTATTGCAGCTACAGCAATATGCCACTCTTGAGGAATCTCTGGCGCAAGCCAGAATCATTGAGGAGATCAAGATACAGGATGGTGAGATCGCCAAGCCTATGGGCTTATCGCACTTGCCCTATGGGCTTATCGCACTAGCATTCGGATGCCCACTAGGGCAACTCAATTTTCGTTGGTGTATGGCTCTGAGGTAGTCATGCCTCTTGAGTTGGAAATCCCTTCCCTACGCATTTCAATGCAATATTTCATTGATGATGACACTGCATGGAAGGCCCAGTTAGACCAACTGATGTTGCTCAATGAATGACGCATCAATGCTCTTAAGCATTTGCATATCTATCAAGAGTGACTTAAGAAAGCATACAACATGAAGGTCCACCTAAGGGAATTTTAGGTTGGTGACTTGGTCTTAAAAGAGAACCAACAAAATTCTAATTTGCCATCCCATCTAAGGGACAAGTTCACGGTAAACTAGTTAGGTCCTTTTATGATTGATAGTAGGATAGGACTTGGAACATACCGACTCGCCTCTCTTGATGTAATCAAGGAACAAGAACCCTTGAACATCAGTCATTTGAGGCCATTCCACATCTAGAGAGCCATAGTCCAACCAAATGCCCCAAAGGTATCCATAAACCCTTTTGTCAAACCAAAAGCTCCAAGGATTCTCACAATCGCTTGGTCAACCCAAAAATGCCCCAAAGGTATCCATAAACCCTTTGGTCAAAACCAAAAGCTCCAAGAGTTACCATAATCGCTTGGTCAAAATACATATTCAAAAACAAACAAAAACAATAAAATCATCAAAAATAAACTAAAAATTGCATTTTAATTTCATGCATACTCATACAAAAAAATCAAAATACAAAAATATAGGTTGCATTAGGCATCACATCCATACACTGCATATTTGCTAGGTCATACCAGTCAAAAGCACCATAGACTGTCATTACTTGGTAATTCCATCATTTTCCACATCAAATCTATTTTATAAACACCTACATACAGACTAGCACCATCACCATTTTTTAAGTCAGTTGTCTCCTAATGTATATAGGGTTTTTGTCATTTAGTTGTCTTTAAATTTCTAGCCAAAAATTGTACAAAGTTGAACAAATTTTAGACGGGAAAGTTTTACTTGGATCACGCCTTGTTACGTAGCATCCCTACACAAGTTAAAACACATAAAATAATTCCTAAGTTGTGTGAACACAAGAGAAACCTACAAAGCAGTCTAGGGTACCATCGGTGAAAGATTAGCCTGTTCATCCCCTTGTGTGAATGGTTCCAGAATTCTGAGAATTGACAAAAGGACGATCTCTTCCCCATCCATTCACCCTAATAAATAGTGGTTTTCACCACTACCAAAAATCCCCATCACAGTTGGTCCCCAAAGTTGTAAGGATTCGTACTACACGTCCCTGCCAAGGATGGGTAGTCATCCCCAAGACCTAAAAGGATCAACGCCATTCAAAAAAAAAATTCCAACAAACCATCATCACAACCATATCCACTCACCTTTGGTCTCAAAGTTGTAAGGATTCATACTACACGTCCCTAAATGGGATGGGTAGTCATCCCCAAGGCCTAACAGATCAATCCCCTTACTTCATAATCTCCATCATCCCATTTGGTTCCCAAAGTCGTAAGGATTCGTACTACACGTCCCTGACCAGGATGGGTAGTCATCCCCAAGACCAAAAGGATCAATGTCATTCACAAGCCACAAACTTACAATGCTCAAAATACAAAATCAAATAACAGTGGTTATTACCACTATTCACAAATCCTTGCTCAAAAAGAAAAACAAAGAGAAAAATAAATAGTGATTTGTATAACTATATATACGAGCAATTATCCTAAACCATTGAGCAAACAAACAACCTAAACTTGAATCTCTAGAATTCTCAGCATTCACAAACCATCTAGGTGATCCTCATTATAGGTTTTGTGGACAGCCTACTTGGCAATGGCGGTATCCTACCCGCATGACGATATGTCTGCCACATTAGCTTTGCATGTGCACAGACCAATGTTTGCATGTGGATGAGCTAGCTTATGGTACCTTAGATTGTCTCGTGGATTAATCTTGCTAAATACAACAACGGAGTTAGTGGAGCTAATTAGGTGATCCTCAATATAGGTTTGGTTGATAGCCTATCTGGCACTGGTGGTATCTTGACAAATACCACATAAACGAACTCAATTGCACACACAGGGATGTGAAATAACTTGGTTACATTCAAGTCGGATTTATACCTTGTTCAAAAATCTTGCGAGATAAATGTACAGTCTTGGCTAGTTAGTTAAAATATCTGAATCTCAAAAAAGCTTAACTACATTTTAAAAAAATGGGTACATTTCATTCCGTACATCACCATCAGAAAATATGCAAAATACAAAAACAAAGTTTTCACATGCAGAGTCATTCCACAAAGTCATCCCATAAGTATAGCAAGACATTTTATCTTGCACAGTCTATGGTGCATCGCCAAGTTATCCACAACTCATTTCATTCATTCCATATGCATACATCATATAATTAGAAACATTGCATTCATAATAGCATTTGCATACATCAATGTAAATACATGTACATAAAAACAAACCATGAAAAATGCATAAACACCAAAAAAGAGTTATTTGTATATATATCATAAAAAAAAATGCCCGTAGGCTACAATGAACCGGTCCTCTGACCTCGCAACAAAAGCCAAAAACTAAAAAACCCCCAATCCTAGGGCGTCGGCCACCATGATCACACAGGATCGATGCGACGGGAACTACCCCCCATGGTTTGGGTCCTATGGGACCTCTCAGGGTGACTGTTGCTCACCCTTGCATCATGCCCACTAGTTCCCCCCTCATCTAGCCGCCTATAATGAGATGATGTTGACTGCTCAATATCGCTATCTCTCATCTGACATGAAGAGCCACCTCTAGGGGGCTCAGGTATCCACCCACTGAGGTGGATAATCTCTCCCTCCATATCCATTCGATGCCAAAGTGACTCTGCCTCCTGTCGACCCCACTTTGCCTCCCGTTGATGGTAGTAAGCTACTACGTCATCGTGCTGTGCTAGCTACGCCCATAGGAGATCCCTCTCCCATGCAGCATCGATATCCCCCTCCTACCGAAGGGACACAACCCATACATTCTCTCACTTAGCTAGCTGATTTCACAAGAGATCCCTCTCTTGCAGACCCTCCCCCAGCTCCTCATCTCACCTCCGAAGTAGCCCCACAAATCGTGCATTCTCAGCGCATAACCTTGCCTCCATGTCCTCCAAAATGTCCTGAGGCATCGACAAATTTAGGACAGTAGCCTACTCTGGCTCCCACTGCTCTGGAAATTCTTACATCTTTGGCTGATTCGACACCCTAAACTCCCCTCCAACATCCTCAACCTCCACCATGTCTGCATCATCCAGCGGAACTCCCTAGCCCTCTCCTGGTGCCTTCACACCCTCATCCCCTACTGCACCCCCTAGAGGCCCCTCGCCTTGCCATCGTCGTAAACTCCACCATTGCTCATACTCTGTAGTAACCCTGACATCATCCACATCTAAGACATCAATAGCTATATCTAAATCCTCACCAAGTGGTGCAACAACTGGCCGGTCTAGAGTCCTCTCGTCCCCCCAGTGCCGATAGACCACAGGCTCACCAGGAAACCCCTGGCACACCCCGAACTGTCATGTCACCTGGCCATAAGGGAAGAATTCCTGCTCAGTATCGTGCCACCCAATCATCCATCGCCCCATTCGTACCCACCAAAGCCACTCTCTAGCCTTAATCTAGGCTGGACAGTCTCGGTAGGAGTGCTAGAACACCTCCCCTAGAGCAATCCAAGCGAAGGCATCGTCATAGTGCCCTATAGCACCTGCCCATCGCATACTCATACCCTGCTCCTTCGACCTCCACCATAATGCCCCGTAACCAATCTCTCGGTCTACCATCTCTACCCAAGTCGTCCAAGGTAGCCCCACTGTCCTCTCCACTGCTATGTGCTACCAAGCCCAGCACTGCAACAAGTAGCTACAACTAATCCCCTTTCGCCTCTGGTAGTGGACCTCATACAGCTCATCATAGAGCTGTGCTAGCAGAGTCTGTCCCCATCTCATGATCATCGAGGCATCTGTAGGACACTCCACCAACCAAAAAACCACCTCTAGTAGGTTCCATGGGAACCTCACGCTCGAAGATTCAGGAAGAAGCTTGTTGGAAATGAGGCCCATAAGCAATGTGTGCCTCACTCCCAACACACCCCTCTCTAGCCACCATTGAACTAGTATTCCACCAATCGGGTAGTCGCTCTTTACCTTCTCCACTGGGCTTTCCACCCCCATATCCTCTCCATGTCCAAAGTAGCATATCAACACTACTTTCCATTGATCCCGAGGTGTCATCCTGATCGACAGTCCATCTATTGGAATCTGAAGGATCCGATAGACATCCTCTAAGGTCACTGTCATCTCCCCTGTTGGGAGATGGAAGGTATTCATCTGCAGATCCCACAATTTGATCAGGGTCGTTAGATAGGCCTGATCCCCAACCACCGGCTCCAGACGAGTCACCTGCTTGAGCCCAAGGGTATCAAGCCAATACCAGTCAGCCAAATTCAGTGCCGCACGTGCTTCGGTAAAAATAGTAGGCACCCGATACTGGCTCTTCACAACCTGCAAAAGAAAACAACACAAAAACATTAAAACAATAAAAAAAAACTGTACAACAATACCATGAATATACAACAAATGCATCAAAATGTACAGCAAAAAAAACATAACAACATTCAAACAAATAATTTGTCCGATCTAGGGTTTTTAACTCTAACTGATAAATTAACAAAAAAAAATTAAAACAAAAAAAAAATCATGTCAGTCCTAGGGTTTTTAACTCTAACTGATAAATTAAAAAACAACAAACATTCAAAAATCTAATTGGTCAGATCTAGGGTTTTTTAACTCTAAATGATAAATTAACAACACAAAAATTAAAACAAACAAAAAAATTCAAAAAACTAATTGCCAAACGACATCGCAAAATGGGTCAAAACCCAACCAAAAATAGCAATAACATTGTCGAACGAAGGCGCTTTTTGCACCTGACATTCTTGGCATCCAAAGCAGACATTGGGGTTACAAATTTTTCCTATCCTACTCCCTAAGAAGGCTATCATAGCCGGACTTCTCCACGGGTGGACGGATTTTTGACAATTTCAGCTCCAAAATGCGTCACAAAAAGGGTTAAAACCCACCAAAAATAGGTCAGAATGTTCAAAAACTGCTTTCGCATTCAATGGTACACAACTGAAGGCACCCTTACCTAAGTCATCTTGGGTCAAGTGACTCATCGCTTTTCTCATGTCGGTCATTCCCTCATAGATTCGTCGCTTGAGGGGGTAGTCACACTTAGTTACCAATCAACAAAAACATACCCAATCAAGGAAATGACATGCATTCAAAGGATCATTGACAAAGACAATTGTGCCCCTGCTTGGGGCAGCAAACAAGCAATAATCACAAGCTGATCAAACACTTGGCATTCGTGAATCATGAACTCAAGGTTCCCACAGACAAAAGGTTGCGCCCTTTGCCTATTCATGACTGATCAATGTCCAAGTTCAAGTAACACCTCACCAAACAAGGTTAACACTTGAAGTAAGTTCCTTAGATCGTCAGAAGCAAGGATTCAAGAATGCATGCCCTTTCCATATTTGGGGCATCAAGAGTTGGTTAGGATACTGATAAACCCTAATCATTAGTGCTTTGGTTATCTATTTTTTCTCGACGCTGTGCCTTGCATAGCGCTTCCCAAAAATGGGCATCTGTAGACACCAAAACAACACCAATCCGATTATGTGATGACAAGCGCTGATTGCATTGACACACACAGCCCCTAGGGCAGCCCCTAGAGGTTAAACAGTGGTCCTAACCACTCCCAAAAGCAGTTTTGGAGGTCAGAGGTCAATTTGGCACCTTTTTTGCACCTTGCTCTCTACTCGTCCCACCCAGGGACGAATACAAACTAGCATTCGTCCCACCCAGGGATGAATATCAGCATTCGCCCCAAGGTGAGGCGAATAGAAAGTTTGACTAGAAAAAAGTCAAACCTCGATAAGTCTGCCAGTTAACTGAAGCTTTAGGCCATACAATTGTGAGGAATGACTCTAATTCAAGGAGAGATACTTCTGTCATGCATGTCTTTATTTTAGAGACCTCATGCAAGGAGATTCTAAATCAAGGAATTAGCTTTTCTCTAAAAATAGGAAAACAACTCAAGTGGTGCCCTCGCATGCGCAATTCAAATAGAGAGACCCTAGGTCTATAAATTGGTGAGTTTTCTCACCCAAATATATATAGAGAAGGATCATTTTGAGCAATGAAGTACTACCGATTTACATACCTACTTGCGATTTGTGCCTTTCACATCCTTAATCTCTCATTCAAAACGGAGGTTATTGGGTGACTATTGGAAGCGCAAATCCGGACCCAAAACCTGATTTTTGTCCACAATAATCCACAAAATTTGTCGACAACACCCCATAAGAAGTTTTGGACCCATCCCAAGTGGATTGGTGCCAGAACAGAGTCCCAAATGGTGGGCGTCCTACCCCTGGGCACTCCCCAAACTGTTGCAGCTCTAAACACCCCACCCAGAATGAATAGAAATATGTGATGGATTTCTCTTATTTTTCTTTTGTATATTATTCTAGGACTGTTAAATAGGCTGTAGTTTAAATTTCATTTCATTCTGAGCATTTTTGACCAGGTTTTTGTCATTTCTCGCCTTTACTAACTTGCAGATGCCATCATCAAAATTTGGGTTCTGGAGGCCAAATTGGAGAAATATGACCATCTGGGTCTTCCCAAAACACCCCCAATTAGCTAACCCCAACTTTGTAAGTCATTTGGAGCTTCCTAAGAAGGACATTGAAGAGGGTGCTTTTTGACAAATTGTTGCAGGTCTATTCGTCCCACCTTGGAGTGAATACAAATCTGTGAAGAATTTCCAGACTATTATTTTTGCAGTGGTCTTTTGGTAACATATTTATGCTACTGTTAAATTTTTAGGTCGATCCGAGGTCATTTGATTATTGTTTTAATATTTTCATGCATACACTAACAGTAGGTCTTGGGAAATACATGTTTTATTCTGTCTGCAGGTGCTACTAATATTTTCTGTTTCTTTGAATGTAGGTTTCAAAAATTAGAGGAGCAGGAAGGAGTAAAGAATCACATACATAAGCTGCGGTGACGTTTTGGTCCGCCCATATTACATGTGGGCACGTGGAAGAAGGATTGTTATCCATGGATGTTGTGACAAGAAACATATTTGACGCTCCTATCCCATAAAAAGGAAGGAGACATATTGTAACACAACTTAAAAAGTGTATCAATAAAGAGATTACCATATTTCATATTGCTTTTATCTTGTGTCGATTTGTCTATGTTCTTTCCTTTCATGCATTTGTCAATACATAGGTTTTTAGCGTTAAATTTGGTTTTACACGCATCTTGCTTGGCATATTCCTTTTTGTTTTCGTATCCTCGTGCTTTCGGATACCTTGAGGTTTTTTTGGATGATGCATCCTTTATTCCTATTGTTGTACTAAGGCATTAGGGCACCTTTCAAATGCCCTCATCAATAAAATTTTGTTAACTTACCAAAAAAATAATATTTTGTTTTTGGTTATCACTACGTCCATTTCTTGTTGTGTATTCTCCTAAGTTATTCAACTCCCAAATCAGCATATCCTTATGTCCCTTTAGAATAATAACTATTGTTGTATTTTTTCAACTAGATCCTAGCAACAATATTTTGTATACTTGTAAAAACATCTTCTTTCCATTTGTATCTTCCTTCCTAATCCTTGTACATAATGTTTGAAACCCTATCACCATATTTATATTGAAGTAATCTCATCCATGGTTTCAAAATTAGGTCTAGATTGAGTGGTTTTTTATCACACCAAGTATCAATACAAATAGAATTTTTTTCTCCAATTACAAACACCCATCTTAGATCTTTAATCACTAAATAAATATTCTTTTAAAAGTTGTTCCATAGTACAAAACCATCTAGTAGTGAGAATGCAATATAATTAAGCTTGGATCATTAGGCTCAATGTACTTAGAAGAATTTTTTCCCATTGTCTTTGAATCTCTTTATATAATATCCTGATAACTTTTTCCCTTAGAGATAGATTTTCATCCATAGGATTTTTTAAAATGAGACCTCCCCTAGTTTTATCCTTACACCCTGCTTCATTTAACCAAAGAAAATTTTATCCTTTTCTTTTAAGAGGTTATATGTGGCTTCTATTGGGGGCCACTCCCATCAAAATACCAGAAGTTACTTTTTTTGTAGCATACATTTTTATCAAAAAAAAAATCATTTCTTTTTTCTCTTAAATATATTCTTCAACTTCCTTGAAGTGCTATGTTTCCATAATCAGCTCCTTGGCATCATTTTTATTAAGACATAAAATTTCACTTAGCCAGTTACCTTCTAAAATTTGAATTTCATCACTATGAAGATCAACATTATAATACACTAACTTATTTGCTACTCAATTGTTAGATTTTGATGCTTAATACTTAAACCAAAATAACCACAAGATATATAATAAAGGTGTTATATAAAATATATGGTAATGATAATATTATAATAATATAAAACTCATAAATAAATTTTGCAACAACTCATAAAATGGCCATTACCAAATTCTCATGAAAATAGTATTTTGATATAGAATAAAGATCTCAAATACACCATACTTCCACACACTCTCACTCTACATTGTGTCTCACACACACACACACATAAACACATATATAATAGAATGCAACTCTTCATATGGAGTACTTTTGTCCTTCACTCTTCTTAAGACTCTTCACTTTCCTATGCTAAGGACACATGCACACTCTTACATAAAGGACACTTGTGCACATCTACACTCATCATACTTGCACACTTAAATACAAGACACTTGTGCATTTATTGCACATTATTACATTACATAAAGTAAATAATCACTCTGAAACACTATTAATATAAAGATGTACCCAAGGTGGTACATTAGCTTGCACCAAATAATATAATATACTCCACCCCCTATATTACATTATTGGGTTATTGAATACTTTAGTCTTCAATATGGATTTTCATCTTTCTTATGTTCATTAAATTGGTAATTCTTATTCTTCTTCTTTAATTTTTAGGTGAACAAGTATACCAAAGTATTGTTGTCCTCTCATCTTTCTCATTCTCAATATTTTATTTTCCTATCAAATTTTATGATAGATTTTTCACTTCCTGCAATTTTTTCCTCAAAAACTCTATTTGTGTTATTTTGAACTAAAATAATATCTTGTGAAATCCTAATTGAGTCTAGAGAATATATATCATTATAAATTGATCCTATATCTTCTATCTCATTTTAATTAATAATGAAATACTTATTGACTCCATTTATATCTAAATTCAATCATTCTTTTGCTCTCAAATAATTTGGCCACTAAAATAAGATTGATGTTAATAAAGGAACATACATCACATCATGTAACAAAATATTTGGAAAAGATGTAATAGGTTTGACATACCCATATCAATGCACAAGATAGGTTTTACCATCTATAATTTTCAGCCCATAATTATTTGTGACTTCAAGGCAATCAAACCATTGTTGATTTCCTGTCATGTGATGACTTGCACCAAAATCAATAAACCAAAGGTTTTTTCTATTTTGACTTGTATAATAATTTGTTCTTGCAATAATTTTACATTTTTGTTATGAAAATTTTGTATGGACTTGTTGTGGCCATTGCACAACTTACCCCAAATTTGGGACCCACTAACTTTTTTGTTTTGGGTATTTTTGTTGTCTTTGAGTGATAATTTTGAGAATTCCCTAACCATGGGTGTGCAATGTAGATTCTAGGGTGTTTTGTTGGTTAAGACTTCCTTTTATTTTCTTTCAGATTATCTTAGGTTGGTTAGTTTTTAACGATTAGTTTCTAGTATTATTGTTAATTTTTTTGGGTTAGGATTTTTGTTTAAGTTTTCCCCTTTGTTTTCTTTAATTAGTTTGAGCATGTGAAATTAATTAAATTATATATATATATATATATATATATATATATATATTTGAATAAAAATAAATAATAAATATATACAAAAATAAAAAAGTAAAATCGATTCATTTTGATTTTATTTTTATGTACTTATTGAAGGGTGTTTCACACCATTCAAGTTACTGTTGATTTAATTTATTCATGTTTTGGTCTTTTATATTTTTGTAGGTATTATTTGGATGGAGCTTGGGAATGATGGTTGAGCAACGATTGAGACTCAAAACACAAACCATGGATGCACTGAATAAATAGATGACACGTTGAACTATGATGTGAATATCAATCAAGATGTCAGTGATGCAAGGGTTGGTGATGACTGGGACTCAAATACGACATGGATATGACAATATGGATAATGGACATGCACATGTGGTGGAGGATTGAATAATAGGCAGGGATGAATATTTTGGCAGTGTTTGAGGGGTGACGTATAAAGCTGAGGGAATAGATGTCAAAATCCTAGGCCACATCATGATGTAATTCTAGTTTTGAGCTACACTATCATGTCCTATGTTAATGCCATCCATACTCGAAGGACTCTATCGGGGGAGGGTACGACCTTAGGTAGGTGTGAATCCACAAGGCCATAGTCACTACAATTCCACCCAATGAATTGATAAAATTGGATAGCCATGTAGGACGATGTAGTGATGTGGTGATGTTGGTATTTTTATGGGTAGTGAGGGATGGACGTATCCCATGGTGGCAAATTACACAATATTTGAGTAGTTGACGGATATAGAGGATGGACATGGATTATCAACAAGGACCCAGTACTGGATTGATACATTGTATTTGCATGTTATATGTGATAGTTTCTTGTCAGAAATACATCTATAGTTTTGAATCATGGGAAAATAGGTGTAAGTGGCATAAACATTCAAATCATGTTTGTGAATAAGTTTTGAAGGAGGATTTTTCCAAAAAATATTTTCTTAAAACTACATGGTGGACTAGACAATATGGACGTGGACCTAACATGGCAACATTCATGCAAAACAAAACCAAGGAAGGACATGTTTTACCCATAGCCAAATATGATGACAAGTGCTACAATAATGACAATCATTTGGGTGGTATGAATGGGTGGTCTGAAGGCTGAATCCAAGTTATCATCATCATGGAGAGAACATCATAGCGTTAGAGGAAATATTGGTCGAATGTCTTCTATGCATTGGATGTCTATCTATTGTAGTCAAATGGAAATGCACGTAGTCCCATCATGAAACTATCATGGTACTTGTAATATACTTTTAAATGGCATTTTGAGGTATTCTTTCTCCACATTCATGTACATAAACCAATTAACCATAGTTGAGGTGAGAAGTGGTTACAAGTTATAGCAATACATATAAAGGAGTGAACGACCATCTAAAAGGATAGATACGTGAAACAAATCACATAAAATATGGATCGATATGAGACCTCCACAAGCATGGAATATATGAAGTGTATGATACATTATTGTGAGGAATACAGTAGGCCACCACACTCGTATTCACTTTACAGGTGGATACAAGGGAATAAGTACTAGTCTTTGTAAATAACAACTAGACATAAAGGAACCCGCATGAAAATTAAATGTTTAAAGAGGTATAAATCGAGTGTCTAGACATAAACGACCATTGCGAGGATGATGGTATCGAAGACCAATAAAATATTTTTTTTCTTAACATAGAAGATTTCAAAAATAGTTTACGAGCAATAATTTTAATACGATGTCAAAGGTTAATAAGAGGCTTGGTGCACATGGTCGAAGATGGTAGTTGGAGTTACAAAAATAATGTAAAATAATAGAAGATAAGTATGGTTATAAAAGTGGAAGGGAAGTGTTATAAAACAAAATTTTATGAAAATAGGATGCTAATCGACAGAGTGGGAAACAAATAGCTTCCAAACGAAGGAGAATAAAATGAAAGGGTATATTGAAAATTTTAAATACACAGTGAAAGGCGGGAGAAAAATGGGGCTGGAACTTTTGGAAATAGGAGACGGAAGAGATTGGAAGGTTCAAAAACTACTATCAATATTCTGGCTTCACATTTGTATGCAGAAAAGGAGGTTTTGAATAAAATAATGCTTTTATTACACATTTTTCTCTACATGTTTTAGAAATATTTAATGGTGTTTTATGAGTGAATACGGTAGCACTATTTTCATATTTGAATGCATGTTTTACTCCTTAGACTCTCACCATAACCAAACTTTAGATTATGTGGATGCAGGTCTAACCTGGTTGTGTTTTTGAGTTCGAGATCTAATATTTTATGTAGGATAGGAGTAGTTTATAGTAGCTCTCTTTAGTCATTTTATGCATTTTGTTTCATATATTCCAAATTTATTTTTAATTTTATTTTATTTTTCTAACCTTACCCTTTTTCATTTTTTTAAATTCTGCAAATAAAATAAAAAATACAAAAAAATTAAAATTCCAAAAAGAGTTGCATGGATTCCAAGAATAAGATTTAATGTTTCATTTTAAGCCATTTTGATTTTATTTTGAAGAAAATATGAAATTCTAAAAATTATCTAAAGTATACATTTTAAAAGGGATTTTGTAATTTCAAAACTTTACATGATTTCACAGTTTAAAAGAGAATCAAATTGTAAGCTTTGCACTTTCATTTTCAAGCCATAAATTAACTCCTCTTTATGAAAATTCTAATTTCATTAAAAAAGGTAATTAATATGGCATTTCAAAGGCTACTGCATTTTTCAATTAGTTAATTTCTTTTCATGCTCAAGGTTTAAAAAAGCAACATAAAATCCATTCATCAAGAAATATAAAATGAATCCACTCATTATTCAATGTTCACATTTTAGAGATAGATTTTTGTCTTTTATCACATGTTCAAAGCAAGGTTTAAAGAAGTTAAAACTTGTTTAAAATCTTCTTAACAAAAGAAGATAAAATCTATCTAAAGTACTTCAAGATAAAAGGAACTAAATTACTTTTCATTGTGGTCATATGAGGGCCAATCACATCACATTTTATTTTTTTTAAGTTTCATGAACAATCATGAACATAGCATAATAAAATAATGCCAGCATAGGCCCCTTTTTAATAGTTGCTTGTAAATCACTAAGTCCTTCTAGCCAATTTTAACATATTTTCACAAGCATACATGCACACATTAAGTAAAATAAACCTCGGAGAAATTTATATTTCTTTGCAAGAGAGGGTTGTCTAATCAAAATCCTGACTATGAGTGTCATTTTGCAATTGGGTAAAATTAACACTCAATATTTTAGTGCTAGAAGTATGGCTTGAACTGGTTATTTTATTGATGTTATAAATGCTAACTTGTTCATTGTTTATTTGAAATATCATTTTGGAAGATATTTATTTGGACTAGCATGGTCTTTTTGACAGGCGATCATATTCATTGATTGGGAAATGCTTTATTGATAATGCATTGATGCTAACCATTTTGTGAGAACATTTCTTATGTGAGGGTTTATGTTGATGCATTGTTAACAAGCATTTATTTTTGTCATTTTTAATCACACCACAACCTAATACAATGGCTAAAAATGCTAGAAAGTGGTATGGGGTGCACAATAATACTTTGAACATTATTGGAGATGTTCATGACCTACCCAAGAACATAGAGAGATTTTTGCCCAAGTATAAACACGATGGCACAAGATTAGAAGAGAAACACATTTAAGCCTATGTGGACACCTTAATTATATGAAAATTTGAACATGAGGATGTGTTGTGTAGATTGTTTTATTTGAGCCTAGATAACACAATGTATGATTGGTATATCATTCTACCCACTAGCTTTATTACGTCCTAATTCCAGTTAGAATATGCTTTTGTCAATAAGTTTAGGTTACCCATAGATCATACCATAATCTATAATAAATTTACTTCTTGTGGGAAGGAACCTAATGAACCATTGAGAACATTCAACATGAGATTTCAAAAGCTTTATGCGAGATTGACTACCTTTTTTGCTATTTTGAAAAATGTTGCTCTTCAAATATACTTTGGGGCATTGGATCCCTTGACCACCATGTTCACTATGACAAATACTTTGGTCACTACTCTTGCCTCAGCCTACACGAATGCCATTGTTGTAGAACAACAACTAAGGCCACAAGGTTTTGGGATCTAGTAATTATATATGGTAGGACAATCAGGTACTTACAATCTAACCCCAATGATAAAATAAGCATTAGTACAATAGAAATAAATTTTGAATGTTGTGCCCTGCAATCAATTTTACCCTACCATACCCACTTATCCTCCCGCATTCACTTATCTTAATGCATTTATCCATCCAACCACTCCATTATGATTAGAGAATCAATTGGCCACTCATGAAGTCACAACAATGAACACTCATGATTTGAACACATTATCAATACCAACACCCATACAGAGCTTAAATCCCTTTTCAAATCCATATTTTCAATCTCAAACATCTTACAAGATCAAAATATTCAAAATAAAAATATGGTACCAAATCAAAAATTTATAGGTTTTTAGAACCCAAATAATCCAACCACTGCTACCACTCAATCCAATGAGCTTGAGTCAAAGGTAAAATACCTGGAGAGGTTGGTCCAACAGCTTAGTAGAGATATGGTTCCATTACAAGAACAAACACCTCAAAGTACGCTTCCAAATCATCCTATAAATCAGGTTCTTGATATGAATTTGAATGATACTCTATTTAATACTTTCTTAGATAATGGAGAAGGTATATACATGACTAGCATTGAGATATATCCATATTCAAGACCTTCCAAAAACTTAGACGAAATCGTTAAATCGGATGGTCACGAAATTCAAAATGTTTCAAATAATGACCAAAAGGAAATAATGTTCTTGGATTCATTTATCATAAATTAGGATTGGGGCCATCAAGTTATTCCAAGTATAGGGATTGACTCAATTTTAAAAATACTGGAACCATAAAAAGTGGAGGAAAGTGAATTTGAAAAGGAATAAATTGATGAATCTAAATATTATGCAAAAGACATGATAGAATTTCATCCCTTGATTTTAGAAGATACGATAGAATTACATCCCTTTATTTCAGAAGATAATTATTATAATGATCAGGAAGATGTGTTATTTGGCACGTTCGCTAACCAGAAATATTTATGGTTTGAAAAATATGGATATATTTTTTATTGAGTTCCTAATTTTGATGTTTTTGAAAAACAAGTCATTGATGAAGGTAAAGGGTTACATGATGATGATGGTGAATACCATGAAGAAAAATAAGAAGGTATAAATGCTCATAAATTCATGGTAAATGAAAGTGTACAAAAGGTATAATATCACCTTTTGTGTTCAATCATTCAAACTCCAAATGAAATTTTACCTAATTGCCTATGGGATTCAAATGTTATCAATGATGAAAGGCCATTTGTGGTTGAAAAAGAAGTTGAGTTAATTTATCCTCACACCAATAATAAGTTTACTATGTTAAAAAAAGCAAAGGGATATGCTTTGGAGTTACTAAATAAAATTCATTGACAAGTGATAATGGAATCTAGGTTAAAAAGTTATAATGATCTTCACATGTTAGATGTCCTATATGCTTGTAAAATACTGCGTAAGTATGATTGAACTAAAAATATGAATGATATTTTGACAATAAAAGTTTCAAAAATGGGGTCAATCTTGGTTGATGTCATGATTAATCATAACAATATGAATATTATGTGGAACAAGGAATGGATAATGGGAACTCACGAAATATCAAGAAAAATGATGATAAACATCCCACCTAATAAACATAAAATAATTCAACATCAATTGTGGATTCATGAGTGTAATGGATCAAATTTCAAATATGGCATTGATGGGATTGAATCAAATTGGTGGGGTGAGAGAGGTAAAATAAGTATCTTTGCATTTGTTGGCCTAATCTTATTTTGGTTGGATTCATGTAAAACTTGGCATGCATATCATGATATATGTTTTGTAATTTGTGGTAATCATGTTTGGGATCCATGAAAGTGATAGCCAAAATTTCATATCATACTTGTACATTATTGTATATAGTTTTTTATTTTCATGTTTTTTACATTTTCTTTGTGTGGCGTATTTGTGCATTTGCAAGATTCTACATTTGCTTTTTTGTAAGTCTTATTAGGTTAGGATTTGGTTTGTGTTTGAGTTTTGAGTATTTGGATATGTCCCTTCGATTGAGGTAATATTTTATGGTAGCTGCTAATTTATGGCTGCTTTATTATTTTATGTGTTCCTTTGTCATGAAGGGTGAATTACCTATTTTGGAATTCTATGGATCAAAGAAAAGGGGATCAAATTGTCTAGTAATCATGCCTATATTTTTGAACTAAGATAGTGAAATTTGGAACATCGAATCAGTTTGCTAAAGCTACACATGAACACAACATATTAAGGGGCATGTCTTGAAATATTGAAGGGTGAAGTCATTTTAGTTTGCAAATTAAGGTGAAAATATAACACAATTCATCTTTAGCCTTAAATGGTCTTTAACCCAAGTGGCAGGTGAATTTTGCAAAGCACTATGATGCCTAATAAAAAACGTGGAAGGAAAACATGCCAAATCATTCTCAAGGTATAGATAATCTCTATGGAGGATATTAATGCCTAATTGGTAGTAGGGATATGTCTAGACAAAGTAAAAGAAATAAAGCAATACAAAATATCAATTAGACACCTGGGTGATTCAGACAATCTCTATTGAGGCTATAGATGTCTGGCTAGCACTACAACAAGATCTAGAATATATCAAGGTCATATCCACTAGGGCTATATATGCTTGGTTGTATTTGAAGCAATGTAGAGATAGATTTTAATGAGTAGTATTTCTATAGCCTATATGTAAAATAGGTGATGGAGTCCAAACGATTTTCAAGAATGCAAAATAAAATCACTTTCACACACATTCAGCTAAATTAAAGGGTTCATGTGTTTTCATTTGAATGTATCTACACCACCTTCTTGGATGTTGCTAGACGGTTTGTATTTTTGATATTTGGTTTTTTTGTTTTCAGAACTCCGTTCTTCATCCAAAATGCTCAAGAGCATTTCCAAGCAGAGTCGTAATTTGTTATGTCCATTGCACAACTTACCCCAAATTTGGGGACCTGCCTTTAACATTGTTGTTTTGGAGACTTTTGTTGTCTTTGAGTGATAAGTTTGAGAAGTCCCTAGCCATGGGTGTGCAATGTATATTCTAGGGTGTTTTTTTGGTTAAGGTTTCCTTTTATTTTCTTTTAGAGTGTTTTAGATTGGTTAGTTTTTAACAATTAATTTCAAGTATTATTGTTAATATTTTTGGGTTAGGATTCTTGTTTAAGTTTTCCCCTTTGTTTTCTTTAATTAGTTTGAGCATGTGAAATTAATTAAATTCAATATATATATATTGAATAAAAATAAATAATAATAAAATACATATACATAAAATAAAATAATTTAAAAAAATCAAAAAGTAAAATTGGTTTATTTTGATTTTTTTTTATGTACTTATTGAAGGGTGTTTCACACCATTCTAGTTACTATTGATTTTATTTATTCATGTTTTGGTATTTTGTATTTTTGTAGGTATTCTCTGGATGGAGCTTTATAATGATGGCCAAGAAACGAGTGAGACTCAACACACTAAACATGGATACACTGAAGAAATAGATGACACGTAGACCTATGACATGGCTATCAACCAAGATGTCAATGACATAAGCATTGGTTATGAATGGGACTAAATTATGATGTGGATTTTGTAATATGAACGATGGGCATTATGATGCAATGGAGACTTGAATAATAGGTAGGAACAAATATTATGGTAGTGCATGAGGGGTGATGCATAAAGTTGAGGGAATAGACATCAAAATCCTAGGCCACATCATGATATAATTTTGGTTTTAATATACACTATCATGTCCTGTGTTAATGTCTGCCATACTCAAAGTACTCTATTGAGGGGTGCGATATCAGGCAAGTGTGAAGCCATGGGGTCATAGTCACTAGGAATCCACCCAAAGAATCGACAAAACTGGACAACCATGTAGGATGATGTAGTGAGGTGGGATGTTGGTCTTTTTATGGATAGTGAGGAAGGATGGACGTATCCCATGATGGTAAATTACATTATATTAGACCAGTTGATGGATATAGATGATGGATGCGGATTGTCAAAAGGGACCCAACACTGGACTAACACATGGTATTCACATGTTATACATGACAGTTTCTTTTCAAAATTAAATATGCAATTTTGAATCATGGGAAAATAGGTGTAAGTGGCATAAATATTCAAATAATGTTTGTGCATAAGTTTCGAAGGAGGATTTTTCCAAAAATATTTCCTTGAAACTACACGATGGAATAGATAATATGGACATGTGGACCTAATGTGGTAAGGTTCATGCAAAAAAGAACCAAGGGAGGACATGTTTTACTTATATCAAGATATGATGACAAGTGCTAAAACAATGATAGTCATTTGGGTAGTATGAATGGGTGGTTTTAAGGCCAAATCCAAGCTATCATCATCACAAAGAGAACATCACAATGCTAGAGGGAATGTTGGCTGAAGATATTCCATGCATTGGATGTCTATCTATTGTAGTCAAATGGAAATACGTGTAGTACTCTCACAAATCTATCATGGTACTTGTAATGTACTATTAAATGGTATTTTGAAGTATTCTTTCTCCACATTCATGTACAGAAACCAATTAACCACCGATGATGTGAGAAGCAGTTACAAGTTATAGTGATACATATAAAGGAGTTAACAACCATCTGAAAGTATAGAGATGTGAAACAAATCGTATAAAATATGGATCGAGATGAGCCCTCCATAGGTATGGAATATATTAAGTGTATGGTGCATGCTTGAGAGGAATACAATAGGCCATCGATCTCGAAATCACTTCATAACTATATACAAGGGAATAAGTATTAGTCTCCATAATGGAAACTAGAGAGAAAGGAGCCCGCATAAAAATTAAAAAAGTGTAAAGAGGTATAACTCGCATATCGAAATAGACGACTGTTGCGAGGATGATGGTCTTAAAGATGAATAAAATATTATTTTTATTAACATAAAATATTTTAAAAATAGCTCACGTGCAGTAATTTTAATACGATGTCAAAGGTTAATAAGAGGCTTGGTGCACATGGTCAAATATGGTAGTTGAAGTTACGAAAATATTGTAAAACAACATAATATAAGTATGGTTATCAAAGTGGAAGGAAATGGTTATAAAAAATATTATGAAGACATAATACTAATAGACAGAGTGGGAAATCAATAGCTTCCAAATGAAGGAGAAAAAAATGAAAGGGTATATTGAAAATTTCAAATACATAGTGAAAGGTATGAGAAAAATGGGCTGGAACTGTTCGGAATAGGAGATGGAAGAGATTGGAAGGTTCACAAACTACTGCAAACATTTTGGTTTCACATTTGTATGCAAAAAATGAGGTTTTGAATAAAATAATACTTTTATTGCATACTATTCTCCACATGCTTTAGAAATATTTAATGGTATTTTATGCGTGAATATGGTAGCATTACTTTCATATTTGAATGTGTTTTTTACTCCTTAGACTCTCACCATAAACAGATTTTAGATTGTGTTGATGCAAGTCTAACCGAGTTGTGTTTTTGTGTTCAGGATCTAATATTTTCTGCAGGATAAGAGTAGTTTACAGTAGCTCTCTTTGGTCATTTTCTGCATTTCGTTTCATATATTACAGATTTTTTTTCTAACCTTACCCTTTTTCATTTTTTTTAAATTATGCAAATGAAATAAAAAATACGAAAAAAATTAAAATTCCAAAATGATTAGCACGAATTCCAAGAATAACTTTAATGTTTCATTTTAAGCCATTTCAAATTTATTTTGAAGAAAATATGAAATTCTAAAAATTATCAAAAGTTCATATTTTAAAAGGGATTTTGTAATTTCAAACTTTGCATAATTTCACAGTTTAAAAGAGAATCAAATTGCAAGCTTTGCACTTTCATTTTCAAGCCATAAATTAACTCCTCTTTATAAAAATTCCAATTTCATTAAATGGTATGGCATTTCAAAGGCTACTGCATTTGTTACTTAGTTACTTTCTTTTCATGCTCAAGGTTTAACAAAGCAACATAAAATCCATTCATCAAGCAATATAAAATGAATCCACTCATTATTCAATGTTCACATTTCAGAGATAGATTTTAGTCTTTTATCACATGTTCAAAGCAAGGTTTAAATAAGTTAAAACTTCTTTAAAATATGCTTAACAAAATAAGACAAAATCTATCTAAAAAAATTCAAGATAAAAGGAACTAAATCACTTTTTATCATGGTCATATGAGGGCCAATCACATCATATTTTTTTTTTAAGTTTCATGAACAATCAATAGCATAACATAATAAAATAATAACAACATAGGCCCCTTGTTAATAGTTGCTTGCAAATCACTAAGGTATTCTAGAACTTATTTGACATATTTTTACAAGCATACATGCACACATTAAGTAAAAGGAACCTTGAAGAAATTTCTATTTCTTTGCAAGAGAGGGTTTTCTAATTAAAATTTTAACTATGAGTGTGGTTTTGCAATTGGTTAAAATTACCACTCAACTGGACTTCGATCTTGTATCCTTTCATAGTGTACTTTGTGATGATATGTTCCTCTTACTAACTTATCCATTACTATCTTCAAAAAATAGTTTTATTGTTGAATTCCTTATGTCTCCCTAGTTTTGAATGTATTGACCAACCTTGAATTTGAGTATATGATCAAATACTAATTTTGATGAAATTTCAATTCTCAAATTTTGTAGAATACCTTGTATTTCCTAATGTTTGGATATATGATCAAACAATAGTTTTGAAAAATATTTCAATTCTTCAAAACTCTAGGATGAATTTTTTTATCTTCCAAATTTCAAAAAAATGATTTCTAAATTCTAAATTTCACAATCCTATGTTGGTGTTGGATTCCTTATAACTCCCCAATTAGAAATTTAGAAATTTAGTAAAAGATATTTGTAAAATTTGTGTTCCTAATTTTATATTGAACTCCTTATTTCTCCAAAATTATCAATTTGTAAATATTTCAAATTTCTTAACAAAATCAAACAAAATAATTACAAAATATGTAATTATCTTCCCAAAACCTTAAATTAGCTTTTCAAAACTTCTCAAAACTTTCTAAAATGCAGTAATAAAATATCTAGGGTTTAATTTACCACTTATAAACCTTATACCTCCAATAGTATTAAGTAATCAATGTTATAATATAATAATGAAACTCAATCTTTCATAAACCAATTATAAATTCCTCCTTATTACTCCAACCTTTAAATATTTACCTCAATAATTTGGGTGTGTGCTATCTTGCGAAAAATAATCGGTCTTCACTATTGAAAAGTTAATAAACTTATTCTTGCAAGCCACTCTCCTATTTTTGCAACCCGAACTTCCTTCCAAACGAATCTCACTCATGCTATTTATGGCCCATGCATTAATAAACACCTCACATGTTTTAATTCTCTCATAGGCTATTGACATTTTATTTTTTATGTACCAAATGGTAAGAAATAACTTTACCTCTTCATATCATGAACCATAGGTCTCCTTTTACCACTTCAATTCCCTAACACCCTTCCTCACTGTATAACACTTGGCCATGATCAAATTGAAGCATTTTCAAGGTGTTATCATAGCTTGAATATTTCAGTCAATATGTGGCATCTCACCACTTGCAATCCCAACATCCACTTGTGTGGTGGTTGATCCCTTGGTGCTCAAATTTCCCTAACTTAACTTTACATCCATAAAATGTACTCTCTACTACATGTTCATATGTCATGCTTGCCCTTCTCGAACGGTGCTAATGGTGATATTGAGTCTTTGCTTCTCCTCCTCAACTTGCTGGCTCAACCTTGGTGGTTCTTCTCAATGTGGATGTCTTCTCTTCCATGGTGGCTATATGTCAATAATATTGAGGCTCCTTTTTCCACATGGTGATTGGCCAAGCTTCTTTGACAAAGACATTGCTTTTTGGATAATATTTCTTCTCCAATATTTGCTATAAAAATATTGACTTATTCAATTTCCAAAAAGTTTTTTTCCTTATTTCAAATGTAACTTATTTTTTCTATCTATAATATGCAGATTCTAATATGGTGCAAATACAATCTTATTCAACTTTTAAGACCTAAAATTGACCTTTATTTTACTATCCTAGAAACTCTAGTATGGTGCTTAGAATAAACCAATTTTAATACTTTGATAAAAATACTTTTAAAGCACCAATATTTCAAACCTCTTTGACCTCCTTCATAGCTAGCTTTCTTGGTGATTTAGATTTCCTTTTTTCTATCCAAGCTTGTAGAGATTTTTACCTTCTCTCATTTATGATATGTTTTCAAAAACTATCTTCTACTTCCTCCAAAAAGGATATTAAAAAATTTGCTCTTTATCTTATCAAATGCTGCTCAAAGTTTTTGAAATTTGTAGCTCCTTTACTTCTCAAAATGATGTCCAAATTGAGTTTCTATATCCTTCCAAATATGCTATCCAAAATAATTTCAATTTGCAGCTATTTTATTCTTTAAATGTTGTCTAAAATACAGCTCTATCTCCTTCAACTTGCATCCCAAATTCTCTGAAATTTGTAGCACCAAATGTAGTCCAATATGCTGCCTCTAACTCCTTCAATTCTTTGCCTTGAATTGCTGTCAATTCCTATTCAATAAACTATCCAAAAATACTTCCAAAACTGCCCAAAACTTCTCCAATTCACAACTCTTATATCTCCTTCTAATTTTACCCAAATTTGCTATCCAAAACTCTTCAAATGCTACTCCAAAATTCTGATTTCTCCTCCTCTATATTGCCATCCTGACACTCTTCAAATTTTACCCCCAAAAAATACAGTATTCTACTTCAAAAATCAGCTTTCAAAAACTTGAATGGCTATCTCCAAAAATATCAATTCATGGCCTCTTACAATCTTATTTATCCTCAGCTTCCATTGAGTTTTGTCTTCAAATTTGGCCTCTTTGATGGCCTCTTCTTCAAGAATCTGAATATCATGAAGTCTTCAAAAATTACTTTCTCAAATTTGGCAAACTATTGGTTGGATAATATGTCTAATGGAAATGTTTGTGCACCCACAGACCTTGACCAACATTGAATGATAGAGGAGCTAAGGAGATTGGTTCCTTGAAGTTATAGCTAACTATTTTTAAATATGAAAGGGGAAATGGTGTTGAAATAAATAAAAGAAACTAAAACCAAAAATTAAAATGGTACAAATTAAGCTACATCAAGACATACGCATATCAAGATATTTCATGACCAAACTAAGCAAATCCCTAACAGAATAGCTAGTTCTATTACAACCCATAAAATAGTTAGTCACAACTTCTGGTATCTAATCAAACTACAAATTCCAGAACCAATAAATGAACATGAGCATAAATTCAGGATTCAAAGTAAGTTCCATGAGCATATAATAGGCTTATATTAGAAATAAGTAGTTATCATACTTTTGTTTCCATTGCACAACTCACCCCAACTTGGGGACCCACTTGAAACTTTCAGTATTAATTTGAATTTTTTGCTTGCATCAAGATCTTTAAAATTTTGATTACATTGAGACTTTTAAAATTGTTGATATTTTTAGCATCTTGAATATTTGGATTTAGCTGCAACGATCTAGATTGAATATATTTGAATATTTTCATCTTAATTGTATTATTTCAAGTTAAATGTTTCCAATAAAATTTAAATTTCAATAGTTCACTAAGGTTTTTTTAAAAAATAAATTTCATTTTAGGGTTATTCCAATTTCGTCACTTTTGCCCTACAATTGATGCAAAATTAAAATGAACATAAATTAATCTAGACAACTCTGAGCTAATTCAAAGCTTGGTAGAAATATATTGATCTCCTCTCTACAATGTAACCAATGGGTAGAATTTTAGATGAGAATTATTTCTAGAAATAACAGTTATCCAAATATATCTATGAATTTCTAATTGATATATCTCTTGATCCATGGAAAATTTTTAAATTATTTTAACATTTTTGGATACCCATTTTTCTTATTTAGAAGTGTGCAATTTTTCATGAAATTCTGGGTATTTTGAAATTTGCCCTATTTTTGCACCCAATCCAATGGACGTAAGAAAAATAAAATAAAATTTAATACTTTTTTTAGGACATTATTGAGATGTAAGGCTAAATTATTCTTCGTCCACCAAATCTTAGCATCGGTTGGTGATTTTTACACCCAACTCAATCTTGATGGTGATTCATTAGAGGAAAAGGACAAATGTGGTTCCCCAAAGTATTAAATTGTTCAATTATTCCCGTGGTCAAAATTCACTCTCATACTATGCAAAATTTATTTCCAAGGTTTTCCCCGAAGAGAAACATTTTTAATTAATTTTAAAATATTAAAAATTAATGTTTCAATAATAATTTGAGGTGACTTCTCATTGGTCCGCCATAAATTGGCACTGCTTGGCGATTGGCCAAAATTTTAAGGGCTAAAGATGATCTGCCATGGAAAGACGGAGGGTCAATATTTATCCACCAGATTTGATCTTGATGGTGATTGGGTGACAGAAGATGACAAAGTACAAATTTTAATTAAAAGTCTTTACTTCGACACAAGACTTGGGTATGGAAACATTAAAATTGATTTTATATATATATATATATATATATATATATATATATATATATATATATATATATATATATATATTACATAACCCTAAGGTTTTACGTTTTTTATAAATGGTGAAGAAACATTAAATATGACTTTAATATTTTTTTGAAGCCCTAAGATAATGCGCACAAATTTGATTCATCCGCCAAAGACAACTTGAATGGCGATTGGTCTGCCAACCCTTGGTGAAGAGCGATGATTGGATGATACAAAAGACAAAAAAAATTTCCTGGACAATATTATACCATGGAAGGTGCAAGACATCAATATTTAATTATGAGTGGTCCACCATCTAGCAATGGATATCGTCGATTGGTCTGCCAACCTCAATGCTTACTAACAATTAGCAAGCGTTAAAGGACAAGATAGGCGACACCACGATGGAAGGAAGAATAATTTTATACCACGAGCATCTAGGGAAATTAAAATATAATAAAATCCCGAGGAACAAGCTAAATGTCTATTGGTCTGCTAGACTTCAATGTGTGCTAATGATTGGTCCGCCATGAACATCCCATGGGCGATTGGTGGAAAGATTTTATTTTTAAAAAAAGAGGGAATAATAATAATTTTGACGAGTGATGATTAATTAAAATCATTTTTTCAAACATTATATTGGATAGTTGAAAGGGTTTTTAATATTTCTCAATTTTTTAAGGTGATGACTGAATTTGATTAATATTTCTACATAACCCTAAGAATTTGGCTTTAATAAAGGATAAATAAATATTAAAGTTACCTTTAATTCTTCTCAAAATATTAAGATAACATTTTAATTTGATTTATATCTCTTCACATAGTCCTAAGGATTTGGCTTTTGATAAATAATGAAAATCTGGATATTAATGTTAATACTTTGATGTTGAAAATTAAAATGAAATATTAAATATTAGTACTTTGGTATGGAAAATTAAAATGGAATTCTAATGTCAAATTTAAAATTTTGACCATTAAACCTTAGTGTTAATATTAATACTTTGGACTTAAAATTAAAACACTAAACCTTAGTATTAATACTTTGGATATTAAAATATGAATAAAATAAATAAGTAATACATAAATATTAGTAAAATAATAATAATATAAAATTGAATTTAATACTTTAGCATATAATATAAAAATAAAAATAAAATTAAACTAATGTTAAACATTAGAAAGTCATTTAATACATTTAATAATAATCTTTTATCGTCTAAATAATAATTCATTTTCTCTCACTATTTTGCAGACGATAGAACCAGGGGAGAAATAGCGAAAGCCTGAGAATGACGAACATGATTTACCAGTGACTAGACCAGGCCATAAAATAACACCAAAATCTGAAATATTAGGGGTTATATTCATTGAACTAGGATCGAATAATAATCATCTAGTTCTGAATAGTTTAGACCAACTAGAAGATGATGATTCAGCTACACGAAGCTTCGTGGAGATGCTTCTAATCAGTCAGAGATCAATGGATGAAATTGGATATATAAATCAAGGAAAATATCCAATTGGCCACCTCATCCTCTCAGTTGAAGATAACTCAGATAGATAACTCTTCCATCCAACTGTAAATCAGTAAAATCTATCTCATTTATTACTGTTAACTATTGAAGCATTGTTTTTTTTTAATGAAAAAGAGGGTAAAAAATTATTAAATTAGTAAAACATCCAAGATACAAAGAAAAATAAGAAGCTATTCAGACATATTAGCTCTTAATAAAGAAGAGAGAGATTGAGAGCAATCAAAAGAAATTTGAGACCAATTTTGAACATCCCACCCATCCTAAAATCAGGGTTATGCATAAGCATGAAATATCGCAAATTGACTCTATTTAGGATTTTTAAAATTTTGAAAAGGCTAATTTTGGATCATTTCACTAGGGCCCATTCAACCTCAAATTACGGGGCAAATTTTTTTTGGGGTAAATTTGCCTACCGTTGAAAATAATTAAAATATTTTTATTTTAATTCGTCGACCTCAAACTATAAATGATTTTGATTTTCTTGCCCAATTCACCTTCAAATTATAAATGATTTTATTTTTCCCACCCAAATCGCCTCATATACTACCTGTATATATACTATAGTGGGTACCAATAAACATACATTGCTCTAAAATAATGAAAAAATTACCAAGGTTGAAGAGGAGTGTCCGTTGACATAAGTCGATCGATTGCAGAGGAGTGTCGATCGGCCAAAGACGATCAACATAAGCCGATCGGTTGCGGAGGTGTCAAGCGGTTGTAGAGGTGTCGATCGATTGCAGAGGTGTCAATCAATTTTAGTGGTGTTAATCAGTTACATAGTCATGTCTATCGATATTAGAATATTGGTTGTAGAGTCGTGTCTATCGATATAAGTTGATCGGTTACATAGCCATGTCTATCGGCATAAGCCGATCAGTTGCAGAGTTGTGTCTATCGATATAATTCGATCGATTGTAGATTCATGTATGTTGACATAAGCTGATCGGTTTCAAATTCATGTCTATTGACATAAGCCGATCGGTTGTAGAGTCGTGTCTATCGACATTTGTCTATCAATTGTAGGATTGTGTCAATTGACATTAGTCTGTCGGTTGCAGGCATGTGCTAATAAGCATAAATCTATCAATTGTAGATGTGTCAGTCAACATGTATGCAATCTATCAACATGTATGCAATCGATCAATATGTATGCAATTGATCAGGGTACATGTAACCGATCGACATGTATGCAATCGATCAAGGTACATGTAATCGATCGATATATCTACAACTGATCTGCTTGATTGCAATCGATCGACATGTTTACAACCAATCGATATGGCTTCAATCGATCGATATAGTTGTAGCAAATCGACATGGCTACAACCGATCGACATATTTACAACCAATCTATATGGATACAACCGATCGATATATTTATAACCAATCAACATGGCTGCAACCGATCATTATGGCTGCAATTGATCTACATACCTGCAACTGATCGGTATGTATGCAACCGATCGCCATGGCTATAACTGATCATCATGGCTAAAATATATTGACATACCTGCAACCAATCGGTATGTATGCAACCGATCACCATGGCTGCAATTGATTGACATATATGCAGCCGATCAGGATACTTGCAACCGATCAAATTTTACATCTTAGATCGGTCGTCATAAATCGTAAAGGCTAAAAGCCTTTTTTTCGGTCTAAAACCTTTAATTTTATCATACATTTTTAGATTTTGCAAACCGATATTCATGACCCCAAACATAGAAAAAATCACCACGGTTTGAAAATTTTTGGAGAAAAATAATTGGAATTTGCCATGTATACTTCTCCATATTTCACCAGGAATCCAAGACAATTCACCTTCAATTTATAAATAAATTTTGGGGTCGAACCCTTATGTATAACCCTACCTAAAATTCAAAAGCCCATTTAGCTAACAAATCTGCTACCCCATTCCACTCTCAGGGAATATGCACAAAAGAAATGAACTCCAAGTGAGCAGATATATTGAGAATTTGTTGAGCAATCCAACTCAACCGCAAACTACCATGAATACTTTCCCCATAATTCAATAAATTTATAACAATCTGAGAATCAGATTCACAAACAATTTGACGCCAACCCAAAGCATACCCTTGCTCCAAAGCATATAAAATAACAAGGGCTTACATGAAGTTATTAGAATGATATCCCTTAAAGCAAGAGAAAAAAAATCGGACAGTACCACTACTGTCCCACTCCACACCACCAATACCAGCATTACCCAGATTACCCTAGGAATATCCATCCGTATTAATCTTCAGCTCCCAAAGGAGGAAAATTCCATTTACCAACCCTTCGAACCTGATTACTCTGAACCCTCCATATACAAGAGACATTAGGACCAGGACCATTAACCAAAAATCCTATTTTTTCCATGATCTAACATTCCACTTGGTCCATAGGAGAAATAATCTAATATTTTGCAAACACAGTTGCCTGGATAATTTGAAAAATCCTCTACCAAACCTGAGAAGTAGTTAATTTCTTCCCTTGGAAAATTCGACGGTTTCGTTCAAGCCAAATCTACCAAAAAATGCACGAAGGACCAATGTTCCACCCATATTGTAAAAAGAAGGTTGTTGCAGGAGGCCGCTCCATACTCCAAAAATCAACTATTGAAGCATTGTTGTAAAGCACTAAAAATTTAAATTGTAAGGCTATAAATAGTCAATGAGACCCCATTCCAAAGGGTCGAATGCCATTTTTAGAATTTTCTCTTTATGTTGTAATTTGATGAGCATTTGTACCCTTGTTATTGTAATTGGAGAACTTTATGCCTTGCAATCATCTGCTGCAAGTAATTTCTGAGAGTTGTAATCATTGAATATTTTCATCAATACAAATTTTGGAATTTCTTGGTGTATTTTGTGCATGTTGATGGTGTTTACATCATAGATAATTCTAGTATTTGTCTATTCCCTTTGAAGATAGCACCACTTTGGTCTCAAATTATGCAAAGGTTGGTTGAGTCAAAGCTGGTTAAGATAAGAATTCTTGCTTCTACTAATTCAACATAAGGCTTCAATTACGATGGCTTGTTTTCTTTTTCTCTTTAACCCTATACTTTTAATTTTTTTTTAATCGTGTTAGATTAGGAGTAATTTAGTTTGGTATTCTGGATATTTCCCTTAATGAATATGCATTGTACTATTTCAAGTTTTATAATATCTATTTAATGAATTTAAAGATCATAATTAAAGGTAGAAAGCCTAGAATCTTGCTTTTGTATGTATTTTACTGTAAAATATATCAAGATCAAGATAAAAATCTATCAATATAAAGATAATAGAATTGATAATTGTAGTATATAATATTTTAATTCAAACCTTAAAACCAGAATTAGTTACTCACCCTTGTAACAGTCATGTGTGGCCCTGAATATTCCAGATATTTTCTTTACTTTTCTTAGAATCACTGAATAATAGGTTAGACAAACCTTACCTAAATCTTGGGGAAATTCATATTTCCTTTCAAGAGAGTATATATTTTCCTAAACATTGGTGTATATTTACAACTTGGCAAATATATCTCTCAACACATACATACATGCTCTACAAATAGAATAAAATAGAAGCGAGACAACAAACCCTTTGTATTGATCTATAAAATTCTTTTCATTACATATGAATTGTAAAAACCAAAGATCCAACCCATTTTCATTATACATCATAGTATTCATAGAACTTTTACAATCCTATAGAAATCAAAAGCATCATTACCTTATAAGTGGAATACTATTATGTCAGAGATTTTGCTAACCTATTGGGATACTTTGGAAGCATGGCTACTCAAACAACCTAAACATGGTTGATTGACATGGCCTGAATATGTATCACCTTGAGTCATACCTTACTCATTGGCTGCATTTGGTATCTTGATTCCTTTTATGCTCAATCGCACTATCATCCACATGATGGCTTTTGCCATTAATATTTTCTAACATGGAATCCTACCCAATAGACTTAGTGGGAAAAATATCCCTTCGAAAAGTAATTTGTTGGATCTTATGTGTGCTCATGGATAACTTCTTGATTGCTCATATAACCTTTGTTCATATACTAGTCTTTGGAATAACATCTACAATAATTTTGTTTCTATTGCCAATAAAGGATTTTATAATACTTTAAAAAAATTAAGACGAGTTGTATGGAATAAATTATATATATTTTTCTTACTTTGTTTTAAAATTTTCCTCCACATATTTCTTTTCACCTTTAATTCCTTTTGAATTTGAACTTATGCTTTGTACTTTATTATGCCTTACATCCTTCTTTGTTTCTTTATGTGAATTATGGTGACCTTTGTCATATGATGTTGTAGATAGGATTTATTTACCTCTTATTGTAGAGTGAACTATCCTTCATATAATATGACTTTTACTACAATATTCTTTTCTTGCTTCATCATGAAGTTTATCTCATGACAAAAAAAAATTATCTCTTTATTTATATTTAGCTTATAATATCTTGTTATATATTCAATCTTAGAATAATTGCGACACTAAAATACAATGTTTTCATAATTGACTTGTTGATCTCATTCTCATAAATTAATTTTAAACTTAATGGATTGTCATAAATGTTTTAAAATATCCATAGCATAGCATAGCCAAGTATTTTTAGCATACTTTTACTCCTTGGTATGGTCCCTCCTTGATGAAGTACCCTATGGTTTTTCCAATATTTTTCAAAATATCCTTATTAATATGTTGGTATGGAAACCCAAAAATACTAACCCACACCTAAATACTTTTAATAGTTATTGGTTCAATAGAAAAATTATCACTCCATGGTCTTAAATTAAGGGAACCTCTCCTCCTCAACCATGGGCTATCACCCATTATTTTATCTCAAATTTCCAAATTAGAAAAGATGATGAGGAAAACACATTAGGAAGAAAATGCATAGGGTAATTTGAATTCAACAACCACTTCCACTTGATCCAATTTTGAGTCTTTAAAACCCTCATAAATATCCTTGGAACTTAATAATAATCCTTTTCTTTTAAGAACCATTATATCATGTTTGAGCATCTCATCCTTGATAATCACTTTTGACATAATATCTACTCCTTGGATCCATATATTTAATCTTTCTCTTCTCTTCAAGTTGGGAATCTATACTTCTAGCTAGAACATCTTCACTTATAATAAGGTCTTTCAAAAATGGTTTTATTTCCATTTCCATGTAATGAGACTCACTCCTAGCTCATACTCACTCCCAAGTTACATTCATTCGGTTTTGTTGTTACAATATATGTGCACCTTATTGAACATAAAAAAAGTAGGGTATTTTTTCCATACAATTTGAGTGGTTCTAATGGTGAAGTTATGGGACTCTAGATAGGAGGTTTAAGGTTCAAATTAAAATAGGTAGTTTCTTGCATAGCTTAAATTTATTTAGCTACATATTAATAAAATTGATTTATATTCTATCTACTTTAAATGAAGATACACCTGGACTCTATTGTAAGATCAAATTAAGTAGGAAATACTAGGGTCTTTCCATAGTTGCAAGAACAACTAGTGGAGACTAGAACTCATATATAGGGTATTTCCATGGTTATAACCAGTGAAGACAAAGACTCAACTATTGGTATAAATAAACTTTAAGATAGTTTATTATTATAGGAAAATAGCCAACCCTTGACATCAAAATGATTTTATGGACATAGGTAATTCATAAAACTAATTTCTATCAACATAAAATAAAATTGAATAATTTGGTACAATCAAGTCATCTTGACTTTGCTTGAAAAATTAGGAAAATATATTTGACTTTATTATTGTTCTTAGGTGTGACCTAAAGACATATAGAGATCCATTAGAATCTAGTACCCATTGGACTCATTGGAAATAGTTTGGTAATCATGAATTTGAGGAGTCATCTCTTAAGTTTTTATACCAAGTCTTGCTTCCTATGAATAGTCAACAATTTACAGATATAATCAATAAAAAGTGGAACTTAGAGCTCAATTGGGCCACTTGGATGAGAACCTTCAAGCTTATCAAATTTACCCCAATTCAAGAAATATTCTAGATTATTATTTAGAATGTAGTCCTTCAATGTCTTCCTACTTAGAGTAGGCTAAAATGGATGGGCCAAGGACAAGGTGATTTCATTTTTTATGGTTTAGAAGAGATGGTACAACATATAGTTTAGAATTGTGCTTGTGCCCATCATATTTGGTGTGAAGTGCAATAATTGTTTTATCCTTTACAACTTCCTATGATAAATAATCAAGTCTTATTTGGGATCAATATGATGCCCAATCAAAACTTTATTCTCTCTATTACCATGGTAATTGTCATCTTTCATATATGGAAGAATCGATGCAAATTAATTTTTGAAATGGATCAAGAAGATTTCTCTTATCTCTTAGTAGCTAACATATTTACTATTATAAAATATCAATTTCAGGTTGAGTTAGTAGGTTGCACTCATAAGGAGAAAGTACTTCAAGAATAAATTAGAGCTCTAAAGAGGCATATATGTGAGACCTCAACTCAACTTAGATGAAATTTACACATTAAATAACATGGTATGTGAATTAACTGAGTAACATAGCTTGTTGATGCATAATCAAACACACTTGATGAAGCATTTGGGTCAAGTGGAATTAGAAGCCAGCAATACTCATTTCAATTCTCATATTAGGCTTCCATCATAATATGAGGTGGAGCAGGGTCACTTAGACTCTTCTCCTTAGCAGATGTTTTTCCATCATGGATGCTCCCTTAAAGTTTTTGTAGTGTAGTAGTATCTTCTCAGAAGATAGTGTGCAAGCCACCATTTAAAGGGAGCAACCCAATAGTCTCTAGTCATTCAAATTTATGTCAGCATGTCTTTTCAAAGTCCTAGTGATGGCATGTTTTCATTCCCATGATAGCCACTAGGGATATTTTGGTTTTTGACATGTATCACCAAGGGATCACATATGTGGATTTTCACTTCCAATGCTTGTAATTGGCTACCCTCAGTGTCATAATATTTCTTATTTATCCTCTATGTTGGTCCTTCATGGCCTCATGTTGTAATACTGTAGTAGTGACCTAAGTGTGGTCTTTTTTGTGCTTATTTCTGATGATGGGTGTCATGTGTGGCCTTGTGAATGCACCTGTGTTTGCTTTATATTTGCTATAGGGAAGTCTATCGTGGGTCTGATGGTTTTTGGGTGTTCAAGCCTAAATGTAGACACCCATACTATGGTTAGCCTTTATATTGTATTTTTTCCCTTAATATTTTGGCTAATATGAATACAACAGTAATTTCATTAAAAAAGACATATAGAGCTACAGAAGTGTGAGAATATTTCTATAAAGGATAGAGAATAATTTTATATTTTAGTGAGCATAGAAAGGTGATAGTAAATATTACAATGGATTGAGAATCATTTGAAGCTTCCTAAGAGCATAACAAAATAATTAGAAATTAAGCACTATTTGATAAGAGGCTACATATTAAGAAGATTTACGTTATATTGACCTTGAAATTAGTTCAAGAATCCAATATAGAAGACATATGGTTAATATTTCAATATTTAGAGGAAGGGACCTTTAATAAAATAGGCCATTATATTACGAAAAAAAAAAATTCTTATAAGAAGAAAAAAGGTCATTAGAGAAATGCCCAAGATAAAAGAAAAGAGGTTAATATTGACAAAAAACTCTACATGGCCAACTATAGAAGGAAGAAAGATAGGTTGTTTTTTCTCTATGTAATATGAGAAGGAGAGTTTCTACATGAAGAGCTACAAGCACAAAGGTAAAAAAAGTATTATAGGATTCGTAGATACGTATTCTACATAGAAGCCAAATAGAATCTACTATAAATATAAAAGGAGAGTATAGAACCTATGAGCATTGGAGAAAAACAAAAATAAAGAAGGATATTGAGCCAATCATATCATAAGAATCAAAAAATAATATAAATAGAACTTATTGAATAAATAAATCAAGAATAAGAAGCAAAGAGGTTGCAGAAAAGAAGATTAGAGCTCAAGAATAAATGATTTGGCAAAAATATTTCAGGATCAAGATATATCTTCCTGATATATTAAAGATAAAGATAGATGAATAACATCATATTGTTTCCCTAAGATGAACCAACATAGCACTAAATAAGAGGATAACCTAAATTTGAACTATAATAGCAACCAAATAGAGGAGCACCTAATCCAAGCCATCTAAAGGAGTGCATTATTTAGTGAACAAAGCCATCAAATGGACTGCATTATTTAGTGAGCCAAGCCATCAAGTGAAGTGTATTATTCAATGATGAAGCTACCATATGAATACCAATTATAATGAGCCATACTACAATCTAATAGTAGTACTCAAAGTGTCAAACAATCACTTTGAATGTAAAGCAAACACTCAACCGATGATACTTAGGACATAGTGCAAACAACCAACAATCAGCTTAGAATGTAAACAACCGATAATCAACTCAGAATGTGAACAACCAACACTTGAAAAATAAAATTAAGGGGAAGGTTGAAATAAATTCTTGAGAAAGGAAGTATAAGTTCTTTCCTCACAAGCATGCAAATATGAGCATTAGAAAGTTGTTAGAAGGATAGACACGTTGAAAGAATAATCAATATTGAGTAGTTTTGAGGAACATTACATCATGTAATGTAATCTACACCTAAGATACATTTCTCCTTTCCATGTAATAATAATTTAAAGCATGTGATTTAAAGGGTGTGAGTGCGAACATGAGTGGAGGCAAAGTTTGAATTTGGTAAGTCTGATTTTTGGAGTTATAAGGTTTTTATTAATTTATTATTTGGAGGTTAAAAGCTTGTATTAAGATTACATTTAATTAAGTTGAGAAGTGATAAGTAGAAATAAGTAATTAATGGGGATATAAGTATAATTATGATTTATTAAGTTTGGAGTTATAATATTTCTTAATTATTTAAAATATTGATTTGATTTATTAGTTTTTTGAAATATTAGATTATTGAATTTTTCCAAATTAATTATTTGTGAGTCAAAAGGAATAAAACTTTAAATTTATGAAATTTAAATTTATAAAATTCATATTTTTAGTTTCTAATATTTTGGATACACAAGGATTTATACTTCATAGTTTTTTAATCTAAATTTTTTTATTTATTTTAAAAATTAGGGAGTTATAAGGTAGTCTACATCAAAGTAAATATAACCTTAATATTGATTACATATCATGGAAGAAATCACTAATGCATTCAATAATGGAGATATAGTAAATAAACTTAAAGTCTAGATTCAAAATATGATTAATGACTTTGATAATGAATATAAATTAACAATATTGTAGAATAGTCAAGATGACACATCATTGGATATTGCTACTACAATTCTAGTAGTTCATCAATTTCAAAAATAGAATCTTCTAAAAATATCGAACATCTTGATCATCTACAATTTATCTATATGGAAAATAGAGATAGAATAGCTTTGGTTGTGCATAAGTGGTTATGCGATTTTATCAAAAAAATTGATGAACTTTAAATTTCAATAAAGATGAAAAGCAACAAAAATATCTTCAATATGTGTTTATTTCAATAGAATTGGTCATGAAAAGTCAAATTTTTGGAGTGTTCGTCCATGTAAATATTGTGGAAGAAAATTTCATTCATATCTTTCCTACTAATACAAAGACATGTATTGTAGAATATTTGAAAGAACATTAATATTTACATTAGATTATCTTTTTCAAATACTTATTTCTAAATCATCTTCTAGCAATGAATTCAAGTGTGGAAGTTTTGAACTATAGGAAGAAAAATCATTTAAAGAACAAGGAAAATTAAAATGGATCAATCATGGTCCAACTCTTCCCTATGAGGTAATTAGATAACATGCATTACAAGGATACTTATAGGTTGAATAATGAAGACCATAATTGAATACTATAGTCTTTAGTAACCAAATAATATAATAAAGGGGCGGGATTTTGAACAATATTACATTATTTGATACATGCTAATGTACTCCCATGGTACCTTCATGGTACATCTTGTAAATATTAGATTAGGTTGAAAAATTATATTAGAGTGTGAGTAATATTTTATGTAATGTAATAATATGTAGGAAATGCACAATTGTTATATATGTGAAGAAATGCACACGTGTCTTATATACAAGTGTGCACAAGTGTCTTTATATTAGGAAATCCTAAGTGAAGAGTCATGTTTAGGTGTGCATAAAAGATAGAGTCATGTGTATGCAAGTGTCAAGTAGAGAAGCCAAGAATCATGAGAATTGGCATAAGGAAAGGAATAGCCAAGTACCTATAGAGTCATTCTACAAAGGCTATATAGTACTTCATAGATAATATAGTGAATATAGTGAACACAACAAACATAGTTAGAATAGTGAAGATAGAAAGTGTATCTATCATTATTGTAATAGAGTTTATATGATTCATTTGTAAGAGAAAGAGGATTAATAAAGACTCCATACATTTTGAGCAGCTAATATTATAAGTTTTTTTGCATGCTTTGTACATGTATGGTTTAAGCTATTAAATTCATATTTCTACATATTAATGAATTCTAGTTGATATATTATAATATTTATGTACATATTAGATTGCTCATATTATTCTATTTACATCATAATCTTGATCTTACTATAATATGGCTATCTTATATTTGATCTTGTGGAATTTATCTTGTGAGTTTTACATTAATATTAAGTCTTCAAAAACCATAAAAATAGGCATCCTATGTACTTAAATACCCTTAATTTCCATAATAGTAAGATGTCAAAGCATTGATTTTTAACAATGAGTACTCTATTTTTATTTTTAAATAAGCAATGGATAGCTTCTATTGGGGCCCACTCCACCTAAACATAGAATAACAATTTCTCTTATTACATTGATATAAAGTTAATTAAACGTATTCAAATTCCTTTTTTAACAATGATATCCTTCATTTATATTGTTATCAAGGATATTTTTAATATTCCTCATAATGCTATGTTTTCTTAATCAAATCCTTAATATCATTTTTATTAAGAGATAAAATCTCACTCATCTAGTTTCCTTTTAAATTTAAATTTTCCAAAATTAAAATAAAATCTTTTAAGGTCTAAAATATTTGCTACCTAGTTTACATATTTATAAATATGTTGGCTATAATAACCAATCAATTACCTAATACCTCCTTTTTAAGGAGCCTTATTTTTACCCCTAAAATTCTAAAATATCATTTTCATCATCACTTTTTTATTTATTTATTTGATTATCACTACTTGCTAATAGTTATGATATTTGCTTTTATTTTCCTATATCAATATCCCTCTAAGTTTTTTTTTATTGTTTTTACTTCTTGGGTTCTCGTCTATATTTTCATTTACTCCAACACTTTCATCTTCATTAATATCTTTGATATTTTCAACTTTTTATAGTGAGACTTATCATCTATTGATTTTTCTTAATTTTAAGGATCCAAAGTGTAAGGAGTAACCTCAAAAGTGCTTTCTTATTTATGTTTAACTAGAAAACATAAAATTTAAGGATGCTCCTCCATAGCAATTACTTTCTTATGCTCTGCACTATGGAGTTTTTTCATTCTCATTTCTTTATTATGTTTTTATAATTGGTTCAGTATAACAATTCTCACTCCATGGTCTTAAATGAAGGGAATATCTCCCCCTAAACCATAAGTTATTTTATCTCTAATTTCTAAAATAGAAAATATTATGAGAAAAACACTTTAGAAAGAAAATTCATAGAGTAATTTGAATTCAATAGCCACTTCCACTTTATCCAATTTTGAGTCTTAAAAACCCTCACCAATATCCATGGAACTTAATAATAATCCTTGTATTTTAAGAACCATTATATCATGCTTGATCATCTCATCCTTGATAGTCACTTTTGACATAATATCTACTCCTTGGATCAAACTTACCATATATTCAATATTTCTCTTCTCTGCAAGTTGGACATATATACTTCTAGATAGAACATCCTAACTTCCAATAAGGGCTTTCTAAAATGGTTTTCCTTCCATGTCATGTAATGAGACTCACTCCTAGATCATACTCACTTCCAAGTTATATTCACTTAGTTTTATTGTTACAACATATATGCACCTTATTGAACATAATTAAAGTAGAGTATTTTTTCCATACAATTTGAGTGGTTATAATGGTGAAGTTATGGTACTCTAGATAGAAGGTGCAAGGTTCAAATTAAAATAGGTAGGATTAGTATATATATAGTAGGTGGAATTAGAATATTATGTAGTGGACTAATATATATAATCATGCAACTAAAATGTTAATAAATAAAAACATGAATAAGACCTAAGTTAATAATAAAAAACATAAACAATATTCATCATGTTTCTTGAAATAAAAAATAATATCATTTTAGTATAAATGAGAAACACACACTAGAAATAAAAAATAGAACACACACACATTCTTTGTGGACTTAGAAGAGTACGTACTGGCTCGATATACATAATTTTCGTGGATTTAAAAATCAACATAACAAGAAAATGAAATAATAAGACCTAATTTAAATTAACAATGAAAGACAATCGCTGCTCCCTCCCCTGGTGCGTTCCCTACTCATTCCACTAATGATGTCGACCCGATCACTGAGTTCAATGATATAATCTCCCTAGCCACGTCGGTGTTGGTGAGGGCAGGAAAACCCATCAACTAGATGAAGAATGAGAACACGGCCACCCCTAGGGAGTAGGTATCCAAGGAGGATGATGTTGACTAGGATCATCTCCCAATTTCAAAATAGCTAGGTTTTTTATGGATAATCCCCCATGGCATGGGGATGTTCCCTTTTGGTTTGTGCTGGACGTATGGCCATATCTAGTGGTATTTTTATGGGTTTTGTCCCCTTTATTCTTGTGGTTTTTATGTTGTGAGATTTTTGTAATGGTTCCTCCATTTTGTCCTGTAGTTTTTTGGGGTTTTTGGTTTTGTTTGGGATATTCATGTTCGGGTTGTAACAAGATTTTGGAATCATTTCAAAACCCATTATTAATAATAAATTAAAAAATTAACAATGAAATAAATAAAAAAAATTCATCCATTTTTATAGGAACAAAAAAAATCTAAATATAATGGATATAAGGAACAAAATAGTGACAAAAAATTAAATTAAATTTTCATATATAGACACAATTTTAAGAATATTTCCCTCAAATAATACTTTATAGTGTATTATATTTGAATGCTCATTAAAATAATAACTATAATTTAACATCTACTCCTTGAATTAAATTTATAATTTAACTCTTCACGGTTGAATTCATACAATAAACAAAAGTATAATAATATAAAGTATTTTTATCAACATATGTGCACTTTCTTTTTTAATACATTGTGTGGAATCCATAGGGGGTTAGTTCTATTAAAATAATAAAATATTACACTATTTAGAAGTTAATTAAACCATATCAAACTTTTATTTTTGTCAAATATATTCTTCATTTGCCTACTATTGAAGTTATGTATAGGATTCCTCAAACTCTTACCTTTTGTAATCAACTCCTTCATATTACTTTTACTGAGAGATAAAATCCCATTAATTTAGTTTCCTTCTAATGTTTAAATTTTTCCAAGATGAAATACAACACCATGAATGACTAAAATATTTACCACTTGCTTTTCATATATATAGTATGATGGCTATAAAAATCAATCAATTCTCTAATACCTCTTTTTGAGGGGTCTGATCTATACACCTAACATTCTAAAATATCAAATGTGTCATCATTTTTAATTTTTATTTTTAGGATTAGTCCCATTTAAAACTTCTTCAATTTTAGGAAGTTATAATGAATTCCTTTTCTTGTAATCCTTTTATAAATATTTCATTAACTTATTTTTCTTATAGTCATTTTATGGAGCTTCCAATAGATTCTTGTGTTTATAATATTTTTGTAGAGATTCCAATAGCTTCATTTTTATTTCTTTTTTTAAATGACAACTCTTTCTTTCTTGTTAATCCTGGCCTATTTTTTATTGTAGGATTTATGACCTTTGGTACTAAAGAGGGGATTGAAAATTTGATTTTTTAGAAGGATTTTCCTTTGGTAGGCAGTTTTCACTCTAAACCTTTTTAAAGATACCATGGAATTTTCCTTTATTTCATAATTTTATATAGGGTAATTTTACCCTTGAAACATCTTTTCTCAAAAATATTTTCTCAAAATAGAGTGCACTTTGGGTTTCCTTGTGTTGAATATTAGAGGGTCAGAAGGAGAAATATTTCTTGCTTCTACTTGATCTAATACAATATGTTAGAACTAAATGCTTTGATAATATAGTATTATGGAAATGAAGGGTATTTAATTACATAGGATGCCTAATTCAAGAATAAAAACACCTTCAAATAAACTTGTAACTACTTTTTCCTATACTACATGTATGTACCTTATGAGGGGTGGTTATACCACTTGACTTCTCACATGGTCTATGATGTAATAACTCCTAACACTCATATGTTGAAGATAAAAATACTTTATCTTATTTTATTTTATTTTATGAATCCAACAAGAGTAAAAAGTAGCATAGGTTCCTTTCCAATAGGTAGACAAACATTTATTTTTTTGATATAGCATAAGAGTACACAAAAGTTACGTCCCGCCACTTTGTTCAGTTCTCTAGACATATGATTAAAAAAAACCTCCTAAAAAATGTTTATGATGAACCTAATCTTATCTAAAAATATTTTGGATTCTCCAATCCACCTTCCTTGACCCTAAATTTAATTTTAGATAATTGATCATAACTTGAGAGTCTAACTTAGCAATCACCATTCTCCATCCTACCTACAAATCCTCCTACAAACCTCTAAATATACCCTACCCTTCAACTAAGTTATTGGATAGAATTCTTATTTTTTACAAAAGTAAAAATTGGAGTACCATCCTCCAATCTACATATCCCTCCTATAATACCTCTTCCAGGATTTCCTCTGGATGCTCCATCAGTATTGATTTTTATGAAGCTCTTTGGGGGAGGCTGCCATTATTGAGTTTCATCCATCATTTTGACTATTTCATGACCCTCCAAATCTGATTGAAGTTAGTTTAACCATAGGAGAAAAAATATCACAAAAGTTAATTCCCTCATCCTAAGAAAATCCTTTTGCTATCAAGCGAGCCTTGTACTTATCCAACTTTCCTTTTGCATTGTACTTATTGAAAAACCACTTACAACCAACATGTTTTCTACCAAGGGGTAATTACACTAGGTACTATGTCTTATTTTTATCTAGAGATTCCATTTCTTCCTCCATAACCCTTTTTGAAGACTTATTCTTACTTTACTGAATTGCCTCCTTTACAGTATTGGGTTCTTCATCAGTAATTGATAAATTAAATTAAGAATAAAAATTTGAAGGACTATACCTATCTGGAAATATTCTCACTTGATCTGATCTCCTCAAAATTGGAGTTCTAGGTTCTACATATTCAACTTCCTCCTCACTTTCTTCCTCTATATATTCCTCTTCAAAATCTCTCTGTAATTCAGGTTCTACCACAGGTTCTTCCTCCTATTCCAATTTTACCTAAACTATTTATGGTTCTTTGCTTGGTTGCATTTCATGTTTTAGAACCCTTTTTTTCTCTAAATATCACATTATGACTGTAAACAACCTTCTGTGTTTCTAGGTTCCACAACTTATATCCTTTAACACTAGTACTATAACCCATAAATATGCATTTTTTAGATTTAGAGTCTAGCTTAGTAGTTTTCTCTTTTGGGACATACATATAAGCATCACAACCAAAAACCCTTATATGATTGAGAGAGGGTTTCTTACCAGTCCATTCTTCGTATGGAGTCTTATCCACCAAAGATGAGGTAGCATATCTATTGATAAGATAACAAGTTTTTAATACAACTTCTACCTATAATTTATTTTCTAACCCTGCACCACTTAGCATACTTCTAGTCTTATCCATAAATGTCCTCTTCATTCGTCCTGCAACCCCATTATTTTATGGATTATATGGATTTGTTTTCTATATTTCTATTCCACAATCCTTGCAAAATTTATCAAATTCATTAGAGCAATACTCAACACCATTATCACTTCTCAAAAACTTTATCTTTTTCTCTATATGATTTTCTATAGAGCCTTAAAATCTAAATTTATTAAAAACCTTAGATTTATTTTGTAGTTAATATACCCAAGTTTTTCTTTAGAAGTCATCTATATATTTAACAAAATAGATAGATTTACATAATGATGGTACTTTTGTAGGTCCAAACTTATCACTGTGAACTAGATGTAGAAGTCCTTCAGACCTTGTATCACTACTTGGAAACTTGAATCTAGTTTGTTTTCCAAAAATATAGTACTCACAAAAATCAAAATTTAATGGGTAATCATAAATTCCTTCAGCTATGTTTTTCACTTTTAATGTTCAAAGTTCTTTTTCACCAATATACCCCATGTGTTGATACCACAATATATTATTTACTGTAGGAATACTCGAAGCCATTTCTACCATATTATTTTTTTGTACCATTGAAGAGTTATTGCAATTAATACTTATAGTGCTAGCCTCAAGTATGAACAAAGTTCCTGTGCAAACTCCCCTTGCCAACACTAAATATCCATGAACCATATTGCAGTTATCCTTATTAAATACCACATTCACACCTGTATCATTCATCTTACACATGAATATAAGTTTCCTTGCCAAACCCATAATATGCAACACACCGGGAAGGGTTTTAATTCTTCCATATTTTAGCATTAACTTGAATCTTCCTCGACCTATTATTTTATATGTTTAATTTTCTCCAAATAAGACTTTACCTCCATCTATCTTTTCATATTCACAGAACACCTCCCTATGAGGATTCATATGAAAAAAGCACCTGAGTCAATCAACCATGAGTCATTGCATTCACTTGAGCATGCTACAGCTAATAATATGCCCCCTCAATATTCATTTGTGGTCTTTGTTTCTATAGAACTTCCTTCATTAGATGATCAATTATTATCAGCCTTTTTAGATATGTAGTCTCTTTTATAATGCCCTTCTTTACCACAAGTCTAGTATTTTATCTTTTTTTTAGGGCAACAAATTTAACCCTAGATTTTGATTTCTTTTCTCCTGATTTATTTTTACTTATTTATTGATAATGACCTCTTACAACCGAGGCTTCTTTTTTATGATAATCCTCAGAATATTTTCATCTCATCTCATTAGATAGAAAAGTTCCTACTATATCCTCTACTTTCAATGTAGATGTTTTTTTGGTGATAGCCATAATAAGGTTATCCCATGAATCAGGTAATGAATAAATTAAAGTAATACATTTTTCTTCTTCATTAATTTTTACTTCTAAAGAGGTTAATTTACTTACCACAATATTAAAAGCATTCAAATATTCAACCATAAAGTCACCATCATTCATTCAAAGTGAATACAATTTCTTTCTGAAAAAGATTTTATTTACCAGTGACTTTATCTGATACAATGTTTTGAGCTTCTCCCATAAAAACATTGTCATGGTCTTTGTATATACATTCAACAATATCAAATAATATTGATAGAGCTCCTTGCATTTCTATCAATTTTCAACCATTCCTCATTTATCATTGATGTTGGTTTTATTCTTGAGACTACAATCCATTGATCTCTATAAACCAACAGATCCTCCATATTGAGTTTCCATAACTCAAAATTTTATCCATTAAATTTTTCAATAGAAATTCGTGTGCTTCTCATATTTATCATTTTCCTAGATCCTTTCATGTATGACTCATGCTTAAGAATTAATTTATCATAGGGTTGAAACCCTTACTCCTTGAATAAAGCTAAAACCTAGATCTGATACCAAATGAAGAGAAATAAAGAGCCCCGATAAACTAAATCATAAAAGAAGTAATAATAGAATAAAAAGAAGAAGATAGCATATTTACACATTACACAATATTTATCTTGGAAATCCTCAATCGGGAAAAAACTAGCATAATATTATCTTATTATTGCATTAACTTGACCATCTCTAATACAATAATATTCTTCTTTTGTCTCACCTCAAACCCTAATGCAAGTGTGATATATATAACAAAAGCACATGCATAGATTTTACAATATCATGGATGAAAAATTATGGGTTCAAATATAGCAACCCTAAAAGCCCATATGGTTCTAAAAATAACTTAAAAAACCCTAAAAAATTATTCGACATATTTCCAACAATGTCCCACTTGTTGAATACTTTCCATAGGGGCTAATAACTGCCATTGTTAACTATCAAGGACAACCATGCCCTAAAACCTAATGAGTATAGGTACAATGTATCTAGTACCTTTAAGTGTTAATCCCACCAGAATAATATGTAAAAATTCAACATAGTTCTAACATTACCTTGATTTTGTGAGGTGGAATATTTGAAAATTTTTGGAATATGGTACTCATGGACAATCAATACCTTCTTTGACCGGTGTTGGTTTCTCCCTTGAGTAGCACTTATATCCTTTGTAAATGGCACTGATATTCTCCTTAAGTAATTCTTGGTCTATGACAAATATCTTCTACAAATGGGGCACTGGTATTGTTGGTATATGACAACTTCTTAAATATAGACTTACACCTTTGAATGGTGCACATGTTTAAATTAGCCTCCTTACTATGAATGTGCTTCACACCTTTCAATTTTTGACTTCCTTTGAACTTGTTATTTTCTCCTTATCCAAAATGGGTACCTTAAATAGGACTATTTCCTTGCATATTACATACAACTGTCACTTGGGAGTTACTAAGTAGGTGATGATATTCCTCCAATGTACCTTTATGTAATGATGAGTTTAGTGGTAACCTACCAAAGATTTGTAACTCCTTTTTAGTTGAGCATTGGATTATTAATTAATATTGGGGTGCTTAGAAATCTTGTGCCAAGTGAGACTCAAGGCTTGTGCATGTAAGCCTTTCTTATAATTCTCCAAAGATGAGCGTTGTAACCCTATCTTTGCCTATATCTTTGTATTATACACTGGCTTGCTATGTTTCTTGTAATACAAGTGTTTTCTCTTCTCCTTTTGCACATTGTCTTGATGAGGATAATGGGTGGCTCCAATTGTAATGCTCCAAGGTTCTATGGTTCTATTAATGGTGGTCTTGTAGAATTTTTTTTTCTCCTTTTTGGTTGTTGTTCTCTCCAAGTAATGGTCTTGGGTATAGCACTTTTTCCCTTATACTTTAATGCTTATGCTATGTTTTTTGTGTAACTTTTGTAACTTCTTTGAATGTTGATATGCTTTGCAGTAGTCCTTTGTGCTTAGCTTTATAGTGCTATTCCACGTAGATAATATCCTTCTATATGCTATCCTTTCTCTATGTAGACTCGAATGATAATAGCCTCTTGTAATGGCTTTAATATTGTAGGTGAAATGCTTGCTTCTAGGGATGGATTGGATGTGAATAAATAGTATTTTAAACACCTTAACTTTTTGAGAAGTATGAGATCTTAGGTGGCTCTTTCCTCTTGCTCAAACTCTGTCGTAATACCTGCTAAGATGATGCTCATGTTGCTTCCTGTAAAGAGATATTATTTTGTCCTTTTTTGAAGGAACAAAATGGGTGCTTTGTAATAGTTGGATTTGCACTAATATGACAAACATTTTTTCTAAAATCCTTTTTGATTTTGATGAGACAACTCCATGCCTTCACTAATCCTCTTCCTTGGATAATTTAATAAAAGTTAATCCAAGCAAATAAGATACTCTTAATATGCTGATTTAAATGTAAGGATTTTTGTACTTTACACTTAAATTAAACCCTTATATATTCCTTGAATCTTGAGACTCACCAAGTCTTTATTTGAGGCTTCCTTAAAGGACTTTAATGGTGGCTTCCTTATCCATATTTTAACTTGTATTGGTGAATTATTTTAGCCATGAAATACCGCAGATTTTATGCTAGTTTTTTGCTTTTAACAATCAAAATACAAACCAATGCCTTGATAATAACTAGTTAAAGATCAACTTGTATAGTGCTAATGGATTAATAATGCAATTTAATGGTAACAATAATATCACATTTTTGCTCCTGTAAATAAACTCTCAAAATAATCCCAAATGTACTTAAGTATCTCTGCAACTTTTAAGAGTAATCTGTAAAGAACCCTTAATGAATAATCTGCAATTTTCACTACAATCAATATTGTAGGATGTAGTCTTCTTGCTTTCTAGATAGATAATAAGTAGGTGATAATTTTATTTCTTTAAAAAATATCCAAATCCTATTTAATGTTCAAATATATCTTAAAATGAACTCTCCTTTTTGCACTTTCTTGAAGACTATAATATGAGCCCTTCTCCTTGCAAATGTAATCCAAATATGGTGTTTAATGGAATTTTATAATGAACCCTAATTTAAAGTTCAACTAATTGCACCCAATCAGATTTATTTTTCTAATTTTGATAAACGAACATGGGTGGTGGTCAGGGCTAGCATGTGTTATCCACCTAGTCTTGAAGACTAGGATGTTGGCAGTGGAATGCTTTATAGAATAATCATGGTAGTTTGATTGCAATGGATGACCAATAACCGAGTATGGTTGACTGTACTAGGACTTGGTGTTTGAATAAAATTACCCCCTTTTTATGATGCTTAACTCCTTTTTATTATGCTATTTTAACTTTGAAGAATTACAAAGTAATGGCTTCAATAAGAGGGAATAGAGGGGAAACAAAAAATATATATGAATGATATATTTGAGAATTTAAAGTAAAAAATTTGGTGAGAATTTGTAACGGTTATTATTGGATAGATCATAACATAAATTTGTGATAAGGATTGTGTAAACTATGAAAGGTTCTTGTTTAAGGACTTTGAAATAAATTGGGGAAAATATTTGATTAGATTAGGTAATAGTCTTGTTGATAGACTACGTAATACCTTATTGAGAACTGTAGTTAAATCTTGATGAAATATTGGTTAAAAAAACCTATTTGCTAATATTGTGAATATATAGTCCATTCATGAAATAAATTAAGGGCCAATTTTGTAAATCTATAGTGTAATATTGTGAGTAGATTATGAGACAAATTATAGCTAAACTTGAGTAATCTTAGTGTTAGATTGCAAGACAATTTGTAGCTAAATTTGGGCAACTATAGTATGATCTTGTTGATAGATATTGAGACAACTTGGTAGCTAAATTTGTGGAAAACTATAGATTACAAGACAAATTAGTAGATATATTTGCAGAAGAACTATAGTAAAACCATCATGGTAGATTAAATCTATTACATAATCTCGTGATAGATTATGAAATAATTCTATGGGACATTTGTGAATCTATAATTAAATCCATTGGTTTAAATGCTATTTATGAGTGAAAGAAAAATAAGCTACTTTTGAAAGTGATGTCTATTTATATGATTGTAATAATATTTGTTTCAAAGGCATATCTTTGTGAAAAAATGATATGGGATGAATGTGTGGATTTTATTCTTTTGGAAGTATGGGATTTTCTTCCTTTTAATATGGGAATGATTTAGATAATTATATTATGGGGAATGTATTGTGTTTATTTACATTTAATTGAAAATTATTACATTCTATTGCTTGCATAGAATGCATTTTCATATACATGTAATGGGTTGTCCTGATCCCAAAATGCCTACAACCTAGTATTGGTGGTTTTATTGGAATCGAGTGAAGATTGGATCTATTCGACTTATATTGAATATGTATATATGTTGTGACAAGGTATATTTAATGTAAGGTCTCATTTATTATAAAAATATATCTATTGAGAATTATTTATAAATTGATTGTATCACTCTTTAAGAGGATTTGTAAACAATGTAATTCTCAATTTCAAGCAATTATGGAAAAATATGTAAATTTATGTCATGACATGAAGTTATCATATGTTAGGGCTTATATCTTTAAATGAGAATTAAATATTGTGTCTAGATGACATAGAGTAACCCTAAATTAAAGAGAATGGATAAATTATGCATGACACTTAAAGATATATCTCTAGTGGTTAAATATGAGAATTGATCATAAGGGAGAATTTGAATGTTATCTCATTTCATGGAGATTATAGTTGAATAAAGCAAGTAAGGTATAATGGTAGATATTAACAAGTCTATGAGGGTTTATGTGATAACACCCTTATCTTTCCATTGTTGATATGGGAGAGTTAAGCATTGTAATGATTGATGTTCTATCCTTAAGGAAGAACAAGCTAATATTCAAGGCACATGCCTAATGTATGTGTTAAAAGAGACCTAAGGTAAGACTAGCTTAATGTTTATTTAAGCTAGTAGGGAATAAGACATTCCTATTTTAGATAGGATAATTTCAAATTGTAAGGTAAATAAACTTGCATGCACATAATTATAGGGATTGACCACTCCTATCCATGGGATAGACACTAACCACGTTGATTCCTATGAAGTGAAGCCTTGGACTTACTTGGATAATCATATATAAGAGAACCACATGGAGATTCTTATTATTTACTTATTGATACATGATTTAGATAGGGTTGGTAAAAAAAAAACTCTCTAATATTGGTTTGTTTTGGTAGGAATATTATAGTTGGTATCAGATCCTAGGTTGATTAAGCACAAAGCTTCCATAAAAATACTAGAGGAATTTTGAACTGATACATGTTTGGTAAGGGAAGAGAAATTGCTTGGAGGTTATTATTGGGTAAGTTTTTTCTCCCATTCTTGAACCATTGGTGAATCATATTGGAAGAGTTAAGAGAACCCTCTTTTGTGATGTACCTAAGACTCTTTTGAGAATCATACTTGACATTTGTAGCTCCAAGCTAAGCCTCTTCCTTACTCAAACATTGTATTGTAAATCAACCAAAGTGATAAAATAATATATATCTATATGAGTAGACCCTAATATATTTAGTAAAAAAATATCTTAGTAATATCTCCATATTAGAAGAAAATATCAAAAGGTTTTTCTTTTAAATTTGGTTGATGTTGCGATGTGGTTGTTTGGCTAGACATGGAATTCGTATGAAACTTAGATAGGATATAATGAAACATATCCCACCAATAGTAGCAAATTGAATCTTTATAGTGATTGAAACACCATTACGTGACCACCAAATGGTAGTCAAGTATAATAAAGTGTTGCTTACTATTTATATATTAAGGTACATTTTTGCAAGACATGGTATTTAAAATTTGCATATAGTAGAAGTAAATGCATAATAGAATTGTAAACTAACACAACTCTTATATCAAGAAACATGCCACCTAAGTTGAGAAGTGGGATGAAGAGAATTTCTCGAAAGGAGAAACCAATTAGCACTAATAGTGTTTAAGATAGACCCATAGGGGAAAGTTCTAAAAACTCGAACAAAGTAGAGAATCTCATAGACATTTTTTAGATGATGCAAGGAGAAATAACTCTATATCAAGAACAAATGGCCCAACAAACCAATTTGTTGGAGGCCATTAGGGATGAAATATGGAAACCTAATAATAGGGATCCCAAGCCAAAAAATACTATGATAGAGTAGGGAAATGACACCGATGAAATGGATGAATTTAAATTTTATAAAAAAAATATTAAAACTTCCTTGGGCATTTTAACATGAATTTAAAAGCTTCCTTGGGTTTTTAAGAAAAACCTTTTATTTTTTCTCATCCATGGTTTTAATAAAATCCCTCCTACTTACGTTTCCACATAATATTAAAAATATTATGAAGCTATTTTTCCATTTGAAGAACACAAGCTTATACTGAGAGGGGGGTGAACAGTATAAGACCACTTTTTACTTTTCTTTCCCAATCAATATTATGCAATGTATAGATAGCAATATCAATAGTAGTAATCAAAGCAATGCACAAATCACCACACACAATAGAGACACCAAATTTACGTGGTTCACCCAATGTGGGCTACTCCACGGAGAAAATATTTTACTAAAACTTTCTCAATCAATCTCTTGGGAATCCTTTCCCTATTACAATGTTTATGGACCTCTGTCCAAAGGAGACACCAATCCCCTTAATCAAGTTCGTGGATCTCTATCCATAGGAGAACTCCTTTCTCCTCTTGCTCTGGCTGGTGATCTTCTAGAAGAACTGTTACCCCCACTGCTCTAGCTAATGGATCTCTATCCACTGAAGACACCTGTCCTCACTGCCCTGGCTAATGGATCTCTATCCATTGGAGACTGTCGTCCTCTATACTCTATCACCTCCAAAGCTCTGTCTCAAATCTGTACTAAACACAGTCCTTCGATCTAGCACAAATCTGCTCAATATCTATCTTTGGTCTGGCACAAACCTGTCCTCAAATCTACACCAAACTCTATCCTCTAATCTGTACTAAACATAGTCCTTCGGTCTAGCACAAATCTGTCCTCAATCTCCATCCTCAAGCCTTAACTCAAAGCTTGACTCAATCTCAAATCAACTCTGTTGGATCTGCCCCAAACCTTAACTCAAGGTTTGAAAAAATCAATCAATTTTGCTCTCAAGTCTTCTCAAAGACTTGTCTCAAATCTGCCTTGCAAGCTTCCACAAAAGCTCACACTAATCTGTCCACAAGTCCTCTCTAGAACTTGTCCAAATCTGCTCAATAAGTCCTCACAAGAACTTATCCAAATATGCTCTCAATCTGTATTGTAAGCTTCCACAAAAGCTTACCCAAATATGTCCACAAGTCTTCTCAAAGACTTACCTCAAATCTGCTCAACAAGTCCACACTAGAACTTGTCCAATCTCATAGAAACATAAAGAGAATTGTTAGAGACTCAATATGCTCTATACTCATCACAATGCTCAATCACTTTCAATCACTCTTTCAGAAACATACAGAGAATTGTTAGAGACTCAATATGCTTCACATTCACCTCAATGCTCAATCACTTTCTCAAATCAATTCATAATATAGAATAGTTTGTTTTATAGAACTTGAACAATCACTTCACACATCCACTTGACTAGGCTCAACCAACTCTACTCAACCAATCACTCAATGAAACAATCCTTGCTTACAAACCCTAGTCCAAGCATATGAACACTCACTCAAAATGTTTCCAACAATGCTTATCAACCAATCTCACATAACAATGATACTCATGTTATTTTCAAACCCTAGTTCAAGTTCTTCACTTAACCAATGGCTTCAACAACAATGCTTATCAAACAAGGTTTTAACAACAACTCTTTATTCCAGAAAACCTTGAAGCATTAACTCAACACACTCAATAAGGAAACCTAATTAAGTCCTTTTCACTCCAAACTTGTTTTCCAAAAAATAATCAATCAACTCAACTATGGAAGAATGTGCCCATACCTTTTTCTTGATGATGAAGGAACCTCAAAAATCTGCCACAACCACAAACACTTCTTTGCCAAGCTCAAGGAAGTTATAAGATGATAAACTCTCTCAAAAATACAATGTAAATATCAAAACATACATACACCTTATTACTCCATCTTGAAGAAAGCATCCATCAACATATACAAAAATAATTGACCAAATACACCTTATAATATCCCAATTAAAATAATATCCAATACCATAAATAATGTCAATAAAATCACCTTCTCAAAATAACTCAATGGCAAGAAGTCCTCTCAAAATTTAACCAACACTTTAATCTCCAATAAACCAATATGTCATGAATACTTTATTTAAAAATAAATCTAACTCCTTATTCCTCCAATTAACCAAAATAATGATTAATTAAAATACTTTTTATCTACCCCTTTTAACTCCCTAGGACCTTATGTCAAAACCTTAGGCAACACAAAATATATTAAAAATTTATTACCTTTGCCTTGGTGAGATTCGACCTCACGACGTTGCCTTTACCAGTGCCCTAGCCATGGCTCCAACCACCGTGTGAGCTAGGCGCTCACCTTGGGAGGGAAGAGCACCACGTGCTCTATCTTCTCCCTCTTGGTGCCTCACCCAAAAAGGATTTGCACTGCTTCCTTTGGTGCCTAACCAAGTCCACTCAAAACGCTGACCAAGTCCACTCAAAACGTTGCCTGTCGAGATTCGAACGTGGGTCCTCCCGCTCACAAGCACCCTAGCTCACTCCAACTTGCCACCAGACCACCACGTTGGATGGTTATGAGGGTTAGAGTATCTTTCATCTTATTTCTTCACCGGCGCACTTAAGACAAAACTTTGTCTTCTTCCTTGCATGAAATCGCATGAAACACACAACTCGTAGACCTTTGATAAATCAAGCAAGGGATAAATCATTTACCACTTTGGCATATGGTTTTTATACCAATATGCCACCAACCTTTCAAACGTCGATGGATTCCTTTTTCTCTTAGACGTCGGTGCCTAATTAATTTATAAATTATTTAAATTCTTTAGAATTTAAATATTATAAATTAATATTTAAATCCTTTTGGCTTTATTAAGGATTAAAGCCTTCTTAGGTTTTACCACTCTGTATAAATAATATTTATTTATAAAATTTAAATTCAATTTGAATTTAAATATTTTATAAAAATAAATATTAAAACTTCCTTGGGCTTTTATGAAAAACCTTTTATTTTTGCTCATCCATGGTTTTAATAAAAACCCTTCTACTTATGCTTCCACATAATATTAAAAATATTATGAAGCTCTTTTGCCATTAACCTTTGCATTGTTCCTTTTGACCTTTTGACATCAACTGTAGCTTATTCCTTGACATCAATGACAACTTTGACTCAAAATGTCCAACAGTTTAGATGATGCAAGGAGAAATAGCTCTATATCAAGAACAAATGGCCCAACAAACCAATTTGTTGGAGGACATCAGGGCTGAAATATGAAAACCTGAGAATAGGGGTCTTGAGTTAACAAATCCTATGGTAGAGCAGGAAAATGACGTCGATGAAATGGATCATGTGCCTAAATTCCACATTAATGGAGAACTGGAAAGGATTTGAAACATGTAAAGGTTAAAACATTTATCAAAAAATAAGGGGATATTCAGCAGAATCCTGGTTGAATGAATTGGAGGTTTACTTTTCCATGAGAAACTACTTTCCAATGACCAAGATAGTCTGGGCCATAGGGCTTCTAATGGAAAAATTCTAGAGTGGTGGGAGACCTTTTGTAAGGAGGCAAAAGTTAAAGTTATTCACTTCAAATGGGAGGATTTTGTGAAAGCCTTAAAACAAGGTTCCTCATAGAACAATTCTATATGATGAAACTTGATGAGTTCGTCCAACTCCAGCAAGGAACCCAATCCATAGATGGAAACTATAGGAAATTCATAAGGTTTCTCAAATATGTTCTTACTTATGAGAAGGATAATAAGTTAAAAGTACATAAATTCCTCTCAGGAACTGGGTATCAAATTAGAACTTCATTGAATATGCATAAACCTAGTGATCTAAAAATGGCTTACGATCTAGCATGCTAGGCAGAGTACAATTTGCACCCAAATAATATATTTTCCAGCTCCTCAAATTGGTCAAAGAAGGAATATCATCACTAGCAAAAGAGAAAATGATAACTTGAAAAAAGTTATAAGGGTAGAGAAATTTCCAAATTCACAAAGAGGAACAATGGGAAGCCAAGGAATTTTAAGAATCTCTAGCAAAGGAATAAGAACAAAAATAATGTTGAAATATCCCAATCTCTAAAACAGGTAGGACCACCTCCTATCAATGACAAGGATAATCCAATTCAAGATATAAATCAAAACCATAAATCTAGATGCTATGAGTACGAGGGTCTGCACTATGCAAGGAATTTTCCTCACCATGTAGAATCTGGCAAGAAGACAAATGGGAAGGAAAACAAAATTTATGTAGCCACTAGGAACCATAACCAAAAATTAAAAGCAACTCCCTTGCTCATAAATGGTAAAATATTTAATAAATATGTTAAAATATTGATAGATAGTGGAGCTACTTATAGTTTTATTTATAGTAGCATAATAAGGGATATCCTAGAGAGACTTGGATCTTTGGAACAAGGGTGGAAAGTGGAGTATGGGTCATGATAGTCCTACTCCATGGATCAGTGTTTCTCCACAACTAAAATTTCTCTACCCATTAGTTCTATAACTTGGAACCTATATGTAGCACCGCTATATGCCTTTGAAATCATCTTGGACATGGATTGGTTAAAATATCACAAAGATTTGATCAATTTCCAAGATCTATGGATTGAGTTTACTAATGATGAGGAGAAAAGAATAAATATGGATAGTGAGCAAGGATATTTTGAGCCAATTCTAATATATGCAATGTAATTAATTAAGTCAATAAGAAAATTAGGAATGGTGTATGTGAGTAAATTAAAATAAGTAAAGGATAACAATAAGGAAGAAGTATTTAAGAAATTTCGAATTCTGCAAGACTATAGGGAAGTATTTACTTCAGAGATTCTTGGAATACTTCCTAAACATGAGTTTGACTTCACCATTGATCTAGTACCAGGAACAACCTATCTATAGAGATCCTTACAGGATTAACCCTATTGATATGCAAGAATTGAAGGTGCAACTCCAATAATTGCTCGACAAAGGGTTAATTAAACCAAGTGTATCTCCATGGGGTGCACTAGTACTATTTGTAAAGAAGAAGGATGGTTCATTAAGGCTGTGTATAGACTACAAAATGTTAAACAAAGCTACCATAAAAAATAGGTATCCTTTGCCAAGGATAGAAGACCTATTTTATCAACTTAAAGAGGCAACCATCTTTTCCAAGATTGATCTGAAATCAAGGTATCATCAGTTGAGGATTTGGGATGAAGATACTCACAAAACTATTTTCAAGACTATATATGGGAACTATGAATTCACTGTTATGCTATTTGGGTTAACCAATGCACCAAATACTTTCATGAATCTCATGAATAGTGTGTTTAGAAATCATTTGGACTAATTTATCTTGGTATTCTTAGATGATATTCTAATTTACTCTCGTAGGAAATAAGAGCATGATAAAAATCTAAAAATTATACTAGAGATATTGAGAAGGAATTAACTCTATGAAAACATATCCAAATGTGATTTTTATATTCCACAAGGACACTACTTGGGACATGGAATTTCTACAAATGGAATTTTGGTGGATCCGCAGATGATTGAGGGTATTTTGAGTTGGTCATCTCCTACTAATATGATTAAAGTATGAAGCTTCATGGGATTGGTGAGATATTATCAATTTTTTGTGAAGGACTATTCTAAGATAGCTTCTCCAATAAAAAATATTCAAATGAAAGGAAATGAGTTCAAATGGACAGATAAATGTGAAGTCACCTTTCAATTACTTAAAAAAAAGTTCACTTCTACTCCTATACTAAAAATCCTATATCCACAAGGAAATGTTTTAGTATGCACAGATGCTTCCTTGGAAGGATTGGGAGGAGTGTTATCCCAAGATAAATTAGTAGTGGCATATGAATCAAGAAAGTTCAAGAAACATGAGGCTAACTATGCTACACATGACCTAGAACTAGCTGCAATTGTACATGCCTTAAAAAACTGGTGACACTACCTTGTGGGTAGAGTTGAGAACTGACCACCAAAGTTTAATATATTTTTACTCACCCATTACTTAACATAAGGTAGAGAAGGTAAATTGATTTTTTGGCTTAATATGACTTTAGTATCGAGTATATCAAAGGAAATAAAACAATGTCACCGATGATTTGAGTAGAAGAAGACACATTGCTACACTGACACAAAGTCATGTAGATCACATGGATCAAGTTAGACAAGCCCAATCTCAAGGTCATATTTGTAATAAAATTGAAGATAATATGGCACATGATCCTAGAATAAAAAAGGATTATAGTCTCAAATATGGACTCTTGTATTTTAAGGATCAGATAGTCATCCCTGAAATGGATAATTTAAGAAGATCGATCATGAGGTAAGCTCATAGATACCCATATTCCGCACATCCTAGAGGGGCCAATATGAGATAATATATAAAAAAGAATTTATATTGGCTTGGTATGAAGAAGGATATCACTAACTTTGTTTCTCAATGTCTGGAATGCTAGAAAGTGAAGGCAGAACATAAACACCTCATAGGACAACTTTATCCACATGATGTACCCATGCAAAAGTGGCACATTTTATACCTGGAAGCACCAAGGATGATGCGGTAGTAATAGCCAATAGATTCACCAAAGATATCTTCAGGTTACATGGGTTTCTTGAAGTAATCATTTCTAATAGATATTATAGATTCACATCCAAATTTTGGTAAGCTCTTCATCATGCAAATGGCACTACACTAAATATAAGTTCTTCTTATAATCTGAAGATCGACAGATAGATAGAAAGAGTCAATAAAATCCTAGAGGATATGTTTTGCATGTATTGCATGGATCATAAGTCTCGATGGGAATACTTCTTGCCCTTAGTAGAATTTACCTATAATAATGGACACCATGCTTCTTTAAAGATGGCTCCTTTTTAGGCTTTGTATGGTCAAAGATGCAGAACACCATTTTCATAGGATAATCTAGAGGATCAAGTCATCATTGAACCAGATACACTCAAATAAATGGAGGAAAAAATAAATGTAATCCGAAAAAGGCTTAAGGAAGCTTTGGATCATCGAAAAATTTATGCCGACTTGAAGAGAACTCCTCAAAAAATTATCTATAGGAGATAAGGTATTCTTAAGAGTAAAACCTATGACAAGTACTATCAAGTCGAATAAACTAGATCCTAGATATGTTGTACCATTCGCCATCCTAGAAAATATTAGTCTTGTTTCCTACATACTCAACTTGCCACCTAATTTATCAAAGATCCATGATTCATACTTTCCATGGTGTTGTATTTTGGACACTATACCAAATAATTTAATATGAGGGGGTTTTGGAGGTATTACAATATTAGGTGTCATTGTAAATATTTAGACTAGGGTGCATGTTTGATGTTTGTGTATAAATTATGTGTGAAGTTATTAGGACTAATTATTTGTTATATAATAAATATTGTGAGGTGTCTTGTTAGAAAGTGATAGGTATGAGTGTGATGTGTCAAGTTTAGAAGTAGGGACTTGTTGTGGCTGCTCCAGAATGTACCCCAAAATTGGGGACCCACCCTTTTTGCATGTTTCCAAGAAGACTGAAGTGGCCCATAGGCTAAATATCAAGGAAAAAAGCAAAACACGACAAGGAGAAAAAGTGTCGCGATATCGTGACATGTTGCAGTTTCGCGGCCAGAAGAGAAAAAGTGATGCGATATCGCGACATGTTGCAATTTCGTGGCCAGAAGAGAAAAAGTGTCGTGATATCGCGACATGTTGTAGTTTCACGGCCAAAAGAGAAAAAGTGTCACAATATTGCGACATGTTGCAATTTTGCGGCCAAAAGAGAAAAAGTGTCGCGATATCGCGACATGTTGCAGTTTTGCGGCCAAAAGAGAAAAAGTGTCACGATACCGCGACATGTTGCACTGTCGCGACCAAAAGAGAAAAAGTGTCACTATATCGCAACATGTTGCATCGTTGCGGCCAAACAAGAAAAAGTGTCGCGATATCACGACATGTTGCATTTTTGTGATACAAAGAAAAGAAAAAGAACGAGGAGAAAAAGTGTCGCGATATCGCGACATGTTGCGTTTTCATGGCCAAACAAGAAAAAGTGTCGCGATATCGCGACATGTTGCATTTTCATGGCCAAACAAGAAAAAGTGTCGCGATATCGTGACATGTTGCACCGTCACAGCAAAAATAGAAAAAGTGTCGCGATATCGCGACATGTTGCGTTTTTGCGGCCAAACGAGAAAAAGTGTCGCGATATCGCGACATGTTGCGTTTTCTCGGCCAAACAGGAAAAAGTGTCACGATATCGTGACATGTTGTACCTTCATGGACAAAAGAGAAAAAGTGTCGCGATATCGCGACATGTTGCACCATCGCAGCCAAAATAGAAAAAGTGTCACGATATCGCGACATGTTGCATCGTCGCGGCCAAAGGAGGAAAAAGTGTCGCGATATCGTGACATGTTGCATGGTCGCGGTCAAAATAGAAAAAGTATCATGATATCGTGCCATGTTAGATTTTCGTAGTGAAGGGCCACAAAATGGAAACCAAAGCACATACGCATACAAGGGAAGGTGAAGCAAGCAGCCGTTGGAAAATGAAACGAACAGTTAGGGAAGGTGAAACAAACAGCCGTCAAAAAATGAAACAAACTGTCATGGAAGGGGAAGCAATTTTTTTAGAAGTTCAAATACGTCATTCAAAGAGGCCAGAAGGGGTCATAAATTGCTATGAGCAGAGTTGCAGAGTTGAAGGCAAGAGGGCCATTCTAGACCTGTTTGAGTTGTTTTTCTTCCATCGACTGGTTTGGGAAAACCATAAATTTTGCCATTGTAAAATGACACATTTTTAATGCAGAAGTTTTTAGAAATTTGCATCTTATGGGCAAGAAAGAAGGAGATTCTCTTTGCATGCTATGGATTTAATGTCTATTTCTTTTCTCTTTTTCATATTTCGAGTTTGTAGATGGAGTTAATGCAAGTTTGCTTGGTTGCTTCATGTGAATGCTTGAATCTGAAATTTATTTTAAACCCTAGGAACCAACACCTAGTCTATGGGGATTGTGCTTGTTTTTCAAGTCCAATAGGTTAGGTTGCATGCGTGGAGACCTCATATCTTCGGTTTTGTCGAAATAGGATAGCATCATACTGAATGCATTTTATTTCCAGTTCTCTGCATTTCATTTTCATTTTTCTGCATTTTATCTTTCCAGAAATTTTAACTTATTTTAAATTTTCAGGCATTAAAATAAACATCTAAAAAATTTCAAAATCCAAAAAACAATGAACAATCACTAGAGTTTCATGATGAAATAAACCAACATTGCCCCTTTTTTACAGTTACTTGCAATCACTAGGGTGTTCCAAGCATTTAAATTGAATATCTTTATTTGAGATTACTAATACACATATGCAAATGCTAATATAGCGGAGACCTTGGAGAAGTTATCTGTTTAACTTCTTTGCAAGAGGGTATTTGGAACCCAAATCCTAAAGGAGAGTGTACTTTCACAGCTGGGTGAAAATACCACTCAACAGATTAGCGCTAGAAGGAGGGCCTGAATTGTTTTATTTCAGAGTGATTTAAATGCTATAGGGATTTAAATTTTGAATATTTCATGCCCTATTGATTATTATATTTAGTCCCATTTTAACAATACAACCTTGTAGTTTTAAAATGAGGACATGAATTGCTATGCATTGTTCTAACTCTTTTTTATTGTTCATACAAGAATAATGTGTTTTGATTTTGAAAAATTTTGGTCTTGACTAACGAAGTTGTCTCCATGCAATTACTTTCATTTGATTTTAATGGATACATCTCTTGGTTGATGCTGACAGGGTTATTAATACATTACATGTTCGATATTTTCTAGTCAATTTCATACATATTTGTAAGGAATTATTTTTTGTCTAAAATGTATTTTTTGTCTTTATTATGCTCTTCACTTGCGTGTAATGCGATCTTGTGAATCAGAAAGCCTACAACACTAGGAGTATGCTCTTCACTTGCGCTTATGCGATCTGGTGAATCAGAAACTTACATTTTTAGAATACCGCTTTGTCATGGTTCCTTCTTTCATTCACGACTAAAAATTTGATTTTTTCTTTGAATTTCATTAATTGCAGGATTTTTCTGTGTGTTGCAGGTTTTCTTTAAGGTATTGAGAGTTTTGTCAGGTTTTGTAGGGTAGTTTCATTTACAAGCTAGACCCACCGCATCGCATCACAACTAGGTCCAAAATAACCGAGGAAACCATATTCCAAAGCCTCTCACTCACTCATAGGAATCCTAGGAATAAAACCGATCAAATTGTGGTCCCACCAGATATTCTTGTTACAGAAGATCCTTCTTTTTCAGGAGCATCCAGCGGACTTGCACCGGTGGTGTCATTTGCCACTAGTGTACCAATTATCAGTACTATTTCCATGGTTCTTATAGGGTTATCATCATCAATTTTGAATCAAATGGCCCAACTTCCACCACCTCCTTGGTACGGAGCCCATAACATTCCTTTGAATATTACGAGGGATATTCATGAGATCCCTAAGAATATAGAGATATTTTTGCCCAAATACAAATCGTATGGCCCAAGGACCATAGAAGAACATATTCGGTCCTATAGGGATGTTTTGATAAGATTTTAAGTTCAACATGAAGATGTGGCTTGTAGATTCTTCCCCATGAGCCTAGACCAAGTGGCTCACGAATGTTATATTTGCTTACCTACTATTTCTATTACATCATGGACGCAAATGGAGGATGCTTTTATCAACCAATTCAGGTCACCATTAGATCCCACAATCATCTATAATCAGTTCATTACATGCAAAAGAGGCCAGGGTGAGCCAATCCGAACTTTTAATCAGAGATTTCAGAAGTGCTATAATAGAGAAATTCGATATTTTGCCATTGATCTCGCAGTAGTTTTGCAAATATATTTTAGGGCATTGGATCCTATGACGGCAATGTTTGCAAGGCAAAATCCTTAAGTTACCACGCTTGCTCTAGCCTATAATGAAGCTATTACCATTGAACAACAAATGACACCACAAGGTTATGGGTTATCCTAGATGCCTATGGTAGGACAATATGGTCCATATGGTCAAGCTCCTATGATGAATCAGATCATGGCATCGCAAATATCAGGCATAAATGCTTTGCCTTATCAACAACCATATTCATCAACACCCGCTTACGCACCCAATCCAATCGCGATTCAAAGTGTGAATCCTTACGTAAATAAAGTGGCTCAAAATCCAACTCAAATGTTAAGTCAAGATCTCACCAATTACGCATATCCTATTGGAACTAGCAATAACATAGCTCAACCAAAAGAGATTTATTCAGAGGTTGAAGAGCTCAAAAATATAGTTCAAAAATTGAGTAATGATCTGGTTCAAAAATAGAAGTATGAATCCCATGTCCCTCACCCAAATCAAAATTTCAACAATGGAGGGAGACAGTGGAATACAAATACAAACAATGGGGGTGTGCCTTCCCCTATTGCTAATCAGATAGATACTTCTGCAGGACCCATTCACTCTAGTTCCATTCTTAATCTTTCTTATTTTGTGTGGGAAAAGGGGTGTAGATTGCATAATACAAAGGCGCATAATGAAAGGAATTGTCCCGAAATTTCTATGTATACCCATTGTCTCCAAGCTTAAGTGGATGATTTGGAACTTGTGCCAAATAAGGGTCCATCCCAACATCAATATGGAGAGGACCAAATTTTTATGGTGGAAACTCTATATCGTAAAGAGAGTGAGAATGAGGAAGGTGAAGATGAATGGGGTGAGAAACATGTTGATGAATCAGAAGATGAAGAATAAGTACTTGAGTATCACAACTTGAACTTGGAGGATGATTACTATGATTCGTGGAAGAAATGGGAAGAATATTATCAATCTAAATCATCTAATAAACTTTTTGCATCAATTAATATGCAGGATGACTCAATTGCTTCCTCACATGAGGATACTATAAATCCTATACAATTTGAGAAATTTTTGGAAGAGGAATTTGAATCTCATCAAATTTTGGAATATGATAAGAATTCTACAACCATGAATCAAGAAAGAGAGTCATTTGCTTTAGATTCCTTTGAAGGAAAATAAATTGAAAATCTTGATCCACTTACTTGTATTGTTACAAAACCTAAATCATTTGGGTTTGATATCATTGATGATCCAATTGAAAATCTCACGTTACCCAAAACAACCCAAGTGATTGATCATAGAAATGTGTTAGTTAAACCACCACTAGATAAACAAGACTTATGGTTTGAAAGGGATGGGCATATTTTCAATTGGGTACCTAAGTTTGGTGCCTTTGATAAACAAGTCATGGAGAAAGAACAAGTACTACATGATGATGAATGTCATAAGAGAAAAGAGGAATTTTCAAATCCTCTTCAAGTAAGGTCAAATGAAAACATGCCAAAGGTAAAATCTCACCTTTTTGGTTTCACCATGCAAAATTCGAATGAAGGTTTGCCTAATGAATGGTTTGATTCAAATATTATTAATGTTATGGCTTTGTTGAATGAAAATGAAAGCTTATTTCTACATCATGAATCAAAGTGCGTACTGGACATCTTAAAGAATAGACATAAAGGAATTGAATATCAATCATTTTCTAATCAATTTGAAAACTTGAAACTCCATCATAGGATTATTAATGAAACTAAATCAAATTGGTATGGTGAGAGGGGCAAGTGGAAGTTTGTTTCTTTGTTTGGTTTGATCTTGTTTTTGTTGGATTCCTACAAAACTTGGTATGCGTATCATGTCATATGTCTTTTAAAGAATTCTAATTAGGTTTGGGATCCGGGAAAATGATAAATCAAACTTTTACACCATCTTGCATTATATTGTACATTTGTATATACTTTTGGTTTTCGTGTTTTGGTTTTGGATTGGATTTCACTTTGGTTTTAAATTTTGTGTTGGTCCTTTGGACACTTTTGGTTTGTTTCAGAAAAAGAAAAAGAAAAAGTGAGGTGTCAACTTAGGTCCTTATGAATGTTGACTAAGACTAGGAGAATATGAAACATCGGAATTGTATTGCAGAAAGCTCCACGAATATCACAAACACATTAAGGAATATCGTTTGGAACTTGTGATGCATGAAGTTGTCAGTTTTATAAATTATGGCAAAGTAGGTGGTATGCTCTATCCACATTTCAAAAGGAGCAATGCATTCATATCTCATGTTACATTCCACATTGCATATACATTTCATCTCAGTTGCATCTTCATTTCATATACAATCATTGAAAAGGTGTCGAATCCTCTTAGGGTTATTATATAACATATATTAAAAGGATCCTAAGGTTGGGAAATGATGCCCGAACTATCTTGAACCAAGCATGTTCTGCACATATTAAAGAGGATATTGAGCAAAATGGTCAAAACCATACTTGGAAGAAAAGGTGAGGCGAAAAGAGTATTTCGTGTCTGTCCTATCATGCAACATAATCCTTAAATAGTGGTTTTTACCACTCCTATAGAGCTTAAAGCCTAAAATCAGAGTAGTAAGGATAGGGTTAAATACCCATCGAACTTAGGTTGAGGATCCAATTCCCCAAAGCTTTGATTTGAACTTCATGGAGTAGTAAGGATAGGGTCTAATTCTCATCTTGCTTAGGTTGAGAATTCGATTCCCCAAAGCTTCTATTTTGCCCCCTCAAGAGCTTGAAATTCCAAAGCAATTATTTTTCATTTCATCATTAATATTGGATTGGAAGGATCGTACTACATGTCCCTTGCAAGGATGGGTAGTCATCCCCAAGGTCCAAGAAATCAAAAGTAGAGCTAAATCCTGGATTATGGGGTTGATATTCACCGTGGCTATAGACGCCTGACTGGTAGTGGAGTATACTCATGCGTGGCAACATGTCTTGTCTAAAAGCAAGGCCATTGACTGCTCAAACGGATAGGCTAGCCTGACAGCTTCATCCATAACAGGTTAAATCATTTTGTTCAAGATGAGGTAATGAACTCTAGATCAGAGTAGTAAGGATAGGGTTTAATTCCCATCTCGCTTAGGTTGGGAATCCTATTCCCCAAAGCTCTGATTTCACTTACACTTACACATGGGTTCAATATGGTAGGGGCACATAACCAGCTTTGGGATCTAGTAAATTAATTTAGTATACATTTTTTGGTCCTAAGAGGGTTTGACAATTTCAATATGTTTGTTTATGATACTAGAAGGTCTGAGCCTTTGCAAATTAGGTTGTTATATGTCTAACATAGTTGTCATACGTCAAATCCTGCACAAATCATTCATAGCCTTGCATACAAATCATAAGTGAAATTGACAATGGAATGTTGATCAATTTCAAACGATAGGGAATGAAGAACATTGCACACACTGAGCTGATGCTTAATAATTATAATGCTTCATGTATTTATCATCTAGTTTCATTCTTGGGATATTTGCTAACATTTGTATTTGAGTCTGTGTGTTTTCAGGATGAGTTCTCATCGAAATGTTCAGGAGCATTTTCCAGCAGAGTCGCCATTTGTTGTGGTTGCTCCACAACATACCCCAAAATTGGGGACCCACCCTTTTTGCATGTTTCCAAGAATACCGAAGTGGCCCATAGGCTAAAGATCAAGGAAAAAAGCAAAACATGACAAGGAGAAAAAGTGTCGCGATATCGTGACATGTTGCAGTTTCACGGCCAAAAGAGAAAAAATGTCGCAATATCGCGACATGTTGCAGTTTCGCGGCCAGAAGAGAAAAAGTGTCGCGATATCATGACATGTTGCAATTTCATGGCCAAAAGAGAAAAAGTGTCACGATATCGCAACATGTTGCAGTTTCGCGACCAAAAGAGAAAAAGTGTCGCGATATCGCGACATGTTGTAGTTTCGCAGCCAAAAGAGAAAAAGTGTCACGATATCGCGACATGTTGCATTGTCGTGGCCAAAAGAGAAAAAGTGTCACGATATCGTGACATGTTGCATCGTCGTGACCAAACAAGAAAAAGTGTCACGATATCGCGACATGTTGCATTTTCGTGACACAAAGCAAAGAAAAAGAGCGAGGAGAAAAAGTGTCGCGATATCGTGACATGTTGCGTTTTCACGGCCAAACAAGAAAAAGTGTCGTGATATCGCGACATGTTGTGTTTTTGCGGTCAAACAAGAAAAAGTGTTGTGAGATCGTGACATGTTGCACTGTCACAGCCAAAACAAAAAAAGTGTCGCGATATCGCGACATGTTGCGTTTTCGTGGCCAAATAGGAAAAAGTGTCACGATATCGCGACATGTTGCATTTTAGCGGCCAAACAAGAAAAAGTTTTGCGATATCACGACATGTTGCACCGTCATGGCCAAAAGAGAAAAAGTGTCATGATATTGTGACATGTTGCACTATCACGGCCAAAAGAGAAAATGTGTCGTGATATCGCAACATGTTGCATCGTCGCAGCCAAAGCAGGAAAAAGTGTCGCGATATCACGACATGTTGCATGGTCGCGGTCAAAAGAGAAAAAGTGTCGCGATATCGTGACATGTTACATTTTCATAGTGAAGGGCCACAAAATGGAAACCAAAGCACATACGCATACAAGGGAAGGTGAAGCGAGCAGCCGTTGGAAAATGAAACGAACAGTTAGGGAAGGTGAAACGAACAACCATCGAAAAATGAAACAAAATGTCATGTAAGGGGAAGCAATTTTTTTAGAAGTTCAAATACATCATTCAAAGAGGCCAGAAGGGGTCGAAAATTCCTACGAGCAGAGTTGCAAAGTTGAAGGCAAGAGGGCCATTCTAGACCTGTTTGAGTCATTTTTCTTCCATCAACTGGTTTGGGAAAACCATAAATTTTGCCATTGTAAAATGACACATTTTTAATGCATAAGTTTTTAGAAATTTGCATCTTATGGGCAAGAAATAAGGAGATTATCTTTGCATGCTATGGATTTAATGTCTATTTCTTTTCTCTTTTTCAGACTTCGAGTTTGTAGATGGAGTTAATGCAAGTTTGCTTGGTTGCTTCATGTGAATGCTTGAATCTGAAATTTATTTTAAACCCTAGGAACCAGCACTTAGTCTATGGGGATTGTGCTTGTTTTGCAAGTCCAATAGGTTAGGTTGCATGCGTGGAGACCTCATATCTTCGGTTTTGTTAAAATAGGATAGCATCATACTGAATGCATTTTATTTCCAGTTCTCTGCATTTCATTTTCATTTTTCTGCATTTTATTTTTCCAGAAATTTTAACTTATTTTAAATTTTTAGGCATTAAAATAAACATTTAAAATTTTTCAAAATCCAAAAAAACAATGAAAAATCACTAGAGTTTCATGATTAAATAAACCAACATTGCCCTTTGTTTACAGTTACTTGCAATCACTAAGGTGTTCCAAGCATTTAAATTGAATATCTTTATTTGAGATTACTAATACACATATGCAAATGCTAATACAGTGGAGACCTTGGAGAAGTTTTTTTTTTTAATTCTTTGCAAGAGGGGATTTGGAATCCAAATCCTAAAGGAGAGTGTACTTTCACAGCTGGGTGAAAATACCACTCAACAGGACTTATGTGCAATCATGAGAGACTTTGTATTTATGTAATATGTGAGAATTATTATGTAAGAGAGGAATATGAAGAGTTAAGTTCTCCCATGAATTTTAGGAGAGAAAATTTCAATAGTCATGTAATGTAAAAAGTCTCATGTATCTATATATGGAAGACAAAGCCACATAAAATATAACTCTAGGAAGTATTGCATTTATGCATTGCTTGGGTAGTTTCAATAAATATTTTAGTGTGATTTTTGTGATATTATTATTCATTTGATATATGTATGATTATTGATGTGATTTATAATGGTAGAATTATTTAATTTATGAGAATAGCATTACTTTACTAACATATTCCATCAAATTTGGTCTTATATAAAAGACTAGTGATCAATTGAAATGATATCAATTTTGTTGGACATTTTGAGTATATGAGTTGTCATTGATGTCAAGAGTGAGTGGTCATTGATGTCAAGCTTTCAGCACCAGTAAGTGGTAGTTTTAGTGGGCAGCATCAGTTTAAGGTTCTTTAATAAATTTAAAAGGATAGTTCGCCTTCAGTTTATGAAGATCCAATTCCAGGAAGTTGGATAAGGTCTAAAGGGCAAAGAAGAGGCCCAGGCAAATAATATTATAATATTTTATTATAATATTAAAAAGGAGATTTAAATTAATTATAAATCAATTAATATAATTTTATTATAAATTAATTTATTAATTAATTTAATTAACTCTTATGTTACTTAAGTTAATTATAAATTAATTTTAATTTAATTATAAATTGTTTTTTATTGATTTAATAAACCCTATAAAAGGGTTATAAAGCAAATTTATAGATCGAATTATTAATTTGATGGGAAGCATCGACGTATTACAACATCAAGGCACTATGTATAAATATGGAGGCAAAAAAAATTCCTAAGTCCTCAAGCGATCATAATTTTGAATGCCCCTAAGTTTGAAAATGAGCATAGAGAGAAAACAACAATTTTTCTTTGAAAAGTCTTTGGCAAAATTAAAAGGTACAAAGAGGAGCAAGGCTCCTTCCACGTGCAAATGCACCATGTAGCACAACTGATGATGGTGGCAAGTGTTAAGAAGTTCGTTGGCTATAAGACGTAGGCTTGAATTCTACAGGGTTCGTGTTTTGCGTGGCAGAAGGTTTACATTTTGCGAACAACATCTAGCACAAGGAAGAAAGGGAGGCTAGTGTCTTACCCTTCTCGTGGGAGTGCCTAGCCCACATAGTGGGCTAGCACATTGGTAAGGAGCTCGACAAATAGGTTTCAGGATCAAAATCCATTGAGGCATTTTTGTGGATGAGACAAAGGTACGCGATGTTGATTTTTGGGTTTGTCGCTTAATTTGGGATGTGCTAGGTTTGAAGGAAAAATAAAAATATTTTATGTGCCTAAGGTTGAAAAATATTTTTTGAGGGTTTGTAAGATTTAATTTGGCTAAATTAAATTTGGTTATTAAGTGTTTTAGGGAGATAAAAGGGTAGGCAATTATTATTTCTGAAGGGTTATTTTTTAGAGTTTGATTTATTAATTTGGATATTATAAGGATATTTTTGAGTGATTATTTTTATGAGTGATTTGATGATTGCTAATTTCAATAAGGAGTAATAAGGTGTTTTTTGGATTGATTAATTTTGTGTTTGAAAAATATTTTGAAAGAGAGTTAGTGTGATTTTTGTCATTTAACTATTGAAATTGGCAAAGGAGAAAATTGTGATTGAGACAGGTTATTCTAAGGGCAATTCTACATTAAAAAAAAGGTATGGGAACATATTCCTAGTGAGTGATTGTTGAATGTTGTGAATTCAAAGTTGGAGTGAAAAGGATTTTTTGGTAAATATTGTTGAGTGTGGTTTGAATTAATGCTTCAAGGTTTTCTATAATAAATATTAGTTGATAAGATCTTGTTTGATAAGCATTGTTGTTGAAGTGATTGGTTAAGTGAAGAATTTGAACTAGGGTTTGTAAATAACATGAGTATCATTGTTATGTGAGATTATTTTATAAGCACTGTTGAAATATTTGAGTGAGTGTTTATATGTTTGGACTAGGGCTTGTGATTAAGGTTTAATTCATTAATTGAATGGTTGAGTAGAGTTGGTTAGGCCTAGTCAAGTGGATGTGTTAAAGTGATAGTTCAAGTTCTATGAAACAAATTATTATATATTCTAAAATTATTTTGAGAAAGAGGTTGAGTGTTTATGAGTGTGCAACATATTGAGTCTCTAAAAATTCTCTATATATTTCTATGATAAAAGAGAAATTTAAAGTGATTGAGAGTTTGTGAATGTGAAGCATATTGAGTCTCTAACAATTATCTCTATGTTTCAGAAGAGTAATTGAAAGTGATAGAGCATTGAGGTAAATGTGAAGCATATTGAGTCTCTAACAATTCTCTATATGTTTCTAAAAGAGTGATTGAAAGTGATTGAGCATTGTGATGAATGTGAAGCATATTGAGTCTCTAACAATTCTCTTTATGTTTCTATGAGATTGAATAAGTTCTAGTGTGGACTTGTTGAGCATATTTGAGGTAATTCTTTGAGAAGACTTGTGGACATATTTGTGTGAGCTTTTGTGGAAGCTTATAATCCAGATTTAAGGACATATTTGTGCTAGACCGAAGGACTATATTTAGTATAGATCAGAGGATAGATATTGAGGATATATTTGTGCTAGACCTAAGGACTATGTTTAGTACATATCAGAGGATAGAGATTGAGGACAGATTTTGGTGTAGATTTGAGGATAGGTTTGTGCTAGACTAGAGATAGAGATTGAGCATATTTGTACTAGACCGAAGGATTGTGTTTAGTATATATTTGAGATAGATATTTTAAGATGACAGAGTATAGAGGATGATAATATCCAATGGAAAGAGATCCATTATCCAGGATAGTGAGGATAGGTTTCTTTAGTGGATAGAGATCCATTAGCTAGAGTAGTGGGATAATAATTCTTCTAGAATATCACCAATCAGAGCTAAGGAGAAAGGAGTTATCCTATGGATAGATATGCATGAAATTTTTTAGGGGATTGGTGTCTCATTTTTATAGAGGTCCATAAACATTTTAATAGGGAAAGGATTCCTAAGATATTTATTGAGAAAATTTTAATGAAATATTTTCTTTGTGGAGTAGCCCACATTGGGTGAACCACGTAAAATTGGTGTCTCTATTGTGTGTGGTGATTTGTGCATTGCTTTGATTAATACTATTGATATTGCTATCTATACATTGCATAATATTGATTGAAAATAAAATTAAAAAGTGGTCTTACACTGTTCACCCCCCCTCTCGGTATAAGCTTGTGTTCTTTAGATTTTATGATGATCGATTTCTTTTCTATTGTTGACATATACTTTGGTATCTCTCCCATCAACAAGTATTCTTCAATAAAATTGCATCACAATGGTAGTGCACTTATTGCAAACAAATGAGCATTTATAAATTCATCTGATACTACTCCCTTAGAAAGCTCTCATAATAGAATCACTGATAATTGATATGCTATAACGTGTTTATTTTTTGATATCACCACCACATAAAACATGAACTATTTCAATGTAATGATCCACCTACTAAATCACCCATGAGTAGTTATTTTATTTATTACATACAACAATGCTTGATGATCAACATAGAAAGCAAAATGTTTTGCAAGCAAGTAATGCCTAGATTTTTGAACTATATACACCATTCCAAATGCTTACCTATCCATAGTGCTATAATTTTTCTCTACTCTAAACAACTATTAAATATAAAAATAAATGGGTTGATTCATACTAAACTATCCCTTCTAGTCCAAATTTTATATAATTATAAAATTTGATGCATCAACATGGACATGAAACCCCTTATCCTAATCCAAAAACACTAGAATGGAAACACAAACTAGCTTTGTGTTCAACTAATGAAAGGATTTTTTATGCTCCTCTACATTTGAAAAGAAAAATATTATGCATTAACATATCTAATAGATAGAACACTTGGGAATATTTTTGATGAACCTCCTATAGTACTTGACTTATCCTAACAAGGACTTCAATATGCTCACATTATATGGCTCCTCCATACTCATCACAACATGAATCTTGTTAGAAATGACCTCCAACCCTTTCTTACACACCATGTTCCTCAAGAATGTCTTGTATGGTACCAGCAACTTACACTTGTTGTGATTTAATCACAATCGAGGATTCATGCATGACTTCATGTATTCATCAAGTTCCTTCAAATGTCCATCCTTCCTTCCATACAATGATTAATCATACAAGAATAATTTGAATTTATTGGTGGATAATTATTCAAAAATGTATGAAATTATTATTTGAAATATGGCTAGGGCATTGCATTAATTGGATGATATTCAATTATATCCATAAATATCATTCTTTACTATAAGTTATCTTCAATTTGTCTTCCTTAGCTATGTAAACTTGTAATAAAAAAATCCATCCAAAAATAAATAGATTTCATGTCTAGTAGTTTCCTCCAAAATAGAATTAGTAATCATGATAGGAAAGTAATCCTTTATCATCATAATATTTAGACTTCTAAAGTCTATATAAATGTAGATTTAATTTGCCTGCTTCAAGGTGATAACAATTCTTAACATAAACTCACTCATTGTAACCTTGAATATTATCCCTTCCTCCAACATATTTTATATTTCTACAATCACTAGGGCCACATAATTTGGATTTATCCTATATTACCTTCACTTCATTGGTTGTGCACCTAGAATCAATTAGATATAATGGACACATAATTATGGTGGAATATTGTTTAGATTTTATATGTCCATGTAAAGAGATATTTGTATTGCATGATAATATTAAGGGTTGTTGTGTTCAACACTAGTTTCCAATCATCCCCAGAATGGCTTATCTTATCTTATTCTCCTTCATTAAGGTTCATTTGAACCATCATCAGTCCTTCATATTTTATTATTTTAGGCATGTTTGTTGCTTTTTCCATGTCTAGTGCATGTGTTGGTTTTTTATTAATTACAACATCACCAATAGTATATTCTTCATTTTGTTTTGAAAATTTTAACTTCTTTTCCTCTTAAATTGGTGTAAATGTTTCCTTCCCACATTCACTAACTTTATACACACTATTTCTCTATCCATCATTGTCGTCTTTCTCCTTTGCCTAGATGTAAAGATAATTTGATAGAAAAATTCTTAGTCCTCCTTCTACTAATGAACAAGTATACTATTTGAATGCAATTCATCTTCTACACATTCATCTAGTTTTAGCATACCTTCTTCATTTGGTTAATTTTTGTTATAATCATTTGAAAATGAACTACTTGACTTATCAAATATTGTGTGATATTTTCTTATGGACTAGTTTTTTAGATTGATCATGTACTTATGTTACCCCTTATTGAGGATTTAGTCAATCCTCTTCTCAATCGTGATTGAATTTTGCCATGTGTATCCATCTAACCCCAAAAATGTATCATATACTATTTTTTGCATCGTATTCACCACAGTCCATGATGAAATCTTGGTCTGCTATTTTTAATTTCTAGATTATTATGATTTCTTTCTTCTCAATACCATACTAGTCTACACCATTTAATCTAAAACTCGAAGACCATAAAATGATGTTCTAATCTCTCTTCGAGTATTCTCTAGTATCAAATTTACACATGATCCTCCATCCACAATAACCTATATCAACTTGTGATTTAGCAACTCAAAGTGGATTAATACTAGCTTCATTCCAACATTAATCATTAACACCATCGGATCAATAAATTGATCTCCTTATATTTGTTGCTTCTTACTAGCATTGTGACTCCACTAATTTTCTAGCTTGTGTCATTTATCCTACCATTGTATAAATCTATGGTATGGCTTTAAGGAGAATAGACACATTCAATTTCATGATCTTTTTCAACACTTGCATCATCGGCTCTCTATTAATGATATTTGTTCTTCCTCTTAAGTGATCAAATTCTTCAACTTATTTTCTTAGATAAGTCATTATTTCTTGGTCTATTAATTTTTATTCTATTTCATCATGTGCTTCTTTCCATCTATCCTTATGTATAGCAATATTTGAATATTGCTCCACTTCCTTGCTTTAGCCCTCATAACTACAAGTGCACATTTATCTTTGTTCTGCTAGTCAATTAGAGGCTATTTAGTATAAATGAAATTGATATTTTGGATATTAATTGAACTTCATTTATTTGGGAAATTATCCTCCCTATGACTACCCAGACCACACAATCTACACATTAATCCATTGTTGATGTTATTTCTAGCATCATATCATATTGGCTAATTTTGGAAATTCCTTATGAAGTGCCCCCACTCTTGGCATATTCAAAACTGTATAATAGGCCTTGCATTTTAATCATACTACAATTGACCTTGTCCCCCATATGGTCAATTACCTTGTTGTAGTTGTCATCCTCCTTAGTAGTTGTTTTTGTATCCATAACTTGTTGATCCTTGTTTGCTCTTGTAATTGCTCAAATTATCTTCCTTTTCATATTTTTTATCTATAAGGTTTAATGACTTAAACATATCAATTTAAATGGGAAACCATTAGTTGCATACCCTAAAACTTCATAGATATTATAAAAATAATTCTTCAAATAGTTTATATTTGTGTGTCCCTTTGTATTATAGTTTGAACACCAAAAATCCTTCTTCTCATTCTTTTTATTCCTTGCATCATTTTCCATCCTCTCCAAGTCCTTCATCATGGCCTAGATAGCCACACAAATAATTTTTATCACTATATACATCTTCATATTTGTAGTGACTTACTCCTATTTTTGTTTGCTTTATTTCACATTCCAAATTAATTACTCTATCAAACACTTCCTAATAGCTAGTAGGTTGTACTACGTTCATATTCTTCTTATATATCAATAGTAATCCATCAAAGAACCATTGTATTTTTTAACCATATATTTATATCACTTCGATTTTATTGATAAGCTCCTTTAGTGTTCTATTGTACAATTTGACATCTTCATCCTTCTTTTGCTTTGTGGAATAAATTTCTATGATGACTTCTATGAAGAACACAAGATTATACTAAGAGGGGGGTGAACAATAGAAGACAACTTTTTACTTTTCTTTCCCAAATAGTATTATCCAATATAATCAATGGCAATATCAATAGCAATAACCAAAGCAATGTACAAATCATCACACACAATAAAGACACCAATTTAACGTGGTTCACCTAATGTGGGCTACTCCACGGATAAAATATTTCACTAATATTTTCTCAAGTAAATATCTTGGGAATCATTTCCCTATTATAATTTTTATGGACCTCTGTCCAAAGGAGACACCAATCCCCTAAATCAAGTTTATGGATCTCTATCCACAGGAGACACCAATCTCCTAATTCTTCTCTGGTTGGTGATCCTCTAGAAGACCTCTGACTCCATTACCCTTAGCAAATGGAACTCTATCCACATAAGACACCTGTCTTCCCTTCTCTGGCTAGAGAACAATATCCTCAACTCTATCACCTCCAAAGCTCTATCTAAAATTTTTACTAAACACAGTCCATCGATCTAGCACAAATCTATCCTCAATATCTGTCTTCTAATATGCACTAAACACAGTCCTTCGATCTAGAAAAAATCTATCCTCAATCTATTTCCTCTGATCTATACTAAAAATAATCCTTCAGTCTAGCACAAATATGTCCTGAATATCTATCTTCTAATATACACTAAACATAGTCCTTTCGTCAGCACAAATATTTCCTCAATCTATGTATCTGGTCTGGTACAAACCTATCCTAAAATTTGCACCAAAATCTATCCTCGAATATGTACTAAACACATTCCTTTGATCTAGCACAAATATGTCCTCAATATCTATCCTCAAGCCTTAACTCAAAGGTTGACTCAATCTCAAATTAATTCTATTGGATCTACCTCAAACCTTAAATAATTTTTTTAACAAATCAATCAATCAACTCTTCTCTCAAGTATTCTCAAATACTTGTCTCAAATCTACATTGTAAGCTTCCATAAAATCTCACACTAATCTGTCCATAAGTTCTCTCTAGAACTTGTCCAAATCTGCTCAATAAGTCCTCATAAGAACTTATCCAAATCTTCTCAATAAGTCCTCATAAGAACTTATCCAAATCTGCTCTCAATATATATTGTAAGCTTCCACAAAAGCTTACCCAAATCCATCCACAAGTCTTCTCAAATACTTACCTTAAATCTACTCAACAAGTCCACACTAGAACTTCTCCAATATCATAGAAACATAAATAGAATTGTTAGAGACTCAATATGCTCTATACTCATCACAATGCTCAATCACTTTTAATAACTCTTTTAGAAACATAAGGAGAATTTTTAGAGACTCAATATGCTTCACATTCACCTCAATTAATTTCTCAAATCAATTCAAAATATATAATAGTTTGTTTTATAGAACTTGAACAATCACTTCACACACCCACTTGACTAGGCTCAACTAAATCTACTCAACCAATCACTCAATGAAGCAGTCCTTGCTTGCAATACCTAGTCCAAGTATATGACCCTTCACTCAAAATATTTCCAACAATGCTTATCAACCACTATCACATAACAATGATACTCATGTTCTTTTCAAACCCTAGTTCAAATTCTTCACACAACTAATGGCTTCAACAACAATGCTTATAAGACAACTCTCACATATCAATGATACTCATGTTCTTTTCAAACTCTAGTTTAAGTTCTTCACACAATGAATGGCTTCAATAACAATGCTTATAAGACAAGGTTTTAAAAACAACTCTTTATTCGAGAAAACCTTGAAGCATTAACTCAACACACTCAAGAAGGGAAACCTTAATCAAGTCCTTTTCACTCCAAACTTATTTTCCAGAAAACCAACCAATAAACTCAACTATGAAAGAATGTGCTCATACCTTTTTCTTGATGATAAAGGAACCTCAAATATCTGCCACAACCACAAACACTTCTTTGTTAAGCTCAAAGGTGTTAGACAAGTGTCACTCTTCAAAATATAAGGATAACTCAATCTCATAATACACCTTATTTCTCCATATCAATATCAATATTCAACAATAATAATTTCATCAAATGACCCTTTCAAAATGACACTTTCTACTTCTCAATATTTTAAAAAAATTAATGCAATAAACCAATTTTAATTTCCTAAGGTAAAAGGAATATTTACCCTAGTAATATTTCATTTACCACCTAGGTAAATAACCTAACTATTTTCCCCTTATATCTCCCTAACCTTAGCAAAGAAAGGAAATAATAAAATTTCCATTTACCACCCTTATTACTCCTTAACCTTAGCACATTGAAAAATTAAAAATCAAATTTATAAAAACCTTGGCAAAAGTCCCCTTTTGCAATTTGCGAGATTCGATCCTGCACTCTCTCCTTGCTAGCATCTTGGCTGTGACTAGCTAGCTGTGTGAGCCAAGTGTTCCATGTGCAATAAGAAATAGCCTCTCACGCTTTGTGTTCTCCCTAAGACCTTAGAGTCCTTAGCTCTTTCCTTCACTTACCACGTGCTCTTCAAACGATGCACTCACTCCTTTGTCTTTGCTGCACAAAATTTTCGTTGTCTCCACAAATTCATATATTGAATCGAATACCTAAGGTTTGCTTTGGTAGGGGTTTAAACACCCTTTAACCTCATTTTACTTGCACATCGGTGGGTGCAATAAAATATGAATTTGATGCTTGATAAAGACTTTATTAATTTATAATTTTTTTAAATTCTAATTTAGAATTTATATTTTATAAATTAAATTTATAACCCTTTGGATTTTATATAAAAGTCATCTTTTATCTTACCACTTTGTATAAATAATATTTATTTAAAAATTTAAATTCAATTTGAATTCAAATATTTTATAAAATAAATATTAAAACCTCCTTTAGATTTTCAAAAAGCTTCCTTGGGTTTTTATGAAAAACCTTTTATTTTGTTCATCAATGGTTTTACTAAAAACCCACCTTCATATGCTTCCACATAATATTAAAAATATTATGAAGTTCTTTTACCATTAACCTTTGCATTGTTCCTTGACATATTCCTTGACATCAATGACAACTTCATTCATTGATATCAATGACAACTTTGACTCAAAATATTTGACAATCTCCCCTTTTGTCATTGATGGCAACCCAAATTATTTTACCAGAAACTTAACCTTTTCTTGGTTCTACTCTCCCTGGGACGTTGCTCCCCCTGGCTCAATGCTCTTTTCAAATCTCTCCTCTTTACTCAAATACAAAATCTCTCCCTATTACTCAAATCTCTCCGCATTTGACATCAATGGCAAAGGGTCACCTTTGGGGCTCGATGCTAAGAATGATCCTCTTAGATTAGACCCTCCCCCACCTCCTCCTGAGGTGGTTAATTCTTGGGTGGGATTATTTCTACTTCCAACAAGCACTGGTCTTTACCTTTATCCTCTTTTCTTCTTAACTGATCCTTTTGATTCCTCTAAATGTTCTTTTCCATGTCCATGTTCATATTCCTATTCCTGTTCCTGTTCCTATTCCTGTTCTTGTTCATGTTCATATCCATATTTTTGTTCCTATTCATGTTCTTATCATATCCATTTTCCTATTATTGTTCTTGTTCATACTTGATTCTAGAATATTTGCTCTACACCACTTTGTTGTGTGACCATCATTATTGCACTTATAACACTTTTTGTTATTATTCCTTGGAAGTGCAAATGTCTTAGGATTTCTCCTAATGAAGCCATATCCTCTTCTATCATGAACCCTGCAATTCGTTGCCTTGTGACCAAATTGATTACATGAGTAGCAATACCCATTGAAAAGTTATCTATTCCCATATTCCTATCTTTCATGTGTCTTGCACTGTGAAGCCATGTGCCCAAACCTGTTACATGAAAAACATCTTCCATCAAAACTTCCTTTTCTTGACCTCATTGGTCTCTTCGTCCCTCTTGACCTATTCTGATTTTTGTTCCATTTGTTTCTTCTTTGTACATTATTCCTATCCTTGTTGATATTTCTATTTTCCAACTTATCCTTAGAAGTCTCACTTTATATTTCATTCTTATTTTGTGAAGCTTCTTCCCTTTTTGTGCTTGAGCTTGATTCTCCTTTTTCTACTTCTTATTTCCCTTCTTCTTCTTCAGAACTAAGTTCTATTTTGGTGAATGATGATCTTTGTGCATTTATAATCCTATCCAAAGTCTTTGAATTTTTCTCAAACTTGTGTACCTTGTTCTTAGAACCTTTTACTTCCATCCTTTGAGAAACTATCTCATGGTCTAATCTTTCACACTCTAGATCTTTTATCTTTAATTTTTTGGTCATTCCTTCTACAATTTTCCTTACCTCTTCAACCTTGATTTTGAATTTGGTGAGTTCCTATAGAAATTTTTTTTTTGTTTTCTCATCTTCTCGAGCTTGAATCCTTAATCCTGAATTCTCCTTTTTTAATTCTTCAAGATCAACATTAAGTATTTTACATTATTGTTCTTTTACCTTTAATTTTTCAAACATATTCTTTTCAGCTCTCCTTGCCTTTTCAACCTTATCTCTCAAGTCAAAGAAATCTTGTGGAAGCTTTTTATTACATTTCTCATCTTCTTGTATTTGAACCTTCAATTCTAAATTCTCTTTTTTCAATTCAACAATTTCCTTAAGAGTGGCTTCCTCTTTTTATTTTTATGAATCTTCCTTTTATTTCTTTCTTTGATCTTCTATAGGAGCATCTCCTTTTTCTTCTATTGTTGAAAGTAGAGTTTATTCTTCATACATATTTTTACTGTTCCTATTATCATTTAGATCCATTTCATTTTCACTATTGCTAAACCCATGACTATATCTTGCATCATGATCGAGTTGACCACAAACAAAGCATTCTTTACCTTCTTATGAACAATAAGTTGCATGGTGACCTGTATTCCTACATCTGGTACAAAACTTTATCAATCTGATATTTTCTCCATTGCTTGATTCATATTTTGAATCTATTTTCATTTTTCCTCCCAACACAACAATATCAAACTCATATTCCTTTTCTTTCATGACCATGTGTGTTATTTTCTTCTTGTGTCTCATGGTTTTGCCTTTACCTTTCCTTGCCATTTGTGTTCTTGTAAGATCTTTTTTCAAGATTTTAAACCCTTTTCGAAGGAACCAGATCGGATACCAATTCTAAAGACTTTATTAATTTATAAATAACAACCTATTCCTATCTTGATTAATGAATTTATTAATTTATAAACTTTTTAAATTCTAATTTAGAATTTAAATTTTATAAATTAATTTTATAACCCTTTGGATTTTATATAAAATCCCTCTTTGATCTTACCACTTTGTATAAATAATATTTATTTATAAAATTTAAATTCAATTTGAATTTAAATATTTTATAAAATAAATATTAAAACCTCCTTTAGCTTTTCAAAAATATTCCTTGGGTTTTTATGAAAAACCTTTTATTTTGCTTATCCATCAAAAATCTTCCTTGGGTTTTTATGAAAAACCTTTTATTTTGCTCATCCATGGTTTTAATAAAAACCTGCCTTCATATGCTTCCACATAATATTAAAAATATTATGAAGCTCTTTTACCATTAACCTTTGCATTGTTCCTTGACATATTCCTTGACATCAATGACAACTTCATTCCTTGACATCAATGAAAACTTTGACTCAAAATGTCCAACAATCTCCCCCTTTGTCATTGATGGCAACCCAAATTCTTTTACTAGAAACTTAACCTTTTCTTGGTTCTGCTCCCCCTGGGACATTGCTCCCCCTGGCTCAATGCTCTTTTCAAATCTCTCCTCTTTACTCAAATACCAAATATCTCCCTCTTTGACATCAATGGCAAAGGGTCACCTTTGGGGCTAGGGGCTAAGAATGAGCCTCTTAGCCTAGCCCCCACCCAACATCCTCTTGAGGTGGTTAATTTTGGGGTGGGAGTATTTCTACTCCCAACAAGCACTGGTCTTTACCTATATCCTCTTTTCTTCTTAACTGATCCTTCTGATTTATTTGATTGTTCCTTTCCATGTCCATGTTCATATTCTTGTTCCTATTCCCTTTCCTGTTCTTGTTCTTGTTCATATCTATATTCTTGTTCCTGTTCTTGTTCATATCCATATCCCTTTTCCTATTCATGTTCTTGTTCATACTTGATTTTGGAATATTTGCTCTACACCACTTTGTTGTGTGACCATCATTATTGCACTTATAAAACTTAATGTTATTATTCCTTGGAGGTGCAAATGTCTTAGGATTTCTCCTAGTGAAGCCATATCCTCTTCTATCATGAACCCTGCAACTCATTGCCTTGTGATCAAACTGATTACATGAGTAGCAATACCCATTGAAAAGTTGTATGTTTCCATATTCCTATCTTTCATGTGTCTAGCATTGTGAACCCATGTGTCCAAACCTATAACATGAAAAACATCTTCCATTAAAACTTCTTTGTCTATACCTCATTGGACTCTTAGCCTCTCGACCTATTTTGATTGTTGTTCCATCTATTTCTTCTTTGTGCATTATTCTTTTCCCTATTGATCTTTCTATTTTCCAACTTATCCTTAGAAGTCTCACTTTCTCTTTCATTCTTATTTTTCGAAGCTTCTTTTTTCGTGCTTGAGCTTGATTCTCCGTTTTCTGCTTCTTGTTTCCCTTGTTCTTCTTCAGAACTAAGTCCTATTTTGGTGACTGATGATCTTTGTGCATTGATAATCCTATCCAAAGTCTTTGAATTTTCCTCAAAATTGTGTAGCTTGTCCTTAGAACCTTTTACTTCCATCCTTAGTGAAACTATCTCATGCTCTAATATTTCACACTCTAGATCTTTTGTATTTAATTTTTTGGTCATACCTTCTTCAATTTTCCTTGCCTCTTCAACCTTGATTTTGAAGTTGGTGAGTTCCTGTAGAAACTTTGTTTTTTTTTCTCATCTTCTTGAGCTTGAATCCTTAATAATGAGTTCTCCTTTTTTAATTCTTTGAGATCAACACTAAGTCTTTTACATTCTTGCTCTTTTACCTTTGATTGTTCAACCATATTATTTTCAGCTCTCCTTACCTTTTCAACCTTATCTCTCAAGTCAGAGAGATCTTGTAGAAGCTTTGTCTTACATTTCTCATCTTCTTGTATTTGAACCTTCAATTCTAAATTCTCTCTTTTCAATTCAACAAGTTCCTTAAGAGTGGCTTCCTCTTTTTATTTTTCTAAATCTTCCTCTTCTTTCTTTATTTGATCTTCTATAGGAGCATCTCCTTTTTCTTCTATTATTGAAAGTAGAGTTTCTTCTTCATACCTATTTTGACTATCCCTGTTATCATTTAGATCCATTTCATCTTCACTACTACTGAACCCATGGTAATATCTTGCATCATGACCGAGTTGACCACAAACAAAGCATTCTTCACCTTCTTGTGGATAATAAGTTGCATGGTGACCTGTATTCCTACATCTGGTACAAAAATTTATCAATCTCATCTTTTCTCCACTACTTGATTCATATTTTGAATCTATTTCCATTTTTCCTCCCAACACAACAATATCAAACTCATCCTCCTTTTCTTTCATGACCATGTGTGTTCTTTTCTTCTTGTGTCTCATGGTTTTGCCTTTGACTTTCTTTGTCATTTGTGTTCTTGTAAGATATTCCTTCAAGTTGTTAAACCCTTTATGAAGGAACCAATTCTGATACCAATTGAAGAACACAAGCTTATACTAAGAGGGGGGTGAACAATATAAGACCACTTTTTACTTTTCTTTCCCAAATAGTATTATCCAATATAATCAATGGCAATATCAATAGCAGTAACCAAAGCAATGCACAAATCATCACACACAATAGAGACACCAATTTAACGTGGTTCACCCAATGTGGGCTACTCCATGGAGAAAATATTTCACTAAAATTTTCTCAATCAATCTCTTGGGAATCCTTTCCCTATTACAATGTTTATGGACCTCTGTCCAAAGGAGACACCAATCCCCTAAATCAAGTTTATGGATCTCTATCCACAAGAGACACCAATCTCCTAATCTCTGCTCTAGCTGGTGATCCTCTAGAAGACCTCTGCCTCCACTGCCCTTAGCAAATGGAACTCTATCCACAGAAGACACCTGTCTTCCCTGCTCTGGTTGGAGATCTCTATCCTCAACTCTATCACCTCCAAAGCTCTATCTAAAATCTGTACTAAACATAGTCCATCGGTCTAGCACAAATCTATCCTCAATATCTATCTTTTCATCCCATTAGCACAAATCTATCCTCAATCTCTATCTTTTAATCTACACTAAACATAGTCCTTCAATCTAGCACAAATCTATCCTCAATCTCTATCTCTGGTTTGGTACAAACCTATCCTCAAATATACACCAAACTCTATCCTTGAATCTGTACTAAACACAGTCCTTTGGTATAGCACAAATCTATCCTCAAGCCTTAACTCAAAGCTTGAATCAATCTCAAATCAACTCTATTGGATCTACCTCAAACCTTAACTCAAGGTTTGAACAAATCAATCAATCAACTCTACTCTCAAGTCTTCTCAAAGACTTGTCTCAAATCTACCTTGTAAGCTTCCACAAAAGCTCACACTAATCTATCCACAAGTCCTCTCTAGAACTTGTCCAAACCCACATCCAATCTGCTCAATAAGTCCTCACAAGAACTTATCCAAATCTACTCTCAATATGTATTGTAAGCTTCCACAAAAGCTTACCCAAATTTATCCACAAGTCTTCTCAAAGACTTACCTAAAATCTGCTCAACAAGTCCACACTAGAACTTGTCCAATCTCATAGAAACATAAAGAGAATTGTTAGAGACTCAATATGCTCTATACTCATCACAATGCTCAATCACTTTTAATCACTCTTTTAGAAACATAAGGAGAATTTTTAGAGACTCAATATGCTTCACATTCACCTCAATTACTTTCTCAAATCAATTCAGAATATAGAATAGTTTGTTTTATGGAACTTGAACAATCACTTCACACACCCACTTGACTAGGCTCAACCAAATCTACTCAACCAATCACTCAATGAAGCAATCCTTGCTTGCAATCCCTAGTCCAAGTATATGACCCTTCACTCAAAATATTTCCAACAATGCTTATCAACCACTATCACATAACAATGATACTCATGTTCTTTTCAAACCCTAGTTCAAGTTCTTCACACAACCAATGGCTTCAACAACAATGCTTATAAAACAACTCTCACATAACAATGATACTCATGTTCTTTTCAAACCCTAGTTCAAGTTCTTCACACAACCAATGGCTTCAACAACAATGCTTATAAGACAAGGTTTTAACAACAACTCTTTATTCCAGAAAACCTTGAAGCATTAACTCAACACACTCAAGAAGGAAACCCTAATCAAGTCCTTTTCACTCCAAACTTATTTTCCAAAAAACCAACCAATCAACTCAACTATGGAAGAATGTGCTCATACTTTTTCTTGATGATAAAGGAACCTCAAATATCTGCCACAACCACAAACACCTTCTTTGCCAAGCTCAAAGGAGTTAGATAACAAGTGTCACTCTTCAAAATACAAGGATAACTCAATTTCATAATACACCTTATTTCTCCATCTCAATATCAATATTCAACAATAATAATTTCATCAAATGACCCTTTCAAAATGACACTTTCTACTTCTCAATATTGCAAAAATTAATGCAATAAACCAATTTTAATTTCCTAAGGTAAAAGGAATATTTACCCTAGTAATATTTCATTTACCACCTAGGTAAATAACCTAACCATTTTCCCCTTATATCTCCCTAACCTTAGCAAAGCAAGGAAATAATCAAATTTTCATTTACCACCCTTATTACTCCTTAACCTTAGCACATTGAAAAATTAAAAATCAAATTTATAAAAACCTTGGCAAAAGTCCCCTTATACAATTTGTGGGATTCGATCCTGCGCTCTCTCCCTTGCTAGCGCCTTGGTCATGGCTAGCTAGCCATGTGAGCCAAGCGCTCCACGTGCAATAAGGAAGTGCCTTTCATGCTTTGTCTTCTCCCTAAGACCTTAGAGCCCTTGGCTCTTCCCTTCACTTGCCACGTGCTCTTCAAACGATGCGCTCCCTCCTTTGTCTTTGTTGCATGAACTTTTTGTTGTCTCCACAATTTTGGATATTGAATTGAATGCCTAAGGTTTGCTTTGGCAAGGGTTTAAATACCCTTTTCCCTCCTTTGACTTGCACGTCGGTGGGTGCAATAAAATATGACGTCGGTGCTTAATAAAGACTTTATTAATTTATAAAATTTTTAAATTCTAATTTAGAATTTAAATTTTATAAATTAATTTTATAACCCTTTGGCTTTTATATAAAAGCCCTCTTTGATCTTACCACTTTGTATAAATAATATTTATTTATAAAATTTAAATTCAATTTGAATTTAAATATTTTATAAAATAAATATTAAAACCTCCTTTAGCTTTTCAAAAAGCTTCCTTGGGTTTTTATGAAAAACATTTATTTTGCTTATCCATCAAAAAACTTCCTTGGGTTTTTATGAAAAACCTTTTATTTTGCTCATCCATGGTTTTAATAAAAACCCACCTTCATATGCTTCCACATAATATTAAAAATATTATGAAGCTCTTTTGCCATTAACCTTTGCATTGTTCCTTGACATATTCCTTGACATCAATGACAACTTTGACTCAAAATGTCCAACAATCTCCCCCTTTGTCATTGATGGCAACCCAAATTATTTTTACCAAAAACTTAACCTTTTCTTGGTTCTGCTCCCCCTGGGACATTGCTCCCCCTGGCTCAATGCTCTTTTCAAATCTCTCCTCTTTACTCAAATACCAAATCTCTCCCCCTTACTCAAATCTCTCCCCCTTTGACATCAATGGCAAAGGGTCACCTTTGGGGCTCGGGGCTAAGAATGAGCCTCTTAGCTTAGCCCCTCCCCCACCTCCTCTTGAGGTGGTTAATTCTGGGGTGGGAGTATTTCTACTCCTAGCAAGCACTGGTCTTTACCTTTATCCTCTTTTCTTCTTATCTGATCCTTCTGATTCCTCTGACTGTTCCTTTCCATGTCCATGTTCATATTCCTGTTCCTGTTCTTGTTCCTATTCTTGTTCATGTTCATATCCATATTCTTGTTCCTATTCCTGTTCATATCCATATCCCTTTTCCTGTTCCTGTTCTTGTTCATACTTGATTCTAGAATATCTGCTCTACACCACTTTGTTGTGTGACCATCATTATTGCACTTATAACACTTAATGTTATTATTCCTTGGAGGTGCAAATGTCTTAGGATTTCTCCTAGTGAAGCCATATCCTCTTCTATCATGAACCCTGCAATTCATTGCCTTGTGACCAAATTGATTACATGAGTAGCAATACCCATTGAAAAGTTGTCTATTCCCATATTCTTGTCTTTCATGTGTCCTGCACTGTGAAGCCATGTGCCCAAACCTATGACATGAAAAACATCTTCCATTGAAACTTCCTTGTCTTGACCTCATTGGTCTCTTAGTCTCTCTTGACCTATGTATTATTGTTGTTCCATCTATTTCTTCTTTGTGCATTGTTCCTTTCCTTGTTGAACTTTCTATTGTCCAACTTATCCTTAGAAGTCTCACTCTCTCTTTCATTCTTCTTTTTGAAGCTTCTTCTCTTTTGGTGTTTGAGCTTGACTCTCCTTTTTTGCTTCTTGTTTCCCTTGTTCTTCTTTAGAACTAAGTCCTATTTTGGTGACTGATGATCTTTGTGCATTGATAATCCTGTCCAAAGTCTTTGAATTTTCCTCAAACTTGTGTAGCTTGTCCTTAGAACCTTTTACTTCCATCCTTAGTGAAACTATCTCATGCTCTAATCTTTCACACTCTAGATATTTTGTCTTTAATTTTTTGGCCATACCTTCTTCAATTTTCCTTGCCTCTTCAACCTTGATTTTGAAGTTGGTGAGTTCCTGTAGAAACTTTGTTTTTGTTTTCTCATCTTCTTGAGCTTGAATCCTTAATCCTGAGTTCTCCTTTTTAATTCTTCGAGATCAACACTAAGTCTTTTACATTTTTACCTTGATTGTTCAACCATATCCTTTTCAGCTCTCCTTGCCTTTTCAACCTTATCTCTCAAGTCAGAGAGATCTTGTAGAAGCTTTGTCTTACATTTCTCATCTTCTTGTATTTGAGCCTTCAATTCTAAATTCTCTCTTTTCAATTCAACAAGTTCCTTAAGAGTGGCTTCCTCTTTTTATTTTTCTGAATCTTCCTCTTCTTTCTTTATTTGATCTTCTATAGGAGCATCTCCTTTTTCTTCTATTATTGAAAGTAGAGTTTCTTCTTCATACCTATTTTGATTGTCCCTATTATCATTTAGATCCATTTCATCTTCACTACTACTGAACCCATGACAATATCTTGCATCATGACCGAGTTGACCACAAACAAAGCATTCTTCACCTTCTTGTGGATAATAAGCTGCATGGTGACCTGTATTCCTACATCTGGTACAAAACTTTATCAATCTGATCTTTTCTCCACTGCTTGATTCATCTTTTGAATCTATTTCCATTTTTCCTCCCAACACAACAATATCAAACTCATCTTCCTTTTCTTTCATGACCATGTGTGTTCTTTTCTTCTTGTGTCTCATGGTTTTGCCTTTGCCTTTCTTTGCCATTTGTGTTCTTGTAAGATCTTCCTTCAAGATGTTAAACCTTTTTCGAAGGAACCAACTCTGATACCAATTGAAGAACACAAGCTTATACTGAGAGGGGGGTGAACAGTATAAGACCACTTTTTACTTTTCTTTCCCAAACAGTATTATCCAATATAATCAATGGCAATATCAATAGCAGTAACCAAAGCAATGCACAAATCATCACACACAATAGAGACACCAATTTAACGTGGTTCACCCAATGTGGGCTACTCCACGGAGAAAATATTTCACTAAAATTTTCTCAATCAATCTCTTGGGAATCCTTTCCCTATTACAATGTTTATGGACCTCTATCCAAAGGAGACACCAATCCCCTAAATCAAGTTCATGGATCTCTATCCACAGGAGACACCAATCTCCTAACTTTGCTCTGGCTGGTGATCCTCTAGAAGACCTTTGCCTCCACTACCCTTAGCAAATGGAACTCTATCCATAGAAGACACCTGTCTTCCCTGCTTTGGCTGGAGAACTCTATCCTCAACTCTATCACCTCCAAAGCTCTATCTAAAATCTGTACTAAACACAGTTCGTTGGTCTAGCACAAATCTATCCTCAATATTTATCTTCTGATCTACACTAAACAGAGTCCTTCAATATTTCACAAATCTATCCTCAATATCTATCTTGTCTACACTAAACATAGTCCTTCGGTCTAGCACAAATCTATCCTCAATCTCTGTCTCTGGTCTGGCACAAACCTATCCTCAAATCTGCACCAAAATCTATCCTTGAATCTGTACTAAACATAGTCCTTCGGTCTAGCACAAATTTATCCTCAATCTCTATCCTCAAGCCTTAACTCAAAGCTTGACTCAATCTCAAATCAACTCTACTGGATCTGCCCCAAACCTTAACTCAAGGTTTGAACAAATCAATCAATCAACTCTGCTCTCAAGTCTTCTCAAAGACTTGTCTCAAATATACCTTGTAAGCTTCCACAAAAGCTCACACTAATCTATCCTCAAGTCCTCTCTAGAACTTGTCCAATCTGCTCAATAAGTCCTCACAAGAACTTATCCAAATCTGCTCTCAATCTGTATTGTAAGCTTCCACAAAAGCTTACCCAAATCTGTCCACAAGTCTTCTCAAAGACTTACCTCAAATCTGCTCAACAAGTCCACACTAGAACTTGTCCAATCTCATAGAAACATAAAGAGAATTGTTAGAGACTCAATATGCTCTATACTCATCACAATGCTCAATCACTTTTAATCACTCTTTTAGAAACATAAGGAGAATTGTTAGAGACTCAATATGCTTCACATTCACCTCAATTACTTTCTCAAATCAATTTAGAATATAGAATAGTTTGTTTTATGGAACTTGAACAATCACTTCACACACCCACTTGACTAGGCTCAACCAACTCTACTCAACCAATCACTCAATGAAGCAATCCTTGCTTGCAATCCCTAGTCCAAGTATATGACCCTTCACTCAAAATATTTCCAATAATGCTTATCAACCACTCTCACATAACAATGATACTCATGTTCTTTTCAAACCCTAGTTCAAGTTATTCACACAACCAATGGCTTCAACAAAAATGCTTATAAAACAACTCTCACATAACAATGATACTCATATTCTTTTCAAACCCTAGTTCAAGTTCTTCACACAACCAATGGCTTCAACAACAATGCTTATAAGACAAGGTTTTAACAACAACTCTTTATTCCAGAAAACCTTGAAGCATTAACTCAACACACTCAAGAAGGGAAACCTTAATCAAGTCCTTTTCACTCCAAACTTATTTTCCAGAAAACCAACCAATCAACTCAACTATGGAAGAATGTGCTCATACCTTTTTCTTGATGATAAAGGAACCTCAAATATCTGCCACAACCACAAACACTTCTTTGCCAAGCTCAAAGGAGTTAGATAACAAGTGTCACTCTTCAAAATACAAGGATAACTCAATTTCATAATACACCTTATTTCTCCATCTCAATATCAATATTCAACAATAATAATTTCATCAAATGACCCTTTCAAAATGACACTTTCTACTTCTCAATATTGCAAAAATTAATGCAATAAACCAATTTTAATTTCCTAAGGTAAAAGGAATATTTACCCTAGTAATATTTCATTTACCACCTAGGTAAATAACCTAACCATTTTCCCCTTATATCTCCCTAACCTTAGCAAAGCAAGGAAATAATCAAATTTTCATTTACCACCCTTATTACTCCTTAACCTTAGCACATTGAAAAATTAAAAATCAAATTTATAAAAACCTTGGCAAAAGTCCCCTTCCGCAATTTGCGGGATTCGATCCTGCGCTCTCTCCCTTGCTAGCACCTTGGCCGTGGCTAGCCAGCCGTGTGAGCCAAGCGCTCCACATGCAATAAGGAAGCACCTTTCACACTTTGTCTTCTCCCTAAGACCTTAGAGCCCTTGGCTCTTCCCTTCACTTGCCACGTGCTCTTCAAATGATGCGCTCACTCCTTTGTCTTCGTTGCACAAACTTTTCATTGTCTCCACAATTTTGGATATTGAATCGAATGCCTAAGGTTTGCTTTGGCAAGGGTTTAAATACCCTTTTCCCTCCTTTGACTTGCACGTCGGTGGGTGCAATAAAATATGACGTCGGCGCTTAATAAAGACTTTATTAATTTATAAAGTTTTTAAATTCTAATTTAGAATTTAAATTTTATAAATTAATTTTATAACCCTTTGGCTTTTATATAAAAGCCCTCTTTGATTTTACCACTTTGTATAAATAATATTTATTTATAAAATTTAAATTCAATTTGAATTTAAATATTTTATAAAATAAATATTAAAACCTCCTTTAGCTTTTCAAAAAGCTTCCTTGGGTTTTTATGAAAAACCTTTTATTTTGCTCATCCATGGTTTTAATAAAAACCCTCCTTCATATACTTCCACATAATATTAAAAATATTATGAAGCTCTTTTGCCATTAACCTTTGCATTGTTCCTTGACATATTCCTTGACATCAATGACAACTTTGACTCAAAATGTCCAACATTCTATATTATATCAAAGTAACCTAAATTCCTTTATGAATATAGTTTTTAAGTATTCCCATGTTGTGGATTTTGTCCTTGATCTTTATAGATGCTAATCCATTGTGATCCCTCACAATATCACTAGAAACAATCTTAACAATAGTTCCTTATCATCCACTCCATTTGCTTGTCATATTATCACACATTTTCCAATATGAAATTTTGGGTCCTCCTTACCATCACCCAAAAATAGTAGGAACTTTGTTTTACCTCCTATTGTTACTATATTTTCCATATATACCATCAAAGGATAATGTTATTCACTTTGACAATTCTTCAATTGCAAATAATATTTGATTGGTTTCTAGTGCATCTACACATTGTGACCTACATAAATATATGAGTGTTAGATTTGGTATCCTTTCCCATGCACTCTCCTATGGTTACCTTTATGCTTCACTCCCATTGTATACACCTCATAGTAACCTCCTCTACTCTTGTGTTAGTATTAGTATTTGTTTAACCTCATTTCATTGTGCACTCTCCATGTTCATGCCTCCACTTGCATGACTGTTCTTCTTAGTCCAAATTTTGTTTGCTCATGCTTTAACTTGCACTTAATTTAATGTTATTAAAAATAATGTTTGTGATATTTTGTGTAAATCATTTGGACTATCCTCCACTTGGTGAATCCACACATGTTTTACTTCATTTTCTTCAAGTATTTTCACTCATGACTATAATAATTGGTTGGCAATGCTCAAATATTTATATTACTCATGAAATTATTGGAAAATACTTTGACTCCTCATAGATTTATTCTGACTTCTTCCATGGTCATGTCTCCTACGTCCTTGGTGAAGTCATAATTAATTTATCCAGAATGCGGGGTTTCTTTCCATATAGATTACTAGTACATCTTCGGGTTCTATCATGTTGGTAGCAAGAGGGTTTACTCCATAGTAGGTTCACACAAGATAAAATAAACCCATCATTCTGAATGAGGGCACATTGATTGGATTAAAATAAATTTGGTAGGTCCTGCACAATGTAGCAGCAGAGTATAACAATATCCCATATTGATAGCGTTGTAGGGGAGTTAAGGAATAAAATCACCGTAACACCTTAATTTAATATCCACCAAGTGGTGGTGGTAAATGGTGTTCTATTGGTGGTGTGGGGTTATGATTTTGACCTATCTATTGTTATCGTGTAAAGTTTCAAGGGCCGATTCAAAAAATTTAGAACAATAGCTTTACATATTGGGCCAAGTAGCCATATTAGGTTTTAAATTCCATTCAATGAGACTCAGGTCTAAAAGTGATAAATTCAACTCATTGAAATTTAGATCTAATAAGCGATAAAAGCAATTGACATCTTGGGCCAAGTAGCCATATGCCATTCAATGAAATGCAGGTCTAAAAGTGATAAATTCAACGCACTAAAATTCAAATCTAACAAGAAAAAAAAGAAAATGACATCTTTGGCCAAGTAGCCATATGCCCTTCAATAAAATGTAGGTCTTAAAATGACAAATTCAACTCACTAAAATTCAGATCTAGTAAGCGATAAAAGCAATTCAATCAAATTTGGGTCTAATAATGGCACGTGACCTTCCTATTAGGCCTTAAATCTAGTATAATGAACACAAAAGACAAAAGCACGTAAATTTATAGTCCTATAGATAATGAATTATAGTTAAAGTTAAAATTATTTGTGGCTTGTAAGCAAACAAAGCCTAAAATTCACACAAATCACTCTAATAAAAAGATAAATAGGGAGATCCCTCCGACCTGTAAAGTTCATAAAAGTTCCAATTTTTTCTTCCTTTTCCTCTAAGTCAACCAGTCATTCCTTTGTGCATCCCCTACTTGATATCATATGGTGGCTTTTTATAGCATTTTGGAGGTGTTGCAAATATTGAGCATATTGAGTTGCCATTGATGTCAAAGGCAAAATTGCAATAATATCTTTGAAGGCAAATTTTGATTTATCATGATACTCATGACAGAAATAGTCCTTTATGGTTTGGAATAAAGGTTTAAATATAAAGGAAAATTATTTCTCAAGGCAAAATAAATTGGTGTCAAGGAAAAATAAATTGGTGTCAAAGATAGGATTATAATTTTTATTACTCACGACAGAAATAGTCCTTTATGGTTTGGAATAAAGGTTTAAATATAAAGGACAATTATTTCTCAAGGCAAAATAAATTGGTGTCAAGGCAAAATAAATTGGTGTCAAATATAGGATTATAATATTTATTTTAAATATTATAATATGGTTGGGACAAAGGTTTTACAATGGTAAAAGGTTTAAGTCATTTTATAATAAAATGTTTATTATAATATCATGGGCCAAAAGTTTATATTAAGGGTGTGCAATGTAAAAATGATGGACCAAATCAAGAAAGTGTATAACACTGACATGCATGGTTTTAAAAGTGCCAAAATCCACCAATATGTAAGATCTACTAAGTACTGACGTATTGTGTAGTGCATCGACATCTTTAAAATTGGAAGCAAACCATATATAAATAGGGGTAGAATAATTTCATTGTTGCTAATATTTGTTTTTGAAGTGCAATTTGTAGTGCAGGGCAATGATGATAATAGGAAAACCTTTTGTGAATATGATTCATGGTCAAGCAATAGAGAACAAGGTTGTGTTTGGGAAAAAAACATTGTGATTAGGTGGTATGATAAATGTGCACAATCATCTTTGGCGAGATGCAGAAGAAACAATAGCAAGGTTTTTTTGAGAGTGCAAGTTGAAATTATATGTGAGGAATTGTGGCCAATGAATGATAGTGTGCGCATATTTGATTACCTATCGAGCACTAATTCAAACAAAGAAATTGATGCCCGTAGAGATACTGCAAATAAGGTTTTTGACTAATATATGATTGCAAGTATATGTGTGTGAGGTGATTAAAAAATACCCTAGAGATTTATGAGCAATATAATATTTAATCAAGGTCTTGGTGATAAAAGCATAGAGTGTTGTGTCGATTTGTAGAGAGCGCCATTTGACATTCCTCTAGAGAAATTTTATGCAGTGAGAAAAATCATAGCAGGTGATTTGAAATGCAATATGAAATTTAAAGTTGACATTGTTAGTTGAGCATCAACAAAAAAGGATTTGAGTGACTGTAAGTGAGTGAAACAATTTTTTTTTGGATGGTAGTGAAGCACCATTCGTAGGGTTTGTGAACAAGAGTGATTCTAAGGTTTTTGAAATTACTCAAGGGTAGCTAACATGAGATAACCACAAGCTTATCGTGGCAAAATACTATAAGGTGATTGGTTGTCGATGAATACATTCTAAAGAATCAAATCAAAACATACTACAAATACATTAGTGTTGAATCATTGCGAGGATTGAATTGATTGACTAAGTGAAAAAAGGATGGAGGTGGTTTAATTGTAATGATTTCATGTTAGAAAAGAATTTGAAGACTTTATTTTCTCTAAAGACATCATCAATATGGGTAGCTTAGGATAAGTTTGAACTTGCACCAAATTCACTATGTGGGAGAAGCCAATGGTCATAGGTTGTGTGTTAGACATAAAAAGGTCTTTGATAGTGTATTTTGGGTGCTAGACGGTGTAAGATAAACTTCTATCCACACTGAGAAAATTTTATTGAAGGTATGGATAAATATTTTGATTATTTTTTAAATGGGAGGTATAAGGATTTTTTTGTCATACTACTTTGAAGTAAACTAAAAAATATTCGTCGTTGTAAGCTTTATTTTTTAATGTGAAAGAGAGGATATAAGGAATTAGTTTTTCAAATTTACATTATGTGCTTTTGAGATAATTTTTCAGGTGAATGATTTTGAAAAATGGGTTTTGCTATCTAACCATTGAAGTGGCACAAAAAGATATACTACTTTGAGACAAATTTGAAGGTACATTATCTTCAAGGCATTGTTGAGGTATGTTGTTCAATATATTCTTTAAGGTGTTTGGCTGAACAAATATTTATGAATCATAAGGTGGAGAAATAAGGTTTATATATGTGCATTGTTGGAAATATTTTAGCTAGGGTTTGTAAACAAGTTATGCTTCATTATTGAAACAAATTGGAAACACTTGTGCTAGATTTTGAGAACAAGTTGTGCTTCATTGTTGAATGAGATTGGAAACACATGTGCTAGGTTTTATGAACAAATTATGCTTCATTGTTTGAATGAATTCATGAAGCATTTGGGCATTGGTTTGAGTGATAGTGAATGTGAATGAGCAAGTGTTAGAAACTAGTTATGTAAAGAAAATGTCTGCACTAGATTTGATTGATATGAGATAAATTTGCAAAGGTTATAGGGCAATTTTGTGAAGCAATTTTTGCATTGGGTTTGAGTGATATTTGGAAATACATATTGTAAAATTGTATTGCATAGCATTTTCTATGTGTTATTGAACAATAATTTTGGGTAGAATATATCTGAAGTGCTTTGATTAGAGCATGCATTTATGAGTTTTTTTGAGCATCTGTTATGAGTTGTCTTGAGCATGAGTGATGAGCAGTATTGAGTAGAGTTGAAAGTAGGTGTGAGGTATATTTGAAAAATTCCTATGAGAAGACTTGAAATAGGTTTGAGGCAGATTTTAGAAAGTCTTGTAAGAAGACTTGAACCATATTTAAGGTAGATTTGAGCAAGTCTTATGAGAAGACTTGAAGTAGGTTTTTGAGGTAGATTTGAGTCAGTCTTGTGAGAAGACTTGAAGCAGGTTTGAGATATATTTATGCATGTAATGTGTGCAGATTCGGGATAGAGTTGAGATAGATTTTTTTATGTAATGTGTGTAGATTTGGGATAAATTTGTGCATGTAATGTGTGTAGATTTGGAATAGAGTTGAGATAGATTTATGCATGTAATGTGTGCATATTTGGGGTAGATTTGAGAGAATATTTATGAGTAGGTTTTGTTACTGATTTGAGCAAGCCTTGTGTGAAGGCTTGGAGTAGTTTTTGAGTAGAGTATTGAGCTGGCTTTGGAGAAGACCAGAGATGAGATAAGAGGTATCTCCTATGGATAGAGGTCCATGAACCAGAAAGAGGGGATATAATTCTCCTATGGATATAGTTACACAAACCAGAGTCAAGGGGATAGAGTTATCCTATGGATAGAGTTCCATAAACCATATTTGAGCATATAGAGTCCTCATGTGGATAGATTTCTACAAACTAGACTAGTAAGGGATAGAGTTCTCCTATGGATAGAGTTCCATGAACCAAAGTTAAGGAGATAGATTTATCCTATGGATAGATTTCCACGAACTAGAGTTAAGGGGATAGAGTTCTCCTATGGATAGAGTTCCATGAACCATATTTAAGGGGATAGAGTTCTTCTACGGATAGAGGTCCACAAACTTGAGCATAGGGGATTGAGATAGCCTTTGTACAAAGGTCCATAAACATTGTACTAGGGAATTGGTTTCCAAAATATTTGTTGAGAAAATTTAGAAGAAATATTTTCTTCGTGGATGTAGCCCACATTGGGTGAACCACATTAAATTTGTGTCTCTTATATGTGTGATGATTTGTTTATTATTTACTACCTTGATATTATTTTTGTCATAATTTGGATTGAAAAGTGAAAAGTTTAATCTTATACTGTTCACCCCCCCTCTCAGTATAATCTTGTGTTCTTCAATTGGTATGAGAGTCGGTTCCTTTGTGAAAGTCTAAACAACATGAAGGAAGATATTATGAGAATACACATGGATGAGCTACATATAAATCTCATATATTATGAGGTAAGTACATAGAAATATCAAACATACAAAATATAGGCAACATTCAAAGATTCTAATAAGGATCTAATAATAATCAAATATTTTATTTTTGGTAACTTTGGTCACCTTGCAGATCAGTGTTCAAAATTGGGGTAATGTAGTAGTGAATAAGAGGCTAAATTTATGATATGTGTATAATGTGGTAATATTGATCACATGGCACTTTATTGTACTCAAAATGGGTATATTAGAAGTGAAGATGAACAATAATTTAGTTATGAAAAGAAAAATAGGCACAGTCAATATAGGTATGAGAGGAAGATCTTTTTTGGAAATAGTAGTGATGAAAGTTTCTCCGATAGTGAAAAATAAGATGCTCCTATTGAAGACCAAGTAAAAGAGAAAGAAGATGCACCTATTTTCAAAAACCAAATTGAAAAGAAAGAAGATGATCCTGTTATTGAAGACCTACAAAAAGAGAAATATTCAGAAAAGGAAGAAGCTATAGTTGAAATGAAAAAGGAACTTGAAGAGCTAAAAAGGGAGAATCTAGGATTGAAGGCTCAAGTACAAGAATATAGCAATACAAAGGTAAATATTCTACAATATCTCATTGACATAAAAGTTAAAGTTGAAGAGGTAAATAAAATTGAAGGTATGACTAAATAGTTAAAGGCAAAATAACTAGAATGTGACGGATTAGAACATGAAGTGGTTTCTCTAAGATTGGAAGTAAAATATTATAATAATAAGCTATATAGGCTTGATAAATGCTCAAAATATTTGGATGATATTATCACAGTACAAAGATCTCCATTTATCAAGATTGGACTTGGTTTTGAAGAAGGACAAGGGAAACAAGAAGAAGGGTCAAGATCAAGCTCAAAATAATTAGAAGAACCAGAAGTGAGTAAAAAATAACCTAAGACTTACGTTGATGTATTGAGAGGTGATAGTATCAAAGAGGATGAAAATAATGTACCATCAAGGAAAAGGGACCATCACAGAGAAGGCAAAGAAAGGACCAAGAGACCATATTCTCCAAGGTAAGATGGATATTTCTTCCAGGTTTATTGTTACTCATGTAATCAGTTTGGTCATAAAGTTGTGCATTGCAGGATTCATGGAAAGAATAATTATGGCTTCACTAAGAGGAAATTCAATTCATTTGAAGATGGATATTTATTTCAATGTCATTGCTACTCATGTAATCACTTTGTTCATAAAGCTATATATTGCAGAGTTCATAGAAAATATGATTATAGATTCACCAAGAGAAATTCCAGGTCATATGTACCTTCCAAGAGTTACAACATTAGATGTTACAATTGTAAAAATTTTGGGCTTAAGGCTAAGTGGTGTAGAATAGAGTTTCTAGAACTTCCAAATACAAGCAAGAACAATGATGATCAAAATATTCAAAAATGTATGACCACAAAGGTGTGGAAAAAGAAGATTCAAAAAGAAGAAGATCATTGTAAGTTGGGAGTAGGTTTACTCCCATCCCAAACTTAATCACCTCAAGGAAATAAGGTGGTGAGGGGGTTGATCTAAGAGTCTTATTTTTATCCCCAAAGGAGTCCCTTTGACATTGATGTCAAAGGGGAAGATATTTCAGTAAGGGGGAGAGAATTTAGTAAGGGGGAGCAACTTATCAGGGGGAGCAGAATTGGAATCTAGTGGTATTAAAAGGAAATATTTTAGAAGGTTTTCCATCAATGACAAAGGGGGATATTGTTGGAAATATTGAGCATATTGATTTTTCATTGATATCAAAGGCAGAATTACAATAATATCTTCAAAGGCATATTTTGATTTATCATGATACTCATGGTAGAAATAGTCCTCTATGGTTTGGAATAAAGGTTTAAATATAAAGGTAAAGTATTTCTCAAGGCAAAATAAATTGGTGTCAAGGCAAAAGAAATTGGTGTCATAGTATTATAATATTTATTTTAAATAGTACAATATGGTTGGGACAAAGTTTTTACAACGGCCAAAGGTCTAAGTCATTTTATAAAAAAAAATTTATTATAATATCATGGGCCAAAATTTTATATTAATGGTATGCAATGTACAAATGATGGACTAACTCAAGCAAGTGTATAACGTCAACATGCATAGTTTTGAAAGTGCAAAAATCCACCAACGTGTAAGATCTCCTAAGCACTGTGTATTATGTAGTGCACCGACGTATTTAAAATTGAAAGAAAATCATATATAAATAGGGATAAAATAATTTCATTGTTGCTAATTTTTTTTTTTAAGTGCAATTTGTAGCACAAGCTAATGACAATAATAGGAAAATATTTCATGAATATGATTCATGGTCAAGCGACAGTGAACAAGGTTGTGGTTTGGCGAACAACATTGTGATTGGGTGGTATGATAAATATGCACAATCACCTTCGGCGAGATATAGAAGCAAAAACAACAAGGGTGTTTCGAGAGTGTGAGTTGATATTAGATGTGAGGACTTGTGGCCAATGAGTGATAGCGTACACATCTTTGATTACCTATCAAGCACTAATTCAAACAAAGAAATCAATGCACAAAATATCTTCAAAATGTGTTGCAATAGAATTGGTCATGAAAAATAAAACTATTGGAGTCTTCATCCATGTAAATATTGTGGAAGAAAATCTCATTCAATTATTTCCTACTGCTACAAGGAGAAGTACTATATAATATTTGAAAGAACATTAATATTCAGATTATATTCTTTTTCAAATACTCATTTCTAAAGCATATTCTAGAAATGAATTCAAGTATGGAATTTTTGAAGTATAGGAAGAAAAGTCATTTAAATAATAAGGAAAAATAAAACGGATCAAGCATGGTCCAACTCCTCCCTATGAGGTAATTAGATCACATGCACTACAAGGCTAATTATAGATTAAATAATGAATACCATAATTGAAGACTATAGTCTCGAATAACCAAATAATGTAATACAGAGGGGTGTTGGATAATATTAAATTATTTGGTACATACTAATGTACCCCCATAGTACCTTCATAGTACATAGTTTAAATATTATATTAGGTTCAATTCTTATATTAGAGTGTGAGTAATATTTTATGTAATGAAATAATGTGCAGGAAATGCACGTGTTATATATGTGCATATGTGAAGGAATTGCATAAGTGTCTTATATGCAAGTGTGCACAAGTATATTTATGTTAGGGAGTGTTAAATGAAGAGTCATTTTTAGGTGTGCATACAATATGGATTCATATATATGCAAGTGTCACGTAGAGAAGTCAAGAGTTAGGAGACTTGGCATTAGGAAAGGAATAGTCAATTATCTAAAGAGTAATTTTTTTGATGAAAAATGCTATTTAATTAAATGAAAAGTTAAAGGCTTTTACAATCAAAAAGTGGGTAGGTGGAAAATAATACCCTTGAGGAGTTCTCACTAACCCTAATTACGGGTTAGGAAAGCAAAAAAATTGCTTAAATGCTACCAAAAAATATCAGGCACATGACCATAATTGCAAAAAAAGAATAATTAGATAGCATATGCACATTAAGGGACATCATGGGAGGAGCCCTTGGTTTATGCCTCACTATCCATCATATGATGCCATTGATTTCTTGAGAGTGGGATGGGTGATGCATCCCATCCATGATTGTCGTGATGATCCTCTTGTAAATCCTCTCCCTAACCAGGGGTACGACGAGTGGGAGTTGGGGAGTGAGACCATCTGGAGTGATTCTCATTAATACTTGGGGTATCCCATCCCAATAATGGTAACGAGAGCTGAGCATGCAACTGTGAAGATCTAGTACCTACATCATTAATTCTTTTTTGAACAGGCAGAGGTTGGGACCAAATGTGGTTGGATGGTTGAGATAGAACTCATGATGGGGGGCATCAGTGAGAACGATATCGATGTTTTGATACTAAATGATCCAGATCAAAATGAATGACAACACATCATGCATTACCCTAGTAACTTAGCAGAGCCTGCAAGTGATCCACCTCCATAACCACCTTCTTTGCCTGGTTGCAAATAAAAAAATAAAAAACGTGGAATACTTCCAATTTGTCAGAAAGAGAAAATTCCATGGAAGGATCAACATGTTTAAATATAATTTTGTTTCTAGACTTCCAAATGTGAAACAAAATGCTGACTCTAAAAATTTGCCACACTTCACGTAATGGCAAAGCAAAAGTAAAGGAATCTCCTAATAGTGCATGCTGCCAGGAAAAGGGGATGGGCATGTAAGGAGTAAAAAAAGAAGCAACCCATACCCAAGATAGACTGGCATGTCTGCACAACCAAAAAATATGGATACATGATTCAGGTTCTTGACAAAAATAGCATCTAGGGTTATAAAAGAGCATACATATCAAAAAGAGGTATCTATAGACACTAAAATCATGTCAATTCGATTAGAATGTGATGACACCACTCTTAAAAGAACCATATGGTCCCATTGGGAAACCCTAAATGGGTTAAGTAGTGGTCCTAACCATTTTTGGGAAGGTTTACCCTACTTTTGGAAAGTTTTGGGCCATGTAGCCATGGTCGTACCACCCTAAGATGACCACAGTTCATGATCATCCCACCCAGGGATGGCAACCAGTAACCATCCCTGGGTGGGACGACCATGGCTTAAGATACTTAAAAAGGTAAGGGTAGGACAAATGACAATCAAATTCTGACATTTATCCCACCCAATGACTTATGATATATTGAGGGCCTTCCAAAGCCATGACAACCTACAAATTGGAGGCCCAAATTAGAAGTCTCTTCCACCCAATGCATGGCAAGGATTTAGACAAGTGGCGACACCTACCTTGCATGCCCCAACTTTCCCATTTGATACTATGGCCCTCTTGAAATATAAATTGAAGGTATTCCAACCAATTTTAGAGAGAGGTCTTTGCAAGAATTCACCATGAATTTTTACTGAGATTCACTCTCCCCTTTTACCCTCGTATTTGCCCTTGGAAGCTTTATCAATCAAAGGAGTTTCCAATACATCCCCAAATACTTACATCCATTCCAAAACACACCTATTTTTGTGACTTAGATTACCAAATTTGACAACAACACCCTTAGGAGTATTTTGGACCAGATTCAAGAGTAATTGGTGGTAAAGACCACCAGGTTTGGTGTTCGTCCCAGCTGGGATAGTTAATAGTCCCAATTGAAACACCCAGGGATGTCCATGAATTAACATACATTTTTTATTTATTTTTAGTATAGATCACTTCTAAATTAGTTTACATACCTCATACAATAATTTGGTGAGATTTGGAGTAGTTTTGGACCTTCTAATATGGTTTTTATGATGACAGTCCCACTTGGAACACCCAATGATGGCCATGGGTTCTGCTTGCAATTTCAATTCAATTTCTTCATAAATAATTCCTAAAGTATATAATATACATTATGCTAAGTTTTTGTACAATTTGGATTAGTTTTGCATCATCTATTGCACTTTTTGTATTCAATGTTGCATGCATAGATATGGAGAATCCAAACCTATGGTTAGCCAAGTGGGTGAATTATCTATCTAGTAGTTAATAGTGCAATTCAAGGAAGGAATTAATACCTAACTTAAAATTTCTCTCTTTCGTGTATCCAAGATAATGGCACCAAGAATGCGAAGTAAGAGGTATACCCCATCAAATAGATAGATATGGTAGAGTAATATTGATACTAGGTCTTGAGATGAAGGTTTTAGCAATTCTAGTAGAGAGAGAACCTCACTGCAATAGTCACTCTATTTTGAGAACATATGGAATAGCAGAGACATCTTCTAGAGACCACATGATATTCATAGGTTAGTAACATTGAGGTTAGACAAGAAAACAATCCCACTAATGGGAGATGAGAGATTAGAGTTGTACTAGAGGTAGAAATGGCTAAATATTTGGATATTGTATGCACCTCCATGTTTAATAGAGAAGAGGGAGGTGATTTAACTGAGGTCTAGTTGAGAGAGTTAGAAAATTTATTCACTATGATAAATTACTCTACTGAAACCCAAAAATCATGGGTCACTTGGTACCTAAAAGGGGTTGGGCTAGATTGGTGGGAAACCTTCAAAGAATAATGAGGGATTGAGGCAGTCAACTTGAACTGGGAAGACTTCATAACAACCTTCAAGGAAATATTCCTGACATAACACTTCTATGCCAAGAAGTTTGTAGAATTTACCAACCTTTAGCAAGGGAAAAAAATGGTTATGGCTTACTATCAAAAATTTATTAAGTTGTTGAAGTATATGCCCACCTATGATGAGAAGATGAAGATACATAAATTTATCTTAGTATTAGACCCTAGGGTTGGGCATGAAGTGAATATGCATGAGCCTAAAACTTTGCAAAAGGCCTAAAATATAGAAAGGAAAGAAAAAGCTCATCTAAAGCCTTAATTTGACTATCCAAGTTCGTCTGAGCAAGATCGATAAGCACTTAGGAAAATAAATAGTGTGGGCTTCATGAAATGGAAAAGAAAGAAAAAACATATGAACAAAATCTTCCCAAGGTCCAAAAATAGGAATACCAAGAAGCAATGAAAATTTAATAAAAAATTTTAAAAGAGAAACAACTTCAATAGCAACAACAACAACAACAATAATAACAAGCCTCAACCCCAAAGGCAATCCAACATAGCACGAGTAGAGAGGATAGGAGGTCAAAATCAAGGAATACGCCCATGCCCTAAGGGTGGATGTTATGATTTTGGAGGCCCACATTTCTCCAGTCATTGTCTTTATAAAGCAAGAATAAGGAGAAGAAACTTGCTCATAATATTTTTTGCAAAAATAGGTAGCCAGAAATTGGAAGGTCAAGCCACTTCTCTCCTACTAAAGGGTAATATTTTTGGTATAGAGGTAAATATTTTAGATCATAATGGATCTAATGACAGTTTTATCTCATCTAGTTTAGTTAAGGATACACCATAAAGGCTAATAATTTTGGCACAAGAGTGGAAAGTTGAGTATGGTTCTGGGTAAACCTACTTCATGGATCAGTGTTAGCCTAGGACTAAAATTACCCTACCTAGTGGCTAAATCATAGGATATCTTTATGTAGTGTTTCTAAATTATTTTGACATAATATTAGGTGTGGATTGGCTATAATATCATAAAATCATGATCGATTTCCAAGAAAGGTGGATAGAATATTCAAAAAATAGCAAGAAAAAATTAAGAATCCACAACAAGCAAGGGATATTTAAATGATAAAATGTTTTTGCAATGCAACTAAAAAATATCATTAGAAAAGGAGGAATGGTTTACATTATTAAAATTAATGAAATCAAAGAGGATAAAAAGGAAGAAGTGTTTTGGAAACACCTAGTACTACAAGAATTTTAAGGACGTGTTTCCCAAGGACTTACCTAGGCTACCTCCTAAGCATAAATGTGATTTTACTATTGACCTAAAATCTAGAAAAAAATATGTTCACATGTCTCCTTATAGAATGAATAGCATTGAAATGAAAAATTTTAAGGTACAACTACAAGGGTTGTTGGAAAAGAGATTGACAAATGCTAGTGTGTCACCATGGGGTGCACCCGTGTTGTTTGTTAAGAAGAAGGATGGTTCTTTGTGATTATGCATAGATTACAAAATTCTTATCAAGGCAACCATTAAAAATAGATATCCCATGCCTATGATTAAAGATATTTTTAATCAACTAAAGGATGCCACCATATTATCCAATATTGATTTGAAATCCAAATATCACCAATTGAGAATCTGTGAAGAAGATACCCACAAGACGACTTTTAAAACTAGATATGGACACTATGAATTTACAGTCTTACTATTTGGGTTGACATATGCTCTAGCAGCTTTCATGAAGATAATAAATAGTGTTTTCAAAAATCATCTAGACTAGTTCATGCTTATATTCTTGGATAATATTATGATTTATTCTTGGAACGAAAAGTAGCACGATAGACATATTAGAATTATGCTAGAATTATTGAGGGACCAATATTATGATAATCTATCTAAGAGTGACTAGTATGTGTTAGAAATATAATATTTAGGGCACATAGTATCAATAGAGGGGATTGTAGTAGATCCAAAAAATATAGAGGCTATCCTGAACTAGCCAACAGCCACAAATGTGACTGAAGTACACAGATTCATGGATATGAATGGTTATTATAGATGCTATGTGAAATACTATTCCAAGATAGCCTATGCAATAACTAAACTTAAAAGGAAATGAAAATAATTCAAGTGGTCATACAAGTGTGAGGTTGCTTAAGCAAAAACTTACCATGACACCTATATTAAATATCCCTAGTCCTTAGGGTAACTTCTATGTTGTACTAATGCATCTTTGGAAGGATTGAGGGGAGTTATTTGACAATATCAGGTAGTCATAGCATATGGGTTAAGGACGCTCAAGAAGCATTAGGTTAATTATGCTACACATGATCTAGAGCTAGCAACGATTGTGCATGCTCTTAAGATCTGGTGGAATTACTTTGTGGGAAGACCCTTCGAGTTGAGAACTGATCATTAGAGTCTAAAATATATATTCACCCAACATCTACTCATTGCATGATAGAGAAGATATATGGAGTTCCTCATCAAGTAAAATTTTAGGATTGAATACATTAAAGGAAAAGAAAATAAGGTTGTTGATGCCCTAAGTAAGAGAAGGCACATTGTTTATCTAACCCAAAGCCATGTGGGCCTGATGAATTAGGTCATGGAGATGTAATCTCAAGATGAGTATTACAACAAAATTTGGACCAAAATAGAGAGAAATATTGAAGAAAACAAGAATTTTAGCATTAAGGATGGCCTTTTGTGTTTCAAGGGTAGGATAGTTGTACCCAAAATAGGTGATCTAAGGAGAATGATCATGCGAGAGGCACATAGATCTCATTACTCTCCTCACCCAAGGGGAGAAAATATGACAAAAAACATGAATAAGACCTTTGAATGGTCAAGAATGAAGAGAGACATCACTAATTTTATTGCTTGGTGCCTTGAATGCCAGAAAGTGAAGGTTGAGCATAAACATCTAGCAGTTTTGTTGTATCCACATAATATACCCATGAAAAATGTTAGTCTTACATTGGCACTAAGAGGGGGGGTGAATCAGTGTAGCTATTTAAATTCAAATCTACAACTCTTAAAACTGAAGCAAGGAGAACTTAAAATAGATAAAGCAAATATAACAATAGAGCATTCCACAACACACGATTTAACGAGGTTCACTAGTTTTGGCTACTCCTCAAAAATAGACTACTTGGACTCCCATCCAAATCCAGCCTTTGCAAAGCACCCACTTTACAAATAGTTTACTAGCACCCACTGGAAGGAGCACCAACCCCTAATTTATCTACACCAATAGAAAGGAGCACCAACCCCTAATTTATCTGCACCAACAAAAAGGAGCACCAACCCCTGATTTACCAGCACCAACTGGAAGGAGCACCAACCCCTGATTTACCAGCACCAACTGGAAGGAGCACCAACCCTTGATTCCAAGCACCAACTTGGATTTCTATTTTGAATCTTAAATTGACATAAATATGCCTTCACTTTTACAAGACCCTTACTGGTCTATTGCTCATCCAACCTCTCTTTGAATTTAGGAAACAAATATTCCTTCTGTACACTTGCTGCCGCACTCTCTCAGTCGTGCTCTATCAGCTGTGCTCTTTCTTCATCGCTCTTCTCTCAGTAGTGCTCTTCCTAAGCATCCTTTTTCTCTTTGACTTTTTCTGATTTATATCTACCCACTCAGAGCTCAACCTAACGGATCACTCTTACCACTCTGCTTACTGCGCTTTGACAGTCTTGCGCTCTGACAGTCTTGTGCTCTGACAGCATTCTATGTGCTCTAACAGCCTTATCTGCTCATTTACGGCTCTCTGACAGCCTTCTCTACTCATTTCGACACTATGACATTCTTATATGCTCTCTTACACAGTTTAGAGCTCAACCCTAATTCTTAACTTATATGCACATTCTTACGACTCTCTTCAACAACCTTTTCTCAGCACATCTATATTTTATCAGTGGCACCTTCCCTCTTTATGGCTGCACATATTTCAATTCTGAGCGGCTCATATACTTCTGCATGCAACTGCCATTTTAAAATAATATTTTTCATCTTAAAACCCTAAGTCTTCTGTAACTTCCATAATCTCGCATGCAGCCTATTAATAGTCATTCTTGTAAGTAACTCCTTTCTGACACACTATTCTTATACGCAACCTATTAATATATTTGTCTCTTTAATTGGGATTCTTGGTATGGCCACCACTCTGATAGTTTCATAGCATCATAGCCCTGTAATAGCCGTTCTGTCTTTAATGCACTGTTCTAATTTTAGCTGCATAAATTTATTCTATAACTGCCCCCTGTAGCTGCAGTTCTGACTCCAGTTAACTGTTCTTATTCTAGTTGCATGATTTTATTTGGCAACTGCATCTGTAACTATTTTTTTCCTTCAGTTAACTTTACTTCAGATTGCACCTACAAAAACACATGTCGCAATATCGTGACACTTTTCGCCTTCGTACACTCTTCTTGGCTTGCACCAACGAAAACAGAACATGTCACGAAATCACGACACTTTCACTGCCTTGAGCTCTTCTCTGTCTCTTGCCCACGAAAATGGAACATGTCATGAAATCACGAAACTTTCACTTCCTTGCACTCTTCTCTGCTTGCACTAGCGAAAACATGACATGTCATGAAATCGTGACACCTTTCACTTTCGTACACTAAGCACTAGCGAAAACATGACATGTCATGAAATTGCGACACCTTTCGCTTTCGTACACTCTTCTCTACAAGCACTAGCGAAAACATGACATGTCGTGAAATCATGACACCTTTCGCTTTCGTACACTCTTCTCTGCAAGCACTAGCGAAAACATGACATGTCATGAAATCGTGACATCTTTCACTTCCTTGTCTCTTTTCTTGCCTTGACCCCACGAAAATAGAACATGTCACAAAATCGCAACACTCTCGCTTCCTTACTCTCTCTCTTCTCTTCGGGTCGCGAAAACCCGACATGTCACGATATCGTGACATTTTTTCTCCTTAGCACTTTTCTTCCCTTCGGGTCGCGAAAACTTGACATGTCGCGATATCATGACACTTTTTCTCCTTAGCGCTTCCTCTTGCAAATTGTCGTGAAATCGTGACACTTTTCCTTGCGAGCTCTTTCTCTCGAACCTGTCATGAAATCGCGACACTTTTTCGTCCGTACCATCCTTCTTGCAAATTGTTGTGAAATCATGACACTTTTCTTTGCAAGCTCTTTCTCTCAAACATGTCATGAAATTGCGACACATTTTCATCCGTACTACCTCTCTTGCAGATTGTCGCGAAATCGTGACACTTTTCTTTGCGAGCTCCTTCTCTCAAACATGTCATGAAATCATGACACATTTTTGTCCATACTACCTCTCTTACAGATTATCGTGAAATCATGACACTCTTCTTTGCAAGCTTCTTCTCCTCGAACATGTCGCAAAATCGTGACAGTTTTCTTTGCTTGCGCCTTCTCTCCAAACATGTCACAAAATCGTGATAGTTTTCTTTTCCTGCGCCTCTTCTCCAAACATGTCATGAAATCATGACAGTTTTCCCTGCATGCGCTTCTTCTTCGAACATGTCACGAAATCGTGACAATTTTTCCACTTGGCTTTTTCTCTGCCAACATGTCACAAAATCGTGACAGTTTTTCCACTAGGCTTTTTCTTTGCCAACATGTCGTGAAATCACGACAGTTTTTCCACTAGGCTTTTTCTCTGCCAACATGTCATGAAATCATGACAGTTTTTCCACTTGGCTTTTTCTCTGCCAACATGTCACGAAATCACGATAGTTTCTCATGCTTGCTCAACATGTCGTGATATCGCGACACTTTTCTTACTTGTCTTTTTCTTTGAGATTTTGCATATGGGCCACTACGTTCTTCTTGGAGAATCATTATACATGCTCTGTATGACCATTGAACTCCTGTCCACTGCATCAACCAATCTTTCTAATGACCTCTGCACTCCTATCCATTGCATCAACCGATCCTCTATCTGTGTTGACAACAATGACAATACTTTGGCTACACCTTGCTCATCAATGAACTCCTGTCCATTATACTTTTGCTACACCTTGCTCATCAATGAAATCCTATCCATTGCATCAACTGATCAACCTGATTGTGTTGACAACAATGACAATACTTTGGTTGCACCTTGCTCATCAATCTCCCCCTTTGGAATTGTTGGCAACACACGTAATTGTGTGCAATTACCTGTAAATATTCTCCCCCTTTGACAATAATACCAAATGGCGGCTGCAAAAACTCCCCTGAGTCCATGCACAACATTCTCAGGCAAAAATTATTTAGCAAAAAGCATAAACATGAGCAATATGATAAACAAATGCATAAATGCTCCCCCTGAGTCCAAGACCACTTCATTTCACTGATTGACAACATCATGATAAGCATAATAGGCATCAACAATATAAAAAATGTGAATAGCAGCAATAACTAGTGAATGACACCATCACCGTCAACTTCACCAATATAACATGTGTAAGAACATGACTGGACCACTGTCTTCTGTGCAACTACCCTCTGTTGCTTTGCAAACTCAAACTTTGTTAGCATATGGCATATTGTATTTCATTTTGGCAAAAGTATCGCTCGTAGGCGATCTCCAATTCGTTGATTAACCAACTAGTTGGTTAATCAACTGCTTTGTATTCTTTATATTCAAATTAATGAGAATGTATCAAGTGCTTCGCCGAATTCTTTATGGCATCAGAGCTACGGATCAGGCGGACGGCAGGCAGCAGAAGAACGACCACAGCAGGCGGACGGCTGACAGCAGAAGGACGACCACAGTAGGCGGACGGCTGACAGCAGAAGGACGACCACAGCAGGCGGACGGCTGACAGCAGAAGGACGAACCACGACGAGCGGACGACCAAAGCAGGCGAACGGCTGACACAGCAGACTGACCAGACGAACCAGACAGCAACAGACACGTCGACAGGTGCGTGAGGCAGACGAAGGTGCGTGAGGCAGACGGCGGACACACGACGGTTGCGGAGGCCAAAAAGGGTGGGGTTGGTTGCCCGAAGGCAACCGAAAGCATAATTGCTTTCCCCCGGTTTTAAATCGTCCCACAGTGGCCGCACCGGCCATGTGGGATTATTATTTTTTTTCAAATCCCAGGCCGCAACACGCTTCTTTACATCCCTGTTGACTGTTTGTTTTCATCGGGCCGTCTGGCTCCCGTGGCAAATGCGGACGCTGTTTGGTGGCAGATCGCGGGTTCAAATCTCTTCGGGGGTTATGTGACGGCATTTTTTTTACGCACGCATCAATTTTGTTGACGCCCGCACGGCGCAGTTGACGCCCGACCAGTTTCGTTGACGCCCAACCAGTTTCGTTGACGCCCGCACGGCGCAGTTGACGCCCGCAAGGCACTGTTGACGCCTGCAACGTTTTTTTTGACGCAGAATACTGCAAATTGACGCCCGCACGACACTCTTGACGCCTGCAACGCATTTTTTTTGACGCCTTGGAGGCTAAGGTATTCATTTCTCTTTTTCTGTCAAATTTTTTGCAAAATTGTCAGATAAAGGGGGGAAATCAAGTCATTTGGCAGAATAATTGCTAGATTGGTAATAGGAGCTATAAATTTGTGGGCATTTATGATTTTTTTTGCATTTAAATATCTTGTTTTCTTGCATTCACAATCATAAATTAACAACAAAACATAAGACCCCAAATTTATACCCTATTTGTGCAATTTATTGCACAGCAGCGTTCGGTATTTGAGATACCTCTGGTCCACACTTACAGGTAATGTTGTCGTGCTTTGGACTACTGTATTCGCCGCCTAATATAGCTGCAACAACGACGTCTGAGCTTGTTCTCTATAAATCATCGGGGAGAAATAAGGCAAACCAATTTTTTATTTCTCATTTCATACCCACATCGTGATTGTTGTTAGGCGTAAATCCTGACGAGAGCTTTTTTTTCCAAAGTGTTTAGGGGAAGTTACGCCCCACGCATGCGGAATAAAACTTTCTATGGTAGGTGTCATTAACAACACGATGCCCTTTCAGTATCGTCAATGTTCACTATATTGTGCTTCTCCTATGTACTTATAGTCTCCCTCTCGTAAGGGCGAGTACATATTGAGTAGTATACTGTTCCTATATACCTATAGTTTCCCTCACGTAAGGGCGGGTGTATATTGAATGGTTACAATATAATGATCTGGCAGGTATAACGAAAGGGAGACCAATTGGTGATATAAGGAACCTTCATAATGGCCATAATCCATAAGTATCTCTCAGATTCTCAATTATTGAAAGGTCCTAACTTTGTTCCATGGAAGACAAAGATGAAAGCTATACTTCAGTTGGAAGATTTATGGGATGTAGTGAATGGCACTGAAAAACGTCCTCAAACAACAGGAACAGATCAAGATGATTGGGATAAAAAAGACCAGAAGAGTCTTGTCTTTATCTTGCTTGCTACCACAGATGAGGTGCAGCCTCATATTTGTGATGCAAAAACTAGTAAGATAGCCTGGGATGCTTTGCTCACAATATATGAAGGGAAGAATCAATCCACTATTCTTCATCTTCAAACTCAACTACATAATCTCAATATGAGTTCTGGAGAAACAGTTGACATATTTCTCTACAGAGTGGCAGATTTGAAAGCCAAATTGAATGCTATGGGAAAACCTGTGGATGACGATGTCTTGACTTCTGTTATCTTGAGAGCCTTACCAAGTTCCTACAAGATGTTGATCACCTCTCTCAATGTTTCTGGTAGACAAGTCTCATTTGTGGAACTGGTAAACTTGCTTCAGACTGAGGAGGCAACTCAGGTCCAGAAAGATGACATGCCCGATAATGCTCTATCCACACAACAAAGTGGTAAACAACAAGGCCAGTTTCAAAAAGGAGGTGGTTCTTCCAAAGGAAAAGGGAAGCAATCTCAACAAAGAGATACAAAATATTGCAAAATTTGTGACATGAATAACCATGACACCAACCGATGTTGGTTCAAAAACAAGCAGCCCAATGAAAGAGGTTCTCAAAAGAAGGGCAAGCACAAGAAAAAATACCATAAGCATAAGCAATCTAAAGGCCATGTTGCTTATGCTGAATCCAACTCAGACTCACATTCTCCTGAGTCCGATTCAGACTCGACTCTGAACGAGCACACAAGGTGCTCATGACTCATACTTCGTCTTCTCAGATAGATGCTATATGGTATATTGATTCAGGAGCTAGCAAACACATGACAGGGGATAAATCCTGGTTTGATACGTTTGTGGAAAAAGAGGGTAAGCCAATCACAATTGCTGACAATCAGGTATATCAAGTAAAAGGCGAAGGGGATATTTCTGTGTCTCTTCCTGATGGTAATTGTCAAATTGAAAAGGTTCTCTATGTTCCAGGCTTAGCCAATAATCTGCTTTCAGTCACACAAATGTTGGATAGAAACATGGAAGTCATGTTTCGAGTTGTCAATGGCCAGAAGAGATGTTTTATCACACACAGTGGTAGACATGTAGCAACTGGATCTTACCAACATGGCTTGTTTGTTCTCGATGCTATATCCTCTTCCCATGTTGCTTTGGCTGCAACTACAAAAGAGGCCACCTCTCTCTGGCATCGACGTTATGGACATCTCAGTTCTGGATATTTGCTTGAATTACACAAATATGAGATGGTGACAGGTCTTCCGCCCCTCTCATCTATCTTACCGGTTTGCTCGGATTGCTTAGCAGGGAAGCAACATCGAGTGCCTTTTGAAGCCAGCTCCTCTCGAGCTGCAAAACCTTTAGAGCTGGTACATACCGATCTGTGTGGACCTATGCCAATCAGCTATGGTGGGAAAAAATATTTTCAACTATTCGTTGATGATTACTCACGGAGGATGTGGGTTTTCTTTCTTCAGTTGAAATCAGAAGCGTTTCTCTACTTTCAACAGTTCAAGAAACTTGTTGAGAAGGAGTCGGGATGTTTGATCAAAACCCTCCGCTCAGATCGAGGGGGGGAATACACCTCTAATGAGTTTTCAGAGTTTCTTAAGAAACATGGGATAAAAAGACAACTGACTACAGCCTATACACCTCAGCAGAATGGAGTTGCAGAAAGAAGAAATCGATCCATTATGGAAATGGCTCGATGTATGCTAAAAGGAGCACATCTTGAGGATCAGTATTGGGCAGAAGCAGTAAATACAACATCATATCTTCTGAATAGAGCACCCACTAGAGCTCTACAAGGGAAGACTCCACAAGAAGCATGGAGTGGTAGGAAACCTTCCATTGCTCATCTGAAGGTGTTTGGATGTAAAGCATTCATGCACATTCCAAAAGAAAAAAGGAGAAAGCTGGATGATAAAACCTTGCAGTGTATCTTTCTTGGCTATGATGAGTACTCAAAAGGGTATCGATTGATTAATCCTAAGACCAAGAAGACACATGTAAGTAGAGATGTTATATTTGATGAAGCTCTCACATCAAAAGATACATCCACAACTGTATACCTAGATGAAGAAGAACCTAAGAAGGAGGTTCAACTTCCACAACAAAAACAGAAAGTTCCAAAATGGTATACTAGCACTTTGAGAGATGCTAAATTGAAGTCTCTTCCAGATCTATCTCTTGATAGGCCATGTACTCGCAGTATGACTCAACAAATGAAAGCAGAAGAATCTACTTCAGAGGTTGATGAACTTTGTCAACACTTTGATGATTTGTCAATGGGTACAAAAGATGATAGAGAGGAAGATAAGAATGGAGAAAAAATTTATATGTCTACATTGAATACAAACGAACCCACAACGGTTCAATCTGCACTTGATGAACCACAGTGGAAAGAGGCCATGGATGTAGAACATCAATCTCTCCTTAAAAATAACACTTGGAAACTAGTCGATCTGCCAAAAGGGAAGAAACCCATAGGCTGCAAATGGGTGTTCAAAGTGAAGTATAAGGCAGATGGATCTATTGATAAGCATAAAGCCCGGCTTGTTGCAAAGGGATATGCTCAGAAAGAAGGCATAGATTATGAAGAGACTTTTGCCCCTACTGCAAAAATGACTACCATTCGTATACTTTGTGCCATGGGAGCTCAGTTTGGGTGGAAATTACATCAGATGGATGTTAAAAGTGCTTTCTTGAATGGTGACTTACAAGAAGAAGTATATATGACTCAACCAGAAGGATTTGTGGAAAAGGGAAAAGAACAAAAAGTATGCAAATTGATTAAATCCTTGTATGGGTTAAAACAAGCTCCTCGAGCTTGGTATATCAAGATAGACAGTCACCTTGTGCAGCATGGATTCGAAAGAAGTCCTTCAGATGCAAATCTCTATATCAAAAGAAATGGTTCTGATATAGTGATTCTTGTGCTTTATGTAGACGATCTGATCATCACAGGAAGCTCAGAAAGTATGATTGGCTTAGTGAAAAATGACTTGAAGCAATCATTTGAAATGACAGATCTAGGACTTCTGCACTATTGCCTTGGTTTAGAATTTACTCAAGAACAGTTTCATATTCGAGTAACACAAAAGAAATATGCCAAGACTTTAGTAGAAAAATATCGGATGACTAATTGTAAGTCCAAAGCCACTCCAATGGAGCAAGGACTTAAGTTATCTCGATATGATAAGTCACCTCAGGTAGATGGAACTCGCTATCGCCAGTTGATTGGGAGTCTCCTATATCTGACAAATACCAGACCAGATCTCAGTTTTGCTGTGGGATATCTTTCACGATTCATGCAAGAGCCTAAGATGAGTCACTGGAAAGCAGCAAAAAGAGTTCTTCATTATGTTTGTGGTAGTTCAAATTATGGTCTGGAATATAGAAAGAATAATAGCTTTTTCTTACTTGGATACACAGACTCAGATTATGCTGGATCTCTTGATGATCGTAAATCCACTTCTGGATATGTTTTTCATCTCGGGTCTGGACCAATCTCATGGCACAGTAAGAAACAGCATGTGGTTGCTCTCTCTTCAACAGAAGCAGAATATCGTGCAGCCAGTGAAGCAGTCTGCGAGATAATGTGGTTAAGTCGCATTCTTACAAACATGGGCCTTCCAAAGAATCTTCCACTACATTTGCTTTGCGACAATCAAGGTGTTTTGAATCTTGTCAAAAATCCAATTTTTCATGAACGTACCAAACATGTTGATACCAGATGTCATTTTATTCGAGATGAAGTTCCAAAGCACCATATACAACTTCGATACATTTCCACTGATGAGCAGGTTGCAGATATCTTTACCAAAGCACTTGGACGTATCAAATATGAAAAATTTCGAGATACGATTGGAATTTGCCAATAATGTAATACGGGGGGATGTTAGCATATGGCATATTGTATTTCATTTTGGCAAAAGTATCGCTCGTAGGCGATCTCCAATTCGTTGATTAACCAACTAGTTGGTTAATCAACTGCTTTGTATTCTTTATATTCAAATTAATGAGAATGTATCAAGTGCTTCGCCGAATTCTTTAAACTTGTCCACTGTTAGTGAAGGCATACAATAATCTTATATAGCCAAATTTTTGTTCTGTAATGCCAGCAGCATCGGCATACATCTCACCATGCATCTTGGATATTCTCAACAAGCTTGAACCCAATGACAACTATTTGTCTCTCTCTGCAGTGAGAATCCAGCAGACTACCTCAATCCACTCAGCCACAACCAATTTTCTTCTTCTTGTACAAACAAGCAAGCTCCTCAAATTAGCTCACAAGTTCATCAAGAAAAACTTGCTTAGCATGAACCCACAAAGAGAATTGTTAGAGACCCAATGTGATTCATCAACCTCATAGAAGCATAAAGATAATTGTTAGAGACTCAATATGTTCTATACTTAACTCCCAATCTCAATCTCAACTCAATCTCAATCTCAAAAGAATAAGATAGATGTAGTATGCTTTTCTCAAGAACATGAAACACAACCCAACAATTGCCAACCATGCAATAACTCATATAACAATGATACTCATGTTCTTTCCACAACCAATATATTTTCTCAACCAATTAGGGCTTTAACAACAATGCTTATAGACAAGGTTTAACCAACATCATTCAACTCAAGATTAACCTTGAAGCATTCAACCAATCACTACATGAAAAGGAAACTAGTAGACATCCTTTTTCTTCCAAAGGTATTTGAACAAAATAGCCACCAACATATATCACCAATCTTCACAAAACTACCACAAACAACTGTATGAACAAAAAAACACACTTTGACAGCTATACAACAACTCCCCGACTACTTTCCTTTCATCCTCAGATAACCACACAAATACATAGGAGCATTAAAATAAAACTTTAACATTGCTCCCCCTGAGGATGTGCTACCTGGAGCTGCTTAGTGCAATAGAGGAGTAATCTCCTTCTGTCCAAGGAGACACAATTTCCTTTCTTCTTTCTTTCTCCACTCTGGTTTGATTATAGTTTTGGGCTCTTGTTTTGATTTTTCTTTGTCAGTAGCCTGTGCATGTTTTTTGGGAAATCTTCTATTTTGTCTCAAACCATTTGGTTGAAATTGTCTTCCCTGAAATTGATTTGATGCAAATGTACTTCGACAATTTCTTGCAGTGTGCCCAAAATTATGACAGTTATAACATTCTACTGCATACTCCATCAAAGGTGAAAAACCATTTCTACTGGGTGGTTGTCTCTTGTGCATCCTTGATGGATGATTATTTTCCTTTTTGTTGTGCACATGATTTATTCTCTGTCTGTATTGCATTCTTTGTGTCTGATGAAATCTACGGTCTTGCCTTAGATTAGATACAAAAGTGCTTGGACAAAACCTTGCAATGTGCCCATGGCCATTACAATTAAAACATTGCACAGGGTGTTTACTCAAAAAAATAGATGCATTTTTATCAGCATAACTCTTTGATCTATTATTTTGTCCACAATAAATTGCCTTGTGACCATAACGACTGCATTTAAAACAATAGCCATTAAAAGCATTATTATGAGTAGAGTGAGAGTGATAGAACCTCTTTTGCTGTGATTGCTTTGTTGTAGATCTCCTTTGATATTTTCTTCCTTTTGAAGATTCAGCTTCAAACTTTTCTTGCTTTGATCCTTCAGCAGTGTGCTTCTTCTTCTCTACATTTTTAGAAGATGAAGGTTGTTCAGCTTCATATCCAAGACCAAACTTAGCCGTGGAGCTTCTTTTTTGCTTTATCATTGTATCTAGTAACTCTGTGCTCTTCTCAAATTTGAGATTTATGTTGGCCTCTTCTAGTTGTTTCTTCAATGAAACAATCTCTTCTTCTTGTTGGCAGCAAACAGTCTCTTTCTCATTGATTTGAGACTTGAGAATATCTTCAATCCTTTTGAACTGTTCTACTTGCAGCTTTAGATCAACAATAACTTTGTTATATTCCTCTTCACTTGTGCTGCATACAACATCCTCATCATCCAGGTGTGTCTTCAAGCCTTCTTCTAATTTCTTGGACTTTTGAACTTGTAGGAAGAGATCTTCAATCTCATCCCCATATTCTTATAACTTCTTGGACATTCTTTTGTTCTTTTTCCTCTCTATACTCAACTCTTCAAGAGCAGAGATCAACTCACCTTCTAAATCTACTTCAATATCAAGATTTTCATCACAAACTTCAAGATTCACTTCTTCTACATTTTTTGGTTCAAATTTCTCTTTTACAAAAATTGAAATTGACTGGGATGCCTTTTTGAAGGAGGATCTATTCTTCTTACCCATTGTGTACTAATCCAAGATCAACCCTGACTGATTTATCCTGAACTGGGAAACTGGCTCTGATACCAATTGTTAGTCTTACAATGGCACTGAGAGGGAGGGTGAATCAGTGTAGCTATTTAAATTCAAATCTACAACTCTTAAAGCTGAAGCAAGGAGAACTTAAAATAGATAAAGCAAATATAACAAGAGAGCATTCCACAACACATGATTTAATGAGGTTCACCAGTTTTGGCTACTCCTCAAAAATAGACTGCTTGGACTCCCATCCAAATCCAGCCTTTACAAAGCACCCACTTTACAAACAGTTTACCAGTACCCACTGGAAGGAGCACCAACCCCTAATTTATTTGCACCAACAAAAAGGAGCACCAACCCCTGATTTATCTACATCAACAGAAAGGAGCACCAACCCCTGATTTACCAGCACCAACTCGAAGGAGCACCAACCCTTGATTTACTAGCACCAACTGGAAGGAGCATCAACCCCTGATTCCAAGCACCAACTTGGATTTCTATTTTGAATCTTAGATTGACATAAATATGCCTTCACTTTTACAAGACCCTTACTGGTCTATTGCTCATCCAACCTCTATTTCAATTCAAGAAACACATATTCCTTTTGTGCACTTGCTACCGCACTCTCTTAGTCGTGCTCTATCAGCTGCGCTCTTTCTTCACCGCTCTTCTCTCAGTAGTGCTCTTCCTAAGCATCCTTTTTCTCTTCAGATTTTTTTGATTTATATCTACCCACTCAGAGCTCAACCTAACATATCACTCTTACCACTCTACTTACTGCGCTCTGACAGTCTTCTCTACACTTTGACAGCCTTCTCTGTGCTCTGATAGCCTTATCTGCTCATTTACGGCTCTCTGACAACCTTCTCTGCTCATTTCGGTGCTCTGACATTCTTATTTGCTCTCTTACACAGTTCAGAGCTCAACCCTAATTCTTAACTTATATGCATATTCTTACAGCTCTCTTCAACAACCTTTTCTCAGCACATCTATATTTTATCAGCATCACCTTCCCTCTTTATGGCTGCACATATTTCAATTCTAAGCGGCTCATATACTTCTGCACGCAACTGCCATTTTAAAACAATATTTTTCATCTTGAAACCCTAAGTCTTCTATAACTTCCATAATCTCGCATGCAGCCTATTAATAGCCATTCTTGTAAGTAACTCCTTTCTGACACACTATTCTTATACGCAACCTATTAATGTATTTGTCTCTTTAATTGGGATTCTCGGTATGGCCATTGTTTTGACAGTTTCACAGCGTCATAGCCCTGTAACAGTTGTTCTATCTTTAATGCACTATTCTAATTTTAGCTGCATAAATTTATTCTGTAACTACCCCCTATAACTGCAGTTTTGACTCCAGTTAACTGTTCTTATTCTAGCTGCATGATTTTCTTCTACAACTACATCTGTAACTATCATTTTCCTTCAGTTAACTTTACTTCGGCTTGCACCCGTGAAAACACATGTCGCGATATCGTGACACTTTTCACCTTCGTACACTCTTCTTGGCTTGCACCAGTGAAAATAGAACATGTCACAAAATCGTGACACTTTCACTGCCTTGAGCTCTTCTCTGTCTCTTGCCCACGAAAATGGAACATGTCGTAAAATCACGACACTTTTGTTTCCTTGCACTCTTCTCTGCTTGCACTAGCAAAAACATGACATGTCACGAAATCGTGACACCTTTCACTTTCGTACAATCTTCTCTGCAAGCAATAGAGAAAACATGACATGTCACAAAATCATGACACCTTTCACTTCCGTACACTCTTCTCTGCAAGCACTAGCGAAAACATGACATGTCGCGAAATCGCAACATCTTTCGCTTCCTTGTCTCTTTTCTTGCCTTGACCCCACGAAAATAGAACATGTCACAAAATCATGACACTCTCGCTTCCTTACTCTCTCTCTTCTCTTCGGGTCACTAAAACCCAACATGTCATGATATCGTGACACTTTTTCTCCTTAGCGCTTTTCTTCCCTTCGGGTTGTGAAAACCTGACATGTCGTGATATCACGACACTTTTTCTCCTTAGCGTTTCCTCTTGCAAATTGTCGTGAAATCATGACACTTTTCCTTGTGAGATCTTTCTCTCGAACCTATCACGAAATCGTGACACTTTTTTGTTTGTACCATCCTTCTTGCAAATTGTCGTGAAATCGCGACACTTTTCCTTGAAGCTGTTTCTCTCAAACATGTCATGAAATCGTGACACATTTTCGTCCGTACTTCCTCTCTTGCAAATTGTCGCAAAATCGTGACACTTTTCTTTGCGATCTCCTTCTCTCAAACATGTCGCGAAATCATGACACATTTTCGTCCATACTACCTCTCTTACAGATTGTCACGAAATCGTGACAGTCTTCTTTGCAAGCTTCTTCTCCCTGAACATGTCATGAAATCATGACAGTTTTCTTTACTTGCGCCTTCTCTCCAAACATGTCACGAAATTGTGACAGTTTTCTTTGCCTGCGCCTTCTCTCCAAACATGTTGCGAAATCATGACAGTTTTCCCTGCATGCGCTTCTTCTTCGAACATGTCACGAAATCGTGACAATTTTTCCACTTGGATTTTTCTCTGCCAACATGTCGCAAAATCGCGATAGTTTTTCCACTAGGATTTTTCTTTGCCAACATGTCATGAAATCGCGATAGTTTTTCCACTAGGATTTTTCTCTGCCAACATGTTGCGAAATCGTGACAGTTTTTCCACTTGGTTTTTTCTCTGCCAACATGTCACGAAATCATGACAGTTTCTCATGCTTGCTCAACATGTCGCGATATCACGACACTTTTCTTACTTGTCTTTTTATTTGAGATTTTGCATATGGGCCACTACGTTCTTCTTGGAGAATCATTATACATGCTCTGTATCACCACTGAACTCCTTTTCACTGCATCAACTTATATTTCTATTGACCTCTGCACTCCTGTCTATTGCATCAACCGATCCTCTGTCTGTGTTGACAATAATGACAATACTTTGGCTGCACCTTGCTAATCAAGGAACTTCTATCCATTATACTTTGGTTGCACCTTGCTCATCAATGAATTCCTATCCATTGCATCAACTGATCAACCTGACTGTGTTGAAAACAATGACAATACTTTGGTTGCACCTTGCTCATCAAAAAAGTGGTAGGTTTTATCAATGGATTTCATTGTAGGTTTACCAAAAACTAGGTATTAACATGATACAATCCTTGTTGTGGTCGATAGATTGACTAAGATTGTGCATTTTATACCAGGGAATACCCAGGATGAAACACTAATTGTGGCTAACAGATTTGCCCAGGAAATATTCAGATTACATGGTTTTTCTAAAATGACTATTTTAGATTGGGATTCCAGGTTTACATTCATGTTTTGGAAATCTCTACACCATGCCATAGGCATAAAATTAGCAATTAGTTTTGCACACCATCTAAAAAGAGATGGGCAAATAGAATAGGTGCACCAGGTTTTGTAAGACATGATTTGCATGTATTGCATGGATCATAAGCCTCAGTGGGAAGAATACTTACACATAGAAGAATTTTCTTACAAAAATGGCCAATATTCATCCTTGGATATGGCCCAATTTGAAGCCTTGTATGGCAAGATGTGTAGGACACCTTTGTCTTCGGATAATCCCAATGACCAGGTTGTGCTTGGGCTATACATGGTTATGGAAATGGAGGAACAACTTAAGGTGATTAGAGAGAGGCTTAAGAAAGTCGTCGATCATCAGAAAATCTATAATGATCTAAAGATATTACCAAGATAATTCTCCATAGGAGACCAAGTTTTCCTAAGGTTCAAACCTATGAAAAGTGTCATAAAGTCCACAAAACTAGATCTTCATTTTGTTGGTCCATTTGAGATCACTAAAAATATTAGTCCTATGGCGTATAGACTCACCTTGGCATCCAATCTATCAAAAATCCATGATACTTTCCATGTATCCCTTCTTGGAAAATTCCAAATCAAGTCTTCATATTTTTGGTGATGCTTCCTTGTCCTCTCTTCCTAGGGTTGGGTCTGACCATAATCCTTTACGGTTAGAATTGTTGGCTAGTCTTCATTTTCTTCCAAAGTCATTTAGATTCGAATCCATGTGTTGTTCTCATTCAAATCTAGAATAGCTCATCAAAGAATGGTGGAATGAAGAGGTTCAGGGTGAAGGACTAGAACTTTTAATTAATAAAATTATAAAACTTAGATTCAACCTTAAAATTTGGAATAAATTCACCTTTGGTGACATATTTAGATCCAAATAAATTTTGAGATATTAGCTTAAGTAGTTAGAGACAAGTGTTGAAGCTCAGGGTTTATCAGTTGAACTTGTAGAAAAAGAGAAAGTCCTCTCAAACATACATAATAAATTATCCAATGAGGATATTTTATGGAAGTAAAAATATTGTGACCTATGGCTGAAGGAAAGAGATCAAAACTCTAAATTTTTACATGCTTCGACTCTATGTTATAGAAGTCACAATAGAATCAGATAAATTTCTAGATCTGATGGCTAGTATACGAAAGATATTTTATAATTCAGAGAGGATATCGATGACTTATTTGTCTCTCTTTTGGGAACATCTCCTACCAAAGATATTCATGCTAAGGATGCTCTTCTCACCTCTATTCCCAGTGTAGTCTCTAATGATGTGAATTCCAATCTCCAAGCTCCTTTATCAAATGAATAAATTAAAGAAGCAGTAGATTCTATGGGTCCTATTAAATCTCTGGGACCATATGAATTTCCTCCACTTTTCTTTTAAAAGTTATGGCACATCTATGGGAGATATGTTTATAGTGTGTTAAGGTCAATAGAATTATCTAGGGTTATTTCAAAATCTCTTATTGACCTTTCTAGTCCTTATTCCTAAAAATTTTAATGATGTTTCTTTTAATGACTATAGGTTGATCACCCTTTGTAATATTAGGTATAAAATTCTAACTAAAGTCTTAGCCAATAGAATAAATCCCCTCCTATCAGTTTTAATTGATAGTGCTCAAAGTGGGTTTGTGGCCGAGAGGCAGATACTTGATGGTGTAATTGTTGTGCATGAATTAATTCACTTAGTCCATAAAAGTGGTAGGGCTGGATTTTTACTCAAAATTGATATGAATAAGACCTGTGATAGGGTTTCTTCACCATTTTTATTCAAATTTCATAGGAAATTTTGCTTTGATGCTAATTGGATTAATTTGGTCGGAGCTTATGTGACCTTTGTGTAGTTTTTGATCCTAGTGAATGGATATCCTGCTGGATTTTTCAAGTCCAACCATGGTATTCACCAAGGAGACCCTATATCCCCCTTTTTGTTCATTCTCATGGAAGAAGCATTGGGAAGATCCCTTTCTCAAAACTAGGCCATTGCAGGTTTGTCTCCTACCTTATCCTGTAGACCCATTTCCTGTCAATAGTTTGCTGATGATACTCTTTTGTCATGTTATACTTCAGTATTTCAAGCAAAAGATATTAAATCCATTCTCTCATGCTATGATAAATTTTTGGGCCAATAGATAAACTTTTTAAAAAGTAGCTTATATTTTTTAAATACCCTGTTGGATCGATAGAGAAATATTGTTAGTATTTTGGATTATAAAATTACCAGTTTTTTGACCACCTACCTCGGTCTCTCACTTTTATTGGGTAAAATTAGGGATTCTCTTTGAATGTTGGTTCTGGAGAGGATGCATCAAAAGCTTTCTTCTTGGAAGGGTACCTTTTTGAATTGAGCAAGGAATATGGTTCTTGTTCATAACACGCTCCAAAGTATTTCGATATATTTTATGTCTCTCTTTTGACTTGCTGGTAAGATTACCGCTAAATTTGAAAGATTTTGTAAATATTTTCTTTGGGTTGGTCTAAAATTGAAAGGTACTTTCATTTAACCTCTTGGGAGCAGGTTTGTCATCCCAAAAAGAGTGTTTCAGAGAGTGTTTCAAATGAATAGGGGCCTTGTTGCTAAATTGGATTAGAAAGTAGCATCAAATAAAGTGGTGCAATGGGTCCATATACCCAAGGTGAAATATATTTTTAATAATTTTCTTTCAGACCCTCTCTCGGTTGGTGATTCTCCATTTTGACAAAGTTTAGTCAAATCCCAACCCTTTTTACGTAGCAACAGTATATGGATTATCAAAAATGGCTTTGTAGTGGACTTTTAGTTTGATGCCTGGCTCAAGGATACTCCTTTGGTTGATGATCAGAGACTTCTTATGATTGAGCCTTTCACCCGGGAGATGGGGCCAACAAAAGTCATGGATTTAATTGAGTTATCGAATGGCCACAAATGTTGATTTCATATACCTCCATTGGTCGATGGAACACATGTTCAGTAGGCATGGAGAACTATTGAAAATGATCTTCAGTTTAAGTCTTGAGAAATGAGGATGTTGAGGATAGATTAATTTGGGCTGATGATAGTGAAGGTTCTTATTTCGTCAAATCAGAATATTCATTGTTAGAACTAGATGCGATAATTCCATTCTCCACTAGAAATATTTGGTTAGAAATGCAAAACAAGATTCTTTCCATTGAAAATTTGCTCAAAATAGGTCTAAATATTGTTAACAGATGTTTTTTATGTGAAACCGATTGGGAATCCACCAGTCATCTGCTTCTCTACTATTATTTTTCAAGATATATGTTCTTTCATCTTTGGGAAGCTTGGGGCTCATTGGGTGTTGCCAAATTCTCTAGAGGATTGTGTTTTGTAATGGTCAGCTCCCTCTTTCACCCCCCACCTCAAGTCCCTTTGGACTTTCCTGCTCCCTCATTTGTTGTGGGGAATTTGGAAGGAAAGAAATGCTAGTGCCTTTAAGAGTTGCAAAAAGAGATGTTTATCGAATCAATCTGAGAATTTTGTCGAGTGTGGTTGAAAATATCTCTTCAATGGTTCTTGAGCCTCATAAAATTTATTTTAAAATTTCTCCTAATGAATATCTCTTGGAGGATGTTTTGGGCTTCTCTCAGATTTTTCCTAGTCCTAATAATATCAATCCTAGGAGATTGGTTAGGTGGTCCCCCATCCCAGTGGTTGGCTTAAATTAAATTTTTATGGCACTTCAAAAGGTAATCCTGGGATTGTAGAGGTATGTGAAATTATTAGAAATAGCAAGGGAGAGATGGTTGCAGCCTATTTAGAGCATTTATCCTATCCATATTCTTAGTTTGCATAAGCTAGAACTATTTGTCAAGGCATTATCCTTTTGCTTGAGTTGGGGGATCCGTATGCTATTATTGAAGGTAACTCACTCAATGTAATAAATATTCTTAATGGATATTTCTCTCCTAGGTAGAAGGTGGTGAATATGATGTGGGAATCAATAAGAAATATTTAGTTTCTTAGCCAAGTTGTGATCACTCATATATAAGAGAAGGCAATTCAATTGTTGTCTTTATGGACAATATTGATACCATTAATTCAGTATTATTTGTCTAGAAAAGTGATTTTCCTAAGAATCTCTTAAATCGTATCTTTAACATATGCGTACCTTATTTTTTTAGTAAGTTATATGTGGATTTTATCGGAGACAACTCGTATTATAATAATAAAAAACTTAATTATTTTTATTGTATTTTTGTCATGAAACTAAATCATATCAAACTTTTCTTTATATCAATGTTTACCTTTTTATTAAAGATATTTGTCATTTATCTCAAACTACTATGTTCCAATAATCAACTCATTATCATCATTTTTAAGAGTTATAATATCACTGGCAGGGTTGTCTTCTAAAATTTAAATTTTGCTACGATAAATTTCAATAATCTAGATGGCTAAAGTATTTGCTATCTAGTTTTCATATCTTTAAATATGTTGGTTATAACAACCTATTAATTTTCTAGTACCTATTTTTTAAAGGGTCTTATTTATATCCCTATAATTCCTAAATATCTTTTTTCATTATTTATTTGTTGGATTAACCTTACTTATTGTTAACATTTACAATATATGCTTTCATTTTTTCATATCAATATCCCTATAAGTTTCTTACTTATGGGATATTTCTCTCTTTTTTCATATTTGCTAACACTATCATCATCAATCTCTTTGATTTTTTCATAATGACAATTATCATATGTAGGTTTATCTTACTTTATAGGATATGAAATGTGAGAATAGATTTTTTTATTTATATTTCTTAAAAATCCTAAAGTGTAAGGATCCTTGTCCATAGAAATTAGCTTCTTATGCTATCTTAAAAATCTTTAATTAATATGAATTTCTTCCATCATCATTTCTTTATTGTAATGTTTTTAAAACTTTAAAGTGCAAGTGATTCGAAAGCCAATTTTGTTAGGTAATATCGAAGAAAATCCATATTTCAAGGTCCTAATTAGAATTAGGTTTCCCTAATTAGAAATATATATGCCCAAACTTAAGATAAGAGGAATATTGAATGGGAACACATGTTACACAAGAGTGATTATCAAGGATATACAAGTTCTTAAAAGTAAAGGGTGAACATATAAGTTTCATGGATATTGTCTTGTTTTAAATATACAAATATTCAAAATGGAATCACGTGGAAGTGGAAATTGAATTTAAATTATTTCGTGACATTTCTTTGTAAATTTTTTTATTTTTGTGATCATCTTTTTTAGTTCAGAAATTAAGGATAAAACAATGGCTATAGTCCATGGTTTAGAGGCTGAGGTGCCTTTTATTTTGGACCATAGAGTCAACATTTTTCTATTGTGATATGAACTATTAGAAAACTTTAGGTATGTCTTAGGATTTTTGGACTTTAATATCAACTTATCAATAAGGATGTTTTGAAGAATATTGGAAATACAATAAGGAAGTTCATGAAGGAAGGACCAACTACTAAGAAGTGAATTCATACTATATATATCCAAATATGTGTTTTTATAAAATTTCAAACCCTTTACCATAATTTATTAAGATTGAATTTGAATCAATATAATGAGATCAACAAGTGGTTTATGCAAACATTACAATCTAATGCTAGAATTGTTATTAGACTAGATACATGCCATGAGATTGTAAAGTAAAATGATGAAGAAAGAGACATACAATTTTGACCATGAGACACTTCAATATGAATCAAGTAAATCATGCTTTAATAGAAGACAAATTAGATGAAGGATATTTCACTCTAAAAGAAGAGGCAAAGACAACCTATCTATAGCATCAAATGACAAAGTTCACCTTAGTTTAATTAGATAAAGAATTAGAAGAAATAAAAAATGATACAAGGGATTAGAAAGTATAATGTTCAAGTTCAAATTTAGAAAGAATTAAAAGCACAAAGGAATATGGTGCGAAAAGTTTTAAAAGAAAGTATTTAAAAGCGCAAAGGAATATGGTGCGAAAAGTTTTAAAAGAAAGAATTAAAAGCGCAAAGGAATATGGTGCGACAAGTTTTAAAATGAAGGAGGTGAAATATGTTAATTTTTTTTAGGTAAATAGTTGTCATTTTCTGTAGTATAAAATTCTCTCTTGCCAATAAAAATAAAAGCAATGTAAAGGTTATATCATTACAACATGTCCACCTTATTAAATATAAATAAAATAATGTATTTTTTCACTTCTGATATGTGAGGGGGTGGGTGTGTGTCTCCCTAGTAAAATTGTTGTAACAAGTTGGGGGATTCCTGGTCAAAACCCCATATCTTAATACTATCAAAAACAAAACAAAAAACAAAAAGCATTTGCTCTTATCAAGAAAACAAAAAACATTTGCTCCCATTCACTCCTCTTCTATGTTACTTGGGTGGCATTGATACTTCCAATTACGCCAACTTACAATTAAGACTTTTAATTATTGATTTCCTTCATGTTGCACACTATATCATTACAACATATACACACTTTATAAATTTAAATAAAATATATATATTTTTTATATAATTTAATAAATATAAAAATAAAAATAAATATAATTTATATATATAAACATAAATAAATATAAAGTAATTTTAAAATTTAATTTTACAAGAAATAACATAAATATAAGAAAAACTAAAAACCCTTTCAATTTTTATACGTAAAAAACATAAACAATAGTCTTCCATCTTGCTAAACATAAACACAAGAAAACTACAAACCCTACAACAATGAGAACTCTCCCCTCAATAGTTTTCGGATCCCACAAACAAAGGAGACCCCCGGATGCCCCTGAGGAGGGACAAAAGGCAAAATTACTGTTTTCCCAGATTAGCTTGCAAACTTGAGTGCTGCTATTCTTGTCTAGTTTGGATTCTTGAAGAAACATGATAGTTGGTTTTAGGTTTTTTCTCACCGATTTGACAGTCCTCTATTTAGCAGTTCCATTGAGGCCTCTAACATTCCAAGAGATGAACTTCATCGAGTTGACTTGGGGTTTGCTTTGCGACCTCTGCCTCTCCCTTGAGACGGAGTAAGTTTAGGTCTAACCTCATCCAAAGCTTGGTGGGTGGGTTGTTTGGAAATAAGGCCCAAGGAGGTAGGCACAGATCCATCAGCCATTTCAATCTCAGCTGCTTTGGCAAGCTTTTCTGCATTGGACGGTCTTCCCCTTCTCTATTCTTTATTGACATCAGCTTTTGGTGCAAAAATGGGAGATTTCAGCGGGTTGGATGTTTGGAGACTGAATCTGAGGGTGAGTTTGGGAAGGTCATTGCAGCCTTACCTTTGGACAAGAGAGACTGAATCACAATGGGTGTGGATGAGGTGTTTGGATCTATGGTAAGGTCATCGGAGATGTCCTCTCTAGTATGAAGATTATTTAAGGGAGCAAACTGATTGGAACGAGAAGGCAGAGCACTTACATTTTTGGGAGTAGAGATTTTAGGGGGGCCTACAGATCGGCCACGGCCTCGGCCAGAAGCCTTTTTATAGGTGTTGGAGATCTGGGAATCCTTCTTCCGGCCTGAATCACTGGGGATATCTTTTTTTAGGAAGGGCATTGAGAAGCCAGGTGGCCCTGAGTGTTGCACTCCAAAAAAAAAGCGGGCTTGTTCTCGTACTCAACTCCTTGACGCCTTCTGTAGATCCCGTAGTTGATGTCGATGCAGGTAGGCAGAGTCGAATCCATATTAGCCATGACGCAGACATGAGCATAGGTCATTCTGGTTCTATCTCGGGTAGCAGGGTCGATGGCGACTAAATCTCCAATCGGTTGAGTGATGCCTTTGAGTGCATCATTGTAGAAGAACTATGGGGGAAGCCCATGGAGCTTGATCCAAATCAGAGTGATGTTGATATACTGAGTTTTAGGGTCAAAATATTCTCCCCATCTTCGTAGAAACAGGCTACGATGACTGAAAAACCAAGGTCCTCCAGTGAGAATGCGGTGGGTGTCGAGGGCATTGTTTAGCCTGATCATGAAGAACCCCCTAGGAAAGGCCACTAACTCTAAGCTGCCTGACAACCGCCATTTGGAAAGAGCCCACTCGCGGATAGTTTCCATATCAGGTCGGGCACCAAAAAATTTCCCAACCAGAGAGAGGGACTCTTGGAAGATTAGTGGCTCCATAGCCTTGCTTGGAAAAGAAACTTCAGTGCCCAAAACAAAGAAGGGCAAAGGAGTTTGGAAAGAAAACGCTCCTGTCGAAGACCTAACTTTATCCACAAAGGACAAAGACCAAGGTCATGCTTTGGAAGGAGAAGAGGGTGAAACCCTAACGTTATCAGACATCGATTTCACCATGTCGTTTGGGTCTTCACTGTGACAATTGCTGAGTGGGCATGCAGTAGGCCCAACACCATCTGCAAGGCCCGAGGACAAATCTGCCAGACCAGCACCCTCTAGCATCCCTCCAACGTCACCATCGCCATCGCCATCGTCCACAGACACACCCGCTCTCGTTCCTGCCATCGATCAAGAGGATGAACATGGCCCTCATTGCCAAGCAGTCCTGGAGACTAACCATCAATGAAAAAGTCACTTGGATTGACATCATCAAAGCTAAGTACCTCCATCAGGTTCCCTTTCTTGGAGAGCACAACCTTCCTAGTGGATCTCATTTCTGGAATGGTGTCACCAAAAAAAGGAAGATCATCATAGAATGCTTAAGGTGGTGTCTTGGAAATGGAATGACCATTCGTTTCTGGGATGACCCGTGGATCCGTGACAAACTTCTCAGCCAAGACCCTCATCTTGCAGTGCTCAAGATAGTTACCGAAGCCACCTTTGGAGATAAGGTGTGGCATTTCATTAACCCAGGTATTACAAGACTCGAATGGAAACACCTGGCTCTTAATGGGCCTAGGCATATCACCGAGGCGCTTAGATGATTACAAAAATTGCTAACGACTTGCATCATCCCCAGCTCTAACAAATATGACTCCATGGTTTGGAACCTTGAAGATTCAAGGAATTTCACTGTTAAATCTGCCTACTATAGCCAAGAAGCTCCCAGTGATGGCCGGGACTTATCTAATCAGGTCTGGGTCCCAAAGATCATTCCCAAGGTCAAATTCTTCTATTGTTTGGCCATCCAAAATAGAATCCTCACCACTGACAACTTGATAATCAGAGGGTTACTCATCCCCAATTGGTGCATCCTGTGTAAAAATGCCTATGAGTCAACTTCGCATGTTTTTCTGGAATTTCCCTTCTCTCTTGCAGTGCTCAACTAGGTTCTCAACACCTTCATCATCTCTGTAGCCCTCCCTCATTCCATTCCCCTCATTTTTCAACAATGGCCTCGGCCTTTCAAGAGCAGTCAACTTAAATTCATGTGGCAAGCTTGCCTTCACATTTTCCTGTGGCAGATTTGGCTTGAGAGAAATGCCAAAATTTTCAAAAACCATGCCACTGATAAGAAGATTGTTGTTGCCAAAATCTTGGCCCTTGCTATGGAGAATGCCTCTCTTGTCTCGTCTTCCAAACCCCCCCTCCTGGCCTTGAATCGGACCTAACAAAAATTTTCAACCTTTCCAATTTCTCTGCTACACCCCGTACTTCTGTTGACAGGTCTGTAATCAAGTGGGTCTTACCTCCTACTAAGTGGCACAAGCTTAACTTCGATGGCGCGGCCAAAGGCAACCTAGAAGCGGCTGGTGGAGGAGGAATTCTCAGAAATCACAAAGGAGAAATAATTTTGGCCTTTGCTTAGAACCTGGGAATTCAATCTAACAATATGGCAGAGGCTCGGGCCTTGCTCCAAAGCTTGATTCTCTTGGAAGGCTTGACCATCAATAAACTTATCATAGAAGGAGACTCATTGCACTGCATCAACTAGCTCAACGGGACCTCTGTGCCTCCCTGGGCCCTTGTTTCGATCTTCCAAGAATGCAAGGCACTAATTGGCATTTACCCAGAATTAATCATTAAGCATCAGTACCGAGAAGGAAACAAAGCTACGGACTGACTTGCTAACAAGGGAGTTGACGAAACGGTCATTCATGTTTGGAGAGACTCCTTCCCGATTGGCCTAAGGGATGCTTCTACAAGTTCCAATGTCTGCACAATGTGAGTGGTTAACTGGGCACCGGGTTTGTTCGCTCTTGGAACTAGTCGAGTCTTCGCATCCTTTCTTCCTTCCTCTCCCCCTTTGGCTATGTTTTGGCAACTTGGCACATTTTCATGACACTTTTCACCGTTGGCCGCAAAATTTTAGCTTGTCGCAATATCGCGACATTCCTTTTTGCTCTGGCCGCGAGGTTGCTACTTGTCATGATATCATGACACTTTTTTCTCCTTCGGATGCGGTCTTCAAACTTGTCGCGATATCGTGACACTTTTTCTCTTTGGGTGCTTTTTTGCAACTTGTCATGATATCGCGACACTTTTTCCCTTCAAGCGCTTTCTTGCATCATGTCGTGATTTTGTGACATTTTTCCTCTTCAACAACGGTCTTCCATTTTGTCGCAATATCACGACACTTTTTCTCTTCGACTGCAGTCTTTCAGATTGTCGTGATATTGCGACACTTTTTCTCTTCGGCTGCGGTCTTCCAGATTGTCGCGATATCGCGACACTTTTTCTCTTTGGCTGCGGTCTTCCAGATTGTCATGATATCGCGACACTTTTTCTCTCCGGGCGCTTTTTTGCAACTTGTTGCGATATCGCGACACTTTTTCCCTTCAGGCGCTTTCTTGCATCATGTCATGATTTTGCGACACTTTTTCTCCTCAGCGATGGTCTTCCATTTTGTCGTGATATCACGACACTTTTTCTCTTCGGCTGCGGTCTTTCAGATTGTCACGATATCGCGACAATTTTTCTCTTCGGCTACGGTCTTCCAGATTGTCGCGATATCGCGACACTTTTTCTCTTCGGCTGCGGTCTTCCAGATTGTCACGATTTCGTGACACTTTTTCTCTTCGACTGCGGTCTTCCAGATTTTCATGATATCACAACACTTTTTCTTCTTGGCAGCGGTTTTCCATCTTGTCGTGATTTCACGACACTTTTTCTCTTTGGCTGCGGTCTTCCATAATGTCACGATTTTGTGACACTTTTCCTCTTCGACTGGGGTCTTCCAGATTGTCACGATTTCGTGACACTTTTTTTCTTTGGCTGCGGTCTTCCAGATTGTTGCGATTTCGTGACACTTTTTCTTCTTGGCAGCGGTCTTCCATCTTGTCACGATATCGCAACACCTTTTCTCTTCGGCTGCGGTCTTCCACAATGTCACGATATCATGAAACTTTTTCTCTTCGACAACGGTCTTCCATCTTGTCGTGATTTCGTGACACATTTTCTCTTTGGCAGCAGGCTTCCACAATTGTCGCGATATCACGACACTTTTTATCTTCGGCTATGGTCTTCCTTCTTGTCGCAATTTCGTGACACCTTTTCTCTTCGATAGTGGTCCTACTTCTTGTCACGATTTCGCGACTCCTTTTTTGTCCGGGCGCGGTCTTCCTTCATGTCACGATTTCGTGACTCTTCTTCTCTTCCGGCTCCAACCTAGCAACTTGTTGCGATATCGTGACACTTCCTCTCTTCTGGCAGCAACCTTGCAACATGTCGCGATATCGCGACTTCTTCCCTCCTTTGGCTCCGATGGCGCTTCTTGTCATGATTTCACGACATCCTTTCTTCTCTTGGCAGCAACGGTGCTACTTGTCGTGATTTCGCGACATCACCAATTTGGTCGTGATTTCGTGACACCTTTCCTAGTGTGGAGGTTTGCTCGCTCTTTAATATTTTCTTCTTGGACCACCTCGATCGATCTGGAATTCATGTAATTCCTCTTGTTCAAGGTTCAGGGACCTTTCAACACCCTTTCTACCAATCAAAAATAAAAAATAAAGTTCAAATTTTACACGTAAATTTAATTTTCTATCGGATATGAAATACCCTCACCCAAAAACCATAAAATGTAATGATGAAGAACATAAACAAAGTCTTCCATATTGCTAATCACAAGAGAAAAAAACTAAAAAATTTATGAAGAACATAAAGAATAATCTTACATGTTGCTAGTCATAAGAAACAATCTAAACCAGAGAAACTAAATATTCTACACAAATGAGAAATAATGTTAAATTTTTATATACAGATATATTTTTTTTGGTTATAAGTTAGTTAATAAACATACCATCTCATACATTCCATCCTAGTTTAAAAATAAAAAATAAAATCCCCAAAACTTAACTATTTAGTTATTTCAAAGGAACATAATTTTTCTATACCTTATACTTTATTATATTTTTATACTTATGAAAATAATAATTAGGATAACATTAACGGATAATTGTTATATTTAATGTAGGTTGATTTTTTTTTTTTTAAATATATAAAGGAATTTAGTTACATTTACAATCTTATTTTACTATTAAACAGGGTTCAAATTTTAGGGCTGCATCCTATAACCTTTATTTTACCTGCTTTTTTTTTTTTATTTTATGGATGAAGGAGTTTTGAAAGGACCTCCAAACATTTTTACGAGCTCAACCAAAAAATAAGCTACCTGCGATACTTACAACAGCAGAAAATTTTTAATATTAAGCACATATTGCCACCCAATCAAGATAGAATGCAGCACATAATAACCCAAGAACACCAAACAATTTAAAACTTAAAAATTTAAATAAACTAAAAATTAACTATTAATTTCTAAGTTTCTAACAACCACGCAGACAATTTGGATCTAATTTTTTGTTTTTCAACAGATTTTTCACCCAACCAAACAGGATCCAAACATCATACAGGATCCAAACACCAAAGAAAAAAACCATCGCAACTTAAAAAAATCAATCCCTTCAAAGAGAAATACTGGAAACAACCAACGATCCCACAGTCCCACGATCTAGATATGAAACTGTAACCAACGATCCCGTAATCCACCAGCCCAAATCCCACCATTCCACATCCTCCTTATTTTAAAACCCGATATAAAATAGATTAAGGATTATTCAAAATTTGTACCATCATCTTATCAATTAAAACATTATAATAAAAACTTTAGGATACAACATATCTAGAAAATGAATATTATCAAAAATTAGGTCTCGTACAAAAAAAATTAGGTCTGATTTCTTGCAACATAGGTATTCATTTTCTAATCCAACCTAAAAAGTTTTTTTAAAAACATGAACAAATAGTCACAATATACATTTAAAAAAGACCTAAACAACATTAAAAAACAATATCAATAATATGCCTTTAAGTAATACCTTTCATAACCTTCCGAAACAAAACCAACGACAATATTGAAGCACCTGAAAAAAAATTGGATGAGTCTCTATCATACTAGGTTTTGGAAACCTCGATTAGGGCATGAAGGAAAGGTAGTTTTGTGAGAGCATAGCTTTTGAATCCTGCACTGCAAAATAGCTCCTTAAAGTCTTCTTCCGTTCTATCTCTTCCACCATGTGTATGTCATAGAATAACCCTATTCTCTTCATACTCCCCTGCTTTCCATCTATCACTGCGTCCACAATTAAGACTTTTTCGTCCGGAGGCAACTGCTTTCCATCTATCACTGCATCCACAATTAAGACTTTTTCGTTCGATGGTGTTGCCTCGTAGCACTTGTTTAACAATTTTAGACACTGCTCATTGTCCCAGTGATGCAAAACCCACTACAATAATACCAAAATAATTTTTTTCTCCATAACCAACCATGAAGAAAACTGTGATAAATAACTAAGAATACAACAATAACAACATCAAAATTTTCGAGTCCAAAAGCAACAATTGAGGTCAAAGAGGTGGAAGTGTCGCAATTTCGTGACATGTCGCATTCTCGCGACCTAAACAGAAGAGAAAGAGCTTTGTGGTGAACAAATGATAAGAGAGAGAGTAGGAAAGAAAAAGTGTCGCGATATCGTGACAAGTCGCATTTTTGTGACCAAAAGAGAAGAGAAATAGTAAGGAGGTGAAAGTGTCGCGATATCGCGACATGTTGGACTTTCATGGGCAATAGTCAAGAAAAGGAGCAAGGAAGCGAAAGTGTCACGATTTCGCGACATGCTGGTTTTTCGTGTCCAAAAGCAACAAAAGAGGTCAAAGAGGCAGAAGTGTCGCGATTTCGCGACATGTCGCATTTTCGTGACCAAAACAGAAGAGTAAGAGCAAGAAGGAAAAGTGTCACGATTTTGTGACATGTCGCATTTTCGCGATCAAAAGAGAAGAGAAAGAGTAGGAAGGAAAATGTGTCGCGATATCGTGACATGTCGCTTTTTCGTGACCAAAAGAGAAGAGAAAGAGTAAGGAGGCAAAAGTGTCGCGATTTTGTGACATGTTGGATTCTTGCGGGAAAAATCCAAGAAAAGGAGCAAGGAGGAGAAAGTGTCACAATTTCGCAACATATTTCTTTTTCATTTCCAAAAGCAACAAAAGAGGTCAAAGAGGCTGAATTGTCGCGATTTCGCAATATGTCGCATTTTTGCGACCAAAACAGAAGACAAAGAGTAAGAAGGAAAAGTGTCGCGATATCGCGACATGTCACTTTTTCGCGACCAAAAGAGAAGAGAGAGAGTAGGAAGGAAAAAGTGTCGTGATATCACGACATGTCGCATTTTTGCGACCAAAAAAAAAGAGAAAGTGTGAGGAGGCAAAAGTATTACGATTTCACAGCATGTTGGGTTTTCACGGGCAAAATCCAAGAAAAGGAGCAAGGAGGCTGGAAGCAGAAATAGTGCAATATGGGTGACAAATGTCGCGATTTCGCGACATGGTTCCTTTTCGTGACTTGTCGCATTTTCGTGATTTTTAGTGGCAAAGGAGCAGAATGTTGGTAGAATGTCACGATTTCGTGACATGTCTCTTTTTCGTGACATGTCACCGTTTCACGACTCTTTAGAGAAAATGAAGGAGAAGTCTTAAGGACGTCACGATTTCGTGACAGGTCGCATCTTCGAGGCTGGGGCAGCAAGAGAGCGATGCGGTGGGCCACTGCCTATGGTTTCTTAGGTGTTGGTAAATGTGTGTAAGGGATGGTGTTCCTTCTTGGCAGGGGGACCTCAGTAGGGTACTAGCAGTGAAGGACAAACTATCCCTATTGAGTTTTGATCTGTAACAGCATAGTGCTAATTTTGTAAAAGGTTTTGGGTCATCCTGGAAAACCTGGATGTAATGAAATTGTACCTTATTTACCAAAAAAAAAACATCAAAATTTTCTCACAATGAACAAAACAATAATATACTAAGAATACATTGGTGGAAGCAAGCATACCTTCACGAAAATTGCATCTGTAGAAGGAATTCGCTCAAACATGTTGTCGCACACGTGCTCTACTCTACAACATTAACATCAATACTCTGTACTTTGTTAGCACTTTACACTTAAACATATGATTTATGCAAGGACCTTTGATTGATTTTGACAAACCACTTTTAAAGAAGATTACTTTACAATATAAAAAGAAATATGGGAGTAAGTAGTAGATTATGAAAACATTTCATTTAGATGCATAATCTATCGTGAATATGGCCATCTAGTCAAGGGTTGTGCACATAAGGTCGAGAAAGAGGATGGGGACTTGGTAGGGTTTCAAATCTCTAAAAAAAAAAGCACAAAGAAAAAAATAGCAACAAAAGAGAAAACAGTAATTTCATCTAGCACCTTTGAAATTCTCTCCACATATGAGCAAGCAAATGATGAGGATGGTCAAATGGAAACAATAATTATGGAAACATAGTTGGATGAAGAGAGGGAACAAGAAGGATTGCATGATGAGAAAACACTAAAAGAGCTTGCCCTGATGCTGAGAAATAACAGTCAAAGAGAGCCATCTCAGTCAATTTTAAACTATACAAATGTTGGCAATTTTGGGTTTGAGATCCTAGCTTCTTGTCTATGAGTTGTCATTGATGTCAAAAGGAACTGGCATTAATGTCAAGAGGATTTATTGGCTTCAAATTTTGAAGATTCCAAAGAATATTTTCTAGAAGATTCCGAGATATTCCATGTGGCAGATGAAAAGGTTTTTATCAAAACCATGGCAGGTTTAAGGGTTTTTATTAAAACCAGGTGGATGCATTAAGGGTTTTTCTCAAAACCACTCTCGGCTTAATGCAAAGGCTGGAGACACTTATTAATTAAATAACTTAATTAATAAAACCTTTTTAAGGTTTTTTAAATAATTATTTATTTGATTTAGTGATTAAATTATTTTAATAATTTAATGGGTTCTCCACCTAAGGTCTAAGGTCTAAAAGACCTTTGATTATTTTTTTAAATAATCAAAAGGGTTTCATAAACCCTAAAGTTGTTTCGAAGGCACCAAAGTAATATTAATTCAAAAAATTCGAATTATCCTTCTACCGACGTCGTGTATAGCATGGAAGTTTGGCTATATAAGCCATAACCTATAGTCCAAAGCAATGGGGTTAAAGAAATTCGAATTGTGCAAAGGTTGGGAAGTAAAAGCTACGACTATCATTTTTTTCGCCACGTTTATCCGCCGCCAAAGGGTTAAGGAGAAGGAGACTCTTGCTAGCCTTCAAGCTAGCATCATTGGCCTAGTGGCAACGACTATTCTGCAAAGGCACTTGAAGGGAGGTCAAGCGTTCGACTCCCATCGTGGAGTGTGAGAAGAGTTTTTGCGATCCAATTTTTTTTTGGAGGCACTGTTGACCCGCGATTTTTGAAAGCATTTTATTGGTAAGGTTTTTTAAATAAAATCTACATTTTGTTAAAGAAGAAGTGGTTTGGCAAATTTATTTAAAATCATTTTTGAGGTTAAATGCTTCTTTGGAGATATAAGGTTGATAGTGTGTGGTTGAGATTTTTGGCTTGATTGTTGAGTGAGATTTGCTTAGAATCTATTATTCCTTGAGCATGGTTTAATTAATTTGGAGAAATAATGTGTAAAAGGATATATTTTTTGTATGCTTTATATTTTTTGGTAGTTGACTTCTAAGGATTGGAGTCATAAGGTGTTTTATGGAATAAATATTTTTGTGGTTACTTTTATGATCTAACCCTAACTTGGTGGCAAAGTTGAGGGTGGTGTTGGTAACAGGTTGAAGAACTATTCTCTTCTTCCTCAAACAAAGGTATGGGAAACTTCTTCCATGTATATTTTTGATGGTGTATTTTATGAAATTGAGTTTGGAGTGAAAAGGTTGTCTACTAGGTATTCTTGTTGGTGTAAATCCCATTTTCTGGATATTGAAGATTGTTTATGCATTAAAATCATTGATGAGTTTTTTGGGTGAATGCATAATTCTGGTTGAGGAAGAGGAAGCATTTTGCACTAGGGTTTATGTTAGTAAGTCTTGCTACTTGCATTGAGATGGTGAAACCCTTAGTTGACTGTTTTGAGATTGATGGTTGAGTTGCTTCCATAGATGTTGTTTTGATCAAGTTAATGCTTTACTTGATACATGATTTGGGCTTACTCCATTGAGATTGATTTGAGCAAGTTATTCTTTGCATTGGTGATTTATGTTGGTGGTTGTTTTTTTCAAATACCTTTTGAGGGAAAAGGATGTCTACTATTTTCCTTTTCATGTAGTGATTGGTTGAATGCTTCAAGGTTAATGTTGAGTTGAATGATGTTGGTTAAACCTTGTCTATAAGCATTGTTGTTAAAGCTTTAATTGGTAGTGAAAAGATATTGGTTGTGGAAAGAACATGAGTATCATTGTTATATGAGTTATTGCATGGTTGGCAATTGTTGGGTTGTGTTTCATGTTCTTGAGAAAAGCATATTACATCTATCTTATTCTTTTGAGATTGAGATTGAGTTGAGATTGAGATTGGGAGTTAAGTATAGAACATATTGAGTCTCTGACAATTCTCTTTATGCTTCTATGAGGTTGATGAATCACATTGGGTATCTAAAAATTCTCTTTGTGGGTTCATGCTAAGCAATTTTTTCTTGATGAACTTGTGAGATGATTTGGATAGGTTCTAGTGAAGACTTGTGAGCTGATTTGGACAGGTTCTAGTGAGGACTTATGAGCTGAATTGGACAGGTTTTAGTGAGGATTTGTGAGCTAATTTGGACAGGTTCTAGTGAGGACTTGTGAGCTGATTTGGACAGGTTCTAGTGAAGACTTGTGAGCTGATTTGGACAGGTTCTAGTGAGGACTTGTGACCTGATTTGGACAGGTTCTAGTGATGACTTGTGAGCTGATTTGGACAAGTTCTAGGGAGGACTTGTGAGCTGATTTGGACAGGTCCTAGCAGAAGACTTGAGGACAGAGTTGAAGTGGTTCTTTGAGAAGAACTTGAGGATAGTTTTGACAAGTCTTTGAGAAGGCTTGTGTGTAGCAGAGATTGATTTCTTCAAGCTTTATGAGTTGAGCTTGGGACAGATATGACAAAGTGAGGAAGACTTGTGCTGGATCGACTGACTGTGTTTAGTACAAGTTGATGAGTTGTTGTGGAGGTGATCAGTGAGGACGAGAGGTCTCTTGAGGCTGAGCATTGAGGATAGGAGGTCTTATGTGGAAAGGAGTTCCACATGCTAGCAAAATAAGAGGCAGGTGATCTTCTGAAGTATCATTTCCAGAGCTGAGGGGAAGGATTCTCCTTTGGGCAGGAGGCTCATAAATTCGTGAGGAGGGGAAGGATTCTCCTTTGGGCGAGAGGCTCATAAATACTTGAGTAGGGGAAGGTTTCTCCTTTGGGCTGAGGCTCATAAACATTGTAATTGGGAAGGATTCCCAAAGAACTTTGAGAAAGCTTTTTAGAGAAATTTTTTGTGGAGGTAGCCCATGTTGGGTGAACCACGTTAAAATTGGTGTCTCATTGTGTGTTGCTTTATGCATTGCTTTGATATTTCTATTGGTTCAATGCTTTGCGAAGTTGAAGTTAAATAGAGAAAGTAAAAAGAGGTCTTATACTGTTCACCCCCTCTCAGTATAAGCTTGTGTTCTTCAATTGGTATCAGAGCGGGTTCCTTCGAAAAGTTTAACATATTGAAGGAAAATATTGTAAAGAACACAATGGAATCTACAAGTGGTAATGCAACACCTATTCTTGATGGGGCAGATTTTGGGCTTTGGAGTGCTAGGATGAAGGTTCATCTTATGGCTCTTGGAAATGAAGTTTGGGAAGTGATTGAGGATGAGTATACCATTCTCGAGCATGGTCCTTCTACTAAGGAAGAGAGGCTCCTACATCATAGCAATTCAAAGGCAATGAATGCAATACTAAAGGGTTTACAGAAGGCAGATATTACCAAGGTGATTCACTGCAAGACAACTAGTGAAATGTGGAAATAGTTGAAGGTGGTTCATACAGGTGATGCAAATGTCCGAAATGCCAAGTTAGACACTTCAAAGGTATGTTTGAACAACTCAATATGAATGATCAAGAAAATATTAGTGACTATATGCTTCGTATGGATGAGATTGTTAACTCTATGAAGGAACTAGGTCTTGAGCTTGCTGAAAATGATATTTGTGATAAGATTTTGAGGTCTCTTCCAAATAGATTTAGTGAAAAGATTTCTGCTATTGAGGAAGCTAAGTATTTGGATAAGTTGAAAAAATATGAGCTTCATAGTATACTTGCAGCATTTGAGTTGAGAACTCAAGTGAAGGTTGATGTTAAGAAGGAGGCAACTTTCAAGGCTACCAAGAAATCCAAGGGTAAAGAGCTTCAAGATAGTGATGAGTCTTCTAGTGATGAAGAGGCATATTACGAAAGAAGGGCAAGTTCTCAAGAAAGCACAAAGGTATGAAATATGTCAAGTGTTTCAATTGTGAAAAGTTTGGTCATTATGCTACTAACTGTATTGCTGCCAAGGATGAAAGTGATGAAGATAAACAAGATTATAAGAGCAAGGATTCTGAAAGGCACAGGCATCAAAGGAAGAATAAATATGAGCAAAGCAATCAAGGAAAGAGGTACTCTAACAAACACAAGAAAATTTTCTACCTAGAAAAGGCAAGTAAGTGTTCTAGTAGTGATAGTGAAAGTTCTTCAAGTGATGTTGGAAATGAGATGTTGTTCCTAAAAGAAAAAGAAGAAGAAAAGAAACATAGATTTGTCCTTATGAAATGTTTTAGATGTGGAAATTTTGGACATCTTGAGGATGATTGCATAAATGATGGATTGATTTCTAGTTATACTATGTTTGAGGATGCTTTAGAAAATTGTAAGGAAGATCTTTGTATGGCTTTAGAAAAGGGTAGAACCTCTAGTGATAAGAAATCTGAAAAAGTCATTGATGTTTCAAAAGGTAAACAAATAGAGGAAGTTATAGAGGATGGTGAAATAGATCTTGAAGCTGAACTTGTTAGTGCTCTTAGTGCTTTGAAAAAGGAAAGAAAGAAGAATGCTAGACTCAATGATAAATTGGATGAATGTTGTATTGAGAGAGATGAGCTTATAGAAAGTCTTGACTTCTCTATATCTAAGACACATAAACTTAAGGATAATTTAGAGTCTAAGGTTATTGAGTGTAGAGAGGTGGAACAGAAAGTGTCTTCCTTGAAAGAGGAAACTAAAGAGTACAAAGAGAAGCTTTACAGGTTTGAAGATAACACCAAAAAGGTAAAGTCAATCATCAAAGATCAAAGAAGGACAATAGATAAAACAGGTATTGGTTTTGGTAAGAAACACATGGAACAGGTTGGCGACTCTGCTGAGGACTCTAGTAAGATATTCCAAAAGGAAGAGAGTTCTGATGAGGAAAGTACTTCAGAAAAATATTCCTTGAGTGATAGATGCACAAAATCAGAAAACAGGAATCAAAAAAAGGGAAGAAAGTTTACAGGACCTAAGAGGTCAAATCAAGGAAAGTTTAATGGAATATGTTTTGCTTGTCACAAGTTTTGTCACATGGCTTCACATTGCATGACTCAAGTGAGGAAGGTAAATGACAGATTCAGAGGCGGTAATTTATTTCAAGGGTATTGCTACTCTTGTAAACAGTTTGGAAACAAGCCTGTTTATTGCAAGGCTAATAACAGGAACAGGGTTGGTCAGAATAGATGGAGTCAAAGATCAGGTATGCCTCAAAGAAATAACATTGTTAGTTGCTATAAGTGCAACAATGAAGGTCACATAGCTAGACAGTGTAGAGCTGAAATTCCAAGGTACAGGAACAGGAACATGGGTATGAACGAGAACAAGAGAAGACATGGTAAAGCAGCTATAGACACTGATGAAGATCAATGCCTAATGGGAGTTTTACTCCCACCCCAAAATTAATCACCTCAATAGGAGGTAGGGGAGGGACTAAGCTAAGAGGCTCATTCTTAGTCTCAAGCCCCAAAGGTGATCCTTTGCCATTGATGACAAAGGGGGAGAGATATGAGTAAGGGGGAGAGCCTCAAGTCAGGGGGAGCTGATTTCTATACAGTAGTTTTGAGTTTCAGTGTTTTTGAGAAGCATAATTTTCCATCAATGACAAAGGGGGAGATTGTTGGCAATTTTGGGTTTGAGATCCTAGCTTCTTGTCTATGAGTTGTCATTGATGTCAAAAGGAACTGGCATTAATGTCAAGAGGATTTATTGGCTTCAAAGGTTGAAGATTCCAAAGAATATTTTCTAGAAGATTTCGGAGAGATTCCATGTGGCAAATGAAAAGGTTTTTATCAAAACCATGGCAGGTTTAAGGGTTTTTATTAAAACCAGGTGGATGCATTAAGGGTTTTTCTCAAAACCACTCTCATCTTAATGCAAAGGCTGGAGACACTTATTAATTAAATAACTTAATTAATAAAACCTTTTTAAGGTTTTTTAATTAATTATTTATTTGATTTAGTGATTAAATTATTTTAATAATTTAATGGGGTCTCCACCTAAGGTCTAAGGTCTAAAAGACCTTTGATTATTTTTTTAAATAATCAAAAGGGTTTCATAAACCCTAAAGTTTTTTCAAAGGTGCCAAAGTAATATTAATTCAAAAAATTCGAATTATCCTTCCGTCGACGTTGTGTATAGCATGGAAGTTTGGCTATATAAGCCATAACCTATAGTCCAAAGCAATGGGGTTAAAGAAATTTGAATTGTGCAAAGGTTGGGAAGTAAAAGCTACGGCTATCATTTTTTTCACCACGTTTATCCGCCTCCAAAGGGTTAAGTAGAAGGAGACTCTTGCTAGCCTTCAAGCTAGCATCGTTGGCCTAGTGGCAACGACTGTTCTGCAAAGGTGCTTGAAGGGAGGTCAAGCGTTCGACTCCCGCCATGGAGTGTGAGAAGAGTTTTTGCACTCCGGTTTTTTTTTGGATGCACTGTTGACTTGCGATTTTCGGAAGCATTTTTTTGGTAAGGTTTTTTAAATAAAATCTGCATTTTGTTAAAGAAGAAGTGGTTGGGCAGATTTATTTAAAATTATTTTTGAGGTTAAATGCTTCTTTGGAGATATAAGGTTGATAGTGTGTGGTTGAGATTTTTGGATTGATTGTTGAGTGAGATTTTCTTAGAAGCTATTATTCCTTGAGCATGGTTTAATTAATTTGGAGAAATAAGGTGTAAAATGATATATTGTTTGTATGCTTTATATTTTTTGGTAGTTGAATTCTAAGGATTGGAGTCATAAGATGTTTTATGGAATAAATATTTTTGTGGTTACTTTTATGATCTAACCCTAACTTGGTGGTAAAGTTGAGGGTGGTGTTGGTAACAGGTTGAAGAACTATTCTCTTCTTCCTCAAAAAAAGGTATGGGAAACTTCTTCCATGTATATTGTTGATGGTGTATTTTCTGAAATTGAGTTTGGAGTGAAAAGGTTGTCTACTAGGTATTCTTGTTGGTGTAAATCCCATTTTTTGGATATTGAAGATTGTTTATGCATTAAAATCATTGATGAGTTTTTTGGGTGAATGCATAATTCTGGTTGAGGAAGAGGAAGCATTTTGCACTAGGGTTTATGTTAGTAAGTCTTGCTACTTGCATTGAGATGGTGAAACCCTTAGTTGGATGTTTTGAGATTGATGGTTGAGTTGCTTCCATAGAGGTTGTTTTTATCAAGTTAATGCTTTACTTGATACATGATTTGGGCTTACTCCATTGAGATTGATTTGAGAAAGTTATTCTTTGCATTGGTGATTTATGTTGGTGGCTATTTTTTTCAAATGCATTTGGAGGGAAAAGGATGTCTACTAGTTTCCTTTTCATGTAGTGATTGGTTGAATGCTTCAAGGTTAATGTTGAGTTGAATGATGTTGGTTAAACCTTGTCTATAAGCATTGTTGTTAAAGCCCTAATTGGTAGTGAAAAGATATTGGTTGTGGAAATAACATGAGTATCATTGTTATATGAGTTATTGCATGGTTGGCAATTGTTGGGTTGTGTTTCATGTTCTTGAGAAAAGCATACTACATCTATCTTATTATTTGAGATTGAGATTGAGTTGAGATTGAGATTGGGAGTTAAGTATAGAATATATTGAGTCTCTAACAATTATCTTTATGCTTATATGAGGTTGATGAATCACATTGGGTCTCTAACAATTCTCTTTGTGGGTTCATGCTAAGCATGTTTTTCTTGATGAACTTGTGAGCTAATTTGGACAGGTTCTAGTGAAGACTTGTGAGCTAATTTGGATAGGTTCTAGTGAGGACTTGTGAGCTGAATTGGACAAGTTTTAGTGAGGACTTGTGAGCTGATTTGGACAGGTTCTAGTGAGGACTTGTGAGCTGATTTGGATAGGTTCTAGTGAAGACTTGTGAGCTGATTTGGACAGGTTCTAGTGAGGACTTGTGACCTGATTTGGACAGGTTCTAGTGAGGACTTGTGAGCTTATTTGGACAAGTTCTAGGGAGGACTTGTGAGCTTATTTGGATAGGTCCTAGCAAAGGACTTGAGGACAGAGTTGAAGTGGTTCTTTGAGAAGAACCTGAGGATAGTTTTGACAAGTCTTTGAGAAGGCTTGTGTGCAGCAGAGATTGATTTGTTCAAGATTTATGAGTTGAGCTTGGGACAGATCTGACAGAGTGAGGAAGACTTGTGCTAAACTGACTGACTGTGTTTAGTACAGGTTGTTGAGTTGCTGTGGAGGTGATCAGTGAGGATAGAGGTCTCTTGAGGCTGAGTATTGAGGACAGGAGGTCTTTTGTGGAAAGGAGTTCCACATGCTAGCGGAATAAGAGGCAGGTGATCTTCTGAAGTATCATTTCCAGAGCTTAGGGGAAGGATTCTCCTTTGGGCAGGAGGCTCATAAATTTGTGAGAAGGGGAAGGATTCTCCTTTGGGCAGGAGGCTCATAAATTCGTGAGGAGGGGAAGGATTCTCCTTTGGGCAGAGGCTCATAAATACTTGAGTAGGGTAAGGTTTCTCCTTTGGGCTGAGGCTCATAAACATTGTAATTGGGAAGGATTCCCAAAGAACTTTGAGAAAGCTTTTTAGAGAAACTTTTTGTGGAGGTAGCCCATGTTGGGTGAACCACGTTAAAATTGGTGTCTCATTGTGTGTTGCTTTATGCATTGCTTTGATATTGTTGTTGGTTCATTGCTTTGCGAAGTTGAAGTTAAATAGAGAAAGTAAAAAGAGGTCTTATACTGTTCACCCCCCCTCTCAGTATAAGCTTGTGTTCTTCAACAAAAAAGAACAATGTAGAAAATCAACCCAAGTGCAAAATCAAAGGGCAGATTCAAACTACAAACAAAATTGATCCTCAAAAAGACCATAGAAATTCCAATAGTAGTATCATGGTTCTAAGTAACCATCCTATAGTCCCGGTTGGAATGAAGTAAGATACAAATAAAAGGATGAGGATGCCTTCATACTAGGGTTTATAGGATGGATGTTATCCTACAGTATCTTGATGGCAATGCCTGAAGCTATGGCTAGTTTGTTAAGAAATTTATGTTATTTTAGTAATTTTTTTAGCTATGGTTTAGTTTTAGTGTTATCTTACATGGTTTGATTTGTCAATAGCTCCATTGGCTTTTTTTTTCATGTTTTTGTTTGTGGTGTTTTTGTATCTTTTTATTGTTTTTGTTTTGGTTGTGTTTTGTTATGTTGTTTTTTGTGGTTTTATCTGTGTGGTTCATGTTTTTTTTTTTGTAGTGTATTTGTTTCATTCGGTTATTTTTGTTATGGTAGTGTTGTGTTTCACTATTTTTTGTGGTTTTTCTATGTTTTGTGTTTTTTTTGGGGGTTATATTTGTTTATATCTTTGTGTGTGCATATTGTTTTGTTTTAGGCACACTCCTTGAGTGTGTTGGAGGTGGTAGGCTAGGTGCGAACCTTGGGTGTTTTTGGCATTCGATTATTTTTGTTATGGTAGTGTTGTGTTTTACTATTTTTTGTGGTTTTTTTATGTTTCGTGTTTTGATTTGTCTTTGTTTATGTTTGTGTATGCTTTTTTTGTGTTTTACACATGCTCCCTGAGTGTGTCATAGGTGGGTGATTTTTTTTTTTGTGCTTGTTTTTGTGTTTTAGGCATGCTTCTTGAGTGTGTCGGAGGTGGTAGGCCAGGTGCGATCCCTAGGCACTTTTGGAAGAAGAGATACCCATGCCTCCTTGGATCTTATCCTAAAGTGGCATCCCTTTTGGGATGTTTTCCACAAAAATAAAGAATATCTTTACGATTATATTCATTCATATTAAATATTATAACATATGTTACCAATAATATATAACAAAATATATCTATATTTGTTATTTTTAATGATAATAATACATGTTCATGGAAAGAAAGGGAAAATCTAAGTCTGTTGACAACAAATTTAATATTAATCAATGTGTAATTGTTGGAATCCTCTAAATATTAGTGGTCCACTTCATGTCAATTCTTTCTTAAGCAAGGTAATTGTACACATTTGTCAATTTAGGATTATAATAAAATTGTTAATCCACTTCATATATATTCTCTTCAAATGACATAATTATCACACATTTAACAAAAATAGATAAAATTATAATTACAACAACCAAAATTAAACTTAACACTAAATAACCTATTTACACTAGAATAGATGGTATTAACCATCATTTCATATCATCGTAATAGAATAGGCTATAATGTTTTCACACCAAGTCATAATTAGAATGAACTATGAAAGTGTTTTGGATTGATATGGTTGCCCTTTGCAACCTACACTATTTTTCCTTTGAAGGAATGGTTAGATGGGAGAAAAGGAAAACAATTGACTAATTATGTAGTGAACACGGTTGTTCATTATCAACTATTTTATTTAGAGGAATGGGTAGATGGGAGGAAAGAGAATACAATTGACTAATTATGTAGTGAAACTTCTCCTCTATGTCGATGACCTCATCTTGATTGGTAAGACACTAAAAAGTTTAAAAGAACATCTCAAAGTTATAAAGTATTCTCCAAGGAAACACTAGCAAGGCTAACATCATGGTCTTCTCTTCTCATATAGAATAAAAGCAACCAATTATGTTATTTGAAGAAAACCCCTTAGAGGTAGTAGCAAAATACAAATACCTTGGGTTTAGATTTTCAAAGCAAACTCAGTTGGGGAATATGTAGGATGAAACTAATACAATCAAGATGGAGGGCATTCTACTCATTACTAAATAGGGGAAGAAAACAAATTTGTGGGATTGCAAAACCATCATTGTCCCTTTTGCGCAGGGTTATGCATAAGGGGTTGGACTCAAAATGTACTTGTAAAAAAATGGTGAATCCTAATCAAAATCAAGGTGAATCATGGCAAATCCAAAAAAAATCAAATCAATCATCTTCACACCAAAATTTGGGGTATTTGAATCCCTAAAAAGTAATGTCATATTTGGGATAACTTTTGACCTATTAAATCACCTTATAACTTCATAAAAATACCACCATTAGATCAGGCTCGAAAAGAGCTTTCCAACGAGTACAAATATGTCTATGTTTGGATATATATTGTGGCGAATTGACCCTAAGAAAAATATTGGTCCTAAAAATTTTAGGTGAATGGGCCGACATCGAGGGTCCTCATATTCACCAATTTTTAATTTTAAAAATCCTAATTTTCACCCAATTGGCGAATATTTGCCACTATGCATAACCCTGCTTTTGGGTTATTACTTATTCTAGAGTTGTTATATGGATGTAAGGTGTGGGATAGAAATACATCAAATCTTAAAAGAAAACAAGAGAAAACAATTTAGAAAGTGACTAATTACAAATAATTTTAGAATCAAAGCATCATTCTCATGTAAGATTTTACTTGATGAAACAAGGACTTTTCCATTAGAAGTAGAAGTTACGGTAAGTCTATTGGGATACCAAAAAAAAATAGAAAGAATGGAAGACAAGTTGCTAAAATAGGTAATCGAAGAAAAACTGGATAGAAGAAAAGACATATGGATGAAAAAAAATAACAAACAACAAATGAATGGAAAAATGAAGCATTAAATGTCATGAGATCCAAAATTTCAACAAAGAAATTAAACACTATGTAAGGGAAAATTTAGACTTATCATATAGATTGAAAATTCAAGAAGAAAAAAATAGTTACACATCAATGTGTTCAACCCAAGTTGCCAACATAGCCAAAAGAAATACATAAATGCAAAAATCAAATGAGAGGAAAAGTACTTATAACCCAACTAAGATTCAATATAGACTGCCTTATATACTAAATTGGAAGATGGGCAATACCTTAACATGCATTGGTCAAGAAGAACATATGTCTTTTGTACAAAAGGAATAATGGAAACCAAAAACATATTTTGTTATGGAATATGACAAGGAATCAAGATTTCATATGAAGACACTCTTAAAACAAGTTATTCATGAAAATTTTCCAAACATTATATATATATATATATATATATATATATATATATATATCTTTTTTTAAGTAGAATGTTTACAAATTACATCAACAACCACCCTCAAGGGGTTTTGAACACAAGACCATTTAAAAAACAACCACCATCTTAGTCACTAGGGCAACTCATGTGTATAAGAAATATTACTCAAAAAAATAAAAACTCTTTATCTTATAAATTAAAAAAAAAACTTTTATCTTATAAATCATTTTATTTTTAAAATATAATTAAAAACATTTTATTGTATTTCAAAAAATCTTCACGTAAAAAATAAATTAAAACTTCTCCTTAAAAACGGCAACTATTTAGATGAAAATTCATCCATACATAATAAAACACCCACTATTTTTATCCGTCACTCTAAGTTATTGTTGAAGCTTTGTTAAATAGAATTTTATTTGAAGTCATAAATAGATCAATTATAATTAAAAGTTCGTCAACACAGAGACATCCCACTTTAACCAAATAGCAACTATTTAAATAAAAAATTGTAAAAAAAAACTATTTTCAAAGATTTTTGACAGTCATAACGCTGGAGAGACATCCCACTTTAACCGAATACCAACTATTTTTATTACCAAATAACAACTATTTAAATAAAAAAATTGTAAAAATAAACATTTTTTCAAAGATTTTGACAGTCTTAACGCTGGAAAGGGACCATTTTCAAAGATTTTGACAGTCATAACGCTGGAGAGACATCCCACTTTAACCAAATACCAACTATTTAAATGAAAAATTCTTAGCATATGATAAAACGCCAACTATTTTTACCCTTCACATTAAATAATAATTTCAGCTTTGTTCAATGGAATCTTCATGTCAAGTCATAAATGTCAATTTCTTCAGCGAAACACAACTGTTTTTAAGTTTTTTTTTTTGTTTGCACTCGTGACGGACGGAAATCTTCATGTCAAGTCATAAATGTCAATTTTTTTGATATGACAAAATACCAACTCCTTTAAAGTTTTTTCTTGCACTCATTACTATGGAGGGAGATCGCACTCAACAATACACCAACTATTTAAGTGGAAATTTATTAGCATATAATAAAACACCACCTACTTGAACCCTTCACGGTAAGTCATAATTGCAGTTTTGTTTAATGGAATCTTCATGTAAAGCCATACATGGAAATTTCTTCATATATGACAAAACACCAACTATTTTCAATGTTTTAACAAGACCTGATGGCTACCTCAATCTAATCCCTCGTGTCACTTTTTTAAAAATTCAATTCAAATCACGATTTTTGTAACAGTACACATAATCACAAATCGAACAAGATTGAAATTAAAAAAAAAAACATAAAACCTTTAAATTTAATTTAATTATATATATATATATATATATATATATATATATATATATTTGTGGTGATTTGTATAATTGTTTTTTAATGTAATAGATTATTACGATCTTTCACAAATATGATTTTAAAAAACACATACAAAATTATTAGAAGAGAAAATTAGGGCATCAGTTGGGTAGCTGAAAAGATTTTTGGTTGTTATGGAATGGAAGACAAGATTGTTGCCCCAGGAGGGCCTAATAGGGAGAAGATTTTTGGTTGTTATGGAATGGAAGACAAGATTGTTGCCAAGGAGGGCCCAATAGGGAGAATATTTCTTGTTGTTATGGAATGGAAATCAAGATTGTTGCCCCAGGAGGGTCCATTAGGTACATCTCCGGATCATCTTTTAGATAGACACAATTCTTTTGTAGATTTGTTAAAGGATAAATATCCAATAGAGACTGAAGAAGCACAAAAAACTACATTAAAAATACTTTTTACGGCTACTGAAAATAGATCAACATTTTAACAAGTTAATGGATGCTTGCCACAATCAGAATCAAGGCCAAAGATTGTCATTGAGCAAAGGATGGTAGAAGAAACAATTTTATATAGAGTCAATCATGATTTGATCTATAAATTCATGGGTAGTCGCCCTACCCTAATTTTTTTGCATTCCTGGGTTCGACAAAACTTGGAGCCTCTTGGTGAGTATTCTTTGTGGTTTATTAGCAATGAATATTTTATTGTTAGTTTTTCTTCACTTGCCGATAGAAGTAGGGCTTTCAAATCAGAAAAGAGGAATCATGGTCTAGCAGGATTATTTGTTCAACCTTGGGGAGTGGGATTTGATCCTTGAATTGAACCCACTGTTGTCCCGGTTTGGATCCACTTATATGCACTTCTAAAGGAGTTTTAGAGTGAGCAGTTATTGAAAATTATTGACAATTCCTTGGAAAGACATTTGGGTGTTTCCAAAGACATAATGGAAGGAAACACAACTGCTTATGCTAGATTATACGTGGAAATGGACTAGCCAGCCCTTTTTGGTAAAGGTTGAACTCGAACTTTCAGAACTATCTTGGATTCAGAAACTGGATTATGAGGCATTGCCCTTTAGGTTCAAAGTTTACCACAAGTATTTGGCCCGATCTTGTCCAAACTATATGAACATAAAAATGGAGGCTCCTCTACGAATGTCAAATCTTCCTAAGGAGGGTAAGTTATGTTAAAATATTAAAGTGCACTTTACCTAATTTAAATATGCTTTTTACTTTTTAGGGTTAGAGTTAGGGTTTTCTTTCTAAAACCCTAATCTCTTCCAAACCCTAATCTCTCCCTATATGTACTCATTCATGAATAATATTGAATAATCACTTTTGGTTCTAACAATTGGTATCAGAGCGGTAAGATCCGCTTGTGATTCACATGTAAGGGGGGATTTCTCTCAAGGAAATCTCCCCCTCCCCTTTCAAAAATTCTTGATTTTCATCTTAGGTTGTTTTTCGAAGGAGGCCTTTATAATTTTGGTTGTAGTAATGGTGGCCATTCATCCCCAGAAAGTATTGACAAAGTTCATACACGACGATGGACTCGACGATGGAATACGAATAATAACAGGTGCTCGTCTATGAATATGAAGTACAAGAGATGAAAAGCTAAGAAATCCATAAATTTTATAGGAATTTTGCATCAATGTGTTATTATTTTCTATTTGGGGCTTAATTCGTGTTTTAAGGGTTTGGAATGGTAGACCAATCGATCTCAGGTGCACAAAACGAAAGGTGTTCTTTGTGGGGTTCAACCAAGACCATGGTTGTGTGGGTTTTGGACAACATTGTGTGTTAATTTGCATGTCAATTCGAGTTTTTTTTGCAAATTACTAAAAATGAAAATTTTTGATGAAAAAAGTAATTTACCAAAAATGGTAATTACTAAAAATGACAATTTTTGACGAAGTAGTTATTTTTTTCGAAAATGGTAATTACTAAAAATGATAAAATTTTGATGAAAAATATATTGCTGAAAATCACAATTACTAAAAATGGCAAATTTTGACGAAAAAATAATTTGCCAAAAATAGTAATTTTTTTAATCTTTAGGGCTTTAAGCTTTAGGGTTATTTCCATTTATTGAAGTTTTTTATGTGAGAATATTTTAGGAATATTCTATTTCTCAAATTGTAAAGGCTATGAGCCTCTTTTGTTTTGCTACCGGTGAGCCTAATTATTTTTCTTAGTTTTGAGGCTCCATTCAGATCCGAAGATATTCATGTTTGTAGTCATTGGAAAGATTTTTTTGAGCAGGACATAATGGAGGTGTCCATTTTCAGTTTTGAGGCTAATTCATATGCTTTTTTGGGCCTCAAAGTTTGTTGTATAAGAAGTGCATTATTGGTTGAACTCGTTAGAATAAATCTTTAGTTCTCTTAAGTTCTACTAAGATAGTCTAACTTGAGTTATCACTCTTCCATGAGGTAGGTGATCTCTTAGTTTAGACTAGTTTAGATTTGTGGAGTTGTAATCCAACGACTCACATTGATCAACTTTACTATTTATACAAAGTTGATCCCATTGAATAATCAATCAGTTATTGATCTTTTAGTGATGCTTGCATATTTACTCAATTGCCTTTCAATACTGTTTGTAGTATTTTTCTACATGGTACCAGAGCGAGGCTAAATTTTGCATGCATTCAAGTTTTTTATAGATCTGGTTCATTTTTTTGGATTATTCTTTGACTAGCTCAGCTTGCTTGAAAGTTATAGGATAGTCATACTTTTATCCATTAAGTCTAAATTTTTTTTTGCTCATTTTTTTTAAAATAAGCAATTTTTCATTAAAGCAATTATTTAGCAAGAATGAATGAGAAAAGATGAAAATACATTTTTTCTTCTCTTTAGGCTTGTAAGTCTTTATATCGCATAGGAATATTTCTCTTATTGTATTTTATTGCAGGTGTCTTTGTCAAGTAGCGTTGTATTATACACTTATGTGATTGGGACCCATAAGCCATTATCCAATCCTTTATTTCATTCTAATGCTTGCTGAAGCGATCGCTTGCAATGTGTAAAGTGCTCGACGAAGTGCATTGTTTGTTGTCTACAAGCAACATTTTGACCCTCACGTCGTAGAATTCCTTACAAGGTCTAATCTATTTTTTGAGGTACGCACTGTTGAAGGTACTCATTGGCTACTTTTAGGCCATACATATTTTGGAGAACTATTTTATTTGCACACACTTATGAGACAACCAGGCCTGTGGAGATAGCTAGTTGGTGTCATGGATGGTGACACTCATTTCATCATAATCGAAGTTCATTGGCAGTCCTGGTGGCCAACTCGTTCCTGATGATAATACCTTTGTGTAGAAGTTTTTTTTACTTCACTGCATGCCTTTACTATTGCCTTATCTGCTATTTAGTGCGTTCTCCAAAGCTCGCTTGGCAATTGTCTCAACCTACCTTGCTTAGTCTGGGATTTGAGCTGTTGTATTAGAGCTCATTTGGCGACTGTTTTCATCCACCTCACGTAATCTTAGCAACCACATATCAGTACTATATGACATGTTTTTTCTCTAGTGAACAAATTTTTTAAGGGTCCCCTCAAAATTTTAGTTTGCTAGTCCCAAACTTAATTAGACATGGTGTGAAGTCGTTCGAATGATTTGTTTCAGCTCTTCGATCTGCAAAGTTACCTCAATTTGGTAATGTAGCATGACAACTTCATTCCAACTTTAGACGATCTGTGACGTGTTATTTATTTGGTGAACGTGATTCTTAACGTTCCACCAAATATTCAGTTGGCAAGCTCCAATTCAAATTGGCACGAAGTGAGGTTGCAACAATATTTACCACTCAAATTTTTTTTGCATGATCTTAGTTTCCAACTGAGCTTCGACTAATATTGCTTGATTTCGAAAACAACGGTTGCTGAGGTTGCTTGTTGAATGATCCAATATGCCAATCTGTCCCATGGAATTTTTTGCCTATCACAACAAGGTGACTGTAATTTTTTATAAATTTTTGATCCTATTTTAATGTAGGTGCCATTCTCAAATTCGGTGCCTCCTATCTAGTTGCTTCCTGTTCCTTGCACTGCGGTCTGATATCGACGAAGAAGCGTTTGAGAAAAATGAACCGAGATCAAGTCTTGTGCCGTCCCAGACGACATTGAACATGATGAAGCCTTGCAGGTCGGTGCAGTTGTCCACAAGTAACATGGTCAATCACCATTCTATTTTGATGTTGTAGCGAATCCTAAACCTTCTTCCATGTAGATTGGCTGATGATTCTCAAGATAATCTGAATATATGTGGCCATATTAAATGTAGGGCTCAAATAATTTCAGTCCACGTCTTAAGTGAAGCTTGATACTTAAAATTGTATATTCTACTTCGTTATCTTGATTTGATTCTACGAAGTAGCATTGTAAAGAATCTTTTATGATTCTATTTTTATACTTCATCCTCCAAGAAGCCTACAGGAAAAAAATTATAACAGAATAATTTTTTTTGGTTCTGAACCTACAGGATTTCGCTTTTTTTTTAAATCACAACAATACAATTGGGGGGGAGTTTTGTAGGTTTGATTCAGTGCACCACTTTGTTCTCATTGATTTGTAAAGGGAGATCCTATTTTTTTCTGTTTTCTTCTAGACACTTGAAAGGGGGATGTTTTGCTACTACTGTATTTTTTTCTAGGTATTTTTGTAGATAAAGGGGTAATTGGTTCTTTTGCATTCTTTTTGTGGGCAGTTATTAGAGGTGATATTCAGGACAGATTGCTGGTGGAGTCTTTAGTGACTCATTCTTTGAACATCTTCTACATGTTATGGTTGTTATTAAATCTTCTTAGAGCACTTAAAAAAATGTCATAAAAAAGCAAGCAAACATATACAAGCATTCGCTCAAAGAGCACATAAAAATTTGACACAATATTTTCACAAAATCTCAAAAGTCGGCATCTCATTTTAATAATCGCCTATGTTCCACGTACCATTCTCTTCATATACCTATAGTCTCCCTTACATAAGGGTGAGTCATTGAGAAGTTCGGTATAGAGGTCTGGCAGGTTATTCTTATTTCAAGCCTATGTTCCACTTATCGTTCTCCTTATATACTTATAGTTTCCCTCTCGTAAGAGTAGGTATATTGAAGAGTTCAGTATAAAGGTCTGGCTTTTGTTGTCTTATTGGGTTTTCTAGTGTTGCTACCTCTTGCTGACTTATTTCTGGAGGGGGGTTGTAATTTTATCTCTAGGCAATATGAGTTTGCTCAATACAATTGACCCACTCACCCCTCACAACTATCACACTTGGAAACCTAGGATATTAAATCTTATATCTCAAAAAGGTCTCACACATTTTGTAGAAGAGAAACAACCTACATTTGAAAAAGAATATGAAATATTTGTTCATAAAGGAAATATGTATGAAACAATAGGTATTATAACCACAAATGTAAGTGAAAGCTTATGGTTTCACATCTTAGAATGTAAAGATCTATTTGAGAGTTGGGAAAAACTTAAAAAATTGTTTTGTAAAGTGGATCAAATAAGATCAATGCATCTAGAAGCAAAGTTAACAACTATATCTCCTAAAGACTTCAACACTATTGTTGATTCCCTCACCAAATTTAGGGAAGTCCTCACTAAATTAAAATGTAGTGGCAAGAATAAAATAGAAGAAGAATGCATATATCTTATTCTTTCCAAATTAAATGGAGCATTTCAAATTTTTGCAACCACCTTTTTTTCTACAAAATATGCACTTGAAATAAGTTTTAAAATGCCCACTTTAGAAGAGTTTTGTGATAGGTTAACTAGAGAGGAAATGAAGCTTTCCAAATATGAGATATCTTCCTCATTCTCAAAAGCATTAGTAGCTTAACTCCAAAGACAAATATAAAAAGAAATACAAAGCACCTATAACTTGTACTCATTGCAAGAAATATGGTCATTCTATGAGAAAATGTTGGAAAAGACTACAACAACTGGAGGCAACAATGAAGGATCACAAAATAGACAACAAGAAACATATTGGAAAAGCCTTAAATATTCAAGGTAAAGATTCTAATATTTCATCCAAATATTGGGTTCTATATTCAGGAGCAACCCATCATATGACGTCTTCACAAGAGTCATTTACATCTATCTACTCAAGCACCACTTGCAACATTGAATTTGGTGACTCATCCTTTATCCCTATCAAAGGAAATGGTGACATAAACATTGATGGTGGTCACATAAATAATGTTCTCTATGTCACTAATATTACTACAAATATTCTCTCTATCTATCAGATTTGTAATTTAGCAAAGGGTAAAACAGTTATATTTTCACCAATAGGAGTTGAGATAAGAGACTTTCAAGAATAATACTCTCTCATAGAAAAAGGTGACATTGACCATAAATCTCACCTATTTCACTTCAAGGGATTAAAAATGTCAAGTGGAGCATCCTATTTTTTTGCTCATGGAGATCCTGAAAGCAAAATTTGACATGAAAGATTTGGGCATCTCAGTTATAACTACTTAAGGGAATTGAGTACTCATAAAATGGTAACAGAGTTACCAAAAGTCTCTTCTATTGATGGAGTATGTCTTGGATGTGCTCTTGGGAAACAAAATCAAGATCCTTTTGACCCTAGTGGTTCTCAAAAAACTTCATCCCCACTATAATTGATCCATAGTGACTTAATGGTCTTCTTGAAACCTTCTTTCAAAGGAGCCAAATATGCCTTAACCTTCATTGATGATTTTTTAAGCAGAACCTGGGTCTAATTTCTAAAATACAAAAGTGATGTTCTATCCCACTTCAAAAGTTTCAAGGCCTTAGTTGAAAATTAGGCCACATGCAAAATCAAGTAGATTCAAACTGATAATAGGGGGAAATACTTCAAAAATGAGTTCTCCAAATTTCTCTCAACTAATGGCATTATTCATCAACATTCAATCTCCAATAATATACAACAAAATTGTATAGCAAAATAGAAAAACAAATATTTGAAAGAACTGGAAAACTGTATGCTACAATCAAAGGATATTATAGCATTTTTTTGGGTTGAGGCAATGAACTGTGCAAATTACATACAAAATCGCACACCACACAAAGCTCTTGATCATTTAATACATGAGGAAGCATGGACTGGCTGAAAATCTGATGTATCTTTGTTTCAAGTTTTTGGGAGTGCTACATGGACCCACATCCCCAAGAAAAAGATGAAGGCTCTAGATAAAAAAATAATAAACTTACCTTTGTTGGTTATTGTGAAGATATGAAAGCCTATAGGATCCTTGATCCTATCACTCATGAGGTATTTTTCACAGAATGTTCAATTTGATGAAGCATTCCCCTCTGAACATCCTCATCGTTCGTCTACCAACCTTGATTCTCTTGAGCCATCAACAATTTTTGAATATAAATATTATGAAGAACCCATCCTTGAGATAAATGACCAAAATGAGGATCCTATATTTCAAAATCCAACTCAAAGTCCTGCAACCCCAATTACCCTTTCCACAATGCCAAAATGGGCCCGCACAATAGTTCAAGAGGCCACTCCTTACATCCAAGATCTTCCATCATCTATATTAAGCCACTCCATTGGTTACAGTCTTTTCTATCAGTCCATTTCCATATGTCCTCAATCCTTCAAAGAAGCAACTGGTATAAAATAATGGGATGATGCCATGGAGACTGAATTTTCTTCCTCAATAAAAACAAAACATGGGATCTAGTCCCTCTACCTAAAGGAAGAAAAGTGGTTCACTGTAAATGGATTACAACACTAAGTACGAACCTGATGGAAAATTTGACAAAGCTCGCTTGGTAGCTAAAGGTTTTTCAAAAATTGAAGGTATTGATTATTCTGAAACGTTTGCACCAGTTACAAAAATAGATTATGTTAGGTTGGTCATTGCACGTGTTGCTTCACAAAAGTGGCAAGTTTTTCATATGAATGTTAAAATTTCTTTCTTACATGGTGACTTAAAAGAGAAAATATTTATGGACCAACCTACTAGATTTATTCAAAACTCCTCCCTTGTTTGTAGACAAAGCAAATATCTCTATGGTCTCAAACAAGCTCCTAGAGCTTGGTATGAAAAAATGGACTCCTTCATTCTTTCCTCAGGATTTTATCATTGTGATTCTGATGCAATAGTCTACATTTGGAGAGATGAAGAAAACACCACCATATTTTTTATCTATGTTTATGATCTACTACTCACTGGTAGTGCCATTTATCACATCCAAACTATCAAAAACTTCCTTTTTGAGAAATTTGAGATGGTTGATTAGGGTTTAGCTCATTACTTCCTTGGGTTTCAGATAACTAAAAAAGATGTAGGGATTTTATTATGTCAATATAAATATACTCTAGATCTTCTTCAGTGGTTTAATATGACTTATTGCAAGCCTTCTTCCACACCCTTTCAGTTTGGAGTCACTCTAACTACTTTATGCAAATACCCTCAATGTGTTGCTAATATCTACAGATAACTTGTAGGAAGTCTATTGTAACTCACTCATACTCGTCCATATATTTCCTATATTATTAGCTTAATATATAGATTCTCCTAAAAACCTCATTTTAGCCATTGGCAAGCAACAAAGATAATCAATTGCTACTTGCAAGGAACACTCACTTTGGGCTCTTATATGGGAGAGGATCCATGGATATCATTGGTTACACAAATTATGATTGGGCAGGTTTAGTTGAAGATAGATGTTCCACCTCTGGCTATATTTTTTATCTTTGTACTTCACCTATTACTTGGTCATGCAAAAAATAACAAGCAATAGCATTATCATCTACAGAGGCAGAATACAGGGTAGCAATTTTGGCCAGTCAGGAAGCTCTTTGGCTTCATCAAATAATGGGGGAATTTGGTTTTTCCATGACCAACCTATTATCCTTTGGCGTGACAATTAGAGCATAATTCATATTGCTCATAATCCAGTTGAGCATTAGCACACCAAGCACATTGAGATTCACATGCACTTCATTTAGAAGCATATTCAACAAGGGGATCTAAGCTTGGAGTTTATTCGCATAGAAAATAAAATTGCAGACATCTTCATCAAGTCCTTTGCTTCACCATGTTACATTCAGTTGCATGAGAAACTTGGGATAAAGTAGTTGCATTAGAAGGGTGCACAGAGGTTTTAACCTATCCACTCTTTCTCTTACGCTTATTTTTCTTCTTCTTTTAGAAGATGGTTTTTTCCCATGCGATTTTTCACCATCTCTCCAGAATGTAAGTTCATTGTACATGAGTACCTAATAAGACCATATTATCGGGACTCAATTTTATTTTCATTAGTAGCACCAGTATTGTACATGAGTACCTCATCAGGCCTTGTTGTCGGGATTCATCTCCTATTTTTCCTTTCACCCTTAGTATCACTTAAGGGGGGTGTTAAAATAAATATTTAGTTCTCTTAAGTTCTACTAGGATAGTCTAACTTGAGTTACCACTCTTCCATGAGGTAGGTGAACTCTTAGTTTAGACTAGTTCAGATTTGTTGAGTTGTTGTAATCCAACGGCTCACATTGATCAACTTTGATATTTATACAAATTTGATCCCATGGAATAATCAATCAGTTCTTGATATTTCAGTGATGCTTTGCATATCTACTCGATTGTCTTTCAATATTGTTTGCACTATTTTTCTACAAGAACCAACACTTATTAAATCCACTTTTTATATCATCAAAGACTATTTTTGGAAGCATATTTTCTTCACAACCATGGTCCTCTTGAGATTCCATTATGATTTTGGATGCTCCTACAGTAGGAGGTATTGTTTATCGATCATGGGAATCTATCGGGTACTCTAGTTTGGGAGTTGTCATTGTCTCTTCACAAGACCATGGCCCTTTTTTATGTGATCATGGATATCACATGGGTACTCTTATAGTTGGAGTTGTCTTTACCTTTAGTGGCTTGTCTCTCAGTGGATCAGTGATTTTTAGCTTGGCTCATCAGCAAGATTTCCAACATCATGATGCAAGTGAACCTTGTACCTAGTCATCTTCTCTATAGCACCTGGCAGATGTAGCAATTGGTTATCCATGCATTTTGGTAGGATGAGAAGGTTACCATAAGGACACTTTCAATAATTCAGGTAGCATCACATCAAGATTTCAAAATCAGATTTTTGACTATTTTAACATAACTTTTGTATGGCTCAATATTATTGTATAAAGGTGCATTTTCGGCATATACCGACACCTTCTAGATGAGCTTCATAATTAAGGGGGATATTGGAATATGAATGAGTATTTTGTACTTAGTAAAGTGCACATTAAAGGGGTATGTTAAAATATTAAAGTGCACTTTGCCTAATTTAATATGCTTTTTGCTTTTTAGGGTTAGGGTTTTGCTTTTTAGGGTTAGAGTTAGGGTTTACTTTCTAAAAACCCTAATCTCTTCCAAACCCTAATCTCTCCCTATATGTACTCATTCATGAATAATATTAAATAATCAATTTTGGTTCTAACAAGTTAGAAATCAATAAAGAAACAACCAACATTTCTTAGGGAAAAGAAGCATAGGGAGATGGTTTTGAACAACCCAAAAGAAGGAGAAGGCAAAAGAAAAATATGATATAGAGCAAACCCAACTCAAAGCCTCCAATAGGTATGAGATCTTCATGATACTAGTGGACAAACAAGAAGAACAATTCATGGAAGGAGTTGATGAGAATAACAAAAATAATAACCATGTTCAAGCCCCTCTTTCACCTCCTCCCATCCTTGAGAAGGTAATTGAGTGCAGTGAGTTACCACAATCAGATATTGCAGGAGTATTGATAGTGCATAGCTAATATAAATTGATAATTAAGGATGTCATAATGGGTATAACAGAAAAGAATAAAAAAGGCCAACTCTAGGGATAACTCAGGTGGAAAAGAGATAAAAAAATATCAGCTCTCAAGGAGTGGGTAGAAAATCAAATAAGGAATTGATGGCAATCTAAGGAGACAAACTGATCACTAGAGGATTTGTGAGGCTAATAGATTTTTATTGCTCTCAAGGTAACCAATGATTATACAATCATGGAATGTTAGGGTTTTAAACAATAGAATAAATCAATCTACTATTTGAAGACTCTTAGAAAATGTAAAACAAATTTTATGCTTATCCAGGAGACAAAAATGTCATTGGATCTTATGTGTAAAATAGTAAATAGACTTTAGAGAGGTGTTGGTCATATGGAAGTGGCTGCCCAAGGGGCATCAAGGGGGATAGTTACTTTGTAGAACTCTCTTGAATGGATGAAAATAGAACATATAGATTGGACGGGTGTCCTCACATCATATTTTAGGAATAATGTGACAGCTAAGAAGGTTTTAATCATAAATTTATATAGGGCTCAAAACCTAGATGGTCATATACATTAATAGAAACTTGTGCATAACATGAGAGTATCAAGGGAGGAGTTAGACTGGATTTTTGCTGTGGATTTTAATGTTAAATTATCCTCTAGATATTAGGAATGGGGAACCCCAATTATGGATCTAGGGGATTGACTTATGATTTCCCAAGTCTAAGCATTACACCTGGTGGATATTAAATGCCTTGGAAAAACTATAATTGGACTAATAAGAGGAGGGATACATATAGAAGGAAGGTGAATTTAGATCACTTTTTGGTTTCAGAGGAGGCATTTGTGAAATAGAATATAAAATTTCAAATTTTGGAAGGTCCAATTTTATATCACTTTCTCATTTTGTTGGAAGGGGGTATAAAAAAAGTGCATTATCACAAACCATTTAAATTTCAAAACTTTTTCTTACAAAAAGAGGAACTTGGAAATCAAATTCCACAATGGTGGGAAGATGGTCGTACAACATATGGGATAGCAATGTTTAGATTCCAAAAAAAACTTCATTATGTCAATGATCAACTGAAATAATGGAGGTGAGCTAATAAGATAGAATTCAAAGTCCAAAGAGCTCCATTGGTGGCCGAATGGGATGAGGTTCAAAAACACTTCAGGGAAGGAACAATTACAGAGCATCTCAAAGAAGATGATGATGCATTACGTAAAGCCATTGAGGACATTGACAACCGACAACCAAGAGGATATCTACTAGAAATAGAGAGCAATAACCACTTGGTTATTAGCAGGTGATAAAAATACTAAAAATTTCCATAGGGCTTCTTGTGCTAGGAGACAAACGAACAACATGGAAGCTCTTCAAGATGTGAACATACTCCTTTGATACAATTCTAGGTATGGATTTCCATTCAATGGATTATTTTTCTAGAGAATTCAAGGAAAATATGGTGCAAGATGAAGAGGCTCAACAAGAAGTTCTTACTACCATACCCTTATCTCTAAGAAAGAAAAGAAAATTCTACTAAAACCTATTAATAGAGAGGAACTGAAGAAAGTAGTCTTTGAAATGAGCATCGAAAAAACACCAGGTCCAGATGGCTTTCCAATTGAGTTTTTTAGGCCTTCTAGGACAGCTTGGAGGATGATGTAATGGTTGTTATAAAGGATTCAATAGGTAGTAAAATAATACTTAAAGCATTAAATCATACTTTCACTATCTTAATTTCGAAAGGGGAGGAGGGGGTGCACATTTCATATTATAGACATATTTCCTTATGCAATGTTATATAAAATAATCACAAAAGGTAATAGCTAAGTAGGTAAAACCTCTTATAACTTATATTATATCCTTGGAGTAAGGGGTTTTTGTAGAGGGTAGGTAGATCTTGGGTGGTGTGGTTCTAGCTTAGGAGGCAATCCATTCAATGCAAAAATATGGTAATAGGGGAATTTTCATAAAATTGGATATGTCAAAGGTTTATGATAGGGTGGAGTGGAGCTTCTTATCAAAGATGATGGTAGCCTTTGGTTTCTCTCAGGATTGGATAGAATGGGTCATGAGTTGTGTTTCTACTCTGACATACTTAGTGTTAATAAAGGGTCTTCCCTCACAACTGTTTGGAACTACTCCAGACCTACGTCAAGGATATTCTCATTCCCCCTATCTTTTTCTCATATTTGTTGAATAATTGGGTAGACTCATATTGAGGAGAAGACAACAAGGTTTTCTAACAAGTATCAATGTGGGTGAGGAAGTTTTGACTCACCTACAGTTTGTGGATGACACAAGATTGGTGGGAGTGACCAACTTTAGGAAAGCAAGAATGATTAGAGATACAGTTAATGTCTACCTTAGGTCCACAAACCAAGTCATCAATGATAAAAATATAAAGTGGCATTTTTCAATATTTATCAAAGGCTTCAGGATAAAATTTTATAGATTTTAGGATTCACGAGGACTTCTCTCCCAGTGGTATACTTGGGGGTCTCTTTGTATTTTAAAAAACTAAAAATAGATATCTATAGGAATCTTATGGATTGTATCAAGAAAATAATTAATCATTGGTATCACAAATGGTTAAGCTATGGGGGTAGATTAATTTTTTATAGTCAGTCATTTAGGCCATGCCAATTTATAAATTTTCTATCCTTGATGTCCCACATACCATATGGAAAGAGTTGGACAAGATGGCTAGAAAATTTTTATGGGGAGGAGTAAAATAAGAGAGGAAATGGGCCTTAGTAGGTTGGGAGAAAGTAACCCAACCCAAGGTAAAAGGAGGTTTGGGACTAAGGAGATCAAATTTAAATAATAAAGCTTTGGCTAGAAATATTTACTAGAGGTGGATTTCCCAACCAACTTCTTTATTTAGTAAAGTTTTAACTAGTAAATATTTGGGACAGGTAAACCCAAATGATGTGGGTTATTTCTCTTTGGATGGTAATGGATCCTTGTTATTAAAATTTATTCTCATAAACATAAATCATTCATCAATATTCAAAAATATCAAATCATACATCCACAAATAGTTATCCACAATTGAGATATAGGTAGATAATACCCTTAAGGTAGGGCAACACCAACAATACTCCTTAAGGAAGGAATAACTCCATAAGATCTCCCAAGATGAGAGTTCCAATTAAGGAGGGCAAAGTCCTGTAAGCCACTTCATGGGAAAATATAGTTACATATGATTTATCTCCATGATGATTACAATGACAAATATCTCTTCTTTATATATTTGTCTTCTCATTCTACTTTGGGGAGCCTACTAATAATATAATATAATATTATAATATTATATAATATTATAATACAATCAACCTTGAGTTATGTGTGGCCCATGCCAAACCTTATACAATATAATAATATATCCCCAAATATCTATTTCTAGGTACCCTACAATGCCACCCTCCTTAAAAATGTTTCATCCTCGAAATATGTGAAGAAACAAGATAATATCATTTGCTAAGCAATGTTAGCAACTGGTGCCAATATCGATCACCCATCCATCCAAGTGAAACACGTGGAAGTTGATATGCCATTTGTTTGCTTGAGTATCCAAATATGCTTCATTGGCTCCACACTTCTGTTGTTGTATTTTGATAGCTTGAATGATGGGTCCACTTTTTCCTTGATTCTGATGAACTGCTCTGAAACTAGGATCACTATGCTTTCTTTGCCAAAAACTACCATAGTTGGTGTCCTTATGATTTTGGAACCATAATATTACTGCCTTGAGCCATACCTCCAAGAATATTGTTGCTCATGGTGGTGTGGATGGCGATATGGTGCAACCTTAACTTGATGTTCTATCTTCTTTGACTTAATATTTGGCTCCATTGTTTTAAATTCTTCTACACATTATTATTTCATGTTATCTTTGTTTGGTGTGTCCTTGTGCTCTTCTATCAAAGCTTCCATGGACTCTGTTACTATTATTTCCATGGACTCAATTGATACTACTTCTTCCATGGACTCTGTTGCTACTACTGCCTTATTGGATTTTGTTTTTGGTTCTTCAATTTGTTTCTCTACAACCACTTCTTGATTTTCCTTAAATACTTGCTCCTTAAACTGAGAAATATCCTGCAATGTTATCTTCTTTTTCCTATACCATAACTTCATAAAATTCTTTTGCGCATTAATGTTAATAATATCCAAAGAATCTAACCAAGAATAACCAAGAACAATATACTCATCATCCATTTGAATAGCATAAAAATTTGAATGTAAAACATATTTATCCATGGTGATCTTAAAATCTTCAAAAATTTGAACATTCTCACCCTCAAGATGTGTGTCCTTAATTTTTTTTGCTTGAAATTACAACCTCTTAGCCAAAGCAATATCAATAAAATTATATCTTCTACTAGGGTCAATGGAAACAATAATCTGTTCCTTTTGAATGCTTCTATGAACCTATAAAATAAAACTTTTAAATGAATTTAAAACTTTTTTATCCTTTGCTTGCTTTTAAAAATCCAAATATGTGGTTTCATTATTATCACTATCTTCCTTAACATTTTCCTATTTCTCCTTCTTGAGTAATTTTATTTCTTTTTCATGGTCTTCATTTTTTTTCTTGAAAACTTCCCATTCTCCTTTCATTTCATTTCGCTCAATTTGAATTCCCTATAGTTTCTTTTCAAGGTCTTTGATGACATCCATTAATATATCTATATTTTTATTAATTCCATCAAGATCTCTCTTACAAACATCTAACTTTATTTGTAATTGAATAGGTTCCCATTTACTCAAGAATGCATGCTCCACTTCATCCCACGTGAAGTTATTTTTATGGGCACTATTAAAACTATACCACCAGGAGAGAGCTTCTCCTCCAAGATAGCGAGGAAGCATAATTTTCCAATAAGGTTGATACCATGTAAAAATTTTCCACCAATCCCTAACATCAATATCATCTTCTCCATTAAACTTTTGCAGTGCCATAGTTGATGCCCTAATGCAACTAGGATTTTTTGACAATATATAGCATGCCCTAATGCAAACTAGGGTTTTATGGAATAAACATATTCCCACTGATTTGAAGCTAATATTCCATAGAGACAACTAGATCTACAATTTTTCTTCCAAATAAAATAAATTGCAACCGATTTGCTTACTCGAAATAACAGATTACCCAGGTGTTGTAGGTGAGTTGGAGAGGAGAGGACAATCCTCCAAGGGAGGTCCCAGGTTCAAATCTCCACCCTACCAAAAAGCTGAATTGGGTACCCAAAATCCAATTGATAATGTTGGTGCGGGCAGGTCGGGTGCGACTCCCGGTGACTTTGATGGTATAGAACCCCCTGTTCGTGGTCTCTCAGACCAAGGCAGCCCCGCAAGGGGTTTTTCTCTTAAAAAAAAAAATAACAAATTTATCTTTCAAAAAACTATGAATTAAAAATTTGTCACTACTCTTGTTCTAAATATATGACTTCAGAAGTTCATATCTCCATCAATACTACTAATATTCCTTTGTATGATCAATCATTTTAAATATTTTCAAATTCTACACAAAATAATCCATAAATCGTTTAAATCGAATAAACTTGTGCAAAGATATGGCTCCTAAAAGATGGGACGTTTTTCCAGAAAAAATCTACAAAATTCGTCACTATCCTTGTTCTATATGACTGACTTCAGAAGGTCTTATATCCCTCAATATTGATTAGATTCCTTTATATGACCACTCATTTTAAAGATCTTAAATTTTTGCAAAAATGTATCCAAGAATCACCTAAATCGGATAAACTTTCACAAAGATATGGTTCCTGAAAGATGAGATATTTTCGAAAAAAAATCTGCCCTAAATTCGACAATTCAGCAAAAATAAATCCCCACTTTTCCAAAATCATTTCTTTGATACCACTTGTTATGAAAATTTATTCTCATAAACATAAATCATTCACCAATATGTAGAAATATCAAATCATTCATCCACAAATAATTATCCACAATAACAATACACAATTGAGATATAGATAGATAATACCCTTAAGGTAGGGCAATACCAATAATACTCCTTAAGTAAGGAATAACTCCATAATATCTCCCAAGATGAGAGTGCCACTTAAGGAGGGCAAAGTACCATAAGCCACTTCATGGGCAAAGACGATTACATATGATTGATCTCCATGATGATTACAATGAAAAATATCTCTTCTTTATATAACCATCTTCTCATTCCACTTTGGGGAGCCTACTACTAATATAATATTATATTATAATATAATATAATATTATAATACAATCAACCTTGGCTTATGTGTGGCCCATGCCAACCCTTATACAATATAATAATATATCCCCAAATTTTTATTCCTAGGTACCCTACCAATCCTTAGTGTGGCAGGCTGTAAAGTTAGGATCTCAGGTAGTGAAAGACAAATTATTTTTTAAAGTGGGGAGAGGGGAGAAGACATGTTTTTGGATATATTCATGGGATAAATACCCACATATCATTTTTTAATTCCTAAAACTACAACCAATAAAAACAACCATGGAAACCAATGGTTGGGTCCAAATTAAAAGTTACTTCAACACTAGTCAGTTGGGGGATTATAAGTTTAAATAGTTTAAGAAGTTGGATGAGTGGCCAATTTCAATCCCTTCAGAATTGACACCCATCATGACTAAAATCTTGGCAAAAATATTTCTCATAGGTAGATATGAGGAGGATGAATTAGCTTGGGGCTATGGGAGCCTTGGTGTCTACATAGTGGAGGATGGATATATAAGATCCTTCCAGAGCCTCCTCCTCATGCATATAAGGTTAAGGATTGGAGAAAGAATTGGCAGTCCAAGGGTTGGTCAAAAGTAAAATTTTTGACCTGGTAGTTCATGAATAATAGAATTATTTCTTTTGATAATATCATACATAGGAGAGACATTGGTCCATATTAATGTATTTTATGCTATAAGAGTGAGGAAACATCTGACCACTTGATGTTTGAATGTCCATTCATGCACCATATCTAGGAGAGATGGTTTTTATCTTATAAAATTTGAGTTAATGGTGATTTGAATCAAATTAATATTTGGGAAATATGGAAGAGGGGTAGATTTAAATCTAAATCTCTTTGTATTGGTTGGGATATTGGATTAAACTTCATTTGGTGGTAAGTGTGGTTGGAGAGAAATGGTAAAATTTTTAGAGAAACATTTTCATATTTAGATGGATTTTGGTAGGTCATTTGGAGAAAAGTCACAGAAACTATGGTAGTATATGCTAAAGAGGAAACTCATACTATTATAGGGACAATGGAGAAGGAAGTTGAAGTGCAATAGGGGTAGGACAGAGCTAGTTGGAAACCACCCCAGAAGGTTGGATTAAAATTAATACTGATGGAGCTACAAAAGAAAATCTAGGTAGATTTGGAATTGGATTTGTTTGCAGGAATCATGTTGAAACAATGCTCTATTGGAAACTACAAGGTCTAGGAAGGGCCATAAAATAATGAAGTAGAAGCCTTAGATATCAAGTCTAATTCTATTTGGGTAGTAAAAAATGGTTACAAGAGGATAATCTTAGAATCAGATAATGGTAGGAAATCTGGATTGCATGAGAAAATTTGCTTTGAAGACATGGAGGTTGAGGATTCTTGTCACTTAAATTAAGTAATTATGGAGGGAATTAGATGATGTGATTACAATTTATGAGAGTAGAGATCTAAATAAAGTGGCAGAATTCCTGGTTAAGATGGGTACTGAGAAGGAGGTAGGGATTCAGTGACATAGTGACATGACTATTGAGGATGAGAGGATTAGGTAGGTTGGTGGGTGATTCCTATTTTAATAATCTCAGGTTGTATTTCAAATAATACTTTAGTGAGCTTAAACCTATTGAATTTTAAGCATTAAAAAATTCTTCATCTCCAATAGGGATTCAAACATAAGTGTTTCTTTTCACTAAAGGTCCCGATGAGGATTCATTAACTTGCAAACCCAATCTGGTTTCAAACTACAAATCTAAGAATTAAGTGTTGTTTATAAAATTTAGTTTTCCCCTAATTGAAAGGAAACTAAATTGGAATAGTATCACGATGAGACTCTTTAAAGTCTTTTCATATTTAAGCTATTATTTTTAGCTTTCATTAAAGAAAGAAAACACCAGAATGTTACTACAACAGCAACTAAATTCTACACCCATAGTTTTATTAAACCATTGTTTACCAATTGGTATTGATGCATTTAGATATGCTTGAATACAACATAAATAAAGAATTATAATTCTTTTTAAATTTTCAAGGCCCATGTTGTGTTTACATTTGATATTTATCAATCGAAAACAGATTGGAACAATATACAAAATACCACAATTTCTAGCTTTCTACTAGCAAGGGTAACTTCACAGTTTATCTTATATATATATATATATATACTTTCAATATAAAACATTGAAAATATTATCAATGTCAGTTCTAAATACACAAAACAACCAGAGAGATGTTGGTTATAAGAGGGTTTGTCCTTCATTCCATACATAAGGATGTATTTATCATATACATGTGTACTTTCTATCTTACGACCAGGAGTTGATTTGCATACCACACTGGATACTTTGTCATGAATCTTAAGTTATACCCAAACCCAAAATTCAACCATGCATTGGTTACTTTTTAGTTGCAGTATTTAAAATTGAATTTTTCTCACCATATGCTTCTTTATCTATCGTTGCTCGCCTACAAATATTTGGACACTACCATATTCATTTGCATAGTGATTCTCACACACATTTACCTAGTGTGGCAACTATCGAAGCAATTTTTCCTTGGTCCACTTAGGGAAAAATAATAAGAACTCTATCAAGGATCAGATACGACTCAAGAAATTGACTATGCATTCTACCATGCACATGCACATTCTATTATATAATAGAATCCATTCAAATACTATAATATCCTTGACTAAGATACAATTCATAGATTTAATACAATCAATACAAAATAATCTACGAATATTTATCTACTTCATGCACACAGATCCAATTTACATTCCTAGAATTCATGTAATCATACCTCTATTTGTGTTAAGGTTTCTTGTTATTGGAACTATAGCTACCTACTAAAAATAAGTTTTATTTTTCAATTTCTCAATGGCTCAACACACAATGTTCTCATTTGAAAAACATGGCATAATTCCATTTACCCCAGCAACGATCAATGCTACCTTTTCAAGCAAACATGGAATATGGAAATTAAAAAGAATTAAACAATCTTGAGTACATTTAACATACAAATGTTATCATAACTATTTTTCATTTACACAATAGATAGCAAGATTGCAATTCTTTAATAAACACACCTTTTATTTTCCTGAGAAATTTTCCACCCAAAAAAACATGGTATTGCTCTATTTGGAGGTACGTCATTATGCAGTTGTTGTTCTTAAAATGAGGCATTCGTAGTATCCATATTAGAAAAATGATTTCCCAAATTGAGACTATGACCTATGGGGGTACCCCGTATAGGAGTCCCTTATAGGCTAGGTCCCCTTTCTGACCTTCTAGGATTGGGGAGAGTAGTTGACCACCAAGGAGGTATAACCATGTCCTTGGGATAAAAACAAAGACATTCTATGTCCTCTTGCCTACTCCTCGTAACGTCTACCCTTAAGTGGGCTTGGCTATGGGTATATACCATAGCTACTTACTATAAACCTCTATGTGATTATCTTCTTTACAATTTTTATGGATTCAAACGCACAATCAATAGAAAAACACAATAATACAAATTATTATCTCTTTTAAAATTTATGTGTTCCTAAACTATTTGATGTGTTTCAAATTTGTTGCTTTTGTAAAGAATCTCTTTCATGTATTTTGAATGTTGATGTAATTCTTAAAAATTTTAAATGTTTTCACCTATAAAATTGTAGCTCAAAAATCGACAATGAAAGCCTGGTCACGTGAACCAACCAAAGTATAGAGATGAAATCCATACTCGATCAGGGAGCATAGGTCCTACCAGTCCTCACCGAGTACTCACTTGGTCAACGTTATATCCTCTGAAGAGAAATACATGTAAATTTTCAAAGCTACATTGAATCTTGGAGTTGGATTTGGCCAAATATGGGGTACATGGAATTTGAGCCAACAGATGGAGATAAAATACATTGTCATTGAACTCTATCAGTGGTTGAGTATGAATTCCAACTCACTAATGTTAAAGAGAAGTGTGGTGTGTATGTATCCTTTTAAAATGATTTAAATACAAAAATATAGCATTCAATGATGATTCACTAAATGCATGAAATTGCATTTCACTTTCAAAATCATAAGCACATATATAAAAGGAAACTACAAAATTTTGAACTATATGAAAACCTAACCCTTAGGTAGGTCACAAGCAGGAAAACCAAACAAATACATTTTGAAGGCTATTATTTTTCCTATTTTTCTTTGATTTTGTTAATGCAAAACTTAGAAATATGAAATCTAACCTTCACATGCACACAAAAGATAAGAAAAATTGAAATTCAAGATTTTTGAAACAACCTAGATGCAAATTGCAGGTTTGTAAGATTCCTTTCTTGTTTTGGAACTTGTTTTTATATAAATTTCTACTAAAAACCCCTAGTTTTATGGCCATCACTGGGTGGTATGGCTAAAAATTTGGGGACCATCCCTGGAAGGGACATTTACAGTGGTCATCCCTGACAGTTCCAACCAGGGATTTAGGGGTATTTTCTACTCAAAACCCCATATTAAATGGGACAAGGGACACACAGTCCCACCATGATCACCACTGAAGAATAAAAAACAACAACACATCTTAAATGGTTGTATTGAAATGCAGTTGTAGTTTTAACCTAACATTCAAAGGAAAAGGTGCAAAATATGTAAATTATGTAATCTAATGCAAAATATGGATTATTTGAAGTAAAGAAAAATGGGGGTTTCTCCTTGTATTTATAAATCAATCAATCCAAGAGGTTACAATACATCCCCTTTGAGGGCTTCTCATTTTGATACATTTTGAATTATAAATTACAATGGATCGAATCCCTTCAAGAGCTTGATGGTGTGTTTCAATGTTCTTCTCGCAACCCACAATTGAGATATAATATTGGGTTTCTTTTGGTATGCCTCTTAGATCCTCCCTCATGCCTAGAATACCTGCACCTACACACAATATATTAAAAATTGTTAATAGCATATGCATTTTGTATAGAAAACCTTGAAAAGCATGCAATAATGAATATAAAACTAATTTGTGACAAATAAAAACAACTCCAAATGACTTTTAAATTTAGTATGATGTTATTAATATAATTTTGGAAATATCTGAGCATAAATTGAAGTGCAATTGTGATAAAAAAGTGTGGTCATTCCTGGCAGGAACAACTAAGCCTGCAATCACAAAAACCTAAATTGACCCATCAAAACTACTAAAAAATTAATCAAAATTTAAGGTAATGCTATTATAATTATTTAGAAATTATCTATGGTGGAATTGCATCAAAATTGTTAGCCATTACATGATCATCCCTAGAAGGTGCAACTAGGACTTTTATCCATCCTCGGGTGTGATGGTTACAAAACTTGGTGGTTTTTACCACCAATTTCAAAGGGATCTGGTTTAGAACCCCCTAAATGTATTTTTAGAAAGTGTGGTAAAATTACTCTCCAATTTTATAGGTTTTAGAATTTATTAGGCATATTTTAGGATGCCCCTGAAAGCGCCTTCGAATGAAGAGGTTTTCAAGGAAAATACTTGGGCAAATGTTGAGGAAACATGTGAGCATCACTTTGTGAGCAATGCTTGAATTTCTCTCTCTTTAATTTTGGTGAGAGCACTTCAATTTATAGCTAAAATAGGGTAAAAGGTGTAAATGGATAAGTTCTGGCATGCAAGGCAAGTTCTACCACTTGTCCATTCCTTTGCCATGCACAGGGTGAAAGAGGATACCCGTTTGGGGATTCCAATTTGTAGGTCCCAATGTCTATGATAGTCTCCAAATCAATTTGAAGTGATTGGATGGGAAAATGGTAGGAATTGATTACCATTTTCCCACACTTTGAATTTTGGAAGTTCTAGTTCATGGTTGTCCCACCCAGGAATGGTTGATTGTGCCTGTCCCTAGGTGGGATGATCACAAACTATGATCATCCCTGGGTGGGATGGTAATGGGTACATGGCCTAAAACTTTCTAAAACTAGGGTAAACCTTCTAAAAAGTGTATGGGGGCCCTAATTAACCCTAGTGGGTTTCCCAATGGGGCCATATGATGTCGGTAATAGTGGCACATAGAATTATTATCCTATTTACATAATTTTAGTGTCTACAAAAATACTAGATATATTCTTGTTATCTAGTAATTGGTTGGAAACAAAGTATACAATCTCTTAAGGTATTTTATTGCGAGCAAGATCAGATCACAAAACCATTATTTTGACATGTGAGTCACCTGACAATGATCATCCAAAGCCATTTTGCTTCTAGTAAATGTGGCTCCAAGACCCTGATTTTTTTCCAGATGATTATGTTATGGTGGGATGAATCAAAATCTGAAGGATCATGTGTGTATAGGTCTGTTCAAAAGTTGAAACATTTAAAGGAGCAAATGAAGATATTGAATGTCTAATATTTTGGTAACATTTTTAAATAAAAAATTTGAATCCAAAATCCAAAATTACAAGAGATAGTAAAAATTAAGGAAATGGACGAGTATTATTATGTGAAAGAAAAGCAACTACTTTCTGATTATCATAATGCATTGAAAAATGAGGAGTCATATTAGTTCCAAAAATATAGAGATAAATGACTCAAGGAAGGAGATATAAATACAAATTTCTTCATGCTACAACAAAAACAATTTTTTTTGTTCGTCATATAAAAAATATTATAACTCCATATGGAAGAAATATTGAGGATGAAGAAGATATAAGGAAGGAAGCAATAAATTATTTCAAAAATATTTTGTCAGATTCTAGGTAAGATAAGGAGGCACAACAAAAAATTCTGCAAATTATTACATCAATTATCACTCAGAGACAAAATGAAATCTTGAGGAAGAAGATATCTATGGAGAATCTCCATGAAGCAGTATTCTCTTTTCATCCTAACAAGGCATCTGGCCTCGATGAATTTCTTGCAATTTTATTTCAACAATTTTAGGATTTATTGAAGAGTGATATGTTGGATGTAGGTGGAAAAGGCCCAAAAAAGGAAGGCTATAATAATTGAGATCAATGCTACTTTTATTACCTTGGTTCCCAATAAGGGTGACAAAATATTTTGATAATTTTTGTCTAATAAGCCTTTGTAATATGATTTACAAGATCATTTGAATAATTATGTTAAACAAGTTGAAGGGCATTCTAGGGTGTAGTATCTCGGAGGAACAAGGTGGATTTTTTTAGGGTAAACAAATTATTGATGGTATAATTATTGCACAAGAGGCCATACATTATCTTCATTCCATGTAAAACAAGGTATGCTTTTGAAATTTGATATGGACAAAGCATATGATAGGGTTTCCTAGAAGTTTTTACATGCTATTCTTGGAAATTTTGGCTTTTATTATAGTTGGTGTGAGTGGATTAAATGTTGTTATAGAACTGCAAAATTTTCTATTTTGATCAATGGTTCTTCTGCTGGGTACTTCAAGTCATCTTGTGGAATTTCTCAAGGTGATCCTCTTTCTTCTTATCTATTCATTATTCTTGTAGAATCATTAGGGATATCATTTTCAAAGGCAAAAAAGGAAGGAAAAATCAAGGGTATTCAAGTTGTAAAAAATGGTCACTTTGAATCTCATTTCCAATTTGTTGATGATAATTTTCTTTTGGATCATACCTTAGTTAGTGAGGCCATGGAGTTTAAATAAATATTTTCTTTTTATGAGAAGGCTACTAGAAATTTGGAAAATAATTTAAAATCCATGATTTTTTTGTAAATATTTTTTTATTAATACTACCCTAGATTTACAAAAAAATATTATGAATTTTTTAGGGTTTAAAATTGAAAAATTTCCATCAATCTACCTGGGTATTCCTTTGTTTGATAAAGGAAATAAAAAGGAGCTTTGGATCTCTTTTCTAGATAGAATGAAAGATTTCTTGGCAGGTTGAAAAGGTAAGTTCTTAACCATGGCAGGAAGGCTACAACTCATAAAGACTACTTTGCAATCCATTCCTATTTATATGATGTCAGTTTCAATACTTCCAACAGGTATTACATCATAAATTGATAAAATTCAAAGATAATTTCTATGGAAAGGTTGTGAGGAAAAAATTAGGTTTCCTCTTTTTAAGTGGAAAAGGGTTTGCAGAGGAAAGAATATTGGAGGAGTAGGCTTGCGAAATTGTAAACTTATGAATTTAGCATTAGGAGCAAAGTTTGGGTCGATATTATTCAGAGATAAAGGAAAGAATTGGGTAGAAATATTACTTCAAAAATATATAGGTTCTCTTTATACAATAAAATTGTTTAGAAAAATAACTCTACACAAATGGATTATCAACATGGAACTTCATATCATAGAGTTTGTGATTGTAAAAGAAACATATTAGATGGTTAGTCAATTAGGGGAGTTATGCAATTTTTTGGTTTGATGCTTAGTTGAAGGCTTATTGTCTCATATCAGAATCAAAATGGAAACCATGGGCTCAAGCATGCCTAGCATGTAAAGGTCCAAATGTCAAATATTATATTATTATGAACAAAAAATCTAGATCATGGATTTCTTTTAGTGACCTCATTGAAGGAGAGGAACAAAAACAAATTACAGATGAACTTTAAAATATGCTTCTAGAGTTTTATTTGTCAATTTTTACTCAAAAATATGAGTTGATTTGGAACTTATCAAAGGATGGTGAATACTTAGTAAATTTGGTATATAAGAATTTAGAACAATCAAAATTTCCTTCTCCCAAATATTTTTCTTGGAAGAATGTTTAGCCATTATAGGCTCTCCCTAAGGCCTTAACATTTCTTTGGTTAGCAGTTCAAAGTAAGATTATTTTATGAGAGAGTCTGCAAAGAAGAGGATATTATGAACCCTTTAGATGTGCCTTGTGTGAGAAGGGTTTAGAAACATCAGACCATTTACTTCTTAATTGTCCATTTGCTCACACCATTTGGGGTTATTTTTTTTTAAATATGAAATTATATTGGGTATCTCCATCGACATTCAAAGAGTTGATAAAATGTTGGATAAATTATTTAAAAGCTAAAGCATTATGTATTCTTTGGAGGATTGGACCTGCCATTATTTGTTGTAATTTATGGCTTGAAAGGAATAATAGAATTTTTTTTTGAAATATCAAAATCATGCCCAAATTTGGAACCGTATCAGTACCTCTCTTGCAGAATGTCTAAAAATATGGTGCTCATCATGGAAAGTCACAATTGCAGAAAAAGAAGTGCTAATAATTTGGCTACAGGATTTGAACATACATGGAAGAGTCATCTAGGACAATGAAATTAAAACAAACGATCTACTTCGATCTATGGTAAAATGGAAATGTTCAAAAATTGGGTTTATCAAAATTTATTTTGATGGTGCTTCTAAAGGAAATCCAAGAAAAGCTAGTGGAGGTGGTGTTTTTAGAAATAGTGAAGGCAAAATTCTCCTTACTTATTCAAAATCATGTGGAATTTTAACTAACAACTATGTAGAGGCTAGGGCACTTCTTACTAGGATTAAAATTGTAGCAAAAAAAAAGATGGAAATATATTTCAAATGAGGGGGACTCACAAATTATCATCAATGCTATTAACAAGAACGGATGTGGAGACTGGATAAAAAATAATATTGTTGTTGATGTTCATCATATATTTCTAGAGGTAATCTCATGGCAGTGTGAGCATATTTATGAAGAATGAAATAAATTAGCAGATAAATTAGCGAATTATGATGTTGATCTACATCCCCATGTAATTCAAATTTTAGAAAACAACTGGTCAAGTGAGATTTTATGTCTTAATCAAAATTATTTCAAGGATTTGGTTATGGAAACATAGCACTTTGATAAATTTGAAGAATACATTTAAGAGGAAAAAATAAAAAATAGTGATAAAAATATTTGCTACATTAAATGTAATATTCTGGTATGTTGATGGGAGTGGCCCCCAATAGAAGCCACATATAACCTACTAAAAAAAACATTATCTTATTGGATTTAAAACTTGAATTTCCTACTTAGAGTTCCAAATTCCTTACCGTTAGACCTAATCAAGTTATAGAAGGATCCAGGAAATAATAGGTATATTTGTCAATCGAATGAGGCACAACTAGAGGAGAAGTTGGGATTTTCTTTGATTTCTGTAGGCCCGATTGCACCTAATCCGAGAAGGCTGATGAAGTGGTCCCCCCTCCTAGTGGATGTCTCAAATTAAATTTTTACGATGCCTCCAAAGGTAATATTGGTATGGCGAAAGTGGGAAGTGTTATTACATATAGTAAGGGAGAGTTGATAGTGGTGTATGCTAAAAATTTATCATCCTAGACCTCTCAGGTTGTAGAAGCAAGAGTTGCTTTCCAAGGAGTGTTATTGCTAAAGGACCTAGGGATCCCAAACATAATCATTGAAGTGGACTCATTGAACATGATTAACATGCTCAACAGTTAGGTTCAACCCAGCTGGAAGGTGACAAACATTATGGAATAATGGAAATCAAATATCCTTCATATAATCCAAGTTTCAATTTCTCACATGTTGAGTGAGGGTAATTCTATCATAGATTTCATAGAAAATATTGAGATATCTTGCCCAGGATTATTAGTTTGGCATATGGAATTCCTAGAGGAACTTATGCAGTGTATCAATGAAGAGAAAGTTTAATGAATGTTAGAATATGGTCAATTTTTAAAAATCCTTAGTAATACCTTTAGTATGTATATGAGGAACATAGATTTGTGGGTATTTTCATGTTTCCTAAAGTCCTTGATTTGTATACCATGTTAGGTGAGGGAGGTCTTGTCTTCCATTAATGCATAAAATTCATTTTTTTTTTGTGTCTCTCAAAAATTTTATGAGAGGTTTATTGCTCCTTGTAATTCTCAATCTCTTGGTCCATAGTTCCTCGATGGTATGATGAGCTAGCCTTTTGCCTAAATTTTTTTTCTTCATGCATGGTGGATGGTGTTCTTTTCCTTCTCAGAAGCTTCTTTGTTATGGAAAATTAAATAAGAGGTGATGCTTAGTGTCTCCTTATCGGTGAGGATTGTCAATTCAAGGTAGTTGTTGTGGTTTTTAGTTTTCTTCTTTCCTAAATTGGATCAAGAAGTGAAATAACAATAAGGTTTGCTATGTTTTCATTGTTGGGATGTCATTGACAATATGGGAAGTATAATGTTGTTATAATTCCATATGGTGGTGATTTCAAGGATTCTATAGTGTTATGTTTTGCATTTTTCTAATATTTGGTGTTGTGGTCCTGGTTTGGATGAAATTGGTGTGTTCAATTTTATTTTAGGCCCTATTTCTTTGGGTTTTTTAGTGAGGATTTGTATGAGATTTTATCTAATTAAAGTGTCAGGGCTCTTTGTGATTTGGAGTGAATAATTGATTAGTGGAGTGCCAATGTGTAAAGCAAAGTTATATAGCCCATAATATTTCCATTCTAGGCTATGTGTGGAAATGATCTCTCTATCAGTTTATGAAGAGGTGAGAATGATTAGATTGAATGAAGGTCTTATAAATTGCATTAAGAAGTTTCATGGTCATAATCATATCTTGCCAAATTGGATGGTTTTCACCTAGAATGATGGTTGAGTGAGAGTTAGTATTTGGTCCTTTGAAGTGTTGGCAGAGTTTATCAGTAGGACCATGTATCTTCCATTGGATGGGGCTTACGAGAATAGAGAAAAACACTCTTTATTTAAGGAGATAAGTTTTTTTTTTGAATGTCATGAATTTATCCCTAGAATGTATAATGGGTTTAGTGTGAAGGCCCTTTCCCCTCCTTGGGATAGGGTGACAAAAGTAATAATGGATTATTTCACTTTGAAGCTTCCATGCTATGTTTTTGAACCATATTTGAAGGTAGCTTTGGATGAACATCCAAATATTTTTACTTCAATATATGAATAAGTCCATGTTGGATGTTTAAGGAGGTAGAGGCCAGGTTGCACTCCACCAAGATCTTGAACTTTTGGTCTTTGAACAGTTTGTAATGGAGAATGACCTAGTTGTAGAGAAAATCCTAAAATGGATTGTTGATCAACCAGTTTCTAATCGATGTTCTCTTAAGGTAGAGTCGAGAGGGTGAAGCGAAGGAAGTAAGGACCTATATTACTTTTCTATGGGATCTAGGGCCAATAAAATTTCAAGGAAAATTCAGGTTTCAATGAGAGGTGTGAAAGGAAAGGTGTCCCACTATAAAGGCTTGAGAAATGATTTTACAAAGCTTTCCTCCAAAGAGAATCAAGCTAGTTGGGAAGGTTGGTGAACTATATTTAAGTGGGGTGGGAGGTAGTGGTACTAGAATGTCAAAATGGTTACTGGGTAAGAAACTATTCAAGAAGGATTATGTTCTTATATACCTTCCATATGATTTTGAGCCTTCACCAAGAGATTTAAAAAAAATATAAATCTATGAAGGAAGTGTATGCCCCAGATGGGGCTGCTGAAAGAAGGAATTCTGTAATTCATAATCTAAAAATGATTAAAATGAAACAATGTGCAATTTGGGGCTTGCTAAAGATTGTGATCGATTACTCCGAGGAGGTTTCTAGGTTGGAGGGAGATGTTGTCCAAGAGGTTGATTTGTTGGTGTAGAACTATCTCGGTTCTATCCATGGTATTTCTTGGTTTTTTCTCCCTCTTTGTATATTTTTATTTTGCATCTCCTGTGTTTTTTTTGTTGTCTTTGGGTTCTCCTACTGTTGTGGGTGGTTTCTAGCTGGTTAGGTGGTTTTTGTGGTGTGTGATCGATTAATCGAAGCTATTTTTGTTTTTGCATATTTTGTGCTTTTTTGTTGCCTTTGGGTTCTCCCACTGTTGCAGGTGGTTTCTATCTAGTTATGTGGTTTTTGTGGTGTTTCTCCAAAATTCTTGGAGTTTCTGTAAAATGTTGTGGGACCCCTTCAAAACCCTCATTTTTTAATAGTATAAAAAAAGTTATAGAAGGATGCATTTTTCCCTTTGAAAGTATCCAATTTAGAACCATCAATCAAAGTTGTCTAATATTTTGAATTTTATAGGGTAAAATGCATGTCCTTTTTTAATGTTTCATACTTCAAATCAAAGTTCTAGGTTAGATTTATAACTTGAATAAAAATTATATTTATATTTTTACAAAACATAAAATGGTCTTCAATATATAATTGACTTAACAATTTATGATAACCAAAGAATGTTCCTAAATATTTCATATATATTAAAAAAATCTATGATGCATTAACATGTTTGAATTAGAATATAATGACTATCATAACGAACAACATATTTATGCATGACTAGTATCATGTAAATGTTGCCAATTTATTTATTTAATTATTTTTTACCTTTTTTTTAAGTTTTTGTGCACTCAACATTGCATTATGTAAGAAAACAATGTTGTCATGCATGCCTAGTTCTCGTACTATTTGAAGAATTAGAAATACTGACACAACTAACATGGTCACATGTTTGGTATACCTTCATAGAGAAAATTTATTTTTGAATATTTTTGCCTTCTTCCTTTATCACTTGTTGGCCCTAACATGAAAGGTCTATGTAATATGACTTTTTTAGTTTGACCCATTGACAACCTCATTCTCTCCATCAAACATTGGGATATTCTCATGTAGTTTTATCACTAGTGATAACTTTGTAGGTCTTCTCCACTATACTGAATTTCGTTTATTACCTTTAGTTTTTTTTAACTTTGAAATTAAAAATAAATAATTAAACTTGATGGTTAAATCCAAGGGTGAAAGACACATGTGGATATCTTCAAAGAGGAATTCTTTTCAGAATAAGGGTCATGCATTTAGTTAAACTATAGAGATATTTTTAACAGGGTATGTTTGTAAAAGGAATTACTCCATCATCCAAGATCCTATTCATCAGAATATTTTTAGAGGGCTTCCCCAAATTAATGTGCAACTATAAAAAATAATTTTAGGTCTAAAATACATTATTTGGCTTTTCAATATTACAATTGAACAAGAGTTTTAATTTTCAAATAGTAGATCATATTTTGATCTTAAGTAAATACTGTGATACTATTTTGTTGAAAGTTGTAATCTAAATTAATATCCAAGGATGATATTGTATGATGTAATTTCGTGTGAACCTATGAATTTATAGAATGTATGCAATTATTATTTAAGTATACCCTATATACCATGGTTAACCTTATCAATATTAATCCTTTAACTTACAACTTGTAATTAAGCTAAATCCTACTTGTTGTGTTAGCCTAGATTAACAGAAGTATATATTTGAGGTTTTGGTATTGGTATAGATTCCCCCCATACACTCCATCCATTTTAGTAAAATTTTGTTATTATTATCTATGTATAATATAGTGGTCATTAGTGCTCAATGGCATCCATAATTTGTGTCCATTTTTTTTCTCTTTTTGTCCTCTTTTTCTTTCTATATAATATTTAAATGGGTTAATTCTATTTGTTACTAGAAATTAGTATGCATTCTAGCATGGTATTAATGAAGATATGGAGTGACATTTCTTGGTTATGCAAAAAATTTATTTAGAGCCTTTGATCCTTATTAAAAACTCTATGATGAATTATTTCTCGAATATTCATAAATATTTTCTGCATAAGGGGTAAAGAAGAGATTATTTTTCATTTTTCATCATCTATATTTCATTTTTTTAAGTATTTGTGCCTACCACATTTTGTACTTCATTGTCATCGAGGTATTATTGACCCTCTATATATAGATTCAAATTCAGTATGGCATGGTGATTATTTTATTCATACTCACAAAGAGGGTATGGTAGTTTTATTAAAGGAAAAATAAAGGTTGTCACCTTTTATAATTCAAATTCAAATTCATGCATACCCCCTAGTTTCAATTAGGGGTAATATTTTTTGAAATATATGATGTAATATTCATCATCAAGGAGAAGGCATGCACTTCCATCTATGTAAAATCTATGCCAAGAAGACTAGATGGAAATATTGTAGGGTCTTCTATGTTATGGAATCTGAGTTTGAATCCATGCTCAATATTTGTTTTTGCTTACTAGATAAAAGGCTTGAGGCTAAGTTATAGAGGCCTCAACTTCATTCTAGCTTAAAGGAATATAGATAGTTGAGTGGTCATTTGGACATTTGTGAAGCTAGGTCTCAAGTTTGAGATACAAGCCCTTATTTTTTTTTTGAATGGTCCTCTTTGTTGTGGTGGTATTGGGTGGCATTATTTATAGGAAATAAATATTTTATGCACCATAACATGCAAAACCTAGTTGCACATGCCATGTGTTCAAATACATTAGGAAGTAATAGGTCTTTTATTAAAATCACTCTAGGGAAGAAGAATTTTGAAATATCTTGTGGTTGGGACCTATGGTATCCTATCCCTTATTCTATGGAGAGATGGTTTAAGTGCCTCATCAATTTTTGAATGCTCAAATATCATAAGGATTTTTGTTCATTACAAACTCAATTTCAAACCCTTGCACATCCTTGGCATGTTTGGATTAATGGTGTATTCTTGGATGACATGGTGGTTAATGTGATATTCCTTCCTACCACATTTAGACATGTGCTGAAACCATATTTGTTGTAGACATCTAGTAGTGAATAAATGGAAAATTATCAATGGTAGTCATTAATGAATAAGTGGGTGTAAAGTCGTGATTCCTGGTTGGATATAATAGTTAAAAAAACACATGGGAAAAAACCATCTTCCAAAGAAAAAAACAATAAGAAGAAAGGAGAGGTGAAAACCTCTTTTGTACCTTCTAATACATCTTCCTTACTCCAAGTTTATCTCGTAATTGAATGTAACGCAAAGAAGGAAAGGATTTGGTGAAGATATATGAAATTTAATTTTATATCGGAATATAGTCCAAGTGTATTTCCCTATATGAATATGTTTTCGAATGAAGTGCATGTGAATTTCAATGTGCTTGGTACGCTGATGCTCAACTGGATTGTGGAAAATATGAATCGTGCTTTGATTATCACACCAAATAGTAATAGGTTTGTAATGGAAAAAATCAAATTCTTTTAGTATCTGACGAAGCCAAAGAGCTTCCTTACTTGCTAAAATGGCTACCTTGTATTCTAACTTTGTAGATGATAGTGATACTGCTTGTTGTTTTTTGCATGACCAAGAAATTGGTAAAGAACCAAGACAAGATACATAGCCATAAGTTGAACATAGGTCTTCTACTGAACTTTCCCAATTATAATTTGTGTAACCAATGATATCCATGGATTTTCCTTCATATAAGAACCCAAATTTAGTAGTTCCTTGCAAGTAGCGCAAGATTCTTTTTGTTTCTTGCCAATGGTTGAAATGAGGTTGATGTGAGAATCTAGATATCAAGCCAAAAATGTATGAAATATATGGGCGAGTATGGATGAGGTATAAAAGACTCCCTACCAGCTGTCTGTACAGAGTAGTATCACATAGAGAGGATGTGCAAGAAGTACTTAGAGTGACTCCAGACTGAAAAGGTGTATAAGAGGGCTTACAATCAGTCATATTAAACTATTGAATAAGGTCTAGAGTGTATTTCTATTGACATAATGAAATTCATGCATCTATTTGATTTATTTGAATCCCAAGGAAGTAATGAGTTAAATCCAGATCATCCATTTCAATTTTTATATAAAGAGAGTATTTGATAGTTTTAATGTGAGAAATGTCACTACTAGTGAGTAGTAGATCATCAACATAGAGAACAAGTAATGTGATATTATCTTCATATCTCCAAATGTAGACTATGACATCAAACTCACTATGAGAAAAACCTGAGTAAATAAGGAAGGAGTCCATTTTTTCATACCAAGCTCTAGGAGTTTCTTTGAGGCCATAGAGAGATTTTTCGTAGTCTACAAACAAGGGAGGAGTCTTGAGTGAATATAGTAGGTTGTTCCATGAATATATCCTCTTTTAAGTCCCCATGTAAGAAAACACTTTTTACATCCATTTGAAAAACAAGCCACTTTTGGAAAGTAGCTAGAGAAAGTACCAGTATAACATAATCCATTTTGGAAACTGGTGCAAAAGTTTCAGAATAATCAATCCCTTAAATTTGAGAGAAATATTTGGCTACCAGGCGAGCTTTGTGTTTGTCACTTTCTCCATTAGGTCCATATTTCATTATATAAATCCATTTACAGTGAACTAACTTCCTTCCTTTAGGTAGAGGAATTAAATCCCAAGTTTTGTTTTGATTAAGGAAGAAATTTTATTTTCCATGGCATCATCCCATTCTTTAATACCATTTGTTTATTTGAAGGATTGAGGAACTGTGGAAATGGACTGACAGACAAGACCAGAGCCTATGAAGTTACTTAATATGGATGATGGAATATTTTAGATGTATGGAGTTGCTTCTTAAACAATGATGTAGGCCCATTTAGGCATTGTGGAAGGAGTAATTATAGTGGCATGATTTTGAGTTGGATTTTGGAGTATAGGATCCTCATATTGGTCATTTTTATCATTAATCTCTAAAGTGGGTTCTTCATTATATTGAGGTTCTAACATTGGATATGGCTCAATAGAATCAATTGTGGAAGAGGATGGTTAAGGATATTTATGAGGTAATGTTTCATTAAATTGAACATTCCTATGAAAAAAGACCTCATGAGTTGCAAGATCAAGTAGCTTGTATACTTTCATTTCCTCACAATAACCAATAAAGATGAGCTTTTTGATTTTCATATCTAGAGCCTTCCTTTTATTCTATGGGATATGTGCCCAAGAAGTACACCCAAAAATCTTAAAGAAAGAGACATAAGGTTTTGAGCCAGTCCATGCTTCCTCAGGATTCAAATTGCCAAGAGCTTTATGAGGTGAGAAATTTTAAATATAGTTTGCACAGTTAATTGCTTCTGCCCAAAAAACTTTTGGAAGATCTCTTGAGTGGAGCATACAGTTTGCCATTTCACTTAAAGTTTTGTTTTTCCTCTCAGCAATATCACTTTGCTACAGATTATGGTAGATAGAATGTTGATTAATTATGCCATGAACTGATACAAAAATTGAGAACTCATTACTAAAGTATTCCCCCCATTATCTATATGAATTTGCTTGATTTTGCAAGAGGCCTAATTTTCAACTAAGGCTTTGAATATTTTCAACTAAGGCCCTCTTAATTTACATCATCTTTTACCTTCAGGGATGGTCACTGAGGATGAGCAATCCTTTTTTGATGATGATGAGTACCGAGTGTGGGCTTACATGGGGCCCCACCTTCCCAATCACCCGATTCCAGTCGATAGGGGTGAAGGTATCTGTTATGATAGTGATGATGAAGATGAAACATAGAGAGCCTATTTGGGACCTCCCTAATTATATCATCATAATGCACCATACAGTACAAAGGATTTACGTAGAGATATCAATCTCAATTAACTCCTCAGGGGGAGACCACCTAGTTTGGATAGGATTTATCATATAATCTTCCTGGATCCATCGACATTCAGAGATCTCCTCGAGCCTAACTATCCTATTTTTGAGTTTGTTCATAGATCGGATCCAGATATCCTCATACCCCCAAAACCACATCTCGGGGATGGAATTTATATCAATATAGATTCACATGCATGTGGTCCTAGAGACATGATCCATTCCCTCAATATGATCTCCATTGATTTGATCACTCCACTTCGTAATCTAGTTGATCCGTCCAAACTATTGCATCTTAATGTAGATGCTATTGATTGGAATCTCACTGATTCACCACTAGAGCCTAAATATTTCTTCCCTAATGAAGAAATGTTGCAACCTTTTTATTTTGCACTAGGCTGTGCATATGATGTTTATCATGTTGAGGATGCTTTCGATGCAGAATCCAAAAACCCAAAAAATGACATCCATTTGATTCCTATGAATCACCAGCTTGAGGAGGGATACAATATGTCAGAGAGGAAACCTTTATCGTGGATATCAGTTATGATCCCATCAATCCAAGGAAAGTTAAATTTGGATAGATTTTATCTCCTGATGAGCATGCCAACCTCATCCCTCTACTAAAATAGAGACCTGCTCTCTTTACTTGGATTTATAAGGATATTCTAGGTCTAGATCTGAAATTGGTTACTCATAACCTTTTCCTAGATCTATCGAAGAAACCAGTCAAGCAGAAGCTCAAGAAGATGCATTTGATAGTAGTCTTAATGGTCAAATATGAATTATAGAAGCTATTGGATTTAGAGTTTGTCATTTCCATCAACTATCCAGAATGGGTATCAAACATGGTGCCTATAGGAAAACTTGATGGAAGGATTTGTATTTGTATGGATTTTAGAGACCTCGATAAGGCAACATCAAAAGATTTATTTTCATTGCCAAACATAGATTCTCTCGTAGACGCAACTAAGAGTCATGAAATGCTCTCCCTAGTGGAAATTTTTTATGGTTACAAGCAAATTCGGATTAAGCCCAAAGACCAAAATAAAACCATGTTCATAACACCATGGGGGATATTTTGCTATAAGGTTATGCCATTTGGACTTAAGAATGTTGGTGCCACATATCAACGGGCTATAACATATATCTTTCATGACTACATGTATAATATCCTAGAATATTATTTCGATGACTTATTGGCAAAGTCATTGCTGCATTAAGAGCATGCAGAGGTCCTGAGGAAGGTCTTCGATCACCTGATAGAGCATAATATTAGTTTGAATCCTAAGAAGAGTGTATTTCGTATGATTTTAGGATAGCTCTTAGGATTCATCATTTCAAAGTGAGGGATCAAAGTTGATCCAGCAAAGATCAAGGCTATTTTAGAAATGTGTCCCCCCACAAATATTAAGGAATTAAGAAGCCTTCAGGGAAAAGTTGCATCCATAAAGTGATTTATCACACAATTATCAGATAAATGTTGACCCATGAATTGTCTGCTACACAAGGGGATCCAATTCAGTTGGGATTAAGATTGTTAAGCAGCCTTTGCTGAGATTAAGCAATACCTGGTGACACCGCCAGTGCTAGCTCCACAAAGACCAAACATATCGTTCTTGCTATATATCAGAAACTGACTTTGCATTGGGAACCATGTTATCCCAAAAGATGTGCAAGACAAAGATCAAACCATATATTAAATTAGTCGAACCTTGGTGAGTTATGAGCTAGGATATGCACACGTGGAGAAGTTGTGTTTAGAAGTAGTGTTTTCTACTAAGAAATTATGGTATTATATGTTAAGTCATACGATGTAAGTCATATTGTATTATAAAGATAAATAAAATAAATAAAATTTTATATATCATAACAACACAATTGTTCTTTTTCTCTTCAATTTTATAAACAACAAAAAATAAGTCTCATGTCTCACGCAATTGAAGAAAAACTTTAGGAGAAAATTCCCATGTATCACATAGTATGAAAGAAAACTTAAACAAAAAAGAAATCTCATACCTCACAAAGAAAAAGAGTTTTAGGACTCTCACAACATAATTTGGTACCAATTAGATGCCAGTCAAGAAATATAGTACAAAGACTTAAAAACACATGTTTCTCATAGAACATTGAGAAAGACACAAACATTGAGACAACCAAGTAGGAAGCAACATGATGCATGCATAAGGAGATATTCAACCAAACTTATGGGATTCACAAAATCTCATCTTAGGTATTGTAATACACCCAAAGAAACATAAGAAGTGGAGCTTGTTCACCATCATGGTGATAAATCTACAAGACAAAGAGTAGAGTGCATGACATGAAGAACAAGTGGCATTGAATATTTAACATTAAGAATAACATTTGACTACAGTATATCAAAAGGATAAGAAGAGGAATTGTCTACTATATTTTTGAATTTGAAAAGAGCCAAAGATACCCATCACAAACACCTACAACAAATGAAGACATAGCAGATTGTAGAATGAAACTTCTACGATACAAAGCCTATGAAAAGGAGTATTGAAAGACCTACATTGTGATGAATGGAGCTAATAGGCCTTGTAGCAATCACATATTAGCAAGGCACCCAAAAATTTTCCACCATAAAGGTTGAAATAAATCCAATAGGATAGCAACACGTGGACTAAGAAAAAGTACATGTGGAGAAATTACAAACAAAATGAAAAAAAATATAATATTTTAAATAATATTCCATAGAGGAAGAAGCATTCCCTCTACCTTTACTTGATGAGACATAATTATTTCTCAAATATTTAAATCATAAACTAGAATATGAGAATTATATATATATATATATATATATATATATATATATATTCATTGAAAAGAGTGTTTTGAGGTAAACTCATAAAAGAAGAATTTTGATATTTTGTAAAAGTTTTTGTTAAAATAATTCTAATTATTGAGGGGAAATAATTATGCTACCTAAAAGACAAAACTCAGGATACAACTTGAACTTGAAAAAGTTTGGGAAGTAGCATATGGGACCATTACCCTTCTAGAAGAAGGAAATGAAGACCAAGATAAGTTTAATAGGGTATATAGCAAAGAAAGACTAATATTCATGTTTGGAGTAGCAACTGAGGTCCAAGAATACATTAGAGATACGACCACAACCAAGGATACATTAAATAAGTTGAAAATAATATTTGAAGCTAAGAGTAAAATTAGATTCTATTCCTCTAAAGACTACTCAATTGTTTGACGATCAAGAGAAGAGGAAATATGGAATCATTCGTGAAGAGAATTATAGATTGTGAGCACCATTAAAATCATTGGGAGATTAATATTTGATGAAATGTTATTTCGTATTATTTTAATACCACTTCCATCAAAGTACAATATTTTTGTGACTATGCTAAATATTACTAAGCAAACACCAAGCTTTGAGAAGTTGGTGAACCTACTTCAAAAAGTAGAGCTTCACATATAATAGAAGAAGAAGAATAGTTACTACTTATAAAACAATGAGGGAATTGACCATTTAAGAGAAGCACATGACTTCCACAACACTCCCAACAAAAAAATATTTTTTAAAGATATCAAAATCGTAAAAATGATTCTCGTAAAGTCACTTTCCACACACAAAATATGTGTGAACATTATGGAAGAAATAAACATACCATAAATTAATGTTGGTATATTTTATTAAAAATGGATTCCCTTCATGAGATATGAACCAACATCAAGAAATGTCATCTTAATTATATCAAAATAAAAAATAGATAAAGACACAAAAAAACAATATAACAAAAAATCATCAAGTTAAAGAATAAGAACATATTTTTATTGCAAAAGCACACTTGTGATATGATAGTAATTTTTGTATAACCACAAACATATGGTAGGTTGAGAAACACATAAAATAAAAGTTCCATTTGTTAATCACTCCAAGTAAAGGAACCAACAAGAGGCAACCGTGCTTGGATATAAAGATAACTATTACAAGCATAAACCATGGTATATATCTAAGGAAAGGAAGTTCAATACATTCTAGAATAGATATGATATAATCAAAGTTAATTTAGTTTCTACTCACTTTCTGAAGTATAGAGAAAAACATCTATAGGATGAATGGCCTATTGTGAAGAAAACATTGAAGAAGCATGGGTTAAGTAGCAAATTGGATCTTGCTAAAAGAATATTATCTATATTTGCTACTCAAACAAGAGATGTTTGAATCATTATCAAATACCAGGATCTCATAAAAATATTTTCAAGAAGTGTACTAACACTACAAGCAATCAAGATACTAAATGATAAGATCCATTGCGATAACATCAAGATTTATAACATAATTTGTGATAAATGTAAATTTAGTAGATAGTGACAATAACTATTGGGACCTAATGGTTTAAATTTAAATACCATATAACAATTTATAGGTTGCTATATTCTAGTTTAAGGAAAATTTGCAACAACTATGGGATCATTCAAAGGACTAAAACAAGTATGCATTATTTCTAGTGATTGCATTCAAAATATACATCTCATTTATCATATCATGAAAATTATGATTAAAAAACTTAGAAAAATAAAAGACTTGATCACAATAAAATGTAGAGAAATGGAAAGTAGCAGAAGAATCCATAAAAAAATTTCATTCCACCATATGTAAAACAAAAGTCTTGTTGGTCACAAATCTACCTAAGTACGAGATTTCATTACTTGTGCACCCTAGATTCGACCAACATTGAAAGGCTGAGAGAAAGAAAAGTCTCTCGGGCCAATCTCCAGAGAGGGCTGGCTCCCAAACTAATCTAAACTAGTTTCAAGATAAGGGTGTGGGAAAGAAATGGAAAAATGCTGAAAGAAAGGGAAATAATAGAAAGAGATGGAAATATGGCCACAGGCTAAAGTGTATAATTTAGGGTAGAATAACAACAAGAATTCCACCAAGTTTTATAACAACATCTAATAAAGGGAAAGAAACAAAATTGAACTCACAACTTTGTAGAGATAACCTCCAGATCGCATTTCAAAATATACTCACTAACCAGCAACGTTTGAATTCAGAATGCAGAATTCAAAACCTAACAGCAATAGCATGAGCATAAACAAAAATGACTTTTAAAATAGAGGGACATCACACACATAATAATGCTTGCAAATTTTAGAAGCCAAGTCTCTTCTATTGATGCAGAGAACTTAGAGAGTTTTCTTACAAAATGTCTAACCTCCTTTTTCTTTAGATATACATGAGTATTTATAGAGGTCCTACCTCTCTATTTTGCATCACAACATTTAATACATAAAACAAATTTTGAAGAAGAGGTCCACAAAATGGGCACTTGAAAAGAGAAACAATCCCCCTTAATCTGCCTCGGACCAAGGGACCATATTTCTTCATTAAATGACCATTATCGGGGCAGGCTGGAAGTTGTTAGGAGATCACGAACAGGAGATTTTAATACTGGAGGCATATTTAATTTTGGTGGCATCGAAAACTGCCTCATGTTCTTCCATCTTGCGCACATCGGTAACCACCAACATTTAATCTTGGAGACTTCTTTGACCACGATCTCAAAATTAGTTGGAGAGCCTTTAAAACATTACTTTATTTGATCTTATCTTCTCCTCACGTTCTCCTATGCAGTTTTGAAGAAAAATGCAAACAGAACTGTATCGAGCCTTTGTTTTTCTTCTGTCATGAAAATGTGTCAGGTTGCGAAAATGCGACATGTCGCGAAATCGTGACACTTTTACCTTACTGCTCTCTCTTCTTTCCACTAGTCGTGAAAATGCGACATGTCGCGATATTGTGACAATTTTCTCTTCGTTCAACTTTCTCTCCATGAAACATCGCAAAATCACGACATTTTCCTTCGCCTGCTTTCTTCGCTACTCCAAGTCACGAAAACTCACCATGTCATGAAATCGCGACACCTTCTTCCTTATGGCTCCTTTTCTTCTTACAAGTGGCAAAAATGGGACATGTCGTGAAATCATGATAGTCCATACCATTTTGCTCCTTCCACGCTTTCTCATCATGAAAACAAGACATGTCACAAAATTGCGACATGTCATGAAATTGCAACAATTTTCTCCTGCCTGACTCTGTTTCCAAAAATGTCATGCAATCACGATATATTTCTCCCTTTGGCTTCGTCTCCTCGATATGTCACGAAATCATGACATCTTTCTCTTTTTTGTTCCTTTGTTGCTCCAAGTCGTGAAATTGCGACATGTCACGAAATCGCGACATTTCGTACTTGGCACTATCCTTCTTGCTTTTTCACCACAAAATCATGACATTTCTTTGCGCTTTGCTCTTCTGCCTCGACATGTCATGAAATCATGACAATTGTCTGTCTTCGCCTTCGTTGCCGCTTCTTGTCGCGATATCGCGACAAGTTCCTCTTGCTTGGCTTTGTTTTAAAAAATGTCGCGATATCATGACATCTTTCATCCGCCTTGTGTTTATCGTCAGCCCTTCCACGAAAATGCGACATGTCGCGATATCGTGCCATTCTGTACCATTTTCTCCTTCCTTGCTTTTCTATCGTGATATCATGACATTTTTCTCTGGTGCTCCCCTTTGTTGCTGTATGTCACGATATCAAGATGTTTTCCCATCACTCTGCTCTGTTGTCATTGCAAGTCGCAAAAACGTGATATGTCGCGATATCATGACAATTTTTCTTCCTTGCTTCCTTTGGCTGATTTTAGCCGTGAAAACGCGACAGGTCACGAAAATGCAACATGTCACAATATCGCGACATTTTGTATACTTGGCTCTTTTCTTCATTTGGACGTCGTGAAACTGCAACAGGTCGTGATATCATGACATGTAGTGATATCGCGATAGTTACACTTACTTTACTTTACAATTTGTACATTATTTTACATGAATAATAACAACAAAAACAATGTGGCAAAAATGCCAACATTCTTGGCAGCTCGCAAGGGATACAATTCTGCTGTATGCAAACCTCAGGCCTTTATCCATTGGGCAACAGAGTCAAGAAGCTAGAGGAGCGAAAGAAGTGTTGGTTGATGCTGGATGTCTCTACAGGCTACTGCAACAAGCTCTTGCTGGCGCTAGGCACTCAAAATAGGACCTTCAACAGAAATGTGTGGAATAGCAGAACTTCCCTTATTTCTAGAATGACTGCATTTGCCTAGCTCGGTTGAGCTGGGTAAGTGCTAAAAAGAAATACACACAAACTAAACAAAAAATTGTACCTAAGCTTCTATGCAACACTTAGTGCTCACGACACTTTATTTACTAGTCGGGCTATTTCCAATATGTACACAAAAGTTTGTGACACGATTGGCATGCCGCCACCACAAACCCAACTTTAGGTGTCTATCTAGTGAACCTACAGTTTCCAGACCAGATATAATTGTACTTGAGTCAGTCCTTGAAGTCTGATTGGCCTCTTTTTGAAGTTCTCCATGTTGCGAATAGGGAGTAACATGGAAATTTATCATGCATGTTAGTACCCACACAATTGACCAATAATGAAGCAAAGAGATTTGCCACATGAAGGGATCCTGTAGGTACCAGTTGCAGTAATGGTCAAAACCAATACCACCATTTTGAATAATCCACCGGATGTGGACCGAGTACATGTTCCTCCAACCCCTTGATGCAACAACAAGATTTTTCTGGGGATAGGCCTTTCTCCAGGATCTCTTCAGGCTCAACTTCTTGATGAGGCTTGCTTATTGGGTTCTGGTCGAACACTTGCATGCTATGCTCTGGGATACAAAAAGGGTGCAAAAATATGCCCTCTTTGCTCTCAGGTTTTGCCACTTGAGCTTGTTCTTCTTCTTGGCCCATCTCCTGATGGAAACTACAAGCAACCATATTATCTATTACCGGGACAAGGCTTGCCAATTCCCATCATGGGACTTGGATGAAATCTGCCTCTTGAGCTCCACATAGCTGCATCTCAGGTCTCTGCTAAGTATGAGGAATCTTCCATGGTGAATACTACATAGGGTAGATAGGAGCGGCGACTACCGGGGAAAGTGATGGAGTTTCTCCCCACTTCCACTTTCCTGATAGGAACAAAAGTTGTTCTTCTTGTCTTGCTTCTTCAAATATTTGAGGGAACCTTCGTTCACCTGATTGCAGCAAGAGGAGGCTTATGTTCGGGTGAAAGGCATGAACATAGAAGAGGTGGGCTTGGGTGGGTGTTGATTGGATCTCCCCTAGAATTGTCTTCCAACTTCTGTAGAATCAGACATTGAAGTCTGTGATGCTCTCCAGAGGTGCTCTCATGATGGTGGAGAAATGCATCAATAGCTGGAAGGGATCCTGAGAGCCGTCAAATGTTATGATTAATGCTCCCACTAAGTCATCCAATGAGTAGATGCTTTTTCACCCGAGCAGTCTGTACCACCGCAATGCCCTTCCTTCCAAATACTGAACTAGAAGTCTGATCATGACATCTTCATGGATTATGTCATGGAGGATTGCCAAAGCAACAACATATTCAATATGCTCTTGGGCCATTCCATTAGTACCATTGTATTTCATTAGTGTCTTCAAGGCACTTTTGGGAATTTCATGGTAAATTTGAAGATTTAGGGGGCCAGGATCATTCCAGCTAGGACAGCTTACACTTGCCATTATAGCAATGGTCTGCAGATTTCATGGTTATTGCCACTAATTCGGAGTTTCCAGGTGCACATTCTTTTATCCACTTGTGAGGTCCAGGCTGCTCACCAAACCTTGATTCCTCTTGGGTGTCTTCTTTTAGATTCAAAAGGCATATACGATCAAGAAATTTGGATCTTCAGCTCAGCAGAGTCACCAGATGAACTTACAATCTCCGCTTTGAGTTCAAGACAGTTCATCAAAATCTTGATTCCTTCGGGTGTCAAAAAAAATGGTCGTGCCAAAAACTGTTGGTACAGGTGGGTTTGTCAACTTGGAATAGTGCTTGTCCCACTGATTATGGATCTTTTTGAGACAGAAATAGTCTGTCCCACCAGGCATGCCAAAAAATGTTGGCACAGGTGGGTTTTTCAACTTGGAATAGTGCTTGTCCCACCGATTATGGATCTTTCTAACACAGAAATAGTCTATCCCACCAGGAGTGCCAAAAATTGTTGGTCATAAATCTTCCTAAGTACAAGATTTCATTACTTATGTGCCCTAGAATCAGCCAACATTGAAAGGCCGAGAGAAAGAGAAGTCTCCCGGGCCAATCTCCAGAGACGGCTGGCTCCCAAACTAATCTAAACTGGTTTCAAGATAAGGGTGTGGGAAAGAAATGGAAAAATGTTGAAAGAAAGGGAAATAATAGAAAGAGATGGAAATATGGCCACAAGTCGAAGTGTATAATTTGGGGCAGACTAACAGCAAGAATTCCACCAAGTTTTATAACAACATCTAAAAAAGGGAAAGCAATAGAATTGAACTCACACCTTTGTAGAGATAACCTACAGATCGCATTTCAAAATATACTCACTAACTAGCAATGTTCGAATTCAGAATGCAGAATTCAAAACCTAACAGCAAGAGCATGAGTATAAACAGAAATAACTTTTAAAATAGAGGGACATCACACACATAAGAATGCTTGCAAATTTCAAAATCTAAGTCTCTTCTATTGATGCAGAGAACTTAGAGAGTTTTCTTACAAAATGTCTAACCTCCTTTTGCTTTAGATATACATGAGTATTTATAGAGGTCCTCCCTCTCTCTTTCGCATCACAACATTTAAAACATAAAACATATTTTGAAGAAGAGGTCCACAAAATGGGCACTTGAAAAGAGAAACAATCCCCCTTAATCTACCTCGGACCAAGGGACCATATTTCTTCATTAAATGACCGTTATCGAGGTAGGCTGGAAGTTGTTAGGAGATCACGAACATGAGCTTTTAATACTGGAGGCATCTTTAATTTTGGTGGCATCGAAAACTGCCTCAGGTTCTTCCATCTTGCACACATTGGTAATCAACAACATTTAATCTTGGAGCTTCTTTGACCACGATCTCAAAATCAGTTGGAGAGCTTTTAAAACATTACTTTGTTTGATCTTATCTTCTCCTCATGTTCTCCTATGCAATTTTGAAGAAAAATGCAGACAAAACTGTATCGGGCCTTTGTTTTGTTTCTGTCGCGAAAATGTGACAAGTCGCGAAAATGCAACATGTCGTGAAATCATGACACTTTTACCTTACTGCTCTCTCTTCTTGCCACTAGTCATGAAAATGTGACATGTCACAATATCACGACAATTTTCTCTTCGTTCAGCTTTCTCTCCATGACACATCGTGAAATCATGACATTTTCCTTCGCCTGCCTTCTTCGCTACTCCAAGTCACGAAAACTCACCATGTCGTGAAATCGTGACACCTTATTCCTTCTGGCTCCTTTTCTTCTTACAAGTGGAAAAAATGGGACATGTCATGAAATCGCTACAGTCCATACCATTTTTCTCCTTCCGTGCTTTCTCATCGCGAAAACAAGACATGTCACGAAATTACGACAATTTTCTCCTACCTGACTCTGTTTCCAAAAATGTCATGAAATCGTGACATCTTTCTCCCTTTGGCTTTGTCTCCTCGATATGTTGTGAAATCGTGACATCTTTCTCTATTTTGTTCCTTTGTTGCTCCAAGTCGTGAAATCGTGACATGTCTCGAAATCGTGACATTTCGTACTTGGCGCTGTCCTTATTGCTTTTTCACCACAAAATCGTGACATTTCTCCATGCTTTGCTCTTCTGCCCTGACATGTCGCATAATCATGAAAATTTTCTGTCTTCGCCTTCGTTGCCGCTTCTTGTCGCGATATCATGACAAGTTTCTCTTGTTTGGCTTTGTTTTCAAAAATGTCATGATATCATGACATCTTTCATCCGCCTTGTGTTAATCATCATCCCTTCCGTGAAAACACGACATGTCACGATATCATGCCATTCCGTACCATTTGCTCCATTGCTTTTCTCTCGTGATATCGTGACATTTTTCTCTGGTGCTCCCCTTTACTACTGTATGTCACGATATCGTGACGTTTTCCCATCACTCTGCTCTATTGTCATTGCAAGTCATGAAAACGTGACATGTCATGATATCATGACAATTTTTCTTCCTTGCTTCCTTTGGCATTTTAGCCACGAAAACGTGACAGGTCGCAAAAATGTGACATGTCGTGATATTGCGACATTTTCTATACTTGTCTCTTTTCTTCATTTGGACGCCATGAAACTGCAACAGGTCACGAAATCCCGACATGTAGCAATGTTGTGACAGTTACACTTACTTTGCTTTACAATTTGTGCATTCTTTTACATGAATAGTAACAACAAAAAAAATGTGGCAAAAATACCAACAAGTCTATAGAAAAACAATTCAACAAGCACAATTGGATGCATGGTAAAACATGATTCACTTGAAAACATAGAATAAACACACTTCAAGGATTGAATAATTATTTTTGTTATAAATTTATTTGGAGTTCATGAGCAATAGATCCTGACACTCCTTAAAATCTAAGTAGTATGTATACAATAAGGGGGGAACTTCTCTCTCGAATTCCAATATTATTCTAGACAATATTTTTTGTCATAAGAAAAATATATATTTTGAATAAAATGTAATAAGGGGTGGGGGGTATGTTACGAGTTATTACGTCATAGACCATGTGATAATTAAGTGGTATAACCATCCCTCACAAGGTATATGTATTTAGTACAGAATAAAGTATTTGTGAGTTTGTTTGAAGGTTCGTTACACTTGAAATATGTTGGAGACTATTACATTATTTGGTAAATGCTAATGTACCTCCATGGTACATCTTGTAAATATTAAATTAGGGTTAAGTCTTAGATTAGAGTGTGAATAATATTTTATGTAATGTAATAATGTGCAGGAAATGCATGAGTGTCATGTGAGTAAGTGTGCAAGTGTAATGTGAGTATATGTACACTAGTGTTTTATATATGAGTATGCACAAGAGTCTTTATATTAGGTAGTGCTAAGTGAAGAGTCATGTCTAGGTGTTCATACAAGATAGATTCATGTGTATGCAAGTGTTAAGTAGAGAAGCCAAGAGTCATGATAATTGGCATAAGGAAAGGAATAGTAAAGTATCTAAAGAGTCATTCTACAAAGGCTATATATTACTCCATAGAGAGTATAGTAAATACAACAAAAACAAAAAGCATAGTGAGTATAGTGAATATTGCAAGTGTATCTATCATTATTGTAATAGAGTTTATATGATGCATTTGTAAGGGAAGGAGGAGTAATAAATAATGCATATATTTTGAGAAATAAATATTGTAAGTTGTGCTACATACTTTGTACATGTATGATTCAGGCTATTACATTATTTGTTTTTTATATTAATGAATGTTAGTTGATATATTATAAGCCTTGATATACATATTAATTTGCTTATATTACTCTATTTACATCATGATATTGATCTTACTATATTGTGTCTATTTTATATTTGGTCATGTGGAATTTATTCTGTGAGTTTTACATTCTTATTAAGAATTCAAAAGGAAGATAAACCTGGAATCTATTGTAAGATCAAATTAAGTAGAAAAGGCTAGGATCTTTCCATAGTTGCAAGAACAACTAGTGAAGACTAGGACTTATATGTAGGATTTTTCCATAGTTATAACTAGTGAAGACAATGACTCAAATATTAGGGTGAATAAACTTTAAGAGAGTTGATTATTATAGGAAAATAGCCAACCCTTGACATCAGAAAGATTTTAGGGACATGGATAATTCCTAACACTAGTTTCTATCAACATAGAAGAAATTTGAAGGATTTGGTATAATCAAGTCATCTCAAATTTGGTTGAAGCATAAAGAAAATTTGAGTCACCTTGACATTATTATTGTTCTTAGGTGCGATATAAAATACATACAAAGCTATAGAAACATGAGAAGCTTCCTACAAAGCACAGAGAAGAATTTTAAATTCTAGCGAGTAGAGAATAGTGATAGCAAAGATTGTAGCAGATTGAGAAGCATTTGAAGCTTACCAAGAGTAGAACAGAATCATTAGAAATCAAGCACTATTTGATAAAAGGCTACACATTAAGAATATTTAGGTCATATTGCCCTTGACAATGGTTCAAGAAGCCAATATAGAAGACATAGTCCTAAGAGGTCAATATTTAAAGGAAGATACCTTTAAGAAAAGAGGTCATTATATTAAGGAAAACAAGACCCTTATAAAAATAAAATATGCCATTAGATAAAGGTACGTGATAAAGGAAAAAGGCTCATACTGTAACAACCTAGGTCTAACTACTCACTTGGTTGCCCAATAAAAAGTTCAAATAAAAATCCAAGATATTTTTTTCAAAAGTTTATTGCTTAGTCCAAGATGTTTTCCTAGATTTCAAGGTTTGGTTTCAATCTAACGTCATTTTGGATCGCCCAATTTTAAAAAAAAAACATATATAGATAAGACACCTTAGGCATAACAAACCATGTTTGGATTCAAGACTGCAACAGCCAACCACCAAAATGGATGAGATCGACCAAATATCATTGAGTTGCGTAGATTCAGTTGCTCTTATTTAATCCATGTGTTCTGGCATGAGGATTGAACCATGGAAATGGTTGTCTTCTAGGGTCCATAACACCTAGAGGGTGGACACTTTCTTCTCTTTTATTATCATACTGAATCTTCAACTACTTGGTCCACTTGTTCTAAAACTAGTATGAATGAGTTTAGTGTAATTATACCCCTATGACTAACTGGTGATTCTATTTTCCAAAAGTTAGTTACTGGCATGTCAATAGCCTAACATTGGACTTCATCACACATACTCATTATAACCTATTGTGGTTCATCCCATACCGAACCATGTGGTCATTCCAGATAAGTTCAATGAATATGAAACTTATCATAGTGCTCTTCGAGTGACAACATAGAAAATGTTCCCCATACCACCCATTCATACCAAATATGAGTAAGTCTACTTGAGCTACAATTTAAATAATCAAAGAATTGATTTCTTCAGAATGGCATTCAGTCTACCATGACTTAAGCTGGTTGACAGTTCCTCTTTTAAAAATTTGAGGTTGTTATTCAAATAATACTTTAGTGAGCTTAAACCTATTAACTTGGAATTATTCAAACATTCTTCATCTCCAATCAGGCTTCAAACATAAATGTTTCTTTTTCGCTAAAGTTCCTGATGGGGATTCGTTAACTTGCAAACCCAATCTAGTTTCAACTTACAAGTCTAAGCATTAAGTGTTGTTTATAAAATTCAATTTTCCCCTTCTTGAAAGGAAATGAAATTGGAATAGTATCATTATGAGACTCTTTAAAGTATTTCTACATTTAAGCTATTATTTTTAGCTTTCATTAAAAAAATAAAACACCAGAATGTTACTACAACATTTACTCAATTTTACACCCATAGTTTTATTAAACCATTGTTTACCAATTGATATTGATGCATTTAGAAATGCTTGAACAAAACACAAATAAAGAATTATAATTATTTTTAAATGTTCAAGGCCCATGTTATATTTACATTTGATATTTATCAATCGACAACAAATTGCAACAATACATAGAATACCATAATTTCCAGCTTTCTACTAGCAAGGATAACTTCACAGTTTATCTCTTACATATATATATATACACTTTCAATATACAAACCTGACAATATTTTCAATGTAAGATCTAATTACACAACACAACCAGAGAGATGTTGGTTACAAGAGGGCTTGCCCTTCATTCCATACATAATAATGTCTTTATCATATACAGGTATAATTTCTATCTTATAGATAGGATTTGATTTGCATACCAATCCGTATACTTTGCCATGAATCTTAAGTTATACCGAAACATAGAATTCAACCATGCATTGGTTACTTTTTAGTTGCAGTATTTAAAACTAAAATCTTATCACAACATGATTCTTTATCTATTTCCACCCGCTTGCAAATATTTTAATGTTGCCATATTCATTTGCACAGTGACTCTCACACATATTTACCCAGTGTGGCAACTATCAAAGTAATTGATCCTCCGTATGCTCAGGGAAAAGTCATAAGAACTCTATCAAGGATCATATATGTCTCAAGAAATTGACTATGCATTCTACCATGCATATGCACATTCTATTATATAATAGAATCCATTCAAATATTATAATCTCCTTACCTAAGATACAATTCATAGATTTCATACAATCAATACAAAACAATCTACAAATATTTGTTGGTTCCATGCACACAGATCCATTTTAGATTCCCAGAATTCATGTAATCATACCTTTGTCTGTATTAAGGTTTCTTGTTATTGGAACTATAGTTGCCTACTAAAACTAAGTTTCATTTTCAATTTCTCAATGGCTCAACATACAACTCATTTGAAAAATATGGCACAATTCCATTTACCCCAGCAAAAATCAATGCTATCTTTTCAAACAAGCTTGGAATACAAAAATAAAACAAAATTAAACAATTTTGAGCACATTTAACATACAAATATTATCATCACTATTTTTCGTTTACACAACCAACAAGATTTTAATTTTTTAATAAACACACCTTTTATTTTCCCAAGAACTTTTCCACCTAGAAAAATAAAAGACATAACAAAAAAAATTCACAATAACCCATTAAGATTTAATCCTAAGGGTATCAAATAGTTTATTATTTCATACACAGTCAGAGAGTTTCTCACAAACACACTTGGAAGTGGAGACCAATACTAAAAACACCAATTCTAGCTTCTAGCACACGGTAAGCAAGCAACATTTTTCTTCTTTATTTTCTAATTCCAGAGCACACGTAACAACACCACACTTTTTTTTTTTTCAGAACCAACCAGCTCTAATCAAGAATAATAATCATCAATATAATTTTTTTCTCTTTTTTATTTATTTCCCCAAACTCAAGGTCGACTTTCCTCATCCCATATTTCACTAGACGAAGAACTCGGTGAGTTTGTTCTACCGTCATCCATGCACATTGCTAGACAAACAAAACACTCCTCCTCATCACTCCATGTGCACAACTTGCCATTATGGTTATTCAGCAAAATTTGGCATTCTTGCCCAAGCTTAACAAAAATCTTCAAGGAGTATGTCTTCATATGCACGTTTTATGAAGGAAACTTAAAAACATTCAACCCTTTATGCTTAATTATTATTCTTAGATTTTAAATAACTTGTAATATTAATATATGCTTCATTACAAGGAAACCTCCAATTTTGAAAAGAGAAATAATATTAATATTATAGTCTTCAACACATATATAAAAAAATCTTTCTTTTAATTAAAAATAAAATTTTAAACACTCACACAAGTCTAAACAAGAAAGTGGCTCCCATCATCATTGCCACTCAAAAACCATATCTTATTCCATGCCAACAAGCAACATTCAAACAAACATAACTCATGAAGGAATGCAATTTTGTAGTGCACCTAAATGATATGCAAAGCGTGAGTTTCCATGTGATCATGAGCCGAATCATCACTTCCATGTCTTACATTTTTTCGGTGACTAATTCCCTTTCATGAACTCCTTGCAACTGCCCTGCACTCATAGGGACCATCAATAGTACCATATTTCATAAGAAAAATGTTAGTTTACTTTTTATTTTTAATTTTCTTCCATTAATCATGTGAGGAGGGTCGTTACATCCTTCCCCACTAGATACGAACACTTTCCCTATGTTTAAACTAGGTTGAACAAAAGAAATACTTATGTTTATTCATATCTTTTACATTAACCAAAAATTATTCAAGCAATTTCATTGTTCCCATTTGGTATTAAATATTTCAATCATAATTGTCATCATAAAATCACATCACACTTTTTTTTCTTCCAAGATTAGCATATAATCTCATCAAATATTTTGTCATAATAAAATCAGATAAACATACCACATCATATGTTCCCAAACATTGCATTTAGTAAAAAAACATTTACAATGCTACTCTATGCAACAACTTCATAAACATATTCTCAGGGTTATGCATATGGGGTTGGACTCAAAAAGTACTTGTAAAAAAATGGTGAATCCTAATCAAAATCAACGTGAATCATGGAGAATCCTAAGAAAATCAAATCGAGCATCTTCATACCAAAATTTGGGGTATTTGAAGCCCTAAAATGTAAGGTCATATTTGGATCCACTTTTGACCTATTAAATCATCTTATAACTTCATAAAAACACCACCATTAGATCAGGATTGAAAATATCTTTCCAACGAGTATAAATATGCCTATGTTTAGATATATATTATGGCGAATTGACCCTAATAAAAAATTGGTCCTAAAAATTTTAGGCGAATGGGCCGATGTCAAGGGTCCTCATATTTGTAAATTTCAAATTTTGAAAATCCTAATATTCACCCAATTGGCAAATATTCACCACTATGCATAACCTTGCATATTCTACTCTACTCATCATCTAGTTCCATATCCATATCCATATGTATATATAAATATATCTTAAAATTATAAAAGTTTATGATAAAGTTTTCATCTACTCAAACAAATAAGAAAAATGTTGTTGCATATCTGCCACATATTCCCATGCAACATTTTTTACTGAGTAGAGGTCCCACTAGACCCGATATTGCTATATGCTCATTTTTCATAGATTCTTGGTTCTAAAACCAAGCAGGTGGATAGGTTAAACCTCAATATTTAATGGATTTATCATCTATAATTTGGAAACATCCAAAACATGATTAGGATAAAAAATATACTTTCTAAAGAGGGACAAATGAAAGATATTATGGATTTTGGATAAGCTTTGTGGTAGAGCTAGTTTGTACGCTACAGGGCTTATCTTAGCTACAATCTCAAATGAACCCACCTATCTGAAATTCAATATTAGAAGTTTTTATGGAACTTTTAGGTGGTTTCACCCTTAAGAATACTTTATCTCCCACAAAATACTCCCTCAATGATATTTTGAGGTCCGCGTAGCTCTTTTGATGATCTGCAACCACTTTAAGCTTTTGCTAATTTCTATTTAATTGTTCTTCCATTTCTCTTACCATTTTTGGTCTGCTCACTAATCAATCTTTAATATTATCCCAAGATAAAGGAATTCTACACCATATCCCATATAGATCTTTGAAAGGTTCCATACCTAGTGATGCATGGTAACTATTGTTATATGTAAATTCCACTAGGTATAAGTAGTCTTCCCACATTGTATGCCAATCCATGTTGTACATTCTCAATATATATTCAAGAACTTAATTCACCCTCTCAGTCTGTATATTTGTCTTTGGGTGGTAAGCAGTACTTATATTCAATTTGGTCCCTAATGCTTGATGCAGTACTTACCAAAATTTAGAAGTAAACTGAGAATCTCTATCAGAGATAATAAATTTTGGAAACCAATGTAGCCTTACCATTTCCCTGACAAAATTACTCGCTACTGTGGGTGTGTCGTCTTGCACATTACCTAGTATAAAATGTGCAACTTTGGTTAATTTATCCACAATTACTAAAATTGTATCATGCCTAAATCTTATTTTAGGTAATCCCACTAAAATCTGTTAATACTACTTACCACTTTTGTGTGGGCATATCATGTGGGTACAAATTTCTAGCTAGATGCAGATGTTATGCTTTCACTCTTTGGAATTCTAAACATTTGGCAACATAATTAGTAATATCCTTTTTAATACCTAGCTAGTAGTAAGCTTTTTTAAAATTTTACACATTTTTTCCCCTCTTGGGTGCATAGAATAGGAAGTATTATGTGCCCCCTTAAGGATTTTTTTCTCAATCCTCCCGAATTAGGGACTACCAAATTATTCCTAAAAATTAATAGATCGTCTCTATAAACATATTATGCATCATTGTTAGGTTTTTGCCCAACCTGATCCATACAAGATTGACAAAATTCATCTTTCTCTTGCCATAACTTAATTTGATCTAATAGATCATATTGACATTTTTCCATTGTAGTAATACACCTTCTCCTACTTAGATCATCGGTGTCCTTATTCTCCCTACCCTTAATATATTCGATGTCAAAATCATACTCCACTAGGAATTTCATCCAACATCGTTGCCTGGCATTCAATAAGGGTTGGGTAAATATATAATTTAGACTCTGGTTATCAATCTTCAACTCAAATGGTTTTACCAGTAAATAATATTGCTAAATTTTTAGAGCATGCACCACTGCTACCAACTCTAAATCATGATTAGTATAATTAACCTTGTCCCTCTTAAGTTTTCTATATTCATAGGCTATAACCACATTGTCTAGAGTCAGAATCCCACCTAACATTTTAATTGATGTATATGTACATACTGTAAATTGCTTATTAATATCAGATAATTGTAGGACTTGTGCAGTCATCAATATTTATTTCAAAATATGAAAAGCCTCTTCATATTTCTCTCTCCACTTGAAGATTTTACCTTTCCTTTAAAGGTTTGTAATGGGTTGAAATTTTTTTGAAAACCCTATGATGAACCATGTATAGTATCCTGCAATTCCCATAAAAATTCACACCTCTGATACATTAGTAATTTTTGGCCAAGCAATAATTGCTTCAATTTTCTTGGGATCTACTGCAATCCCCTCAACCGAAACAATGTCCAAGATACTACACTTGTGGAGTATAAAACTTACATTTGGTTAACTTTCCATATAATTGATTCTTTCTAAGAATCTCAAGCACAGTCTTCATGTGTTGATCTCCTATTTTCTCTTGAAATAGACCAAAATGTCATCCAAAAATATGAGTACAAACCGATCCATTTGTTATCTAAAAATGCTATTCATGAGGTTCATGAATGCAGCTAGAGTGTTGGTTAGCCCAAAAGATAGAAAAATAAATTCAAAATATCCATACCTTGTTCTAAATGTTGTTTTAAAAGTATCTCCCTCTGAGATTATCAACTAATGATAACCATATCTCAAGTCAATTTTAGAAAATATAGTTGCTCCTTTCAATTGATCAAATAAATCATCAATTCTTGGTAACGAGTGCCTATTTTTAATAGTAACCTTATTCAACAATCGATAGTCTATGCACATCCTTAAGGTACTGTATTTTTTTTAACAAACAAGATAGGAGCTTCCTAGGGTGACACACTTGGTTTGATTAGCCCTTTTTATAATAAATCTTGAAGTTGAATTTTGAGCTCTTGTAGCTCTATCGATGTCATTCTATATGGTGACCTTGCAATTGGCACAACACCAGGTAAAAACTCAATTGAAAAATCAAATTTTCTTTGAGGAGGTAATCCTGGTAGGTCCTTAGGGAATACATATTTGAATGCACCCAAAACTGGGTATTTTTGGACTTGTACAATCTCTTATTTCCTATTCAACTTAACTATGACAATCATACCCCTCTTCCTAATAACCCTTTTGATCTGCATTGCAGTCAATAAGTGTGGTTTAACTTCTCTTCAACCATAATTAACTCTAACCCTTTGATTAGATTCATCCAATAATTCCATCCACATCTCCTCAAAATTCAAAAGAGCGTTATGCACCTTTAACCAATCAACTGCCAAAATGATATGAAATGCATGCAAAGGTGCCACATACAGATGCCAGTTAGTCTTTCCTTGTGGCAAAGAGATGTCAGGATCAAAAAAACATTGGTTAACATGTAGATTTACCCTGATCCATACTCTACCTTCCAACCATTGGCCAAAAATCCAAGTCTAATAGATAAATCCCTCACTAATCTATATGAGATAAAGATTTTTGTTGACCCACTATCAATCAAAATTTATATAATTTTTATCAAAAATTTTATCATTCATTAAGAAAGGAGTAATTTGACCATTTATTTCAGAACTACCTATGGCTACATAGATCCTATGGCTAGCCTCTTCTAGGACTTTTGGTGGTCGATTAGATATGAGGGGGCATTTCTTGGCATAATGAGATCCTTGAAATACATAACATCCATTTTGTGGGGATTTATTTCCTTTATTATTATTCTCATTTCTGTTTATAGATGTAGTTTCCCTAGCCCTTTCTTGACTTGTTGGTTTTTGTTTCTGCCTTTTGGAAAACTCCTTAGCATCTTTCCTAAATCTACCACCTTGATTATTTGGTTTATTTTTTCCGCTTTGATTATACTGTTTTCCTTCTTTGGGTTTCTTATTTTGCTCCTTCTCCCACCTCATAAAGCCAACACTTTTCCACTTTTTGAGTTCATGTTTTTCCTTTTTGGATAACTTTTGATAATTAAAATATGTTTCCCTTATTTCTTGATTAACTTCCTCTTTTATTTCCAAATCAAAAGCAGTAGGTAAATTGATAGGATTGTGTATATTTACCACCATCATGATTCTAGGATGTAATACTAGAATTAATTTCTAAGTTTTCATTTTTTGTTTCTTTCATATTGGGAAGCATATTTTAGTAGTTGCATAAATTTTTTGTGGTAATCCTACACTGACATGCTTTCCTATCATAAATTTTATAATTCCCCAAATTTCTCTACGTAATATTGCCTTGTCAAGAATCTATCTCTAAATTCCTTAACAAACTCTTCCCATTTAAGGTTAGAAACTTCTACTTCATGCCATTTCTTATAAGATTTTGACCAATCCATGGCTATTTCAATCATATTCATAACTTCCAAAGTTGTCTTAGATTCAAAGGATAAGACCACTAGATACAAGTATGAATCTAGTTCACTTAACTAGTTTTCAGTGATTCTCCATCATCCTTTCCATTAAAATTGGATATTATGACCTTTTCAGGTTTTTGTACAACTTCTTACTCACCCTTTCCCTTCTAGCAATGTATATCTTAGGTTCCTTTGGTGCTTCCACTATCCTGTCTAATCTAGTTTCTCTTCCTCTAGCTAAGTCTTCTATGACCTGTTGCTTTTTGACAATGAATTCTTGTTGGGTCATCTCTTCCCTTTGATATTCCATAAGTGTTTGCAATAGTTGCACCACCTTTGCAAGGTCTCCTTCCTCCACACTAGTTTATTCTAAGTAATATCATTAACACTTTTTAAACTTATTTCACATTGAAGATCTTATCAAAATAAATTCGTTCTTGATCCCTTCACATGTCTTTCAGTGACTTCCTCCTCCATGTCTCCTATCGGATTTCCAAAGGACTCACCTTTAAGAATTCATGTCATTTAACTTGTAGGTGAAAGAGGTAATATATTAGTTTTTATTGACTAATCTAATTCACATTTAGAGATTACAACTTAAAATTTATGCTCTGATACCATACATAACAACTCAGGTCTAACTACTCACATGGTTTCCCGATAAAAAGTTTAAATAAAAATCCAAAATATTTTTTTTTCAAAATTTTACTACTTAGCCTAAGATGTTTTCCAAGATTTCAAGGTTTTATTTTATGTTAAATTCATTTTACATCACCCAATAATTTTTAAAAACATATATAGATAAGACAACACAAGCATAACAAACCATGTTTAGGTTCAAGACTGCTGCAGCTAGCCACCCAAGTGGACGAGATCAGCCAGATCCTATTGAGTTTCCATTTTTTGGATTCAGTAGCCCTCATTTACATCCATGTTTTTTGGCATGAGGATAGAGCCATGGCAAGGGTTGTACTCTAGGGCCCATAACACCTAAAGGGTGGACACTTTATTCTCTTTCCTCATCATACTAAACCTTCGAGTACCTAGTCAACTTGTTCTGAAATTAGTATGAATGAGTTTAGCATAATTATGCCCTTATGACTAACTGGTGATTCCCTTTTCCTAGAGTTAGTTAGTGCCATGTCAATACCCTAACCTTGGAATTCATAATACATACTCATTATAACCCATAGTGGTTCGTCCCATACTGAATCCCATGGCCATTCTAGCTAAGCTCAATGAATATAGAATTTATCATAGTGCTCTTCGAGAAACAACCTGGAAAAGGTGTCCCATACTACCCGTTCATACAAGATCTGATCGAGTCATATTTTATAACCAATTCTGTCAATCAATAGTTATCTCAAAGTTTGTTGTGTGCATACCCGCACCTCAATCGTATTGGATGTTTTATTATTTTTTGAGTCATAACCTCTCGATGAATTTATTTGAATTTTATAGTTTGTCACTTCCCTTAGGGAACATACTCTTTTTAAAGTTTAGGGGTTTTCATTTTTAAAGAAATATTTTAAATGAACAAACAAAAGCATCTAATTTAAAACTCTAAAAATAATTCTTATATTAGGAATACCTTAACTCATTTACTCTACTATAATAATTTCCAAACTAAAACCTTATAAGAAGACAAATTGAAAGCATTCATTTTAGCATGAGAAACTCATAAATTTCTAGGTTATACATTCATGTTTTAGAAATATTGAACCAATGGATATTTGGAGAAGCAACTCTTCTTTTCATAATGTTCTTAACCCCTTAGTAATAATGTAATCTAGACTTAGACAACCTATCACCTTATATTTAGATAATATTTCTTAAACTACTTGCTCTTAAGAGATTTACTTATGGACTTGTATGCTTATTTTAAGAAAATATGATTGATGGGTTTAACTCAAGGAAAACCTTAGTAGGCTTAGGCACTAAAACATAGAATATGGAAATGAAAATATGTTGAGGTGTAGGTATGCACACAAGTTTTTGAGACTATCGATAATTGATGAAATTGGTCAAAAGAGACTTCGTCAATCAATACGAAAGGGTGGTATGATATACCTTCTCCAGGTTAGGCTCGAAGAGCACTGTGATGAAATCCATACTCATCATACTTAGCTAGATTAGCCATAGATTTTAGTATGGGAAAAACTACTATGAGTCAATATGAGTTTGGGTAATGATATCCAAGCTCAGGGTATTGACATGGTGCTAACTATATCTAGGTTAAGGGACTCAAAAATTATTAATGAAAGAATAAATACACTAACCTCTTGCATATTGTTTTAAGAATAGGTTGACTGGTTAGTCAAGGGTTAAATATGTTGAGGTAGGGAATAAAAGTGTTCTCCTCCAGGTGTTATGAGCTTTGGAGGATAATCTTAGCCATGGGTTAACCCTCATTCCATAATATATGGATGATAAATGAGATTAAATGACTCCACTTAATGGCTACTTAACAGGATTTGGTCAATCTTGTCCACTTGGGTGGCTATTTGTAGTAGTCTTAAACCTAAATGTGGCTAATTATGCTTGTGCTAAATAGTCAATGAACATTTAAAATATCATTGGATGATTCAAAATTTGTGAGTATGTAAACAAATCTAAAAACATGGAAAATTAACTTTCGGGTTTGATTAGAAAAAAAAAAAAATTGCTAGTTGTATGTATTATTTTAGGGAAACCAGGTGAGTCAGTAGGTTTGGGTTGTTTTTTTTTGGTACTAAATTAAAGAGAGGGTTTTGAAAGGGTCCCCACAACATTATACATACACCCAAAATCTAAACCATAAAAACAATCTCTAAAATATTATATCTATTAGGAATAACCAAGAGAGTTAAATTCCTAATAACCATAATGATTCTGGAGAGAACTAAGAAAAGCACAACATTTTGAAGGCAAAAAAACTCTAACAAAATCTGGTCAAAGGGCAAAGCGAGACCGAACACCCCTTCCAACGAGAGCCAAAGGTATGTCCTACTCCTCCTTACAAAAATAAAGCATCCTGAACCTCTTTCCTAGCAAGGGAGACTACGTCATTCGAGACATCATTTTTCCACATCGAAAAAGTAGCATAGTGGACACCATGGTTGGCCAACATATCGACCAGTGCATTCCCCTCACGGAACACATGGTGAATGTTCACCTGTTCAAAAGTGTACAACAATATCCTAGCTTCAAAAATAAGATTGAGAACATTATAGCTAGGTGTACACTCCCCTTTGAGCATATTGATTATGTTCAATGATTCACCTTCAATTTCCACATTTTGACAGCCAGCATCTGCTAATAATTTCACCCCCATATAAGTTGCACGAGCCTCCGTGAAGTGTGAATATTTGGAATCAAGGGGTTCATAAAATGCCATGATTATGTCACCATTATCATTTCACATAATGTTGCTTGCTCCAACCTTATCGGGGTTACCCTTTGAGGTCCCATCGAAGTTGAGTTTTAGCCAATTGGGAGCCATATGGGCCCACTTAATTCCTACTCTAGGATCAGGTTCGGGGAGTAGGCTGAGGAAGAAGGATCCAACCCAATTTAAATTCTAAATCAAATTCGTCAGATGAGGAAGACACCTTGGGCCATTTACCCACAAAGGCAACCAAGACATTCTTCGATGCTCTGTTAATGATCTTAGTACCCACCCTGATAGCATCGATTTCAACATCATTAAAAGCACGGGCATTCCATTCTTTCCACACCCTCCACCATGCATGGGGAAGCATAATTTTCCACAACCAAAATAGTTGTTGGGACATGAACGATGAACACCATTGAAGGATGTTGTCCATTAACATACCTGGAAACACCTAATAAATGTTAAACCAATTAAAAATAAACATAAATACCTGCCATGTGAACGGTCAGTTGAGGAGCATATGTTGCATGGATTCCCATTCAAATTTGTAAAGATAACATCTGTTCACCATAATGTGACACTTTCGAAGATTCTCCAAAGAAAGTATTTTATTTTGAGTCGCTAGCCAGAAAAAAATATTGATCTTTGGGATTAGTCTTTTAATCCAAATAATATTTGCTAGAAAAGGAGCCTCATCTTCGGGGATAAGGAAGTAATAAGTTGATTTCATAGTAAAGTCACCTTCAGCTTCCCCACTCCAAATCAAACGGTCTCTGGAATCATCCTGTATGATCGCATACCTATTAAGTTCCACTAAAATTCTATGTAAACTAACCAAATTGTTCTGGTTGGATACCCAATAGGGATGATAATTCCATGAATGTCTACCATTGACAATAGGCATATATTGGGAAACCCAATTTTTGCCTTCCTCCATTGCTTTCAAAGCAAGAGCCCTAAGAGTTGGGTCATCCAATAATGACTCTTCCCTCAAACAATGGTCTTACCAAAACTTGACGTTTCTCCCATCACCAATGATTCATTTCTTAGGGAGAGATCGTTTGACAAGAAAGAATTAAATTTGTATTTCACTTTAAGGATAGAACACCAAGGTCTCTCGACGTTCAAAGAAACCAAACACCTTGATTTACCAACTAGGGCTCTATTCATAAGTGCTGCTATTTTCAAATTAAGGCCCCCATTCTTTCTCCTCTTGAAAATTTGATCCTAAGTGACCAAGTGGTACTTACCTTTTAAATCTGATCTAGACCAAAGGAACGTTTTACAAATACGATCAATTTTATCTGTTACTTTAGCAAGGAGTATGAATAAGGACATGAAATAAATGGGTATGCTATGGAGCGTGCTTTGAACAAGTACCACCTTCCATTTTTGGTTCAACAACACCCATTTCCAAGAGGCTAGTTTACATTAGATTCTTTCAATCAAAGGGTTCCACAATGAGTCTTTCATTATCCCCACAAAGAGATGCAGTCAAAGATAGGTCACTGGCAACGTGGCAATCCTACAATTGAGTATATTCACAATATTTGATTTTTTTGCTTTTGGAGTGTTAACAAAGTAGAGAAATCTCTTCACAAAGTTGATATTCTAACCAGCAACCCTCTCATAACATAAAAAATGGAGCACCAAACTAAAGAAATACAAGCCAAAATAAGGGTGACCCATCGATCGTTGAAGCCAAAATGCTTCATCACCTCTTATAATAATGACCATGTCACTTTGTCATAAGCATTACTGATGTCAAGATTTAAAAGGAAAGCCTCTCTACCACGATACTTGACCAAATGAAGAAGCTCATGCATGACAATAGCACCATCTAATATTTGTCTACCCAACACAAAGATGATTTGAGGTATATCAATGAGATTTGGAAGAAGCCCTTAGAGTCTGTTAGACAAAACCTTATAGAGGAATTTATATAAATAATTGCACCGACTGTCTAGTCTAAAATACTTAAATGATGAGGTAGAATCCTTTTTTGGAATTAAGGCAATCAACGTGGCATTAAAGAATTTAGGAATCTCCATCGATCTTTGGGCTTCTCTTAGAGCCTCTACCACCTCAGACCCACAAATATTCCAATATTTTTGAAAGAACAATGAAGGAAATCCATCAGGCATCGGAGCCTTTAAAGGCCTCAACTCCTTAACAACATTAAATATTTCATCATCTATGAGTGGGGCATCCAAACCCATGTTTACAATTATCTTTTAATTTATATTTATTCATGTTGAATATTATAACAAAATAAGATACCAATCATTCATATGATAAAATTTATTTATATTTGTTATTTTTAGTGGTAATAATACATGCACATAGATAGAAAAGGAAAATGACCTATTGAAAATAAATTTAGTATTAATCAATGTGTGTACAATTGGAATCCTTTATAGATTGGTGTTTCACTTTATATCAATTCTTTCTTGAGCAAGGTAGTTATACACATTTTCAAATTATGGATAGAATTATAGTAAAATTATTAATCAACTTCATATATATTCTCTTTTAAATACTAATAATTACCACACATTTAATATAAATAAATAAAATTATAATTATAACAATCAAATTCAACTTAAGACTAAATTACTTATTTACACCATAATAGATGGTGTTAAGTGATGCAGTTGTGGAGAGGTTTTCAATTGTACAGTAGCCTTTCCTAGCAATAAATATTCACAATACCTTCTTACCACATTGTATAATTTGATTACATTATGATTCAAACAATATATTTGGACTTCATCAGACAATAACTTCACAAGACCATGGTGTCACTTGACAACAGTGGCATTATCTTATTGTGCAAGATGATAATATGAAATATGGTAAGGGTAAATATGACAAGATTTTATAGTAATATTATGTCAACACCTTACTTTAGCCCTTTTGTGATGGCATTACTACATGATGACAAGTCAGTAGAAAAATTTGTAACAACTATCCCCTAATGGCATGCACTTCCCTAATGACACTTCTCCTATTGTAGTCAACAATTTTCTACCTCTTCACTAACCAAAAACTCTAAATACAAAAAGCAATCAAAATTTACAAATGACACCCTTTGCCATGACATCACTTTGTCCAAACGGTTCTCAGCATGACAATAATAGTTGGGCCATGTGATGGTAAGACTTATGTAGAAAATTATCTTTCACCTACAGTACTAACATAAAAATCAAATAAGGCTACAACATACAACTTAAATAGCACAAAACATAAATCATTTAAACATACAAGAACAACTGAAACTCGAGGATTTATTAACAAAATATTATTCATATATTTTCTCTTTTCATTGAGAATACAAGGATGAGATTTGAGACCCATATTTTTTCCTCTTCTCCTATCCCCTTCTCCTCATGAAACCTCTTTTTAAAGGCTCAAAAAATAGTTAGTAAATTATTACTTTTCATCTTCCATGAGATGGTTTCTTAAAATTAATCTCACAATTGGTCTTTCAACTTCCCCACATGGATGCTTCTACATAAATAACCAAAGGCTATAATATCTCCACACAAAGTCATAAATTGAATGAAGTATCAAAGTGTTTTGGGAGTGATATCAGGGTGAAACAAGGTTTTCAATTATCACCTACTTTGTTTGGCTTTTATTAGGAAAGGAAATACATTTGAATAATTATGTTGTGAAACTTATCCTCTATGTTTATAGCATCATGTTGATTGGTAATATAATTAATGTTAAAACAATATATAAATGTTTTAGAGCAATTGTGTAAAAAATGTTGGATACAAGTAAATACTAGCAAGAATAACATTATGATCTTCTCTTCTCAAAGAGAAGAAAAGCAATCATATATGTTATTTTAAGGAAACTGCTTAGAGGTAGTAACAGAACACAAACACCTTGGGTTATATTTTCAAATAAAATTCAATTGGAGAATATGTAGTATGAAACAAATACAAGCAAGATGGAGGGCATTCTACTCATTACTAAATAAAGGCCAAAAAAAAATTTATGGGACTTGAAAACCATCAAGGTCCTTTTTGGGTTATTATTTATTCTAGTGGTGCTATATGGGTGTAAGATGTGGGTTAGCAATACATCAATTCTTAAATGGAGACAACAAAGAATTCAAAAGTGACTGATTATAAATCATTTCATAATTAAAGCATCATTCTAAAATAAACTTTTACTTCCTAAATAAGGACTTTTATATTAAAAGTAGAAGCTATGGTAAGATTGTTGGATACCTAAATAAAATAGAAATAATGGAAGACAAGTTGCTAAAATAGGTAATCAAACAAACACTAAATATTATAAAATACACATAGATGAAACAAAACAAAAATAGATGGAAAAATGAAACATTCAAATTCATGAGGTCCTAAACTCCAACAAAGAAACTAAACACTATGTGAGGGAGTAATTTAGACTTATGATGCGGATTGAAAATTTAGGAAGGAAAAAACAATTATATGTCAATGAGTTCAACCCAAATTACCAACGCAACCAATAGAAATACATAGATGTAAAAACCAAATAAAAGAAAAAAATGCTTATAGCCCAATAGAAATCCAATATACACCATTATAAATACTAAATTGGGATATGAACAATATAGGCATGGTCAAAAGAAACGTGTGTTTTTTGTACAACAAGAATAATGGAAACAAAAAAAAACATTTTGTCATAGAATATGACAAAAAATCAAGATTCAATATGAGAACACTCTAAAAACAAATTACTAATGGATTTTTTTAGAATTGAGGAAAAAAAAGAAAAACTTGTCATAAAAATCAATAAGAAAAACACATTCCAAAAAATAATAAGAAGATGTTATCTATTTTAGATATTATTAAATACTTTAAAGTTTCAGATAAAAAGTTCAAAATTTAAAGAAAGAAATAAATTTGTATACTATACCTCATTTTATATTAAATATCTTAATTATATAATTTATTTTCATTCTATAAATATAATTAAAAACATTTGAAAAAAATATTCATGTCAAAACATAAATTAAAATTTCTTAGTATATAAAAAAACATCAATTATTTAAATTTACCCATATATAACAAAACACCCACCAATACAATAATTTAGAACTTTAAACTCTCTTTTAAAATACATAAGTTCAAATTCACCACCATACGATATGTGACTCCTGTAATTTTAACCTTCACAATCAATAAGGTATAATTGGAGCTTTGTTCAATGGAATCTTCATCTAAAGTCTTCATATATGACAAAACACCAACTATTTTTTAAGATTTTCGTAATGTGACTCCTTAAGTATATAAAAATGTAATTTTACCCTTCACAATCAATAAGACATAATTGGAGCTTTGTTCAGTGGAATCTTCATCTAAAGTCATAGATGGAAATTTCTTCGTATATGACAAAACACCGACTATTTTTTAAGATTTTCTCACTCAAACCAAACACCAAGTATTTAAATGAAAACTCGCCAAGTACGTTTACCCCCCGCCACAATTTAATCAATGTTCATGCCAAGTCATAAATGTCAATCATGACAAAACACCAACTGTTTTAAAAGGTTTTTTGGGCACTCATATCGGTGGAGAGAGATCCACGTAAGAAAACACCAACTATTTAAATGGAAAATTATTAGGATATAATAAAACACCAGCTACTTTAACCCTACACAGTCAGTCATAATTGCAGTTTTGTTCAATGGAATCTTACTGTAAAGTCATACATGGAAATGTTTTCATATATGAAGAAGCGCCAACTATTTGTAATTTGGCACTCAACACAATCTACAGACATCCCATTTAACAAGACATAATGGTGACCTGAATCTAATCCCTCAAACGGATAAGATTTAAATAAAAAATCCTCAAGATTTTACTTTAAAAAAAGTAAAATCAAACCTTTACAATATTCCACAAATCAAACCAAATGATTCTAGCACTTTTCTTCGCTTAGTTTCTTTCTTCACATGGTTTAGCACCAAGAGGCATGAGATGTATCGTTTATCCCCACATCATCTGTGTGTCAATGCCTCTTGTATATTATTCAAACATAAGTTACAATAATTAAGTTTCGTCGACAGAGGCGTAAATTTGGACTTGACATTATTAGTCCCTCGAGGCGTAATATTACACTCCACACTAAAGGTGTCAGCTAAAAGCCATGCAAGGTTCTCATTGTATTGAATTTGTTGTTCTACAGGTCCAAGTTTCATAGTCACTGGAGCTCATTTTGCCCAGAAAAATCCCAGTCCCTCGGCTGTGTGATTGTCACTATAAATAAGCTGTAGCGGAGAAACAGAGATTTTGGAATTCTTTTTTTAAGCTATGATTGTATATTATATATATATATATATATTGGCTATGCTCTCATGTCATACGACCACCCTGTGTCCTATTTGAGTTCCAAGTAGAAGTGCTTTTACTGCTTTTACTCTGGTTGTGCTATCGTGCTATATCAATGCGAGAAAACTGGTCTCATTATGTTTTACTAAGTGTAAAACGGTGAGCACAATTTTTTTATTTTTTTAGATTAGACGATGAGAGTTATTTTTATTGTGTAATAATTTTTATATAAATATTTTTGATTAAGTAAAAATAATTTTTTTTGTTCATTCAAATAAAAACAATACACTAACAAACATTAAATACTACAAATAAACCAAACCACGAGTTATTTTTATTGTGTAATAATTTTTATATAAATATTTTTGATTAAGTAAAAATAAAATTAATTTTTTTTGTTCATTCAAATAAAAACAATACACTAACAAACATTAAATACTACAAATAAACCAACCACTTTAAAAATCCAATTCACACTAAGAGATTACATAAGAACCTATCCCTTTTTAATCCAATTCGTTTATGGACAAGTCTAAATGAAAAGCAATATGAGAAAATTGTATAAGAGACGATTTAGATATTTTGGGAGAGTAAATTGAAGATTTCAAATGAAACTTATTTCTCTCATGGAATTTTATTTCACATTAATATTTATTTTATTTAGTATATTTTATGTTAATAATTTTATATTGATTGTTGTAGGATTTAAGTGGTTTATGAATGATTATTTTTTAATTTTTTTTTAATGGGGTAGCATCTTGAAAGGTGCAAGCTCTTGGTCCGGCTTATGTGGGATTCCTCACCTTTATTAACATGCAACATTAATTCTCTTTTTTTCTTCTACTTCTACTTCTTTTAGTATAGGCTATTTATTTCTATTAGCATATTTTTATGATGAAATTTCTTTATTTATTTTTAAGGACATATTTTTATGATATAATTTTATTCCGCGTTAATACCTCCTCTTCTAGTGACTCTAGCATCCAATTTTATTACATATAACATATACACCACCTTTACTATTTGCCATTCATTATCCTTTTATTATTTTATAATACATCACATTCTCACATGCCCTTTTGGAAGGTAAAATAGATTGTTACATGTTTATTATATGATTATTTGGTTAAATTTTAATTATATGAGCATGATGTATAATTTTATTTTATTGAATTTAAACCTTGAATATGATAATTAGAGTTCCAAAGTCCTTACCATTAGGCCCACTAAAGTTATAGAAGGATGGATGTGTTTCTTTCAAAGTCTCCAATACCATCAATCAAATTTGGTTAATGGTTTGCATTTTATAGGGTAAAATGTCTATGTCCCTTTTTAAGGTTTCATACTTCAAATCAAAGTGTTAGATTAGATCTATAAGTAATAAAATTTATATTTATTTTTTTACAAAACATAAAATGGTCGTCAAAATATAACTGGATTAACACTTAATATGATAAATAAAGAATATTTTTAAATATTCCATATATTAACACACTTTATAATGCATTAACATGTCTATATTAGAATATAATGACTCGTAACCAACAACATTTTTATGCTTTACTAGTATCATATTGCCAATATATTTTATTTGGAGAAATCATTTATTTATTTATTTAAATTTTCGTGCACTCAACTTGGTCACATACCTACTGCTATTTGAAGAATTAGATATATTGACACAACTAACATGGTCATATGTTTGGTATACCTTAGTAGAGAAACTTATTTTTATTTTGAATATTTTTTCCTTCTTCCTTTATCACTTGTTGTGCCCTAACACAAAAGGCCTGTGTAACCCAACTTTATTGCACATGACATATACACCTGTCTTTACTATATTTGTTGAGGGTGATGTCAAAAGTCACCTATAATTATTAAATTAATATGTGAGTTGTAAAATAAAGCACATGAAAAATATATTAAATTTAGTAATTTATTCATGCAAATTATGAATTTTAGTTAATTTAAAAATAAATAAAAAATAGCATGCAAAGTGGTATAATAAAAGTTGTTTTTATTAAAAACTAGTTTTAAATTTTTTTAGTTTTTTAAGCTTTTTTGCAAGGCTGATTGATCGTTATATATTTTGTAATTGGACTCTTTTTGAATATGAGAAGAACAAGAATATTTTAGTGTGTGTAGTTGTGAAGCTTTTATGTGGAGTCTTTTTAAAGTTTATAATTGTGTGCCTTTTTAATTTTCCATGCATTCTCCATTCTATATTTTATAATACATCACATTCTTGTATGCCTCTTAAAATGTAAAAGATACAGTAGTGCGAGCGCGAATGGGGAGGGCAACAAGGAGCAACCAAAAGTAAGTGGGAGCAGAAGCTGAGATTGAGGCCAACTAAAAATAGGTGTAAGCATTAGTTACGAGTGAATGCAACCACAAGCAAGTATAAGAATAATCCAAGAGTTAATATATCTAGAAATAATAGTGTGAGTGCAATTAATATCGAGTGTGCAACCAAGAGTGAGTTCCTCCAAAAGCAAGTGCGAGCGCAAGCTAAGAGTGAGGAGGAAGTGTGAGCAAGAAAGCAAATAGTAAAAAGAAAAGTGTGACCAATCACTTCTTGTTCTAGATCTCAAGAAACTTTAGAGGATTCATTTTCAAAAAACCTAGGTAACATGGAAAGAAAGTCATTTGTGAAAGTACTTACTAAAAGCATGAATGGCCAAGTTGGAAGGTTAGAGGCCCTAACTAGAAATAAGGGTAAGATAGAATCTATGGCAAACCCAATCCAGGAAGCATATTCTACACCAAAAGTGATTATCAAAGATGAGATGATTGAGCATGATATAATGATTCTTAAAACCAAAGGGTTAATTTGTAAGTTTCATGGATATTGGCCAAGTTTTTATGAGATTCAAAATTGCACTAAGTGGAAGTGGGGATTGGATTTTTCCTCATTATTTTCTCCAATTCAAAAATAACGGATAAAATAATGGATGGAGGTCCGTGGTTTAGGGGTAAAGATGCATTATACTTAAGACCTTGGAGTGATAATTTTTATATGGATGCAAACTATTAAAAGGCTTCTGGTATGGATTAGGCTTTTTGGAATTCCTTATCAACTCATCAATAAGGAGGTTTTGAAGAGTATTGGTAATAATTTAGGATAATTCATCCAATAGGGACCATCTACTAAGGAGAGAATACATGTTGTATACACTCAAATATGTGTTTCCATGGATATTTTTAAACCTATACCGTAATCGATGAGGATTAAAATTGAATCAAGAGAATGGGATCAATAGGTGGATTATGAAAATATTGCATTCCAATGTCTCAAATGTCATAAAGTTGGGCACGCACCAAAATACTGCAAAGTAAAAATGGATGAAGAGAGAATTTTTTGGGCATGAGGGTAATTTCAATTTGAAACAAGTAGACCATATCACAGGAGAAGCTAGGTCAAATTAAGGATTTTCCACTCCTAAGAAAGTGGCAAGAAAAATCCCTCTACATCATCAAATGGAAAAGGTAGTTACAGTTCACTCAAATTCACAATTATAAGAAAAACAATGGTATGGAAGATGAAGAAGTACATTGCGCAAGTTCAAATATAGGAGCTCAAGGTTCGAAGGAAGAGTGGTAGGCAAAGTTTAGTACAAATTAAAATGGGTAGATGAATCTTAAATCAAATAACGAGAAGTAGTTCAAGCTTAACCAAGGTAAATCACCTTTACTATCCTCAAGTAGCTTAAAATATTATCCTTCCATTAAAAATAAAAGTAGTATGGAGTGTGTTCCTTGCACTTTAGGTTTTCAAGAGCAGTGTATTAAAGAAAATCATATGGAAGATACCCAAGGAAATTTAGGGTTTTCAGGACAACATAAGAAAGTGATGACTATGGAGGATCATCTTTACAGTTTAGAGATTTTAGGGCAACATAAAGAAGAAAATGCTAATAAGGCTACTCCTTGCACTTTTGACTTTTTAAGGCAACATAAACTTTTAGAAGATAAGTCTCATTTTGAAAAATATGAAAAATGGAATAGATTGATGAAGATGAGAGTGTTGGCAAAAATGGAATAAGGAGAGGAAGGCCATCAAACTATGATATAAGAGAAAAATAAACTTAGGAGGATATTAATTTGGGAAGACAAAAAGAATATCACATGTGTTAACAAGAAGTGGGGTTAAGTCCACTAACAAAAATAAAAAGTATTGATGATGAAAATGATATCATGGAATATTAGGGGTATGAATAAAACCCCTAAAAAAATATTTATTAAGGAATTAATAGGTTGTTATAGCCCCGAGTTTATTTTAATACAAGAAACAAAATTAAGCAGTGAGGAATGTAAGGAGGCTTTTAAGAAGATTTGGAAGACAAATGATTGTTTAGCAGTTTCTTGTACAAGATCTTCAGACAGTATTGCAATAATATGGAATAAATGCAAATAAAATGGATAACTATTAGAAGCAAAAAGTAATTGGGTTGCTAGATTATTTTGTAGGAAAGATAAAAACATCAAATTTGAGGTTATAAATGTATTTTCTCCAACTATAGTCACTCCACGTGAAATATGTTGGAAGGACCTTAGTATATTTTTGTCAAATACAATGATGATTAATTGTGATATATGGATTCTTGGGGGTGATTTTAATTTTTTTATATCTCCTTTGGAAAAGAAGGGTGGCATTCTAGGATGGTCTAAGTCAATGCAATATTTTTATTCACTTGTCAATTCAAATGAACTTTGAGTGTTAGTCCCTCAAGCTTTCAATATACATGGGATAACATATGCATTGGAAAAAATCATATAGGATAAAGTGAAGAAGTGAAAAAAATGGCACGCATTAAATTATTGTATTGAAATGCAGTTGTAGTTCTAAGCTAGCATTCAAAGGAAAAGGTACAAAATATGTAAAATATGTAATCTATTGCAAAAGCTGGATTATTTGAAGTAAAGAAAAAGAGGGTTTTCTCCTTGTATTTATAAATAAATCAATCCAATAGGTTACAATACATCCCCTTTGATTTTTTATCATTTTGATACATTTCGAATTACAAATTACAAGGGATCGAATCCCTTAAAGATATTGATGGCGTGTTTCAATGTTCTTCTCACAACCCACAATTGAGAGCTAATCCTGGGCTTCTTTTGGTCTGCCTCTTAGCTCCTCCCTCATGCCTAGAATACCTACACCTACACACAAAAGATTGAAAATTATTAATAGCATATGCATTTTGTATTGAAAACCTTGAAAAGCATGTAATAATGAATATAAAACTAATTTGCGACAAATCAAAACAACTCCAAATGACTTGAAAATTTAGTATGATGTTATTAAGATTATTTTGGGAATATTTGAGCATAAATTGAAGTGCAATTATGATTATAAAGTGTGGTCGTTCCTTGAAGGAACAACTAAGCCTGCAATCACAAAAACCTAAATGGACCCATCAAAACTACTCAAAACTTAACCAAAATTTAATTTAAGGCTATTATAATGATTTTGAAATTATCTATGGTGGAATTACATCAAAATTTTTAGCCATTTGATGACCATACCTAGCAGGTGCAACTAGGACTGTTATCCATCCCCGGGTGGGATGGTTACAAAACTTGGTGCTTTTTACCACAAATTTCAAAGGGATCTGGTTTAGAAACCTCCTAAATGTCTTGTTAGCAAATATGGTCAAATTACTCTCCAATTTGATAGGTTTTAGAATTTATTAGGTGTATTTTGGGATGCTCCTAAAAGCACCTTTGAATGATGAGGTTTTCAAGGAAAATAATTGGGCAAATGTTGAGGACAAATGTGAGAAGCACTTCATGAGCAATGCTTGAATTCATATATCTTGAAATTGGGTGAGAGCACCTCAATTTATAGATAAAATAGGAAAAAAGGGCATAGTTGTAAGTTTTGGCATGCAAGGAAAGTGTTGTCACTTTTCCATTCCTTTTCCATGCACAGGGTCAAAGAGGATGCCCATTTGGAGCCTCTAATTTGCAAGTCCTAATGTCTATGATAGTATCCAATTTTTAGTTATTGGGTAGGGAAATGGTAGGAATTGATTGCCATTTTTTTTGCCATTTGACTTTTGGAAGGTCTGGTTCATGGTCATCCCATCCAGGGATGGTTTCTTTTGGTCGTCCCTGGGTGGGATGGTCACAAACTGTGATCGTTCCTGGGTGGGATGGTCATGGGCACATTACCCAAAACTTCCTAAAATTGGGGGAAACCTTCCCAAAAGTTTATGTAAGCCCTTATTATGTTGCCCAATGGGGTCATATGATGTTGATAAGAGTGGCGCATAGCAGTATTATCTGATTTACATGATTTTAGTTTCTACAAATTCCCATTTTTGAGATGCATCATGTGCAATAGAGCATTGAGCAAAAATAGATGATTAAATCATTAAATGATTGATGTTATTCATTAACCTAACCAAATTGATATGCCTCAATTATGTAAATAGCATACATTCTTGGAATCCTTGCTAGAAGACCATATGGAAGACCTTAGACAAATACCAAGGTATACCAGTGGTTCTAACCACTCAATTAAGTAGTTTGGCCTAATCAACATTAATTGTAGTTGACACCCACAGTTAGTAGTGCTGACCGTGTGTAAGAACCGTGGCTAGCAGTTAGAGTTAGTTGGATCTTGGTCGATCCAAAATTGGTTATAACATCCAATTGGTTGTATATCCAAGCGAATTTGGGGTGAAAATATATAGAAGTTTCCCTCCAACTTCTCTAGCTATCCATTCTTGATCTTGGCTTCTCCATGAAGCTAGGACATAGCCATCCAAGGTGCTATAAGATCCCCATCCAAATTGGGTAAAAGTCTAGAGAAGCATTCATTTGAATGCAGCGAATCCCTACCAAATCTAAGAGCTCACCTAATTGCATTATGATATTGATTTCTTACCCCCAATTGAGAGATTTAAATGGAAAATCTAGCCATGGAGGTCTTAGGAGGGTAGGAGAGCCAAGAAACTCAATTACATCAACTTCACATGCAAGTTGAGCAATACAACCGCCAAAATAGTCAGAGGACACGAAGGTAACCCTTGACAATCAATTTGGTAGGGAGATTTCAGAGATTTAACTCCTAAATTAGAGGGTAAACATATTTCAGGCTCAATCGTGACTATCAGTGTCTACCGTGGGGCAGAGCTATGATCAGGGTATTATCTTTGATTTCCTTTTTTTCTACCCGTAGGATATTTTAATTTTATTAGATTAGGTATATTTCATGTTTATTTTATTTAATAGAGACTCTAACTAATAGAATTAGGGTTTTTAGTCACTTTTCTTTCATTCTTGCAATCAAGGTACTAATGGTCTTTTCCATGATTTCATTATTTTAAATTTATAATGGAGGCATTAAATAGATCGATTGATATTTCCTTTACAGTATTAATGGTAGAGTTATCATGTTTAATGTAGTTTAATATGTTTCTTGCACTTTCTTGATTTGCTGACATATTTTGTACGATCTTCCTCCAAAAGCCTCATCAAGAGAGTCCTTTATTGTTGATATGCCTCTTGTTGTTTATTGCACGTAGGACTAACAGGGTTTTGAGATGCAAGGGAAAAAATACCTCTACTCATGGAGAAGAATGTCATCTATACCTTGGAGTAGTTCATATCATTTTAAAAGGTATTTGGAATGCACCTACCCTTGAGAGGGATTTTACTCGATTGTAATTATTGTATCAAATGGGTAACCCTAAGAGGGATGGATTTGTAACTTGAATTGACTTGAAATTAATAAAGTATCCTTGCATTTGTTTCTTTTCATTCTTGTCATTTTGTGCATGCCTATTTGTATTATTTTTAGCAATTTCAATATTAGGTGTAAGCCTTTTTAGATGTTATAGAAGGCGATCACGGTGGGAAACCCGTATTAAATGCCACAGATCACTTATGTTTGTCTTTTGTGATGATAGGTTCTAGTCGTTGTTGAAAACCATGGTTAAAAGTTATCACCACGGTTGACACCCGTGGGCAACAATGTCAGTCGCACCACAGAGCTACGGTTAGCAGTAGACAAGTCACACAATAGGGAGAAAAAGCATAATTGGATGTGGACCTAAGGGAGGACCCATATTCCCCTATATTTCCCACATTCTATTTGTGTTTTCCAAAAAATAAAAAATGCTAGCATAATTAGGGAATGCAACAAAGAAGACAAAATGCATTGATTTCCTGGGTATTTTTCGTAGGTTTCACTAGTCATTGCTAGGAATAGTGGACCTCTAAGTGCAGTCTTCCCTAGTATCTAGAGGTCTAGGCCCTTCTTGTATGTTGGATTGCTTGTATGAGTCCCAATATAGTGGCCATATCATAATCATTGTTAGTGTGCATTTGCTTTAAAAGTCATATAGTTTAATCATGCATACTTTCTAAAATCAAATGTTCCTTTTTGCATAGAATATAGAAGAATCATTTGAGTGCTATTTTATGCATTTAATTTTCATGCAAAATAAAAGGAATCCCATACACCACAACACATTTAAATTCTAGTGAGTTGGAAGTCACATCCAACCACTAGTATGGATTTCATTTCCAGGTTTTTGAGCTGCGAGTATATAGGTGAAATCTCTTTAACAATTGATTATATCATCAACATATTCAAAACACAATGAGAGTTACTTACTGATACAAAAAATTGCAAAACACATCAAACAATTTATGGCTCATATTAAAACTTTAAAAGATATAATCACCATTGCTTACTTTGTTTTCTTTAAAACTTACATACGAGATAATATAATATCATGGTGGTTACATGGAGAGACCAATCTAGGCATGGACTTAATATTAAGGCCAAAGCTCCACCCAACACACAGCAAGACACGCAAAGCCCTCAACCATAGAATCCTCCCAAACATCGTTCGATGAGCATTAGAGGGGATAATTTTACATGTAGGGATCCTATTGAGAACACCTCGATTAGAGGAGCTACTAGACACTCCTTGAGACATATATCAGAGCATGAAGCTTCCCAGCATAGGGGTTCCAAGCATGTCAGCATTTACCATGACTGCAATACATGTGCATCCATGGGATATTTTGAAGAGTTTGTCATTGATGGATCCAGATTGGTACCCCTTCATCCTATGTCTAGGGGAGGATTGAGACCCCCAACATGAGTATAGAAGAGCTCAAGATCTTCCCATTTAGGGGTAAGTAGATAGGGCCACTTTTGAGTGTATACTCGTGTAGAATCCCAATAGAAGTGAGCCTTTTATAATCACCATATACATACCTAAAGTGGGATTTAATGGTACACCACCTCATGAGCCATGGTGTAGTAGATAGTTATATGGTTAAGATAGATTTTTAGGATAGTTAGGCTACAAGCCTATCCCTGTACCTTATTTTCCTATGAGTGTGCATAGCGGTAGTACCATTAGGACTGTAAGAGAACCTAGAGAGTGCTCCAAGAATTCTTATGATATGCATGTTCCTGCATCTCATGTAGGCATAGAGTATGAGCAACAACTAGACGTTAATGCCATATTCATAGAAAAGGGAAAGAGCATAGAACATTAGTCCATTGGGTAACACACCTACAAATCCTTTCAAATAGAGTGCACACACCAGAGGCCTTATACAACTAATCACATATATAGATCTCATAGGTTGGTGTTCAAGCAAAGATGTCAGATCCTCCAAGACCAATTGGAGGATTTCTACACAGAGTAGGAACACCTTGAAAATGAGAATACTTAGAGGCAAACGTTCATAATACAATACTTATATGAACAACGCATGCTCAAACAATGTATCCTTGATCAGAAGGAGCATGTTGAGAGAGAGGATCGATTGGCTAGTGTTATTTTACATCCCCTAGTGAGCATAGGGAGCGCAGTGATAGACGAGCTACTTTGCAGCCTGATTTATATCCTAAGAACATATACACTCGTACTCACCATGCAACCCAACATAGAGATCAGTTCCCTACGTTCGAACATCATGGGCATAGGCAGTACAAAGAAGAAGTGGAAGAGGAATTAGATCAAGAATATACTGAAATATCCCAAGTCTAATAGGAGGATGAGCCTAATACTTCACCTTGATCGAAGAGGAATCTACCTCCAAAGGTGCCTCCAAGGTAATCCATAGAAGAGGAGTTCTTATCTTTGCAGGCTTATAAAGCTTTGGCAAATAAGTTCAAAGCTATTGAAAGGCAAGGAATGGCTTATCAAAAGCCTACCTTGAATAAGATTCATAATGAAAATTTATGCCCATCAATGCCTATTATGGCATATCCTAATCATTTTGAGATGCCTAGGTTGGAAAATTTTAAAGGATATGAGGACACTCAAGAGCATGTGACAATTTTTCTAGACATGTGCTTTCAGATCGAAAGAAATGATGCCTTGCTCTTGTAGACCTTCATTAAAACCCTCTCGAGCCTAGCTTGAGAGTGGTACAATCAACTCAAAAGTCACAACATCACCAATTTTGAGAAATTGGCTGATGCATTTCTTGAATGCTTTTCCTTCGACATCAATAAAAAGGTAAATCTGATCTAGCTACTTTAATGCAACATGATGACGATCTAGTTATAGATTATGGGAAATGATGGAGGAAGATGCTGGAAAAGTTGACATTCCCCATACCTTCTTCTGAATTAACTTGAATATTTATGAATTTTTTTGCCAAGCACATTTCATTATTATTACAGTTGCAGAAGTATCAGACCTTTGAGGAGGCTTTGGCATAAGCTAAAGTAATTAAGGACATCAAGTTACATGAGGGTAACTTGAAGCTAAAAAATAAGAAGGAATGGAACAAGAAAAGCATTTAGAAAAAATAGGCCAAGCAAATCCATGTTAATCAAGTGGTTTTAAACCTTTAGAAATGGGATAAGGGGTAGCAACAACGAAACTATCAAGCCCAACCTCCTCCTGCGCAATATGAGCAGTGCAACAATAATCAAAAGGGTAATAATAAAGAACAACACCCACCTCAATATTTCACTCCTTTACAAGAATCAATGACCTTGATGTTCTATCAACTGTGTGAGGCCAAGGCCATACACTTACCAGAAATCAAATTATTGGACCCTAATCAAACCAAACCAAATGGGTATAAGGATGAATTGTACTGTATTTTTCACATAGCAAAGGGACACAACATCGAAGTATGTTGGAGTTTCAAACATATAGTATAGAACATGATAGGAATATGTGAGCTAACTGTGGATAACCCTCAAGTTTCAAGTAATCAGAATATGGGAATTTACAAAAATCCTCTACCTAACCATGAGGTACCAAGGAATAATGTTGGACAAGTCAATCAAGTATGCATCGAACCACAAACCCATGGGTTTGTCAGAATGGTCAATGATGTCACAAGAAATACAAGGTATGAAAGACCAAATCAACCTCTAGCTCCCATTAGATTCCAAGCTGCACCTCCTCCAAGGCCAGCCCAAAATGTGCCAAGCCCACCAACTAGACCGGTGGTGAACATTAGGAGTACGTTAGTTCAAAACCTACAGATAACTCTAACAAAGTTTTCAATTTATGAGCTAATACAATAGTATCCCAAGCATAGGGAGATGCTTATAGATATTCTAAGGTCCATATAAGTACATTCCTAGGATCTTGAAGTGTTCACACACTTTGTGGGACACATGCAACAGTGCCAAGAACCGGTCATACAATTTCATGATCATAAAGTCAAGATGATTTCCACTGTCATAATGGACCCGCCACTCCATATCATTACATGTGTGAATCACATACCTTTAAAGTGGGTTTTTATTGATATAAGATCATTAATCAGCATTATTACGACCAAGGCATTGACATATTTGAAGTTGTCAAAATCACATATTGTACCTTCCACTTTTACCTTGAGAGAATTCAATGATGCGTTATGCTTGACGATAGGTACCATAGTAATTCCAATTAAGGTTGGACTAAAAACCATATCTATGATGTTTCATGTTATTGAATGCACCATGCAATACAACATCCTTTTATGGAGTCCTTGGATACGATAAATGCATTGTGTTCTCTATATTCTCGATCAATGTATCAAATACGTGCATGAGGGACAGGTTCACATGGTGCTTTCTTATGAAGAACCATTTAAATACGTGAATCTAGTAGATTTACCAAGGTATTTTGTGCTCCCCTAAATGCACTTGGACATATTGCCTGTGTTGCCAATCAAATAACCATGAGGTAAAATAAAATAAGTGTGTGCCAAACGTACAACGTTCACATATCAATGATCGAAACACATGATAGCTCCTTCTACTAGACCATTGACATCCATGATGCATCGGGATGATAATAAGCTAAAAGCAAATATGGGTGAAAAAGAGATGAAGCAAGCACCTAAACCAGTTGTGATCAAGGTTCCTACTCCCATGGAAGTAGAGAATGCTTAAGTAGAAGTCGAAGAGGCATCTCAGCCTGCTTTTTCTGCATCTTCAGCAACATCATCTATGCCATATATGACCATTCATTTGGTTAATCCTAGATTGGGGGAATATATTGCGTATAATGTGACATTTACGCCTATCATCGATACTGCACAAGACATGGGCTGACCACAAGCCCATCGCCTTCCCATAGGGATGGTGGTACCACTAGGTGTACCTCCTAATAAAACTAATTTTATCTATGGAGGGCTCAACCAGCTTGCATATCGAATCCCCTGGATGAGGACAATGATGAACCATTCACTATGAACGTTCATTATATTTCCTGGAGTACGCCTTATGATATTTTAAGCACTACCATTGGCATTGTTACGGTATCAAATTATTTGAGTAGGGTCATAGGAGGCTATATGAACCTCAATATCACTTGCCTACTAATAGGTTTGAGTTAGGATACTATATCCAAGGATAGGATGAACTCCTTGTGGTATCTTTAGACTGCATTTACCTTAGTCTGGAGGGTGAAGTTGACTTTAGTACTTATAACTCCAATCTTACCTCTTTTCGAAGGGCTAACTAGATAGTGTATTATATCACTATAGGACAAACTAAGACATATCATGAATATATATTGGTGGAGACCGATCCAGAGCCTTTACCAAGAGAAAACTTGGATGAACAAATCCATGTAGTAGCCGACGATATAGACCTATAAGTTTAAAATAATGGTATAGCAGAAGACTCCAAGTTAGAATATCATTTTGATGAGGACATAGCAGAGTCCATATTTGAGATAGGTGGATCGAGTTGCATGTATGAGAGTTATGATGATGATAAATTCTCAAAAAGTGAGCAATATGAGGATGAGATTGAGTTGGCCTATCTAGTCCCTCTTAATTTACATCATCTTTTACCTTCGGGGATGGTCATCGAGGATGAGCAATCCTTTGTTGATAATTATGAGTACCGAGTGTGGGCTTACATGGGGCCCCACCTTCCTAATCGCTCGATTCCAGTCGACAGTGGTGAAGGTATCTATTACGAAAGTGATGATGAAGATGAAACATAGAGAGCCTATTTGGGACCTCCCTAATTATGTCATCGTAATGCACCATATAGTACAAAGGATTTATGCAGAGATATGACTATCAATTCGCTCCTTAGAGGGAGACCACCTAGTTTGGATAGGATTTATCATATATTCTTCCTGGATCCATCGATATTCAGAGAACTCCTCGAGCCTAACTATCTTATTTTTGATTTTGTTCATAGACCAGATCTAGATATCCTCATACCCCAAAACCACATCTCAGGGATGGAATTTATATCAATATAGAGTCACACACATGTGGTCCTAGAGACATGATCCATTCCCTCAATATGATCTCCATTGATTTGATCACTCCACTGCATAATCTAGTTGATTCGTCAAAACTATTGCATCTTAATGTAGATGCTATTGATTGGAATCGTACTGATTCACCACTAGAGCCTAGATATTTCTTTCATAATGAAGAAATGTTGCAACCTTTTTATTTTGCACTAGGCTATGCATATGATGTTTATCATGTTGAGGATGCTTTTGATGTAGAACCCATAAACCCAGCAAATGATATCCATTTGATTCCTATGCCTCACCAGCTTGAGGAGGGATACCATATGTCAGTAGAGGAAACCTTTAAAGTGGATATTAATGATGATCCCATCAATCCAAGGAAGGTTAAATTTGGAGATAATTTATCTCCTGATGAGCATGCCAACCTCATCCCTCTACTAAATAGATACCTGCTCTCTTTGCTTGGATTTATAATGATATTTCAGGTCTAGATCCGAAATTGGTTACTCATAACCTTTTGCTAGATCTGTCGAATAAACCAGTCAAGTAGAAGCTTAGGAAGATGCATCTGATAGTAGTCTTAATGGTCAAAGATGAATTATAGAAGCTATTGGAAGTAGAGTTTTTCATTTCCATCAACTATCTGGAATGGGTATCAAACATGGTGCCTATAGGAAAACTTGATGGAAGGATTTGTATTTGTATGGATTTTAGAGACCTCAATAAGGCAACATCAAAAGATTCATTTTCATTCCCAAAAATAGATGCTCTCGTAGACATAACTACGAGTCATGAAATTCTCTCCCTAATGGATAGTTTTTTTGGTTACAACCAAATTCGGATTAAGCCCAAAGACTAGCATAAAACCATGTTCATAACACCATGGGGGATATTTTGCTATAAGGTTATGCCATTCGGGCTTAAGAATATTGGTGCCACATATCAACGTGCTATAACATATATCTTTCATGACTACATGTATAAGATCTTAGAATATTATATTGATGACTTATTGGCAAAGTCATTGTTGTCTTCAGAGCATGCAGAGGTCCTGAGGAAGGTCTTCAATCACCTGATAGAGCATAATTTTAGGTTGAATCCTAAGAAGTGTGTATTTGGTGTGATTTTAGGAAAGATCTTAGGATTCATAATTTCAAAGTGAGGGATCAAATTTGATCAAACAAAGGTCAAGGCTATTTTAGAAATGCATCCCCCCATGAATATTAAGGAATTAAGAAGTCTTAGGGAAAAATTGCATCCATAAAGTGATTTATCACACAATTATCAGATAAAAGTTGACCCATGAATCGACTGCTACACAAGGGGATCCAATTCAATTAGGATTAATATTCTCAAGTAGCCTTTGCTGATATTAAGCAATACCTGGTGACATCGCTAGTGCTATCTCCACAAAGACCAAACATACCATTATTTCTATATATATCAGAAACTGGATTTGCATTGGGAACCATGTTATCCCAAAAGAATGTGCAAGACAAAGAGCAAGCCATATATTACATTAGCTAAACCTTGGTGAGTTACGAGCTAGGATATGCATATGTGGAGAAGCTATGTTTAGCAGTAGTGTTTGCTACCAATAAAATGTGGTATTATATGTTAATTCATATGATGTAAGTCATATCAAAACAAAATAATTTGCATTATATGATGAGGAAGACGTATCATAATACACGTACTACAAAGTGGATCATGTTATTGACAAAATTTGATTTGGAATTCATTAGCCAAAAGTCCATCAAGGGACAAGTCATAGTTGATCAACTAGCTGAGGCACCTCTCGAGAATAGTAGGCCCCTCACCATAGATATTCCTGATGATGCAGTATTTGCCTTATCGGAAGCACTTGGACCTGAAGAACAAGATAATAAAGCTGATATGACCTTGTTCTTCATTGTTTCAAAGTGTGAGCAAGGGGGTGGTGCAGGAATAGTGTTTTTCATGCTGTAAGGTGCTCTCGTGCCTTTTTCATTCAAATTGAACTTTCCTTCCACTAAAAATAATGTTGAATACAAAGCCCTAATCTTGGGCCTCCAAACATCTATCACCATGAAGATTAAAAGGTTAAATATCTTTGGAAATTTCCTTCTAATTGTCAACCAAGAAGGAAATTTTTTAATGTAGGTTTCTAGTCCTGAAGACCTACAAAGATCTTGTTGATACTTATCTAGCTCAGTTGGAGTGGTATGACATCAAGGCAATCCCTCATTTTTCAAACATATTCGTAGATACCATGGCATATTTGGGATCCTTAATACCTTAGAATCCTTCTACCGATTTTAGTACCATCCACATCAAAATGTTGTCACATTCTACTATACAATGTGAATCTATGGAGAACAAAGAGTCAATCAACATGATTCATATATGACCAAATCATAAGTGGTTCTATAGAGTCAAAAATCTCAAGAGAGTGCCTTGGGGGTTATTGATCTCGTAGGGTCCTACAAGGAATGGTACTACTATTCACCATAAGGTTATTTCCTAGTATGCATTTACAAATGTTAAACCGTAGGGGGAACATGATGTCTTGTCAATTGAGGCTGAGAGTTATCATAACTAGATGTCATAGATATATGACTTCCTTAATATTTGTGTGATTCCTCAGGGATTGTTGCATGTCACAAAACATACATTTAAAGAGAAAATGCCAAAGTATGTCTTGTTAGGAAATATTTTGTATAATAGAAGCTATGATGGAGTTCTCTTTCATTGTATTGAGCCCTAAGAATAATCTTGGGTAATGTCGCAAGCTCACAATGGTACGTGTGGTGGCAATTTCAATGACATGGCTATCATCAAGCGCATCCTTCACATGCACTATTTTTGGCCTACTATAGAGAAGGATTGCAATGTGTATGTCAAGAAGTGCATTAAATATCAATATCATGCTAATATTACGTACTTGCCATCATAGGCCTTACAACCCATTCAAGTGGCTTGGCCATTTGTTGAGTGGGGTTTGGATCTAATTAGTAAGATATCTCCTTTATCACCAGGTTGACATACATTCATTATCATGGCTACTGAGTATTTTACTAAGTGGATGGAAGCCATTCCCTTAACAACAACAACTGGAGCATGTATTGTTGAGTTCATACTCACTAATATCATAAGTCATTTTGGGATACCATCCAAGATAATTTTGGATAATGGAACGTCATTCAAAAATAAAATTGTGAGAGCTTTGATGTCTAAGTATAGAATCAAACACATTTTTGTGACTCCATATTATCTGCAAGCAAACGAGAAATCTGAGGATTCAAATAAGACAATGGTATCCATCTTAAAAATATGATACAATAGCACAAAAAATATTGGCACATCCAACTACCCTTTGCATTATGGGCTTATAGTACTAGCATTCAGACACCCACTAGGACAACTCCATTTTCACTAATATATGGCGTAGAGGCCATTATGCCCATATATTTGGATATTCCAATGTTGTGTGTCGTATTAAAAGAGTTTATCGATGATGAAACTACATGACAAGCTCACCTAGATTAATTGACACTACTTTATGAATGTCACATGAATATCCTTGAGCATCTTCGCGTTTATCAGGAGCACTTAAAAAGCATTTACAATGAAAAATTACATATGAGATACGTTTAGGTTGATGATATTAGGCTGAAAGAGAACCAATAGAACTCAAATCTACCACCAAAAATGCAAGACAAATTTATGGCTAATTGGTTAGTTCCTTATATCATCTCTGAAAATATTGGACCTAGGACATATCACTTCACATAACTGGAAGGTATTGAAGATCCTGAACCTCTCAACATTCTTCATATTAAAATGTTCTATGACTAAAACCATCAAAAGGCTCCAAAGGCATATGTAAGCCCTTTGGTCATCCCAGTAAAAAGTTCCAAAGGCATCCGTAAGCCCTTTGGTCAAACAAAAACTAAAAAAAAAAAAAAAAAATTGAAAAATATCAAGATCCAAAAATATTTGCATCATTGCATTTCATTTGCATCATGCATTTCATTTACCACATGCATTTCATTTTTGTATTGCATTAGGCATTTCCATACACCGCACTTGCATTAGAATAAATTGTGTTTACAATCTTACAAATGACACCACATTTGTGTTTCAATCATGCATTTATACACTATATTTTTCATCCATTTATCACCATTGTTATTAATTATGTTTTTAAACACAACCCTTCCTATTGCTATGAAGAATATAATAGGGTTTTATGGTCATTCAACCATACCTATAGGTCGTATCAATAGTTGATAGAAAGCTTGCTTTGATTTTGTAGATGAGGTCTAGTTTTTATAGCCCTTAGCACATCATAATTCTATCACTAATCAACAAATTAAACAATCCTAATAAGGACTAGGGGAAGATGAAAGCTATGAAGCGGGACTAGGTATCCTAAGGTAAAAAAATTATTCTTGCTTACCCCCTATGTGGATGATCTAGGAAATGTTGACAATTGGCAAAAGGACAAGTTTCCCCTACCCATATGAATCCCTTGCTTGCATCAAAAGAAGCAATATCCTAGAATGATATCAATTAAAGATATCCCAAAGTGAAATATCAAAATCAAAGTCAAATCAAGATCAAGTTTTATCAAAAATCAAATTAGTATGAAATCCCTTACTCAAGAAAAAAAAAAGTACAAAATAAACAATGATTTTTGTCATTATAGTACAAAATAAATAGTGATTCTTATCACTTTACATGAGCAAGTATCCCAAAAAAATGAAGAAAATAAGGGGGTGAAATTTAATCCCTAGAATTGTCAGTGTTACTGTACCTTATGCACGATGATATGTCTGATACATTAGCATTTTAATTTTGTGTAGATCATTGTTTGAATGTGGAAGAGCTAGCTTTAGGTGTCCTGTATCGCCTAGTGGTCTAGTCCAACTGAAATATAAACCTAGGATTGAATAGACATTTGAGGATCCCTAATATTAGTAATGGGTTGAAAGAATCCCGCTTGACATTGGGGTATGCTTATGCCTTATCTAATATACTCATTTGCACACACAGGGGTAATGAATAGTTAGGTTCTATCCTAGTGAAAGCCTTATGTTTCAAAATTCTAGTATAGTTAGTATACAACTTTTGATCAGTCAACTAAGGTGTTTGAGTCTCATGGAAAACCTCAAAAATTCCCAAATAGCAACAATCAATTTTTAAATGCAATCATAAAGTATCAAATATTTCTTTTATAAGAGTTTGTTTATTAGAATTATTTGTATTATAGGTTAGATACCATATGGATGTCAAAAATGATATTTAAACAACCACTGACTATGTTATCTTTCTTTTAATTTACAAAAGATTATGAATAGAAAACCATATATAATTGCATCTCACATATGGGTGTACAATTTATCATTTTTTTATAAAAATATATAGCAACTATAATTCATTATTTTTAAAACTCATATTGCATTCATACATTATGTTTTAAGTGATTAAAGCATACATGTCCATTTCAGAAAAACATCATCAAAGAAACAAAGAAAAATATGCAATACATACATGGCATAGATTATGTCATAAAAGTATAAATTAAATGCATACAATTACAACATATTATACATGCATTTAAAAGTAAACATTGTAGTCATATACATTCATCATAAGTAGTCAACCTACACATGTATATCATTACATCTAAAATCATACATCCATAATCTAGTTAATGCATGTCATCCATACATCACATCATATAGCATAAAATAAACATCACATCTAAGCATTGCATCCATATGCATATCATAAAATCTAAAAAAAAATAAAACAAATAAACTACACATATAATAAGTCTCAATGTCAGATCATATATATATATGTGTGTGTGCGTGTATGTGTGTCAAAAAAATACATAATAAGAATTACATCAACATGAATCAAAATTTCCCATAGGATAATTCCTCCAATTTGCTGCCTTAATTTTCCATCAAGCCTTCCTTCAATTGTTTGTTCAAGGGCACTTTAAAATATTCCCAACTATTCTTCAATTTGTAGCTCTATATCATCTTCAATTTTTTGTCCTATGACTGTTCAACTTCTGTCACAAAAATCAACGATCTTCTCATTCAAAAAATAACCTTCATAACTTTAATGGTTGTCTCCAAATTTCTCAAATCGATGGCCTCTTATATCTCCTTTCTCCTCCTTAGCTCTCATTGAATTTTATCTTCAATTTTGACCTCTTTACTAGCCTCTTATTCAAGAATCTAAATGTATTTAAGTCTTCAAAAAATAATTTCTTAAATATTCTCCAATGGCCACTTCTTCTACTTCTCAATAGGGCTTCTCTATTATATTTTTCCTCATTCAAAATTTTCTTGAAACCTCTTCTCTTAGGTTTCTATCCTCTCAATATTCTTTCTCAAATCACCTATATCCTTTCCCAAATCTACAATGAGGACCTCTTCTCTCAGGTCTCCTCCTTCTCAATATTCTTTCTCAAATATCCTATCTTCTTTCTCAAATCTATAATGGGGACCTCTTCTCTCAGGTCTCGTCCTTCTCAATCTTCAATCTGGTCTCTTTCTCTCTTCTCAATCTTCAATTTTCTATGGAGACCTCTTTCTTGGGTCTCCTCAATCTTTAATCTGCAATCTTCAATATTCAATGGGGATATCTTTCTTGGGTCTCCTCAATATTCAATCTTCAATATTTTATGGGGACTTCCTTCTTAGGTCTCCTCAATATTCAATGTCTAATATTTTGCTACAACTAAAAAACTAATCCCTACACAAGGAAAGCACATAGAATTTCAGGCAATCAAAGATGAAATTCTTCTCTATCTATTGTAGGAAGCTTCCCAATTTTTGAGAACTATTTTTTTGTAAAAAACTTAGAAAATAACAATCAAATGCATCTAAATATTTAGATCTCTAAAATCAATAGACTTAACTAGTTATCCTTCAATCTAGTGGAAAGAAATATATGTTGAGTCCTAGTCTTCATGAGTTTTTCTAAAACCCTATGGAAAGACTCTAGGTAAAAAATAACATTCAAATTCTGTAAATGAAATCTCCCTTGTGGATGTCCCTATCTCCTATCAATCTCCCTTGTGGCTCTAATACCACCGTTAGATTTTGATGCTACATACTTAATGAAAAATAACCATAAGATATAAAATAAGAATGCTATATCAAATATAAGATAATGGTAATATTCTAAACATATAAAACTCATGAATAACTTTTGCAACTACTCATAAAATTACCATTAACAAAAGCTCATGAAAATAGTATTTGATATAGAATGGAGATCTCAAATACCCCATACTTCATACACTCTCACTCTACATTGTGTCTTTCATACACACACACATAGACACCTATATATAATAGAATGTGACTCTTCATATGGAGCATTCTTGGCCTTCACTCTTCTTGAGACTCTTCACTTTCCTATTCTATGGACTCATGTGCACATGGACTATTATGCATATTTATATTATTAAATACTTTGCACACTCTAATAATACTTGTGCATTTATTACATTGCATAAATTAAATACTCAAATTCTAACCTAAGACACATAACCTAATCTAACCATGTACCAATGGTGGTACATTGACATGTATCAAATTATGTAATATTCTCTAACGAGTCTCATTTGGATATCTCCCTTCTATTATATATTCCATCTACCTCTTTTCATTTGGATAAAAAAGTATATCTTCTTCTTCTACCTGCGTTAAGGTGAGGCTTTTATGAGCTGCTAAAGAAGGAAGGGCCTCAAATCTTGATTTTTTTCTTCTTGGAGAACTTGGAGGAAAAGTGATTTTGATCTGATGTCCCCTAAGAATATTAGATAATCCTCCTGCATGTTGGATATTATCGAGTACTATTGAGGATGTCTTGCATTCTTCTCTATCTATCACTATGCTGGTGGGGATCACTTGAGGGAAGTTCACTGGAAGCTCAAGATTTTGCTTTGGAGCCATCAATGCTTTGGCAAGATTAATAGGGTTGACCTAAATTTGTGCAAAGGAAGCAGTAACTATATCCTTTCCCTTAACTATAACTAAGATAGTGCTATGGGAATATTGAGCACCTGGAGGGTCCTCTATTTTTGCTTTCGTCATATTAGTCACTTCCATAAACACTTCTACTTGCTTAGGCTCTTTATCGATAAAATTCAAGATAGGATCTTGGTATTCTTTAGGCACATTGCAGGGATCAAGTGGAGGCTAATTTGACTGTTGCATTTATCAATATATTTAAGTGAACAGGATAATTTCCCACCATATATATTTGAGTCTGTGGTCTGTTCTTTAAATAATTTTTCCATACAAGCCCCAGAGACTCCCCTTTCCTTATGGTGACCTACATTGTATCTTTAAATAGGTCCCCTCAATGAATTACCATCCAATTTTCTATTTTCACCATAACAATATTATTATAATAGCCATGAGGGTCATATGGTTGCTAGATAATTTTAGTGAATCCATTTTCCATAAAGATGCTAGTAGGCTATGATACCCTTTACATGCATAATGTTCCATTGAAAGGGATGTTATCAAGCGGATTTTGGTCTGCTTCTTCATCGCTCTCATATTGGTCTCCTTTGCAATTTGCTTGACAATTTCTAATGCTACGATTGACATAGGGTATAATCTAGGTAAGGCTTTTGGAGGGATTTTAGACCAGTATATTATTATGTATGTGATATATTCGATGAAAAAGTAATACCCTACATTATTTTCATATAGAAATATGGACATACCCAAGCCAATTTTGTGAGGATTTTTATTATAGAGCTTGAGATATACAACTAAGAGGAATTTACCAAAAAATAAGTGTAATTAGATCTGCCCTCTTGTATCCAAGGGAGTCTTTCCTGGACAATTTCTTCATATACTCCTCCCCATTCTACAATTTATTTCTTATCCATGTGTCCTACTATTAGATGTACAAGAAAGAAATAATGTGAGAAAGGGGATATCACTTTCCTCTTTTCTCAAATGGCTTTATGTAGTTCTTGGAGTTCTCTTTCTATGGTGTCACTAATTATGCTTTTCCACCTGTACATGGTTGGATACCCTTGTCTATTACATTGACCTATTAAGTACATGCATTATTTTTCCACCCAATTAAAATATTTCACCCCCATTAGTATATTGATTATATCATCATAGTATTTTTCCTTGGAATGGAGTGTAGACTTATGTACTGGAAAATGTGATGATATAGGTTCATTGTAATCAAATAGCTTAGTGTAAAAGTTAGTTACAATCATATATTTGGCTTGAGAAGCTAGTACCTTTTTATCCAAAATTATCATGTCTTCTTTGAGTTGAAAGACTTTGTTGGTCTTCTTTAGAGTAATTCTGAACAAAGCTCTATTAACATGATCCTTCACTACTCTCATCTTTGGATCATATGCCATTACCAACCAGGATAAAAGGTCAGAAGAGTAATAAACCTTGGGGTATATTAATATTCCTAGGTTACATGTCCATATACTGTTGTATGGGCTATGGCTATGTTGGGCCTTGTATGCTCTTCTGAGGAGACCTTTCAATAAGGTAGTATAACATTGGTAATCTTCTTTAGTTGGATGGAAATTAAAAATTACAATCTACTCTACTGTTTATTATTGATCAGTTGTGTATTGTTGATCTAGGCCTAATAGAATAGAAAACTACTTTGCTTCTCTATTAGAAGCTTTTCCCTATAGCTTTTGACATTGTGATGCGTCAATTAAGTCTTCAATTTTTCCATGGCAATGGAAGCTCTGGGAACAAGCCATTGCACTCATCGAGATTTTAGATTTATAATGGTCTCTACAACAAATAGTGACTCTAACAGCTTTGTATACTTGTGGTGTGACTGTAAATGGTAATCCAAACAAGAATTTATAGTTTTTTCAAGGTAGTTTTATGCATGCTCTATAATTAAATATACAACTACTATCTTCATATTTCTACCATCCAACAACTGCCATATTGCTTTCTATAACAAAATTATTTGTGAAACTATATTTTTATGATTGCTCTTTGTAATTAATCATTGATCTGCACACACGTTCAAATTTGATCTTCCTTATGAATCTTAGTTGTTTTAAAACATGTGCCCAATAATATTTAAGAAAAATATGTAATCATTATGGTACTTTGGCCTACGTACCTTTAATTCCTATTCATCGGCCTTGTCCAAGTCACCAATACTTGTTTTAAAACATGTGCCAGTCAGTTGGCAACTTTTATTTCATCACTTGATTTGGAGTCCCCTTAAATCTGCTACTAGCTATGACTGTCAGACTAAACCTTTCTAAGCCAAAAATTCTTCACCAATGTTTTCAAGTGTCGCTCGTTCAAAAAAAACTTTTGGTACCATGGTTCAACTTATTTATTTGTATTTTGAGAAAGAAACTAGACACCATTAGTTATAATAAATTTAAATAATGAACTTATAATTTTTTCATAGAGGTACAAAGTTTTTTTTCATTTATTTCCATCAATCAAATGCCAACATCTGGCCTTGGACAGGAGAATCAGGGCCGTTCACTCTTCTTTTGGTGATGCAATCTAGGTCGTCCATATTTGGACCAATCATATATAAGCACCCGACCTTGGGTGGGTGAATCTTAGCCATCTACTCTCACTTTGATGACATGATTTGAGTCATTTATTTTAGACCAATCAGAGCTCAGCACTGATGTTATGGTGCTTGAATTTGATTTGTTCATCCTTCTCTTGGTGAGGCAATCTGGGCCACCCATTTTGGGCCAATTGCATTGAGGTGCCCTACTTCTAGAAAATAAACCTTGTGGCATCATGTGGCATAATTTTTCTTTTAAGACTTTAAGTGTGTATGGAAAAAGTACTCAATTTTTTAATAGAAGGGGGGTACATAGACATAAGGGACTTTAGACCTTAGGAAAATGTGATATTTTTCATGGAGGGATCCCTTAAACATATACACAATAATAATTTCTTAATGTGGACTCAATATTGTAATTATGAAATTAAAGTAGGAAAAGGAGGAATTAAGTGTATGTGTCTTTGAACCTTAATGAATTTTGGGAATTAAGGTGCATGGGAAGGTGACCACGGTGGGGGGACTTATATGAATGGATGATGTAACATAATTATAATGACAAATATTGGAACCTTGAAACAAAAATTTGATAGTGAAGGATATATTTATGGAATATTAGGGTTTATAGGGGCCTTAAGACTTAGGATCTTGGTTATTAGATCATGATTATTATGCTTTAGTGAATAAATTTTGACTCAACTTGAAAACCCTATGAACACTAGTGGTATAACTCTTTTATCTTTACCCCCTACCAATCATATGGTGATGTCTGATCTCTGATGGGCGAATCAGAGTTATTCATTTCTATTGTGGAGACATGCTATGAGCCCTTGATTTTTGGGTAAATCATGTTGTGGCACCTAAGTTTGGGTGGGCTAATCTAGTCCACTCATTTTTATAGCCAATCAGATTTGAGAGCTGCAACTAGAGTGATTGAATGTTAGTCGTTAATTTTTGACCAATCGCTTTGAGGTGCTTGATTTTTGGTGATTGATTCAAAGTCATTCGTCCTTTTTTTGGCAAGTGAATCTAGGTCATTCATCTTTGAGCCAATAAAATGGTAGTTTCTAACCTCGGGTAGGTGAATCTAGGTTGTCTACCCTATTTTTGGTGAGGCTTTCTAAGCTGTTCATATCTATACCAATCAAATTTTAGTTCCCAGGTTTTAATGGGTGAATTTGAGTCGTTTACCTTTATTTTGGTAGGTGAATATAGGCAGCCCATTTTTGCCAAGAGGATTTTTGTTGGGTTTTTAATTGTTGGTAAATTTATCCAATGTAGTCATAACCTTATAATCTTGGTACAAGGATTTATCATTTGGTTACGAGGCTAAGGCAAAAAATTTTAAGAACACGACCTTAGACCTTAGCAAAAAGAACTGATTTATGGATCTAAGGTGTGGGCCTATTATGCAAAAATTAAGTAGAAAGGGGAATTTTGAGTCTATGGGTTGTTGATGACCTATGAACCTTAGAGGATAGGAAGCATTATTTTTCAAAGTACCTCATGGGCATGCATTTTAAAATTGCAAATATGTATGAATAAAATGCGAAGGGGGGGGGGAAATGCTTGAGTGGCCTAAGGATCTAGGACTTAGGAATACTATCTGATGAAGCTTAGACCTAGGGGCTTATGAGGGGAAATATTGAATGGAGGCCAACGACTAGGGATTTTTCAAAAGTGACCTTAGGGATCAAAAATTTTAAATTTGGAGGACCAAGACTCATGAACTTATGAATTTACAAAAATAAAATTTTGAGGACATTTTAAGAATAGACATGCTCTTAATCAAAATAAAAATTTGTAAAGGACTACTAGATATGACTATAAAAGGGGAACACTTTTAATTATGTTGACCATCTTGGAGATTATTGCAAAAAATTGAAAGCCACCAAGTTTAGAGGAAAATAACCTTGACTCAACAAAATAACCTAGACCTAGGACTCCACAAGACCCTTTAAAATTTGAAATTAGGGGTAAATCTTAAGTTGGATTTTGAGGATCCAACACAGGCTTCGATTGGGACAAGTGATGAAAACTTGAAGCACTTGAGAACTTTTGAATCTCTGGTCACACTTTCGTAAATTCACCTAAAAATACAAGCTAAAAAAGACATTTGAAAAAAAGACATTTTCCTACCTAATCACCTAAAAACATTAAAAAAAAAATTGAAAGGAAAATTTGTTGTAACAGATGGCCTAAATACCTAGGAACAAGAACAAATGTTCCATTATCTAATCATCTAAAAAAATACTAAAGGACTTGGAACACACTTCCTCGTTTTTCTAATCTGTCTATGGTGTCACTAATCATGTTTTTTCACCTGTACATGGTTGGCTACTTCTAACAACTATACAATCATATTTTCCCACCTAAACCTAGTCTAAAATTTCTGTTAGAAGATTTCACCTATAGATTTTGACATGGTGATGCATCAATTAAGTCTTCAATTTTTTCCATGGCGGTGGAAACTTTGGGAAAAACACTTGATGAAGCCATTGCACTTGTCGAGATTTTAGATTTATAATGGTCTCTACAACAAATAGTGACTCTAATAGCTCTGTATACTTGTAGTGTGACTGTAAATGACAATCCAAACAAGAATTTATAGTGTTTTTGAGGCATTTTTCTGCATGCTTTGTAATTAAATCTCCAACTACTATCTTCATATTTCTACCACCCAATAACTGCCATATTGCTTTCTATAACGACATTACTTGTGAAACTATATTTTTATGATTTCTATTTGTAATTAATCGTTGATTTGCACACATGTTCAAATTTTATCTTCTTACTGAATCTTAGTTATTTTAAAGCATGTGCCTAGTAAGATTTGAGAAAAATATATAATAATTATGGTATTTTTGCCTACATGCCTTCAATTCCTATTCATTAGCCTTGTCTAAGTCACCAATACTTATTTTAAAACATGTGCCAGTCAGTTTGCCTCTTTTATTTCATCACTTGATTTGGAGGCCCCTTAAATCCACTACTAGCTATGAATGCTAGGATGAATGTTTCTGAGCCAAAAATTCTTCACCAATATTTTCAAGTGTTGCTTGTCCAAAAAAAACTTTTGGTACCATGGTACAACTTGTTTGTTTGTATTTTGAGAAAGAAACTAGACACCATTAGTTATAATAAATTTAAATAATGTACTTATAATTGTTTTGTAGAGGTACAACCTTGGTTCATTTCTTTCCACCAATCGGATGCCAACACCTGATCTTGGACAGGTGAATCAGGGTCATTCGATCTTCTTTTGGTGATGCGATCTAGGTCATCCATATATGGACCAATCATATGTAAGTGTCTGAACTTGGGTGGGTGGATCTGAGCCATCTGCTCTCACTTTGATGACACACTTTGAGTTATTTATTTCAGACCAATAAAATCTCAACAATAATGTTATGGTACTTGAATCTGATTTGTTCACCCTTCTCTTGGTGAGGCAATTGGGGCCACCTATTTTAGGGTCAATCGCGTTGAGGCACCCTACTTATGGAAAATAAAACTTGTGGTGCCATGTGGCATAATTTTTCTTTTAATACTTTAGGTGTGTATGGAAAAAGTACTCATTTTTTAATATAAGGGGGATGCATAGACATAAGGGACTTTAGACCTTAGGAAGATATGATATTTTTCATGGAGGGATCCCTTAAAAATTAATGAAAAACAATAATTTCTTAAGTTGGACTCAATATTGTGGCTATGAAATTAAAGTAGGAAAAGGGGGAATTAAGTGTATGTGCCTTTGACTCTTAATGCATTTTAGGAATTAAAGTGCATGGGAAGATGACCATGGTGGGGGAACTTATATAAATGGATGATGCAACATAATTATAATGACAAACCTTGGAACCTTGAAACAAAAATTTGATAGTGAAGGATATATTTATGGAATATTAAGGATTATAGGGGCCTTAAAACTTTGGATCTTAGTGATTAGTGTTGGTAATGGGAAAGGTGAGATATATTATACATGAAATGAGTACAATATATAGGCATAAGCCTATATGAAAAACATGATACTTGTCAATAGAAACTTACAAGTGTCAAGATACAAGGCATAGTGCACATTATATTCCTAACTATAGAAAAACAAGTCAACATTAGGTAACATTCCCCCTTAATGTTGACTTCTCTAAAAGAACCATATCATCCTCCTTTATTACATGATTTGGTCTAGGCTCATGCTCTTTGCACTTGGCTCTCCAACTATGAATAATGCTAGATCAACGGTGTATACTTCTCGATATTTTACCTTAGGGTTAGCCACTTCCTTGGATCTGTTGCCACTGGATCAACTGTCTAAGTGCCTCTAGGTCATCCTGGGTGCCTCAGGGTCGGTCACTTCCATGGGTCTATTGCCAATTCAACACATTGTATGAATCAAACCAAGTTAATGTTGAAGATAAAGACTGTTGGTATATTGATTTTGGAGCAGCAAAGCACATGATAAGAAGGTAAGATTGGTTGACCAAGGTTCAACCTACTTCTAATAAATTCATTACTTTTGGTAATGAAAGTGCCCTTCCCATTAAAGGTTTTGGGGAGGCACCACTTGGTTTTCATGATGGGAATAATGTTCCTGCAATAGATTTTTTGTATATGCATGGTCTTAAAAGGAGCCTTCTTTCCCCTTTTTTCGAGGTCCTCCATTGCACCACATTCAAAATAGGTAGTTTTCAAAAGCATTATAGACACAGATAGTCCATGATTTTCATGTACAAGGTCCACCCACGTGGCATTGTGCATGCCAATCATCTAGGTCCCTCTCTACGAACAACATGACACTTCCACTAATAGTGATAAAAATATCTCCAAGGTACTACGTGCAAGCCACAAAAACAAAATCATCACGGGTGATGACCGGGTATCTTATGGCTAGTATTTTGTGGAATGCATTCTTAACGGTGAAAATTTTTTATGCAGTAGAAAACTAAGAAATTTCTTCCACCCAAGCTCCATGATGAAATCTCCTCAGATTTCAACAGACATGGAAAAAACTTTGACACATCCCAACAATATTTTACCAGTCTTTCACTGTAGCACATCACAGAATAACGTGCAAAATACAATACAAAACCCTCTGCCATATAGGGTTATTAATTGCAATGAGGGAAGAATTAATCACAAAGTAAATCAGGCCACTATGCTTCACCCTCCACAAATGTCATCGCGTTAAAATCTGGAACATGTCCTTTAGTGATGTCTATCAAGAAATTTTAGCCTTCAACATAGTAAAAAAAAGCCTTCAAGAGCGGATGATCTAAACTGTCCTAAAGGGATGCAGAAAGGCTCCCACGATTTTATCATTAGCTCTTCAAGGTCCTCATCATTCAGAAAATCAGATCCAAAGAAAATAAGATCCATGTGCAAAAATTTCTACTGGCATTTTGACAAAAGAAATACACCCCTACCAACGACTGCATCAATGATGCATGGCCAAAAAACAAAACTGGACATATATTAAAATAAAACTGGCCAAAGTGGCCATATTTTCGGCCTTAAGGATTACCATATAATAAAATATCATGAATACAAAATCACATAACCCTTCAGTAGAATTTTTTGGGCCGCCACAGCCCTTTGAACTAAGTATTATGTAAGATCTCAGCTCTTCAACACAAACAAGAGGCAACAAACCCATGCGAGAGAAAATTGAGATGCTATCTTTTATTTCGCTACATAGTGATGCCATGAATATTTTATTCCTGATGTTTATTTGTTGCCTAGTGAGGCATGTTGCTATTTTTCTCACAAATGAAGGCCCTATTGAAATCGGAACATAGGGGTGTTTTTAGTTGTCGAAAAGGATTTTCTAAGATGGACACATTGGTGGTGTCCATTTGTGATTTTGAGGTTGTATCTTGTCTTTTTTAGCCTCAAATATGTTGTATCATGGAGTGCACTCTTGGTTGAAACCAACACTCCAAAGGCATTTTGTATGTGATCCTAGTATCTAGTTACCTTCTCTATAGAACCTAGCGGATGTAGTGGCTGGTTACCCATGTATTCCGGTAGGATGAGGAGGTCATCATAAGGACACCTACTCTAGGGACTATAGACATAGACACCCTAGAATCTATTTGAGGACTTTTTCAGATCAATTTTTGAAGACTACAGATGAAGACACTTTAGAAGATTCTATTCTCTTCTTTCTTCTTCTCCTCCACATTTGGATTCTATGGCTCATTTTATTGTATTTTATGGCTTGTATTTCTTTTGTATTAAGGTGCATTTTTGGTAGAGACCGACACCTTCTAGATTGAGTTCACCATGAGGGAGGATGATATTCATGGTGAATCTATTCAGTGACCTACGAGAGGCAACATACCTAGAGGATGACCTACAGAGGAAACAGACCCAGAAGTGGCTAACCCTGAGGCACCTAGGATGACCCTAAGGCACTTAGATAGCTGATCCAATGGCAACAGATCCAAGGAAGTGGTTGACCCTAAGGCAATAGATTGAGAAGTATAAATCGTTTATCTAGAATTGTTCACAGTTGGAGATCCAAATGCAAAGAGCATGATCCTAGAACAAATCATGTAATAAATGAGGATGATAGGGTTCTTTTAGAGTAGTCAACATTAATAGGGAATGTTACCTAATGTTGACTTATTTTTTCTATAGTTGTCGTCTTAAAGGTTAAGCCACACAATACATGATCCCATGGATGTTTCAATAAAAAAAGCCAAAATTAACACAAGGACAACAAGAATAGCAACCATGTAAAAGGGCATATCCACTTCCAGTAAAACTCAAGAAGATTTACTAAGAAACGTAAAAATAACAGAAGAGGACTCCTCGTCGACGATGAATGAAAATTAGCGGAGACATAGATGCGCCATGAGCAAGCGCACCACCATCATGACAACATCCTTCTTGGCACATTATTTATTATCCACCATCGTCTCCTCCATTTCTTGCCCATTATATTACATTGATGACATAATTAGTCATAAGAAAATCATGCATAAAAAATTCTGCCCACTACATCATCTTTGTTTTTTTTTAAATCCATTTCCACCCATATCCACATTATATTGATGGCCAGTAGATCACCTTCATGGTTGGCTCCTAACGACACAATCCCACTCAGTAGCCATGCACGTCAATATGAAAATAACACAGCGATGATTGAAAATCAAAATTTTGGAGTAGTTTAGTACGTCATCGTGACATGAGCTCCAGGATGATGAGAAAAAATAAACTGATGGCATAAAAAACATTGTACACAACCTGCAATCCAGGTAGAAAATGCACAATGGAGCAGCCAACTTTCCAATTTGAATATTATGACAAAAAATAGCAGTTGGGGGGTTCTCGAACAAAAAAAATTGGATCTTCATCAGATCCACATTCTTTTTCGAGATGAGTCCATCTTCGTCAATCATTTCATAGTGTTTAATGTCTTCACAATCAGCCTCCATCAACAACCTAGATCCACGTGCCCTTGCATATCAAATGAGTGGATCCGCTAGTTCTGCTCATTTTTTAGGTCCTTCCTATTGGAACTTTAGATGCCACGTTTACTCATCGCTCCTTATTGTCTAACCTTATGGTGCCTGCTCAGGCAATAGGCCATAGAAAAAACTCAACAGAGAGGAATACAAGAATAACAAAAAGATAAATAGGTGTAAAAATGATTAGTGCACAAATACTTAATGTCAAATATTTTTTTGATCAGTCATCATTACTATGAGATCCACCACCATTATCATAACGGTCATTTATGCTGAAATAGAGAGAAAAAATAAGGTTTGCGATTTTGACTTCAAGAATCAATTCAAGCCTCCATGTAGCCAAATATGACGTCCTTCTTTGTGTTGAGCTCAAACAGCTAACGAGAAACACAGAACCATACCACATCCTCCAAAAAAATATATGATCCTCAAGGCACTGATTGTGCATTCTGTGTGGGCAAGGTCGGCGATAGAGCCAGGGTTTCCAGCATTGTTGTTGGTTGTGTGCATTATAATGAGAAGCTCACATAGAGGCCTATTCATGTATTCATCCACCGTTAATGCATGGTGGGTCCCTCTTTTGATATCCTTTAAAATTTAATTCATAGTGAATTTAATCAAGGTTTTCTGATTCCCGCGCACTGGCTGGCAACCCCTCTTTTGCTTCTATTAAATTTCCTCCCTTAATAAGAAAAAAACAAATATTTTTGTAGAGGCACCTCCAAGCTCACATATAAATTTTGGAAATCAAAAGCAAAATCCGAGGAAGACGAAGCTTCTATATAATATAAAATATCAGGTGAAGACGAAGCTTCTAGATAATATAGAATATTGATCTATGCATTTAAATCTACAAGAGCAATAGTTACATGTAGGGCTCCAAAACAGTTTTTATTTTTGTGTGCACATCAAAGAGATCTGCAATGGGTACTTACACTTAGAAAGCAACATGAAAGCACCATGATAAAGTACAAGATATCTGCACTTGGGGGAGTCTCCAACCATATTTTGTAAAGCCCAAACAAACTGCTCCCAAAAATTATCACTCGGATAACTAAGGAGTTGCTTCAATAATTTGCTCTATTGGAGTACTACGTTCATTTGACAATAGTTTATAGTATTCGGTGTTAAGAATTGGCTATGCTATTCACCTACATCAAACCATAATCTACGAATGGTGATAGGATTATCATTTGATCTGCTCCTTTCTGATTTTATCTCTTTGTAGTTTGATTAAAATTTCATTAGCAACAAAACAATCTACGTTGAATGGAAAATCCTATTGAAAAAATGACAAAAAAACAAATATTTTTTATGTCGACATTCTACACTCAAAGGCACACTAGGAGCAGAAATTTTTGGATGAATGCAAGGGCCACGTGCTTGGAGATTTTTTTGCCACTCTAACAGGCAAGTGGACTGGGCTCTAACACCACTCCCATTGTGCCTACTTCTCCTTCACCTGCTCATCCTTCACCACCCAGGCACTGTGACAACTGAAACACACACATAATACATGCTCAACCTATGATCCTCCACTATCATGGTAGAACCCATCACCAACATCTTAGAATCCGCATCAAGAACTTCTAGAACTTCTAGGTCGTTGGAACTTCTATACATGAGGCCAACAATAGATATTACAAAATCCAAAATCAAATCCAAAAAACTCATTCACCACTACTCTCCAGCTCATGGTGATAGGATGCCCATGTTCTGGATCTATCAGAGTCACAAAAAACAAAAAAAATTCACAGCCACCAAATTCCTTGGACACCTAAAAAAACACTCTAAAAAAAACTAATAAAAAATTTTGTAGCCATTAATTTTTCAACTTCTGGTTTTCTGATCCATCCATAAAATGATGGAAAGCATACTCCCTAAGTATCCAAAAAATGAGAAAAATTATGAAAAAAAATGAGGGGGGATTTCCATGAGGGAAATCCCCCCTCAAGCTCAAAAGGGCAAGAGAACAGCTGGAGCTCTGATACCGAATGTTGGTGATGGGAAAGATGAGATATATTATACATGAAATGAGTACAATATATAGGCATATGTCTATATGAAAAACATGACACTTGTCAAGAGAAACTAACAAGTGTCAAGATACAAGGCATAGTGCACATTATATTCTAACAATTAGATCATAATTATTATGCTTTAGATGAATAAATTTTGACTCAACTTGAAAATACTAGGTAAATCAATGGTACACTTCTTTTGTCTTTACCCCCTACCAATCAGATGGTGATGTCCAATCTCCGATGGACAAATAAGAGTTGTTCATTTCTATTGCTACAACATGCTATGAGACCTTTATTTTTGAGCCAATCATGGTGTGGAACCTAACTTTGGGTGGACTAATCTAGTCCAATCACTTTTATAGCCAATTATATTTGAGCACCGCAATTGGGTTGATCGAATGTTAGCTATTATTTTTTTAACCAATTTCTTTGAGGTGCTATACTTTTGGTGATTGAATCAGAGTCGTTCACCCTTTCTTTGGAAAGCGAATATAGGTAATTCATCTTTTAGTCAATCAAATGGTAGTGTATGACCCTAGGTAGGTGAATATGGGTTGTCCACATTATTTTTGGTGAGGCTTTTTGAGACATTTATCTCTATACCAATTATATTTTAGCACCTAGGTTCTGATAGGTGAATTTGAGTTGTCTACCCTTGTTTTGGTAGGTGAATCTAGGCAACCCATTTTTGCTAAGAGTATTTTTATTGGATTTTTAATTATTGGAAAATTTATCCAATGTAGCCATAACCTTAGAATATTGGTACAAGGATTTATCATTTGGGTATGAGGCTAAGGCAAAAATTTAGAGAACACAACCTTAGACCTTAGAAAAAATAATCGATTTATGGATCTAAGGTGCAATCCTATTACACAAAAATTAAGTAGAAAGGGGAATTTTGAGTCTATGGGTTTTTTATGACCTATGAACCTTAGAGGATAGGAAGCATTATTTTTCAAAGGAACTCATGGGCATGAATTTTGAAAATGCAAATATGTATGAATGAAATGCGAAAGGGGGGAAAATGCATGAGTGGCCTAAGTCTCTAGGACTTAGGAATAATATATGATGAAGCTTAGACCTAGGGTCTTATGAGGGAAAACATTGAATGGAGGTCAATAGCTAGGGATTTTTCAAAAGTGACCTTAGGGATCAAAAATTTTAAATTTGAAGGAATAAGACTCATGAACTTATGACTTTGCAAAAATAAAATTTTGAGGACATTTTAAGAATAGACATGCTCTTAATCAAAACAAAAATTTGCAAAGGACTACTAGACATGACTATAAAAAGGGAACACTTTGAAGTATGATGACCATCTTGGGGATTATTGCAAAAATTTGAAAGCCACCAAGTTTAGAGGAAAATAACCTTGACTCAACAAAATAACCTAGACCTAGGACTCCACAAGACCCTTCAAAATTTGAAATTAGGGGTAACTCTTAAGTTGGATTTTGAGGATCCAACACAGGCTTCAATTGGGACAAGTGATGAAAACTTGAAGAACTTGAGAACTTTAGAATATCTAGTTACACTTTCGTAAAATCACCTAAAAATAAAAGCTAAAAAAACATTTGAAAAATAAACATTTTCCTACCTAATCACCTAAAAACATTAAAAAAAAAACTGAAAGGAAATTTTTTTGTAATGGATGACCTAAAGACCTAGGAACAAGAACAAAAATTCTATTATCTAATCATATAAAAAAAATACTAAAGGACTTGGAACACACTTCCTCTCTTTTCTTTTTGGAAGGAATATAACTTCATTCTCTTCTGACCCCAAAACAAGGTTGATACAACTTCATATGTTGGTCATTGATTGGAATTTGCATTCGTTCTCCTTCTAGATTCTGCAACCTATAAGTGTGCTATCCAAAAATATGAATGATCTAATATGGCCTAAGCCATTTGGTTTCTAGTTTACCTTTTTCACCATGCTTATCATTCTTGGGTTCCCAATATATCACTATATTCCATTCTAGAAATGGTTTACCTCTTGCCTTCTTGTTGAAAAGTTGGACTATTTTTTGTGTTTGCTCTATCATTTTGTTAAATCTTATCTTCTCTCTTCTTGTAACTGTACAATTTGATCCAGTATCCTCTGTAATATATCAAGTCTTTCATGATCCTTTAATAGTAGAGATAGGGCAGCTCTTTCTACTTGAGGGTTTAAAAGAGCATTTTCATCATACTCTACCTTATATGGGGATCTTCTTGTACTTATTTTTATTTATAGTCTATATTCCCATAGAGCATGTTTTAATTCATTATCCCAACTTCTCTTGTTTTTACCAAGTGACCTCTTGATCTTGGTAATCAAATTTTTATTTGAAGATTATGTTAGACCATTTCCTTGAGGATAATAATTTGCAGAATGAGAGAGTTCTATACTATATTTAGCATAAAATTCAATCATTTCAAAGGAGGTGAAATAAGTAGCATTATCAGTGACTAAATTTTTAGGGACCCCAAATCTGGTCAAAATATTTTCTTCTAAAAATTTAATAACTGCTTAAGTTGTTGACTTATTCAAGGGAGTTGCTTTTGCTTACTTAGTGAAATAATATGTTTTTGTTATGATCCATTTGTGATCCCCTAAAAAATTGGGATTGATTTCACCAATTAGGTCAATCCCCCACTGTGTAATGGAGCTTCAACAATTACTAGGTTGAGAGGCATTGTTTCTAAGGTTTTCTTCCTTACACAAATTTGGAAATTGTGGCAACTTCTTACATAGTGATGAACATATTTGAATAAAGAAGGCCAATAATAGCTAACTCTCATGATTTTGTGGTCAGTGGCTTTAGGTACAAAATGACCCCCACATAATCTTGTATGATATTCTTTAACTACTTTAAGGACCTATTTTTTAAATAAATAAAGTAATAATACTCCATTTGGATGTCTCTAGTAAAGCTTATCTTTTTGAATAGAGTATTTTTGGGTTTGCTATTTTACAGAACTCATTTTATCGGTAGACATACCTCTTGGGAAATAAAGGGCCTGGAGATACATCAATATATCATCATACCAATTGCATTCAACATTGTCAGTCCTCTTGGTTTCGTGCATCTCATATACCATGAAAATGTTATTCATATTTTTTCTTCTCTGTTAGCCATGTATTTTGCTAGATCCTATCCTCTAATAATATGAATTGCTTTAAATTCTATATCATATTGCAGTAGTTTAACCATCCATCTTGTAGTACTTCTTGTGGATTTAGACTGAGTAAGGACATCTTTTATGGCTATGTAAGGAATGCAAGCTATAACTTTGTTAGATCCAAATATGCTCTTGAAATACTCCAATGCTCTTATTAAGGCATAAGCATGTTTCTCTATCATGGAGTATTTTAACTAGGCTTCTTTTAGACCTATAATCATAAAATATATGAGTATTTCATTATTCTTATTATCTTTTGATACAGTAATACAACAAAAGTATGTTCTGATGCAAAGGAATGTATATTGAAATATTTAGAGTAATTAGGACATTTCAACACAAGGGTTTTAGTGATGGTATATTTAATACTTTGAAAATCTCGTGTTTTATTTCATCTTTATACTTCAATATTTATTAATCATATCATTGATAGATTTTGAAATTTCAACAAAATTGAGTACAAACCTCCTTACAAAGTTAATCTTGCCAAAAAAAGATCTAACTCCTTTTAGATTTTTAAGAGGGGGATTTTAGCTATAGCTTCTATCCTTTGTGGGTCAATGTTAATCTCTTATTTTGACACTACATGCACTAATAACTTCCCTTGTATTTCCCAAAATATACGTTTCTTTAGATATAGAGATATCTCATTTTCTTTACATTTGGCAAATACTTTAGTCAAATGCTCAAAGTTGTCTTTTGATTCTTTGATAATACAATGATATCATCAAGGTATACAACTATTTCAAACATGATACTTTTGAAAGAAAAATCCATGGCCCTCTAACATGTGGCACCTGCATTCATTAATCCAAATGGTATTATAATATATTCAAGGTTTCCCTAAGGTGTAGTAAAAGTAATATTATATCTATCTTTTGGGTTCACCAATATCTTATTATACACTGAAAAACCATCTAGCAGAGACATTCTTGTTGATCCAACTATTACCTACAATAATTGCTCCATTTTGGGGAGTGGGCAATTATATTTGAGTGATCTCTTATTCAAATTTCTAAAGTCAACACATAATATAATATCCCCATTCTTCTTGAATGGCACTAGATTTGTGATCCATGAAGAGAATATAACCTTTGATAATTTTTGCATCCAATAACTTTTGTACTTCTTTTTGCATAATTGGATGTAATGTAGGGTTGAATTTTCTTTGCTTTTGCATGAAAGGCTTTACATATTCTTGAAAAGATATTGTACGAGTCATAACATCTATTTTGAATATCCTCAAATCTTCATAACTCCACATAAAAACTTCCTTATTCATTTTTAGGAAATCAATATATTATTTTCTTTCTTTCCCTAACAAAGATTTATTTATTTTAACAAGCCTTGGCTCTTCCTCTATTCCAATATTAACATCATCGACTTCAGATTCTTGAAAGAGTGGCTTATAATATTTGTCAAAATCATCAAATAAGCTTTCTAATGAAACAAAATTCCTAGGAATTCTATTTGTTTTTAGTTGAATAACTTAAACTGCTTCTCTAATGACATCCTTTGATTTCTCCTCATCCTCTTCTTCACATATTACATAAACAAATTAACTCTAAATATTCATGAAGTCTTTAATGTTGAAATTGTCTTGAAATACTTGAAGATAATTAATGTTGTCTGGTACAAACAACTTGTAAACATAAATAGTTGGGAATCTATCCATATATTGTGAATCTATTTTTGGATGATCTACACCAGATGCATTTAAAACCAATAAATTTTCAATATGGTTTTGTTCTCTTGGAATATATAGTATACAAAAAGCAGAGATATTATATGAGTCATAACATCTATGTTGAATATCCTCAAATCTTCATAACTCCATGCAAAAACTTCCTTATTCTTTTTCAGGAACTCAATATATTATTTTCTTTCTTTCCCTAACAAAAATTTATTTATTTTAACAAGCCTTGAATCTTCCTCTATTCCAATATTAACATCACCAACTTCAGATTCGTGAAAGAGTGGCTTATAAGCTTTGTCAAAATCATCAAAGAAGCTTTCTAATGAAATAAACTTCCTAGGGATTCTATTTTTTTCAGTTGAATAACTTCAACTAGTTCTCTAATGACATCCTTTGATTTCTCATCATCATCTTCTTCACATATTAAATTAGAAACTTAATTCTAAAGAGTCATGAAGTCTTTAATGTTGACATTGACTTGAAATACTTGAAGATAAATAATGTTTTCTGGTACAGACAAATTGTAAACATAAATAGTTGGGAATCTGTCCATATACTTTAAATCTATTTTTGGACAATCTACACCATATGCATTTAAAACCAATAAATTTACAATATGGTTTTGTTCTCTTGGAATACATAGTATATTAAAAGTTAATAATTTATCAAATTCATGAATGACTGCTTGTTTATACTATTTTAATCTGGGATGCTTAACTTGGTACTTACCCTTGACTTGTTGCACTATGTGATATGCATATTTGCTAATAGTTAAGCAATTTATACCCAATTTCTTGGCCTTTCTTAACCTAAGTAGTAAAGCTTCATATTCTGCTACATTATTTGTGCAAGGAAATTTAAGCCTATAGGGGATACCAAGATAGTTACCTTTGATCATAGTCAGGTTAATTCTAGCACCAACTCTAGTCTGTGACTTTGCTTCATCAAAGGTCATGGTCCACATTTATTTAGTTAAGACTATGCTAGACTCTGCATCTACTTTTGCTATTGTTTCAAGGTCCATGTCTTTGGTCTCATAAACTTCTTTCAAAAATAATGTATGCCAAAATGAATATACCCCCATTCCTTTTTCTTCAATAAAATTGACTAGATTGATCATTGTGTCATCAAACTTCATTATTTCTACATAATACCTACTAAAGGGTTCTCTTATTAGAGTAGCATTTTATTTTTTACATAATAAAATGGTGGCATAAGACCAATCCAACTGAATAGAACCACCTAATTGTTCACCTCGATGCATACTTAGCAATAAGGAGAAGAAAGTATCTACGATCACCACTGCTACATCTATAACAATGGCCTTTATAGGATATTAGTCTAATAAAACAAGTAGTCCATTTATCACCCCTACACATTACACTTGTCTAATATCCACTATATAAATAGGGGAGAATCTCTAGTGCATGTTAATCCTAACTGATCTACTATTTGTTTAGGCATAATGTTATGTGAAGCTCCATTATCAAGCATACAGTTATGAATTACATATTGATCTCCTAAATTTGATTCATATCTAAGAGAAATATAGAAAGGCTTGACTGATGAGGAAGTTCTATTTGGTGGATTTCCTAAATTTTAGGCATTGCATACATGTCCCTTTGACTAATCAATTAGTCTGAATGCCTTATACACCTAATCTTTGTACTTGGGGACTATCATCAGCTTACCAAAGATAATGTTAACTTTTTCCTTGGTTATATCTAAACTAGCATCAAATTTGATCTTCTTAACATCCAAGTTTCTTGAATATTCCTCTTTTATTGCTTATGTATGTATTTCTCTACTTCAAATACTTTAGGGATGATTTTTTATCTTTTTATTATTTATCATTTTTTTCTTTATAGGTAGATTTACTTAAACTTGTATGCCCTCTGTTTTCACTAGTAGATGCTTTCTCTACCTTACTCGAAACTATTCTATTCCTTAGGTTTATTGTGTGTATTATTTCTAATTCCTCTATCTCTTTTGTTTTTGGTATCAATTTTTCTTATTTCATTTTTTCATATCTAAAATCTAATGATCTTTGCACAATTTGAATATTATCAATGACTAAGATCTTGGGATGATGGTTATATGCATACAAGTTCATATTTTCTTTAAATATTTTCTCTCTAGATTCATCTTCTTGAGTCCAAAAAATATTAATCCTTATATCTTCTTTGGATTCATCCCCAAGGTATACATTATTATGCATAGTCAGATAAATTCCATAGTCAGCTAAATTGTGAGGAGCATCACAAGAAGAACAATAAAAAGTAAAATCTATAGTTACATTAATAGAAGGAATGGGTTTTGGGACAACATGTAGATATTTTTTTATTTCTTTCCTTTTCCAATTATTCCCACCATTTCTATTTTTATTTCCTTCCTCCGAGCTATTATTATTATTCCAATTTTTTTTTGTAGTTTCTTCTAAAGGGAGATCTATTATCCCCTATAGTTTATCACCTTGAGAGCGTGAAGAGTTTGCATTATTCTATTTTCCTCTTTCAATCCTTGCTAATCTATTATTCATAGTATTAAATATTTTTATCATTTGATTAGCTAGCCTTTCCATAGGGTCTTGCTCTATTTTCTTTAATATAATGAAGCCTAATTTATTTGGTTTCTTGTCTGACAGATTTAGCTATAAGGAATAAGGTTTTCATTTTACCACTATCAATGATATTTCTTTCAATATAAATGGATTTGTCCATGCATGTATCAATAGTTGTCACTTATTCTTGTCTCAATTCATAATTGAATTCCCTTGGAAATGCATTCTTGTAAAAATAAATTGACTGAATATCATTCGGTCTTAACCCAACAAGGATTTTATTCCTAATATTAATAAATATCCTATTAAATTCCTCAATTGATTCATTCTCTTTATTCTTAATTGTAGCTAATTCAGTTTAAAGAGACCGTTCCTTCTTTCTTTCACCGTATTTCTTTAGAAACATTTCCTCTATCTCATGGAAATTATGGATTGTACCAGTTGTAATAGTGTTGAACCATTCTTTGACATATTTTTCTAATATTTACAAGAAAATCCTAAGGACTACATCTTCTTCATTCACTTTGAGGCTATCCATAGCATATAAAAAATCTCTAATATGATCTTCACTAGATACAACATTATTCCCTTGAAACTTGGGTAAATATTTATGAGCTTTTTTGGGCAAAGGATTCAGATTTAGAGGTAAGACAAAAGGAAGGTACCTTTGGTTCTCCATTGATGAATATTAGGTTGTGGGTTGTCCATATTAACTATAGGGGTAATATTAACTAGGTTCAAGGTAGCACTCACAAAAGGAATAATTTTGGAGCTATTATTAACAACACCAAAATTGGATTTATTATTAGAAACATAACTTTTAGATACAAGAATTTTGTTACGATTCTAGATAAGTACCTTTGGATTTGATAGCTCTAAAAATTATTTCAAGCACTCCTTGTAGACACTAGGATAAGCTACTCCTTTCTTGAATTCTTGAATTTTGGGTATTAACCAATCAGAGTCACCAACACAATATGTGCCAAAATAATAGGGATTTTTTGGTCAAGATTGCTCGACCTTGATACTCTTAGCCTCACAAAATAGTATACACTTAAAGGATTTGGATAATGTGGTAAAATAAAAGACAAAAAAATTAAAATCGATAAAACCCATGACTGTTGTATTTTTAAATTAATAATAATAATAATAATAAAAGGAAAACCATAAAAATTTTAAAAAATAAAAACTCAAGTTGTCCCCAACAACGACACCAAAAAATATTGTGGAAATATCTTGTGTCCCTTAATATGAGTCACACCACAATATTTTCTTGATCACAAGCAGTATTACAAACTCTAGTCGATCTACCACTTTAACTAAGAAAAATATTATCAAATTGACTCTAGATAGACTGAGTATGGTAAGGATACCCCTAAGGTGAGCTTACAATGTTTCTTTATATGCCCATGCTCATTCCAAATAGAAAAATAAAAATAGTTGATGTTCTTTGACCAAGTTTTACAAAGAAAATCCTATGATTATGCTTCTATCAATAGATCGGTGCCTTATCCATTATTAATCGTAGCAAAGCTTTTAGAACATTAATGAGAGAGGAAGAAAGAGAAATGAGTAACTAGGTTAATTAAATCCATTCAAATGATGTAACAAATGTAAATAAAGCATACAATGAAAGAACGTGAAATTAATACATTTAAATGATGTAACATATAAATATGACTACAAATACATAATTGAGCCAAAGAAATGTCCATGAGGAAGCTAGATTTGTGTTAATTTCTTGAAAAAGTATTACAATTCAAAGCATGGCAGAATGCTCAGATCTCATTGAAAAAATACAAAGGGTCCTCTTTTTTTAAATAATGTAATAGAGGAACTTCATTCTTCATCCTAATAATAGTGATAAAGAATATCTAAGTTTCCAATCCAATCATTGGAAATGATCTTAGCTAACTAGGTATCCTAAACAAGAATTACACAATCAAGGAGGGAATGAGGAGTGGAAGACAAGACACAAAAATAAAATACAACTAACAAGGTAAGGGCACTCTTAGTATACCTCTAGTAAAAATTAGGTATGCAAAAACTTGATCCTCATTTTGGATGTAGTTGCTCCTCTTATAGCTTCAAGGTGCCATATTTCTATTATAATTGGATTCATTTGAGACCTCCATTTGTCATCATTATTTACCCTTGATTTTGTGAAGGGGTCACAACACAACTACAAATATCCTAAGCTATTTCATCGACACTTGATTTCTCCAAAGCTTTCTTATATTTATTTTAGGTAGAATACAAATATTCTGGTCTTTGGACCCCAATGTTGGCTTTGCTCTTGGTTTTTCCCTTGGCTTCTTTGAACTTTATGTCATGGGTCTTGTGCTACTTGTTAATACCTTTTATTGACCTCTTTTCACTTTCTTAGTTTTTCTTTTTTAGCTTGACTCATCTCAAGAAGGTCAGCCATTTGCAGCCACACCTCAATGCAAAAAGACCCTGTGACTTTAATTATTTCAAACATATTTAGAGATTTATTTTTGTTATATTTTATCTCAGACTCACTATATTTTAAAAATATGATTGTGGTTCAGATAGCTTTTGACAAGCTAGTAAGTTGCTAAGCCAACTTACCTTCATTTGTGTTGTCACATTCAAAATCTTGTATCTCTTTAGAAGTTAATTTATCAAAATTCTTTGTAGTAAGGGATTCTCTAAATATGATTTTCGCTTATCTTTTCTTCTCCATTATTTTTTGTGCCTAATTTTCTAATTATTTAATTGAAATATTCCAGTGGGTTCTTTCATTGATGTAGGTGGTTTCTTTGAATAATTTCTCTCAACATTAAATTTTTTTATCATCTAATGTAGCCACCTGCTTGCCACTTATCTGATCATAATTTTCTTTGCAAGTGTCAAAGATGTGACCTATGGTTGTTAATACCTTATTAGATTTATTACTTTTATAGAGTTTCTCTACTATGGCCACATGATTTTGAGATTGTGATCTTGCTAAGACCATAGTATTTTCCTAGTACTGAATTGTTGCTTCCCCTATCATCTTATCCATTTTAAGATATGTGACCTAGGCCATTGGTATCATTGCTTCAACTATTACAAGAGGCTCAATTAGAATTTGTGTGCTTTGGTCATTTGGTTCTTCTACTCTACATTGAGTCTCATTTGTATCCCTCCCTTCTATTATATATTGCATCTACCTCTCTTCATCTAGATCAAATATTATAATTTTTTTCCTACCTGCATCAAGGTGGGGTTTTTATGAGCTGCTGAAGAAGGAAGGACCTCAAGTCTTGGCCTTTTTTCTTCTTGGGGAACTTGGAGGAGAAACAATTTTTATCTGATGCCCCCTTAAAAAATTAGATAATCCTCTTGACTTTTGGATCTTCTTGAGTACTATTGAGGATATCTTGCATTCTTCTCTATCACTATGTTGGTGGGGATCACTTGAGGGAGGTTCAATGCAAGATCAAGCTTTTGCTTTGGATTCATAAATGATTTAGAAAGGTCAATAGGGGTGAACTAAATCTATGTAGAGGAAGTAATAAATATCTCCTTGCCCTTCACTATGACTAAGGCAGTGCTATAGGAATACTGAGCAAGTCAAGGGTCCTCTATTTTTGCTTCCACCATATTAGTCACTTCCATAAACACTTCTACTTACTCAGGCTCTTGATTGATAATATCTAGGATAGGGTCTTGGTATTATTTAGGGTGCATTGTAAGGATCAAGGGGGGTTTGATTTGACTATAGCATTTCTCAATATGTTTGATTCAGCAAGATAATTTCCCACCATCTGTATTTGAGTGTGTGGTCTGTTCTTTAAATAATTTTTCCATACAAGCTTCGATTTCCCTTTTCTTATGGTGACCTACATTGTATCTTCAAATAGGCCCTCTCGATGATTTATCATCCAATTTGCCATTTTATCCATAATAGTATTATTATAATAGCCATGAGGGTCATATGGTCACCAGGTAATTTTAGCAAAGCCATACGAATCCATTTTTCATAAAGATGCTAGTAGGTTGTGATACCCTTTATATACATAATGTCCCATATTGCAAGGGATGTTTATCTAGGGTATTTTGGCCTTATTTTTCACCGCTCTTGTATTGGTCTCCTTTGTAATTCACCTACCAATTTCTAATGTTGCAATTGACATATGGAAAAATCTAGGTAAGGATTTTGGGGGTATTTTAGACCAGTATATTATTATGTATATGATATATTCGATGAAAAAATAATCCCTTGCATTATTTTTATTGAATAATCTAGCCATGCTAGATCCAATTCTATGAGAATTTTTACCATGGAGCTTGAGATATACAATCGAGAGGACTTTAACAAAAAATTGAGTGTAACTAGATTTGCCCTCTTGTATCCATGGGAGTCTTTTTGTTAGAGTTAGAGTCTATTGCATCATTTGGATCATGTAAATGTACCTTCCTAGGTACATACTTAGGACATTATATTACTTTAGGAGGAAGTTATCTAGTTACTTCATGCAATGTAATAAATATACAAGTGTCAATGTGCAAGTTGTAAATGTGCAAGGTGTCCCTTGCATAGCTAGGTAGAGTGTTGGCCAAGGAATCTATCTTCCATTATAAGAGGGTCTCATTGTAAGAGTTTGATAAGCAAGTCAGTAGGTAGTAGTAGGAGTAGTGGATGACTCCATTAGTGATGGAGCACATTATGGTTTTGTAACATCTTGCATGGAGTGTCCATTTCCTCCATAGCAATATTGTATTCATTTTTGTCATTTCTATTTATAGCATATTTTTGAAATCTCGTGAATTTACTTTCTTTTATATTTTTGCATCTTGTGATTGTCATATCCCATTTTAATCTACCTCAAAAGCTAATAGTGGTATCAGAGCCATGATAGATCTAGTCATAGTAGGTCAATAGGAATACCACCATTATTATTGAGTCTGAGTTTTTTGTCAACTTGATGCACCATTGGACTAGTCACTATCAAAAAATCTCAGAAGAGTCTAGGTGATAGAATTAGCGAGAGTCACAAGTGAGGATAGAAAGAAATCTTAGTTTCAAAAAATATTGAGATTGCATTTGACTAGAGTCTCTCCACAGAGTTGCAGGAAAACTTGTGAAGACCAGGACTTAGCATTCAATCCACTATATTGATAGATCATCTAGTGAAGATCATCCAAGATATCTAGAACTTGGTAACTATTTCCTAAAGATTCTTCTTACTATAAGGAACTAACTCTCAAATTATTGGGACACCTCTTACAACAAAAATCTAGGAGATTTCAACTTCATTACCCAAAGGTTAGAGTACCTTCATAGTGCAGAGATTAGTTGTTGTAAAAGAAGAATACTATAGAAGAGACTCTAGGATAAAGAGTCATAGTGAAGTCTAGAGATTAAATATCTCTATCGATAAAGTCAACTTCACAATAGAAAAGGCCATAAAAGCCTTGATCTAAAATAAAAGGCCAAAGAAACCTTGATCTAAAAGAAAAGGCCATAGAAACCTTGATCTAAAAAAGGCCACAACAACCTTGATCTAAAATAAAATTTCATAGAAGCCTTAATATGAAAAATGCCATAGAAGCTTTGATCCTAAAAAGACTCCAAAAGAGAGTACCTAATTTAGAAGTAGATTCAGATTTTAGTACTAATCATTTATTGCAGTAAAAGTAGATCTAGTGAGTTGGGAAAATTTTTATAAGAAATTTAGGAAGAGTATTTACTTCAGAATCATACAACACCTGAAGCAAACTTGAAGGTGAAGATATCAAATGAATATCTCATTGAAGAAACTTCCATTCTTGGAAGGACAAGGACTAGGAGGGTCCTGTTCAAATCCAAAAGTAGCATAATCAAGAGATCCAAGAAGGATATCTCAATTACATAAGTTGAAGAAGAAGGTACCAAGGAAGACCAAAGCAGTTATAGAATCGAAGACCTAGGAGAGGTCTCAAGGAAAAAGGCTCAGAGAGCCTTGTTGCTGAAGTAATATCATCAAAGAGTTCCTAGAAGAACTCATTGGAGAAATTCTCCATCAAGGAGAAACTTTCTCATAAGGGAAATACTTGGGATAATTGTTGCCATCTAACAACAAGCCCAATTAGGAGAAGAAGAATTGGCAAGGAGTTCCAAAGAAGATACATAAGACCTCAAGATATTTAGAGTCTTGAGAAGAAGAAGATCATTCTTGAAGTTAGAATTCAACAAGAATACTCGAAGACAAAAGTAGTTTGTCAAAGTCGAGAGAGTTGAGTATTGCCCAAATATTCCTCTAAATCCATAGCAGAAAGGAGAAGACCAAATCACCAAACCCTAGGCTCGTGAAAGGAATTTCAAGACCTATTTTTGGTGAAGGAGGAGCTGCTTGGAAAAGCTTACAAAATTTGCAGAAAGCAACAAGCCTGATCTAAATTCTCTTCAAAAGTTGTCAAAAAGGTAAGCAATTATTGGTGCAAGTGAATTCATTATTCAGATTACTCAGTATATTTGTTAAAGCACCTTATGTTAGATTAGAAATTGCAAAGAGGATTATTTCATTGTAAGTCTTCAAATAAGTGCAAAAAAATTTATTTTAAGGTTCATTTGCACATTAATTTGGAGTTGATTAGATTACAAAATTACAACTATCTATCAACTACCTATCTTATATCTTGAAAAATAATAATGTTTCCTACAACTATGTTTGTAGTGAAATTTGAAGATTATATTTGAAAAGTTGCAGTGGAATTTTTAAGAGCATATTTAAGAAATTAGTGGAGTAATAAGGTGAATTTATTATTACTATTTATAGTACATCTATTAAGCACTATTCTAGTAAATTTTTTAACTAGTTGCTCTAAATTTGTTTGTGTTGTTAAGAGGCAAAAAAATAAAAAATCTGCAGCACTTTAGTGGCCAAAAGAAGCCATCATTACAAGTAGAAATGTGGAGTAGAAAACCACCATTGAAATCCTTGAAGGAAGCCTCAAATCGAGACCTTGGAAGTCTCAAGATTCAAGGAGAATAGAAGTATTTCCTTTTGAAGCACATAGTGCAAGGATCCTCATTAAATTAGCTTGGATTGACTATCATCCAAAAGAATCAAGAGGGACTATAAAAATTCTTCATTTTAGGTGCAATAATTACATATTACAAAAGGCACCTCTTTTGTTCCTTGGAAGAAAAAAGGCATTACCATTTACAAGGGGGTAGAAGTACGTTCTTATCCAATAGATTTGTGGCCAAAGAAAGGAGCTATCAAAATTTCACACAAGTAGTAGGGAAGAGCTATCGAATATCTCACATGTCCTTGTCCAACAGACTTGTAGCTACGTAAAGGAGCTATCAAAAATTTCATACGAATAGCAAAGTTGTAGCCAAAGTAAGAGCTACCAAAGAGCTCACACATCCAGGAGTTGAGGTGTTTAAAAACACCATTTTTCTTCTATCATATTCAACCCTATAAGCAACGCATCACCTACAACAGTGGAGCCATTATAAGAAGGCATTAACACTCATGCTTACATAGAAAGAAGGGTAGTATTTAGTGATAGATTATCTACATAAAAGACAAAGTATTGGCTGTTATAACCAGTAGAAAAGGAAGGAATAAATTGACATTAAATACCTACAAACAAGTGTAGAGATAGGAGCTATACCTAAGACATCCATTGAAGCGAGTGTCCACCAAAATAAGAGCTTGAAGGTGTGTCATAAGACCATGAATCTATCTAGTTATAGTCATCTATCGTCCTCTCCAAGCCAGCATGCAAAATAAAGCTTGTGTACCAAGAAACATAGCAAGATCACATAGGGTGCAAAGATAAAGGAGAAATTAGGGTTGCTTGGAGCGTTAGAAAGAAGGCTTGCATGCACAAGCCACTTGGAACAAACTCTCTACATCTCCCAAAATTCAAGTACTCACCTAAAGGGAGTTACATTCGATTAGAGGGAGTTAAGATTCGTTGGAGGTTACCACCAACCTCATCATTGTTGAAGGAATGTCTATCACTACCAAAAATTCTCATTATCGAAGGAAAGTTTATAACTACCGAATGAATGCTCATCATTGCCAAAGAAACGTTAAGAAGTTGTCTTGTAATGCTTCATGTGACACTTTTCATGAAGTTCATCCTTCTTAAGATGCCGATATTGGAGAGTGAAAGATACAACAGTGTAAGAAGTAGAACACAACCAAGCAAAGCAAGGAGTAGTCAAACCGAGTTAATGCATCGAGGTGAAATGTCTATACACCATTCAACAATGTAAGGAAGACATTAAATATGTTTTCATAAATCCATCATTTGGAGAAGCCCTGTAAGTGATATCCAAAGCTTCTATATTGCAAAAGTAAATGATCGCCAATCGAGGGACAAGTTTGCACCTGTCAAAGAGAGCTATGAATTACCCATAAGCGCTACATAACACATAGCTATGGATTTTCCAATGTACAATAATAAGGAACAATTGAGGTAAAAATATTTATGCTTGTTTTAACATAAGGTTTTTGGAGTTATAAGGGAACATATTATCTATTGCAATATTAGATATTCATTAAACAAGCATACTTTAGATTTGTTAATATTTGCAAAAGTTATCAAGGAGGAATAAGGGATATTATTGTTATTAAAATTACTTGCAAATATTATTTTCTAATTTTTCCAAACTTGGGAGTTATAAGGAATACAACATCAACTTAGGAATTGAAAATTAGAAAAACATTAAATCAACCAAAAAATGGTATTTAAAGAGGTTTGTTAAAGTTTTCAACAGTAGGGTTTTTATAGTGTTGTATAAAAAACACTTAAAAGAAGGAAAATAAATACCAACTTCAAAACCTCTTCAAAGAATTGAAAATAGTGCTTAGTTCAATAGGAGTAATAAGGAGATAAAAAAGTTTTTTTTTATTTACAAAATTTTACAAAAGCAACTTAAAATTGAACTACAATTTACAAAAGCACTATATTGATAATACATCCTATCCAAAAAATCCTAGGGAGTCATAAGGCATTCTACAAAACTTGATAATATTAGCATCAATAAAAAATTATCAAGTTCTAAATTCATTGGATAGATGTAAGCTTGCTACAAAACCTAAAACTTATTAGGTTTGTAAACTCTCATCATTAGGGAGATATAAGGAAGTCTACATAACTAAAGGTTAAATAAAGGTTTTATCAAATCAAGCTTTTATATATTCTAAAGGATACATATACCTTAATATTGGGAGCTATAAGGTATACTACCAAAATTCTCATTCTTTTACCTCTTCAAATGGAAAAAGGAACATCATGCAATAAGTGCAAAAATTTCTCTAACAAGAATCACTCCACAAAGCATGATAACACTTGGTACATTGACTCAGGAGCAAGTCATCATATGACAAGAAATCTACAATGGTTTGATTACCTTGAAATTATCAAAGGTTACAGACTAAGAATTGCAGATAGCCAAACCTATCCTATTCATGGATATGGATGTGTAACACCAAGCAAATCATTTCCAAATATTCTGCTACAAAAAGTATTGTATATTCTTGGATTAACATTCAATCTTATTTCAGTAAGTAAGTTGGTGGAAAACAACTATATGGTCAATTTTAGATATATGAATGGCATCAATACATGTCTTATCTTAAATCAAGGTGAGATAGAAGCAATAGGATCAATCCATGGGAACACATATATCCTAGACTCAATGGAAATCTCACAAGACATTGTTATATTTCAAAATGATGCTAACACATTTCCAAAAGAATAGGTTGAAGAAAATGAAGAACCAATACATCATAGAGGCAAGTGCAAAAGAATAAAAATAAAAAATATGAGGGGACAAGTGCACCATGCTCTACTCAGCCATCAAAAATCAGAGGAAGAAGTAGAACCTAATGAAGATACTCATGGAGAGAACAATATAGAATAATGGATAGAAGAAATTGAAGAACTGGATGAACACTCAAAAAATTATGAGGAGAAAGCTCTATCAAAAAATGTAACATTTTTTCTTGAACATGTTACAAAGAATCCAAAGAAATGATACAAAGTTCAATATGAAGAAGAATATCCATATTGAAGACCAAAAGTCTTCAGTACCCAAATAATGTAATACAAGGGGTGTTAGAGTTAGAGTCTATTACATCATTTGGATCATGTAAATGTACCTTCCTAGGTACATACTTAGGACATTATATTACTTTAGAGGGAAGTTATCTAGTTACTTCATGCAATGTAATAAATGCACAAGTGTTAATGTGCAAGTTGTAAATGTGCAAGGTGTCCCTTGCATAGCTAGGTAGAGTGTTGGCCAAGGAATTTATCTTCCATTATAAGAGGACCTCATTGTAAGAGTTTGATAAGAAAATTAGTAAGAAGTAGTAGGAGTAGTGGGTGAATCCATTAGTGATGGAGCATATTATGGTCTTGTAACATCTTTCATGGAGTGTCCATTTCCTCCATAGCAATATTGTATTCATTTTTGTCATTTCTATTTATAGCATATTTTTGAAATTTCATGAATTTACTTTCTTTTATATTTCTGCATCTTGTGATTGCCATCTCCCATTGCAATCTACCTCAAAAGCTAACACTTTCCTGGACAATTTCTTCATATACTCCTCCCCATTATACAATTAGTTTTTTATCCATGTGTCCTATTATTAGATGTACAAGAAATAAATAGTGTGAGAAAGGGGGTATCACTTCCCTTTGTTCTACAATGGCTTTCTATAGTTCTTGGAATTCTTTGTCACACCTATACATGGTTGGTTTCTCTTGTCTATTACATTAAACTATTAAGTACATAAATTTATTTTCCATCCAATTCAAATCTTTGGCCCCCATTAGTATATTGATTATATCGACATAGTTTTTTGCCCAAATATGGAGTGCAGACTTATGTATAGGAAAATATGATGATACAGGTTCATTGGAATCAAATAGCTTAGTGTAAAAATTAGCTCAATCATATATTTGGCTCGAGAAGCTAGTATCTTTTTATCTAGAATTATCATGGCTTATTTGAGCTAAAAGACTTTGTTGATATTATTTGGAGTAATTTTAAACATAGCTCGATTCATATGATCCTTCACTACTCTCATATTTAGATTATATGCCATCACTAGCCAAGATAAAATATCAGAAGAGTAATAGACCTTGGAGCATATTAATCTTCCTAGGTTGCATGTCCATCTGTTGTTGTATGGGCTAGGGCTATGTTGGGCCTTGCATGCTCTTATAAGGAGACCTTTTAGCAAGGAAAGATGATGTTGGTAATCTTCTTCATTTGGATGGTAACTAAAAAGTACAGTCTGCTCTATTGCCTATTGTTCACTAGTTGTGCACTATTGATCTTGGCCTGATAGACTGGAAAACTACTTTGCTTATCTGTTAGAAGCTTTTCCCTATAGCTTTTGACATGGCGATGCATCAATTAAGTCTTAATTGTTTTCCATGGTGGTGGGAACTCTAGGAACAACACGATGAAGTAATTATACTCATCAAGCTTTTATATATAATGGTATTTACAATAAATAGTGACTCTAACAGCTCTATGTACTCATGGTGTGATTATAAATGGCAAGCCAGAAAATAATTTATAGTATTTTTGAGGTGTTTTTTTTGCATTCTTTATAATTAAATCTCCAGCTACTTTGGCTTGCTTGTTTTTAATTCCTATTAGTTAGCCTTGTGTGAGTCACCAATACTTGTTTTAAAACATGTTTCAATTAGCTATCTATTTTTGTTTCATCACTTGATTTGGAGGCCCCTTAAATTCACTACTAGATATGACTCCCAAGATAAACATTTCTAAGCCAAAAATTCTTCATCAAGGTATTCAAGAACCGCTCACCAAAAAAAACTTTTGGTACCATGGTACAACTTGTTTGTTTATATTTGAAAAATAAACTAGATGACATTAGTTAAAATAAATTTAAATAATGAACTTACAATTGTTTCATAGAGGTACAAGTATTTTATCTATTTCTTTCCACCAATCAGATGTTGACACCCGACCTTGGGTAGGTGAATTAAGGTTGTCCACTCTTCTTTTGGTGAGGTGATCTAGACCATCCATATTTGGGTCAATCATGTTTAGGTACCTGATATTGGGTGGGTGAATATGAGTCATTTGCTCTCACTTCGGTGACACGCTCTAAGCTATTTATTTTAGATTAGTTAGATCTCAACACTGATGTTGTGATGCTTGAATCTGATTCATTTACCCTTATCTTGGTGAGGTAATCTAGGCCACCTATTTTTGGGTCAATCATGTTGAGGAACCCTACTTCTAGCGACAAAATCTTGTGGTTTCATGTGGCATAATTGTTATTTTAAGACTTTAGGTGTGTATGGACAAAGGACTCAATTTTTTAACAAAAGGGAGGTGCATAAACATAAGGGACTTTAGACCTCAGAAAAATGTGATACTTTTCATGATGGGAGATCCCTTAAATATTATAAACAATAATTATTTCTTAAGGTGGACTCAATATTGCAGCTATGAAATTAAAGCAAGCAAAGGAAGAATTAAGTATATGTTTCTTTTACGCTTAATGAATTTTAGGAATTAAGGTGCATGGGAAGGTGACCATGGTGGGGAGACTTATACGAATGGATGATGTAACATAATTATAATGACAAAACTTGGATCCATGGAATAAAATTTTGATAGCGAATGATATATTTATGGAAGATTAAGGTTTATAGGGGTCTTAATACTTAAGACCATGGTGATTAGAATATTATTATTATGCTTTATATGAATAAATTTGACTCAGTTTACCTTGCTGGTACAACTCTTTTATCTTTACCCCATGCCAATCAGATGGTGATACCCAATCTCCGACAAGCAAATTAGAGCCATCCACTTTTATTGTGACAACATGTTGTGAGCCATTTATGTTTGGGCCAATCATGTTGTGGCATCCGACTTTGGTCATACTGATCTAGTCCACTTATTTTTATAGTCAATCAAATTTGAGTACTGCAACTAGGGTGACCGAATCTTAGTTAATTTTTCAATCAATCGCTTTGAGACACCCAACTTTTGGCAACTGAATCAGAGTCGTATACCCTTTCTTTGGTGAGAAAACCTTGGTAATTCATCTTTGATCCAATCATTTGGTAGTGCCTAACCTCGAGTGGGTGAATCTAGGTCATTCACCCTATTTTTGGTGAGGCCTTCTAAGTTGTTCATCTCTATACCAATAAAAATTTAGCACTCAGGTTTTGACAGGCGAATTTGAGTTTTCCACCCTTATTTTGGTAAGCAAATCTGGGCCGCCCATTTTTGCCAAGATGATTTTTGTCGGGTTTTTAATTATTGTAAAATTTACCAATGTAGCCATAACCTTAGAATTTTATTACAAGGATTTATGATTTGGGTATGAGGCTAAGGCAAAAATTTGGAGAACATGACCTTAGACCTTAGCAAAAAAAAATTAATTTATGGATCTAAGGCGAAAGACTATTATGCAAAAATTAAGCAGAAGGGAGAATTTTGAGTCTATGGGCTGCTAATGACCTATGAACCTTAGAGGATAGGAAGTATTATTTTTTGGAGGACCTTGTGGGCGTGAATTTTGAAATGCAAATATGTATGAATGAAATACAAAAGGGAAGGAAAAATGCATGAGTGGCCTAAGGCTCTAGGAATTAGAAATAATATCTGATGAATCTTAGACCTAGGGGCTTATGAGGTGAAATATTTAATGGAGTTCAATGGCTAGGGATGTTTTGAAAGTGACCTTAGGGATCAAAAAGTTTAAAATTGGAGGACCAAGACTCGTGAACTTATGACTTTGCAAAAATAAAATTTTGAGGACATTTTAAGAATAGACATGCTCTTAATATAAAAAAATATTTGTAAAGGACTGCTAGACATGACTATAAAATAGGAACAATTTGAAGTATGATGATCATGTTGGCAATTTTGGGTACTTTGGGTACATTGCCTTTGCTCAAGTGTATAAGTTGTCATTGATGTCAAAAGGCATTTTTGTGTTGATATCAAAAAGAGTGTGATGTCAAAAATATCTTGAGAAGCTTCATAATGTTAAAGGGTTTTTATTAAAACCATGGTGACAAGGTTAAAGGTTTTTCTTAAAACCATTTGGACTCATTAAGGGTTTTTATTAAAACCAAGCTTAACTTAATGCAAAGGTTTTTACTTCTTGAAAAACCTTGAAGGTCCATGTTTATTATTAATAATTAAATTAACTCAAACCTTTGACAAAGGTCTAAGTTTAATTTATTATTAATAAAATAATAATAATTATTATTATTTTAATTATTATTAAAGGGTCTTTTAACCCTTAAGCGACGTAGATAAAGAATTCATTCGCCGACGTGTTGCCATCGTTGGAGGAGCGCCGACGTCAAACAGTTAAGGAGAAATGGCTATATAAGTGGGGATGATTTTCTAAAGTGATGGTACCTTTGATCGATGCAATTTCGTAGCTCTGTGTCCTCCGTAAAAGCGATGTTTTCACTGTATTTCATTGTCCATCCATATTGAATGGCCCAAGATTTTCGTGCGCTTGACGTCCGGCAGATTGCGTTTCTCTGACATTTGATAAGACTGCGAACTGTGTTTTCTGGTTGTGCCTTGACATCCGATTGTTTGCGCTTCACACTTGTTGATTGGATTGCACGAGGGATAACGGTTTTTGTTTGCGTTGCGTGGACATTTAATTCTGCTGCCAGGGAGTTACGTTTTTGGACAGCGCTCATGATGATGGTGGTGGCTTGAGGAAAACGTTTACGTTTTCAAATCCTTGGTGATTGAAGGAAGACAACACATAGGATTACATTATATTTTTCATTGGGCACTTGTGCTCCAATGGTGGTGGTGTGTTGAGTGAAGAAGCATTGAGCAGAGGTGCCAAGTTTGACCCGTGTTGTGGGCAATTTCGTTTTGGTCGTGATGCACGAGGATAGCAGCAATGAAAGCGCTTTAGCATTTGTGGTGGTGTTATTCATTTTTCTCCAAAGGTTGGAGAACTAAGGTTGGCCAAGTGTTGTGATAGTTTTTGAGTTCTCCTTCTTCATCAAAGTAAAGGTATGGGCAACTTCTTCCATGTATATTGTTGATGGTGTATTTTTTGAAATTGAGTTTGGAGTGAAAAGGTTGTCTACTAGGTATTTTTTGTTGGTGTAAATCCTATTTTCTGGATATTGAAGATTGTTTATGCATTAAAATCATTGATGAGTTTTTGGGTGAATGCATAATTCTGGTTGAGGAAGAGGAAGCATTTTTGCACTAGGGTTTATGTTAGTAAGTCTTGCTACTTGCATTGAGATGGTGAAACCCTTAGTTGGTTGTTTTGATATTGATGGTTGAGTTGCTTCCATAGAGGTTGTTTTGATCAAGTTAGTGCTTTACTTGATACATGATTTGGGCTTACTCCATTGAGTTGATTTGAGCAAGTTATTTCTTTGCATTTGGTGATATTGTGTTGGTGGCTGTTTTGTTCAAATATCCTTGGAGGGAAAAGGATTTCTACTTGTTTCCTTTTCTTGTGATGATTGGTTGAATGCTTCAAGGTTGATGTTGAGTTGAATGGTGTTGGTTGACTAAACCTTGTTTGATGAGCATTGTTGTTGAAACCCTAATTGTTGGTGAAAAGAACATGAGTATCATTGTTATATGAGATATTGCATGGTTGGCAATTGTTGGGTTGTGTTTCATGTTCTTGAGAAAAGCATACTACATCTATCTTATTCTTTTGAGATTGAGATTGAGTTGAGATTGATATTGGGAGTTAAGTATAGAACATATTGAGTCTCTAACAATTCTCTTTATGTTTCTATGAGATTTGAGATTGAGTTGAGATTGATATTGGGAGTTAAGTATAGAACATATTGAGTCTCTAACAATTCTCTTTATGTTTCTATGAGATTTGAGATTGAGATTGGGAGTTAAGTATAGAACATATTGAGTCTCTAACAATTCTCTTTATGCTTCTATGAGGTTGATGAATCACATTGGGTCTCTAACAATTCTCTTTGTGGGTTCATGCTAAGCAAGTTTTTCTTGGTGAGCTTGCTGAGGTTTTGGACAGGTTCCAGTGGGGACTTGTGAGCAGGTTTTGGACAGGTTCCGATGGGGACTTGTGAGCATTTTTGGATAGGTTTCGGTGGGGACTTGTGAGCAGATTTGGACAGGTCCTAGCAGAGGACTTGTGAGCTAGTTTTTGAGAGTTCTATCAGAGAACTTGAGGACAGAGGAGCATTGGTTCTTTGAGAAGAACCTGAGGACAGATTTGGCAAGTCTTTGAGAAGGCTTGTGTGTAGAGGATTGATTTGTTCAAGAGTTGGACAGATCTGACAGATAGAGGAAGACTTGTACTAGACCGACTGACTGTGTTTGGTACAGGTTGCTAAGCTACTGTGGACGTGATCATAGAAGGCAGAGGTCTCTTAGGCTAAGCATTGAGGATAGGAGGTCTTCGATGGAAAGGAGTTCCACATGCTGGCAAGAGGTAGAGGCGGTTGATCTTCTGAGGGATCATTTCCAGAGTAGAGGGGAAGGTATCTCCTTTGAGCAAGAGGCTCATAAATTCAGATAGAGGGGAAGGTATCTCCTTTGAGCAGAGGCTCATAAATTCAGATTGGGGGAAGGTATCTCCTTTGGGCCGAGGCTCATAAACATTGTAATTGGGAAGGTTTCCCAAAGAACTTTGAGATAACTTTTAGAGAAAAGTTTTGTGGACGTAGCCCAAGCATTCTGGGTGAACCACGTTAAAATTGGTGTCACTTTGTGGATGATATTGTGCATTGTTTTGATATTGCTTTGGGTATATTGCTTTACTATTTTGAAGTATAAAGGAAAAAGTAAAAAGAGGTCTTATACTATTCACCCCCCCTCTCAGTATAAGCTTGTGTTCTTCAATTGGTATCAGAGCGGGTGCCTTCGAAAAGTTTAACAGACTTGAAGGAAAAGCTAGTAAAGAACACAATGGATTATTCCAAGGGTAGCAATGCAACACCTATTCGTGATGAGTCTTCTAGTGATGAAGAGGCATATTACAGCAAGAAAGGCAAGTTCTCTAGAAAGCACAAAAGTATGAAAAATGTAAGATGTTTCAATTGTGGAAAGTTTGGTCATTATGCTACTGACTGTACTATTCCCAAGAATGAAAGTGATGAAGATAAACAGGATTCTAAGAGCAAGGATTCCGAAAAGCACAAGCATCACAAGAAGAACAAAGATGAGCACAACAATCAAGGAAAGAGGTATTCTCACAAGCACAAGAAGAGTTTCTACCTAGACAAAGCAAGTAAGTGTTCTAGTAGTGATAGTGAAAGTTCTTCAAGTGATAATGAAAATGAGATGTTGTTCATATCAGAAAAAGAGGAAGAACCGAAACATAGATTCATTATCATGAAATGTCTTAGATGTGGAAATTTTGGTCACCTTGAGGATGATTGCACAAATAATGATTTGGTTTCTAGTATGTATGAGGATGCTTCAGAAAACTATAAGGAAGATGCATGTATGGTTTTTGAAAAGGGTAGCACCTCTAGTGATAAGAAATCCGAAAAAGGCTTTGATGATTCAAAAAGCAAACATATAGAGGAAGGTGAAGTAGATCTTAAAGGTGAACTTATTAGTGCTCTTAGTGCTTTGAAAAAGGAAAGAAAGAAGAATGCTAGACTCAAGGATAAGTTAGATGAATGTTGTATGGAGAGAGATGATCTTATAGAAAGTCTTGACTTCTCTATAGCTAAGACACAAGAACTCAAGGATGAGTTAGAGTCTAAGGTTCTTGAGTATAGTGAGTTAGAACAGAAAATGGCTTCTTTGAAAGAGGAAACTAAAGAGTACAAGGATAAGCTTCACAGGTTTCAAGATAGCTCCAAAAAGGTTAAGTCACTCATCAAAGGTCAAAGAAAGACAATAGATAAAACAGGCCTTGGTTTTGTTAAGCCACACAAGGAACAAGTTGGAGAGTCTAGTAAGAGACTCCAAAAGGAAGAGAGTTCTAATGAGGAAAGTATTTCAGAAAAGGAGTCCTTGAGTGATAGATGCACAGAAACAGAAAATAGGAATTCAGAATGAGAAGAAGAAGTTTTTAGGACCTAAGAGGTCAATTAAAGGAAAGTTTCAAGGCGAGATGTTTTGCTTGTCACAGGTTTGGTCACATGGCTTCACATTGCATGGCTCAAGTGAAGAAGGTAAATGACAGTTTCGAAAGTGCTAGTTACTTTCAAGGGTATTGCTACTCTTGTCAACGGTTTGGGCACAAGGCGGTTTATTGCAAGGCAAATAACGAGAACAGGTTTGATCGAACAAGTTTGGTCGAATAGGTTTGATCGGAACAGGTTTGGTCGAACAGGTTTGGTCGAACAGGTTTGGAAAGGAAAGGGGAAAGGTTAGTCAGAACAGGTGGATTCAAAGAACAGGTATGCCTAAAAGAAATAACATTGTTACTTGTTATAAGTGCAACAATGAAGGTCACATAATCAGACAGTGTAGAGCTGAACTTCCAAGGTACAGGAATAGGAACAGTGGTATGAACAGGTCCAAGGATCAAGGCATGGATAAGAACAGGGATGAGAACAAGAACAAGAACAGTGACAAGAATAGGAATATGGACAAAGAGTTCAAGAGAAGGCCCGACAAGGAAGTTATAGACGCTGATGATGATTAGTGCCTAATGGGAGTTTTACTCCCACCCCAGAATTAATCACCTCATCAGGAGGTGGGGGGAGGGACTAAGCTAAGAGGCTCATTCTTAGTCCCGAGCCCCAAAGGTGGCCCTTTGCCATTGATGACAAAGGGGGAGAGATATGAGTAAGGGGGAGAGCTTCAAAGTGAAGAGGAAAGCTTCAAGTCAGGGGGAGCAAAACTTCAAAGGAAGATTCTCGGTTGTGGGCACAGTTGGTCGAGTTGTTAGCACAGTTGGTTTCAGTTTTGGCTCTTGAGAAGTGTTTTCAGTAAAGGTTTGCCATCAATGACAAAGGGGGAGATTGTTGGCAATTTTGGGTACTTTGGGTACATTGCCTTTGCTCAAGTGTATAAGTTGTCATTGATGTCAAAAGGCATTTTTGTGTTGATATCAAAAAGAGTGTGATGTCAAAAATATCTTGAGAAGCTTCATAATGTTAAAGGGTTTTTATTAAAACCATGGTGACAAGGTTAAAGGTTTTTCTTAAAACCATTTGGACTCATTAAGGGTTTTTATTAAAACCAAGCTTAACTTAATGCAAAGGTTTTTACTTCTTGAAAAACCTTGAAGGTCCATGTTTATTATTAATAATTAAATTAACTCAAACCTTTGACAAAGGTCTAAGTTTAATTTATTATTAATAAAATAATAATTATTATTATTTTAATTATTATTAAAGGGTCTTTTAACCCTTAAGCGACGCAGATAAAGAATTCATTCGCCGACGTGTTGCCATCGTTGGAGGAGCGCCGACGTCAAACAGTTAAGGAGAAATGGCTATATAAGTGGGGATGATTTTCTAAAGTGATGGTACCTTCGATCGATGCAATTTCGTAGCTCTGTGTCCTCCGTAAAAGCGATGTTTTCACTGTATTTCGTTGTCCATCCATATTGAATGGCCCAAGCTTTTCGTGCGCTTGACGTCCGATAGATTGCGTTTCTCTGACATTTGATAAGACTATGAACTGTGTTTTCTGGTTGTGCCTTGACATCCAATTGTTTGCGCTTCACACTTGTTGATTGGATTGCACGAGGGATAACGGTTTTTGTTTGCATTGCATGGACATTTAATTCTACTGCCAGGGAGTTACGTTTTTGGACAGCGCTCATGATGATGGTGGTGGCTTGAGGAAAACGTTTACGTTTTCAAATCCTTGGTGATTGAAGGAAGACAACACATAGGATCCAATGGTGGTTGTGTGCTGAGTGAAGAAGCATTGAGCAGAGGTGCCAAGTTTGACCCGTGTTGTGGGCAATTTCGTTTTGGTCGTGATGCACGAGGATAGCAGCAATGAAAGCGCTTTAGCATTTGTGGTGGTGTTATTCATTTTTCTCCAAAGGTTGGAGAACTAAGGTTGGCCAAGTGTTGTGATAGTTTTTGAGTTCTCCTTCTTCATCAAAGTAAAGGTATGGGCAACTTCTTCCATGTATATTGTTGATGGTGTATTTTCTGAAATTGAGTTTGGAGTGAAAAGGTTGTCTACTAGGTATTTTTTGTTGGTGTAAATCCTATTTTCTGGATATTGAAGATTGTTTATGCATTAAAATCATTGATGAGTTTTTGGGTGAATGCATAATTCTGGTTGAGGAAGAGGAAGCATTTTTGCACTAGGGTTTATGTTAGTAAGTCTTGCTACTTGCATTGAGATGGTGAAACCCTTAGTTGGCTGTTTTGATATTGATGGTTGAGTTGCTTCCATAGAGGTTGTTTTGATCAAGTTAGTGCTTTACTTGATACATGATTTGGGCTTACTCCATTGAGTTGATTTGAGCAAGTTATTTCTTTGCATTTGGTGAGCTTGCTGAGGTTTTGGACAGGTTCCGATGGGGACTTGTGAGCAGGTTTTGGACAGGTTCCGGTGGGGACTTGTGAGCAGTTTTTGGACAGGTTCCGGTGGGGACTTGTGAGCAGATTTGGATAGGTCCTAGCAGAGGACTTGTGAGATAGTTTTTGAGAGTTCTATCAGAGAACTTGAGGACAGAGGAGCATTGGTTCTTTGAGAAGAACCTGAGGATAGATTTGGCAAGTCTTTGAGAAGGCTTGTGTGTAGAGGATTGATTTGTTCAAGAGTTGGATAGATCTGACAGATAGAGGAAGACTTGTACTAGACCGAATGACTGTGTTTGGTATAGGTTGCTAAGTTGCTGTGGACGTGATCATAGAAGGCAGAGGTCTCTTAGGCTAAGCATTGAGGACAGGAGGTCTTCGGTGGAAAGGAGTTCCACGTGTTGGCAAGAGGTAGAGGCAGTTGATCTTCTGAGGGATCATTTCCGGAGCGAGAGGGGAAGGTATCTCCTTTGAGGAGAGGCTCATAAATTTAGATTGGGGGAAGGTATCTCCTTTGGGCCGAGGCTCATAAACATTGTAATTGGGAAGGTTTCCCAAAGAACTTTGAGATAACTTTTAGAGAAAATTTTTGTGGACGTAGCCCAGGCATTCTGGGTGAACCACGTTAAAATTGGTGTCACTTTGTGGATGATATTGTGCATTGTTTTGATATTGCTTTGGGTATATTGCTTTACTATTTTGAAGTATAAAGGAAAAAGTAAAAAGAGGTCTTATACTATTCACCCCCCCTCTCAGTATAAGCTTGTGTTCTTCAATTGGTATCAGAGCGGGTGCCTTCGGAAAGTTTAACAGCTTGAAGGAAAAGCTAGTAAAGAACACAATGGATCATTCAAGTAGCAATGCAACACCTATTCTTGATGAGTCTTCTAGTGATGAAGAGGCATATTACAGCAAGAAGGGAAAGTTCTCAAGAAAGCACAAAGGTATGAAATATGTCAAATGTTTCAATTGTGGAAATTTTGGTCATTATGCTATTGACTATACTGTTCCCAAGAATGAAAGTGATGAAGATAAACAGGATTCTAAGAGCAAGGATTCTGAAAAGCACAAGCATCACAAGAAAAACAAAGATGAGCACAACAATCAAGGAAAGAGGTATTCTCACAAGCACAAGAAGAGTTTCTACCTAGACAAAGCAAGTAAGTGTTCTAGTAGTGATAGTGAAAGTTCTTCAAGTGATAATGAAAATGAGATGTTGTTCATATCAGAAAAAAGAGGAAGAACCGAAACATAGATTCATTATCATGAAATGTCTTAGATGTGGAAATTTTGGTCACCTTGAGGATGATTGCACAAATAATGATTTGGTTTCTAGTATGTATGAGGATGCTTCAGAAAACTATAAGGAAGATGCATGTATGGTTTTTGAAAAGGGTAGCACCTCTAGTGATAAGAAATCTGAAAAAGGCTTTGATGATTCAAAAAGAAAACATATAGAGGAAGGTGAAGTAGATCTTAAAGGTGAACTTATTAGTGCTCTTAGTGCTTTGAAAAAGGAAAGAAAGAAGAATGCTAGACTCAAGGATAAGTTAGATGAATGTTGTATGGAGAGAGATGATCTTATAGAAAGTCTTGACTTCTCTATAGCTAAGACACAAGAACTCAAGGATGAGTTAGAGTCTAAGGTTCTTGAGTATAGTGAGTTAGAACAGAAAATGGCTTCTTTGAAAGAGGAAACTAAAGAGTACAAGGATAAGCTTCACGAGGTTTCAAGATAGCTCCAAAAAGGTTAAGTCACTCATCAAAGGTCAAAGAAAGACAACAGATAAAACAGGCCTTGGTTTTGTTAAGCCACACAAGGAACAAGTTGGAGAGTCTAGTAAGAGACTCCAAAAGGAAGAGAGTTCTGATGAGGAAAGTATTTCAGATCATGAGTCCTTGAATGATAGATGCACAGAAATAGAAAATAGAATTTAGAATGAGAAGAAGAAGAATTTTTCAATACCTAAGAAGTCAAATAAAGGAAAGTTTCAAGGCAGATGTTTTTCTTGTCACAGGTTTGGTCACATGGCTTCACATTGCATGGCTCAAGTGAAGAAGGTAAATGACAGTTTCAGAAGTGCTAGTTACTTTCAAGGGTATTGCTACTCTTGTCAACAGTTTGGGCACAAGGCGGTTTATTGCAAGGCAAATAACGAGAACGAGTTTGATCGAAAGTTTGGTCGAATAGGTTTGATCGAGACAGTTTGGTTAGAACAGGTTTGGTCAGAACAATTTTGGTCAGAACAGGTTTGGCCATAATAGGTTTGGTCAGAACAGGTTTGGTCAAAACTGGTTTGGTCAGAACAGGGTTAGTCAGAATAGGTGGATTCAAAGAATAGGTATGCCTAAAAGAAATAACATTATTACTTGTTATAAGTGCAACAATGAAGGTCACATAACCAGATAGTGTAGAGCTGAACTTCCAAGGTACAGGAACAGGAACAATGGTATGAATAGGTCCAAGGATCAAGGCATGGATAAGAACAGGGATGAGAACAAGAACAAGAACAATGACAAGAATAGGAATATGGACAAAGAGTTCAAGAGAAGGCCCGGCAAGGAAGTTATAGACACTGATGATGATCAGTGCCTAATGGGAGTTTTACTCCCACCCCAGAATTAATCACCTCATCAGGAGGTGGGGGAGGGACTAAGCTAAGAGGCTCATTCTTAGTCCCGAGCCCCAAAGGTGACCCTTTGCCATTGATGACAAAGGGGGAGAGATATGAGTAAGGGGGAGAGCTTCAAAGTGAAGAGGAAAGCTTCAAGTCGGGGGAGTAAAACTTCAAAGGAAGATTCTCAGTTGTGGGCACTAGTTGGTCAGTTGTTAGCACAGTTGGTTTTAGTTTTGGCTCTTGAGAAGTGTTTTTAGTAAAGGTTTGCCATCAATGACAAAGGGGGAGATTGTTGGCAATTTTGGGTACTTTGGGTACATTGCCTTTGCTCAAGTGTATAAGTTGTCATTGATGTCAAAAGGCATTTTTGTGTTGATATCAAAAAGAGTGTGATGTCAAAAATATCTTGAGAAGCTTCATAATGTTAAAGGGTTTTTATTAAAACCATGGTGACAAGGTTAAAGGTTTTTCTTAAAACCATTTGGACTCATTAAGGGTTTTTATTAAAACCAAGCTTAACTTAATGCAAAGGTTTTTACTTCTTGAAAAACCTTGAAGGTCCATGTTTATTATTAATAATTAAATTAACTCAAACCTTTGACAAAGGTCTAAGTTTAATTTATTATTAATAAAATAATAATTATTATTATTTTAATTATTATTAAAGGGTCTTTTAACCCTTAAGCGATGCAGATAAAGAATTCATTTGTCGACGTGTTGCCATCGTTGGAGGAGCGCCGACGTCAAACAGTTAAGGAGAAATGGCTATATAAGTGGGGATGATTTTCTAAAGTGATGGTACCTTCGATCGATGCAATTTCGTAGCTCTGTGTCCTCCGTAAAAGCGATGTTTTTGCTATATTTCATTGTCCATCCATATTGAATGGCCCAAGCTTTTTGTGCGCTTGACATCCGATAGATTGCATTTCTCTGACATTTGATAAGACTGCAAACTGTGTTTTCTGGTTGTGCCTTGACATCCGATTGTTTGTGCTTCACACTTGTTGATTGGATTGCATGAGGGATAATGATTTTTGTTTGCATTGCATGGACATTTAATTCTGCTGCCAGGGAGTTACATTTTTGGACAACACTCATGATGATGGTGGTGGCTTGAGGAAAACGTTTACGTTTTCAAATCCTTGGCGATTGAAGGAAGACAACACATAGGATTACATTATATTTTTCATTGGGAACTTGTGCTCCAATGGTGGTGGTGTTTTGAGTGAAGAAGCATTGATCAGAGGTACCAATTTTGACCCATTTTGTGGGCAATTTTGTTTTGGTCGTGATGCACGAGGATAGTAGCAATGAAAGCGCTTTAGCATTTGTGGTGGTGTTATTCATTTTTCTCCAAAGGTTGGAGAACTAAGGTTGGCCAAGTGTTGTGATAGTTTTTGAGTTCTCCTTCTTCATCAAAGTAAAGGTATGGGCAACTTCTTCCATGTATATTGTTGATGGTGTATTTTTTGAAATTGAGTTTGGAGTGAAAAGGTTGTCTACTAGGTATTTTTGTTGGTGTAAATCCTATTTTCTGGATATTGAAGATTGTTTATGCATTAAAATCATTGATGAGTTTTTGGGTGAATGCATAATTTTGGTTGAGGAAGAGGAAGCATTTTTGCACTAGGGTTTATGTTAGTAAGTCTTGCTACTTGCATTGAGATGGTGAAACCCTTAGTTGGCTATTTTGATATTGATGGTTGAGTTGCTTCCATAGAGGTTGTTTTGATCAAGTTAGTGCTTTACTTGATACATGATTTGGGCTTACTCCATTGAGTTGATTTGAGCAAGTTATTCTTTGCATTTGGTGATATTGTGTTGGTGGTTGTTTTGTTCAAATATCCTTGGAGGGAAAAGGATTTCTACTTGTTTCCTTTTCTTGTGATGATTGGTTGAATGCTTCAAGGTTGATGTTGAGTTGAATGGTGTTGGTTGACTAAACCTTGTTTGATGAGCATTGTTGTTGAAACCCTAATTGTTGGTGAAAATAACATGAGTATCATTGTTATATGAGATATTGCATGGTTGGCAATTGTTGGGTTGTGTTTCATGTTCTTGAGAAAAGCATACTACATCTATCTTATTCTTTTGAGATTGAGATTGAGTTGAGATTGATATTGGGAGTTAAGTATAGAACATATTGAGTCTTTAACAATTCTCTTTATGTTTCTATGAGATTTGAGATTGAGTTGAGATTGATATTGGGAGTTAAGTATAGAACATATTGAGTCTCTAACAATTCTCTTTATGTTTCTATGAGATTTGAGATTGATATTGGGAGTTAAGTATAGAACATATTGAGTCTCTAACAATTCTCTTTATGCTTCTATGAGGTTGATGAATCACATTGGGTCTCTAACAATTCTCTTTGTGGGTTCATGCTAAGCAAGTTTTTCTTGGTGAGCTTGTTGAGGTTTTGGACAGGTTTCGGTGGGGACTTGTGAGTAGGTTTTGGACAGGTTCCGGTGGGGACTTGTGAGCAGTTTTTGGACAGGTTTCGGTGGGGACTTGTGAGCAGATTTGGACAGGTCCTAGCAGAGGACTTGTGAGCTGGTTTTTGAGAGTTCTATTAGAGAACTTGAGGATAGAGGAGCATTGGTTCTTTGAGAAGAACCTGAGGACATATTTGGCAAGTCTTTGAGAAGGCTTGTGTGTAGAGGATTGATTTGTTCAAGAGTTGGACAGATCTGATAGACAGAGGAAGACTTGTACTAGACCGACTGACTGTGTTTGGTATAGGTTGCTAAGTTGCTGTGGACGTGATCATAGAAGGCAGAGGTCTCTTAGGCTAAGCATTGAGGATAGGAGGTCTTCGATGGAAAGGAGTTCCATGTGCTGGCAAGAGGTAGAGGTAGTTGATCTTCTGAGGGATCATTTCCAGAGTAGAGGGGAAGGTATCTCCTTTGAGCAGAGGCTCATAAATTTAGATAGAGGGGAAGGTATCTCCTTTGAGCAGAGGCTCATAAATTCAGATTGGGGGAAGGTATCTCCTTTGGGTCGAGGCTCATAAACATTGTAATTGGGAAGGTTTCCCAAAGAACTTTGAGATAACTTTTAGAGAAAAGTTTTGTGGACGTAGCCCAAGCATTCCGGGTGAACCACGTTAAAATTGGTGTCACTTTGTGGATGATATTGTGCATTGTTTTGATATTGCTTTGGGTATATTGCTTTACTATTTTGAAGTATAAAGTAAAAAGTTAAAAGAGGTCTTATACTGTTCACCCCCCCCTCTCAGTATAAGCTTGTGTTCTTCAGATCATCTTGGGGATTATTACAAAAATTTGAAAGTTGTCAAGTTTAGAGGAAAATAACCTTGACTCAAAAAAATAACCTAGATGTAGGACTCCTTAAGATCCTTCAAAATTTAAATTTAGGGGTAACTCTTAAGTTGGATTTTGAAGACCCAACAGGCATGTAGTTTATTTCTAGTAAATAAATCGATACTTTCTCAGACATCAAAACCTAGAAAATATTTTTGAACAACATGAAGATACTTTTTGACCATGATACAAGCATTTTCAGTTCCATAACTAAAAACCTTGATCCTATGATCAAACAACATAGGCATATAATTTTTTTATTATGAAATTGTATTTGATACATACTCCTAAATGATGCAGATTTCTCGATATTACATCAAATATTTTAGGACATCACCACCCTTTCTCCCTAAAATAACCAATTAAAGGTCAGGTTTAGTCCACGTCCATTAGCTGACATTTACCCTTGAATATGGCCAGTTTGATCTCTTCATCCAGACCTATCCTAACTATAGATTGCAATGTGGATTACATTGCATAGACCATCGCTTAGTCCTTTGCATAATTGCTTGTTGAAATTTTTGAGTTAGTTGTGTTGTCATTGATGTCAAGAGTAAGTGTCAGTGATCAGTGCAGGACTTGGCAAAATAAGGGTTAAAATATTTATATTTTAAGCCCAAGAGATTTGGTTTAAGGGCTTCACTTGATTGGTCAAAAGGATGGTTAAATACCATGAAGGAAAGACCTAAAGGAAATAATATTATAATATTTATTATTATAATATTAAAGGAAGTCAGAAAAGGTCTAAGGGTGAAAGAGAAAAATACCTAGGCCCAAAGGAAATAATATTATAATATTTTTATTATAATATTAAAGGTTAATATTAAAAGCCTAAGGTAATTTATAAATTATTTATAATATTTATATTATAAATTAATTTATAAAATAATATTATTAAAACCCAAAGTTGGGTTGGGCACAAAATTTGATTTAAATTTTTATTCCCCCACCGACGTTCGAAGGAAAGGAGCATATGGTATAAATACCATAAAGTTTACCTCACAAAAGTAAGTCTCCGAAAATATTATGCACATGCGATTTGTGAAAGTGAATGCGAAATATTCATGAGCAAATAAAGACAAGAGTTTATTATTTTTTAATTGCACCCAAAAAACATGAAGGACAAAGTGACCAAGGCATAAAGCCTTGACACCAACCAATCGGTTGGGCTAGTGGTAAGTTTGAGGTGTGTAAGGTGCAAGGTACGTAGAGGTTCTACGTTTGAGTCTCGATGGTTGCAAAAGGACAAAGCCTTTTGTTAGGCTTTTGGCACTAGAGGAAGAGACAAAGTGCTCAAAGCACTTTTACCTCCCATGTGAGTGCTTAGCTCATGCGGTAGGGTAGCCGTGACTAAGGCGCAGGCGACAGTTTGACCTGGGATCGAATCCCATCGAGGTGTTTGCTAAGGTACTTTAATTTTTTATAATGTGCATGTGGTCTAAGGTTGTATTGTGAGTGCATGTGGTCTAAGGTTGTATTGTGAGCACCTAGGGAGATATAAGGTGATTAAAGAAAATTTTAATTTTTATTTTAATTAAAGGTTGTGAAGGATTTAAGTGTGGTTTAAAAGTGAATTGAATTATTTTTGGAAAGGTGTGTTGATTATTTGATAATGCATTTTTGAGTAGGGAGATATAAGGGAGTTATTTTGATTATTTTTATGCATTAAAATTCTGAAGTGGATTATTGTGAAAGTGTGTTAATTGAACCTTTGCTAGGTGTATTTTGAAAATATTGGATATTATAAGGTGTACTTGAGACTTGTTATTTTTGTATGGTGAAATAAAATTATGAGTGGAGATTTTGAGATAGATTGTTGACACCTAACCTTGAGATTGGAAAAGAAGATTTGATTGTGATTGAGATAGGTTTTGAAGACATATCTCCATCAAAACAAAAGGTATGGGCACATCTTCCTTATGAGTGAAATATTGTTGGGTTGAATGTTGTGAAATGCTAAGTTGGAGTGAAAAGGTTTGTTTGATAAGCATTGTTGAGTGAGCTTTCATGTGCATGATTGGTGAATGTTTGTGAGAATATTTGAGTGTGAAGTTGAGAACTATCTTGAACTAGGGTTTGTGAAAAGATCATGAGTATCATTGTTATGTGAGATTTTTTGATAAGCATTGTTGGAAATATTTGAGTAAACTTTCATGTGCATGATTAGGGTTTGTGAAAATATCATGAGTATCATTGTTATGTGAATGTGGAATCATCTTGAGTCAAGGGTTGAGATTCATAGTGTGAGTTGTTGGAAGTATAGTGAAACACTTGGTTAGGGTTTGCAAGCAAGTTGTGTTTCATTGAGTGGATGGTTGAGTAAGATTGGATGAGCATTATTGATTGAATGCATTGGAGTGATAGTTCAAGTTCTGTGAAACAAATTGTTCTTTATTCTAAATTGATTTGAAAAGGAGTTTGAAAGTGATAGAGTGATTTGTGAGTGTGAAACATATTGAGTCTCTTACCATTCTCTATATGTTTCTATGGTTAAACAAAATTTTGAGTGAAATTTGTTTGTATGATTGAAGAGGTTTTCTGAAAGAGAATAAGTTGAGTTTTGTGAGTTTTTGTGAGTGTGAAACATATTGAGTCTCTAACCATTCTCTATATATTTATGAGGTTAAACAAGATTCTGAGTGAAACTTGTTTGAGTGATTGAAGAAGTTTTCTGAAAGAGATTGAGTTGAGTTTTGTATGCAAATTTGAAATTGATTTGAACAAGATTTTGTGAAAGCTTGTGAGCTGATTTGAGTAAGTCCTAGAGTGGACTTAAGGACAGAGTTGAGTAAGCTTTTGTGAAAGCTTAAGGATAGATTTGTGTGAGCTTTTGTGGAAGCTTACAATCAGATTGGACAAGTTCTAGAGAGAACTTGTTGAGCAGATTTGAGGTAAGTCTTGGTGAAGACTTGTTGAGCATATTGAGCAAGTTCTTGAGAGGACTTGTGGACATATTTGAGGTAAGTCTTTGAGAAGACTTGAGAGCAGAGTTGATTGATTGATTTTTTCAAGCTTTGTGTTAAGGCTTGGGGTAGATCTAGCAGAGTTGATTTGTGATTAGATCAAGCTTTGTGTTAAGGCTTGAGGATAGATTTGAGGATAGATTTTGGTGTAGATTTGAGGGTAGATTTATGCTAGACAAATATAGATATTGAGAAGATTTTTGCTAGACCGAAGGACTATGTTTAGTGTAATTTGAGACAGATATTGAGCAAATTTATGCTAGACTGAAGGACTATGTTTAATGCATATTTGAGACAGATATTGAGCATATTTGTGCTAGACCGAAGGACTATATTTAGTGTAGATTTGAGATAGATATTGAGAAGATTTGTGCTATACCGAAGGACTATGTTTAGTGTAGATTTGAGATAGAGATTGAGCAGATTTGTGCTAGACCGAAGGACTATGTTTAGTGTATATTTGAGATAGATATTGAGTAAAGCTAAGAGTAATCTTTAGAGGTGATAGAGTAGAGGATAATAGTCTCTAGTGGATAGAGATCCATTAGCTAGGGTAGTGAGGATAGAGGTCTTCTATGGAGAGAGATCCATAAGCCAATGTAGTGGAGGTAGTAGTCTTCTAGAGGATCACCAACCAGAGCAGAGGAGAAGGAGTTCTCCTATGGATAGAGATCCACATATCATCTAAGGGGATTGGTGTCTCCTATGGATAGGGATCCACAAAATTGATTAGGGGATTGGTGTCTCCTTTGGACAATGGTCCATAAACATTGTAATAGGGAAGGATTCCCAAGAGATTTGTTGAGAAAATTTTAGTGAAATATTTTCTCTATGGAGTAGCCCACATTGGGTGAACCACATTAAATTGGTGTCTCTATTATGTGTGGTGATTTGTGTATTGCTTTGATTACTATTATTGATATTGCCATTGATATATTACATAATATTATTTTGGAAAGAAAAGTAAAAAGTGGTCTTATATTGTTCACCCCCCTCTCAGTATAAGCTTGTGTTCTTCAATTGGTATCAGAGTGGGTTCCTTCGAAAGAGTTTAACAGCTTGAAGGAAAATCTTACAAGAACACAGATGGATTCTCAGAATGGATCTTTAGGGAATACGACACCATTGTTCGATGGGAACAATTATGCACTTTGGAGTGTGAGAATGAAGATTCACCTAATGGCACTAGGGAATGAAATATGGCAAGCAGTTGAGGATGGATACATACCACCAACCACTCCACCTACAGATAAAGATGGTAAGCTCCTACAACTGAATAATTCAAAGGCAATGAATGGAATTTTAAAAGGATTATGTGAAATAGAGTTTATAAAAGTTATGCATTGCACATCAGAAAAAGAGATTTGGGATAAGCTGAAAGGTATATATGAGGGAGACAAAAAGGTCAAGATGGCAAAATTTCTAAATCATAAGAAAACATTTGAAGACCTAAAGATGAAGGATGAGGAAAATGTTGTTGCATACCTACTTCATGTGGATGAGGTTGTTAACTCCATGCAAGGACTTGGGTTCAAAGTTGAAGAAATAGATGTTTGTCACAAGATTTTAAGGTCACTTCCTAAGAGGTATAGTGAAAATATTTCAGCCATAGAAGAGTCAAAAGATATTGAATTTTTGACAAGGGATGAGTTACATGGAATTCTCACAACCTTTGAGATGAGAATAAAAGAGGAACCTATTCCCTAGAAATAAGCAACCTTCAAAGTAACAAAGAAGTCAAAGGGTAAGAAGTCAAAATCAAGCAATGAGTTATCCAGTGATGAAGAAGCAAACTATGGCAGAAGGAACAAGGACTCAAGAAAGTATAAAGGTACGAAATCAGTTAGGTGTTTTAATTGTGGTAAATATGGTCACTATGCAACTGATTTTCCAGAAGCTAGAAATAGTAGTGAAGATGAGAAACAGGATCATAAGAACAGGGAAACAGGAAAACATAGGTATCAAAAGAAAAGCAAGGATGGACAAGGCAAGCAAGGAAAGAAGTTTTTCCAAAGGCATAAAAAGAGTTTTTATGCAGATAAGGTAGGTAAGAATTCAAGTGATAGTGATGAAGGGTCCTCAGATAATGATGAAGAAGAAATTATATTTCTGGCAGAGGAAAAAGAATATGTTAAGAAAAAGGCAAAAAGGGCACCAATAATTCTCAAGTGTTTTAGCTGTGGTAACTTTGGTCATCTTGAAGATAGTTGTACAAGGAATGGATTCAGTTTTAGTGAAGATGAATATGAAGATGCACTTGAAGGTCTAGAAGAAGAAAGTCTTCTTATGGAAATAGAAGAAGAAGGAGGTGCTCCTAGTGGAAGATGAATTAGAAAGGAATGAAGATACTCTTGAAGACAAAGGAGTAGAGGCAAAATCAGAGGAAGGAGAAGTTGATCTTGAGGGTGAGCTTATTTCTACTCTTAAGGAATTAAGAAAGGTAAGAAAGTAGAACTCAAAACTCAAGCTTCAATTTCAAGAATGTGATGAAGAGAAAGGAAATCTTATAGAGGATCTAACCAACTCAATAGCTAAGACAAGGAGATTCAAAGAGAGGTTAGAGGCAAAGGTTTTAGAATGTGAAATATTAGATCATGAGGTAGCTTCACTAAGGAAGGAAGTAAAAGAGTCTAAAAATAAGCTACACAGGTTTGGGAGAAGCTCAAAGACCTTGGATAAGATTATCAAGGTACAAAGATCTTCATCAAACAAAACAGGACTTGGCTTTGAACAGGTACACAGTGAACAAGGAGAGGAGTCAATCTCAAGCTCCAAAGAAGAAGAAGCTTTAGAAGAAGAGAGTGTAAGAGAGAGTGAGACTTCTAAGGATAAGTTGGACAATAGAAAGTTCAACAAGCAAAGGAATAATGCACAAATGAGGAACAGATGGAATAGGAAACAACATAGGGTAGAAGAGACTAAGAGACCAATGGGGTCAAGGCAAGGTTTCTTCAATGGATGATGCTTCTCATATCATAAGTTTGGGCACAAGGCTACACAGTGTAGGACACATGAAAGATAAGAATATGGAAATTTTAGAAACAGGCATCTCTTTCAAGGGTATTGCTACTCTTGTAATCAGTTTGGTCATAAGGCAATTAATTGCAAGGTTCATGATAGGAATGGATATGGCTTCACCAGGAGGAACTACAAGATATTTGCACCTTCAAGGAATCACAACATTAAGTGTTATAAGTGCAATAATGTTGGGCATATAGCTAAGTGGTGTAGAGAAAAAATTCTAGAGACAAGCAGGAATAGGAACATTCAGAGGAATCAGAAGGATCAATTGAGGAAGAAGGTGGACAAAGGTAAAGAGCAGTGTATGCTAGGAGTAGAGATACTCCCACCCCAAAATTAACCACCTCAAGAGAGGAGGTGGGGGAGGGGCTAAGCTAAGAGTCTCATTCTTAGCCCCAAGCCCCAAAGGTGGCCCTTTGCCATTGATGACAAAGGGGGAGAGATTTGAGTTAGGGGAGAGCATTCAGTCAAGGGGAGCAGTTTCTCAAGGGGAGAAGTTTTGGAAAAAGGAAAAAGGTTTGGTTATAGAAAAAGGGTTGCCATCAATGACAAAGGGGGAGATTGTTGGAAATTTTGAGTTAGTTGTGTTGTCATTGATGTCAAGAGTAAGTGTCAGTGATCAGTGTAGGACTTGGAAAAAGAAGGGTTAAAATATTTATATTTTAAGCCCAAGAGATTTGGTTTAAGGGCTTCACTTGATTGGTCAAAAGGATGGTTAAATACCCTGAAGGAAAGACCTAAAGGAAATAATATTATAATATTTATTATTATAATATTAAAGGAAGTCGGAAAAGGTCTAAGGGTGAAAGAGAAAAATACCTAGGCCCAAAGGAAATAATATTATAATATTTTTATTATAATATTAAAAGGTTAATATTAAAAGCCTAAGGTAATTTATAAATTATTTATAATATTTATATTATAAATTAATTTATAAAATAATATTATTAAAACCCAAAGTTGGGTTGGGCGCAAAATTTGATTTAAATTTTTATTCCCCCATCGACGTTCGAAGGAAAGGAGCATATGGTATAAATACCATAAAGTTTACCTCACAAAAGTAAGTCTTCAAAAATATTAATGCACATGCGATTTGTGAAAGTGAATGCGAAAGATTCATGAGAAAATAAAGACAAGAGTTTATTATTTTTTAATTGCACCCAAAAAACATGAAGGACAAAGTGACCAAGGCATAAAGCCTTGACACCAACCAATCGGTTGGGCTAGCGGTAAGTTTGAGGTGTGTAAGGAGTAGGGTATGCAGAGGTTCTATATTCGAGTCTCGATGGTTGTGAAAGGACAAAGCCTTTTGTTAGGCTTTTGGCGCTAGAGGAAGAGACAAAGCACTCAAAGTGCTTTTACCTCCCATGTGAGCGCTTAGCTCATGCGGTAGGGTAGCCACGACTAAGGCATAGGTGATAGTTTGACCTGGGATCGAATCCCACCGAGGTGTTTGCTAAGGTACTTTAATTTTTGATAATGTGCATGTGGTCTAAGGTTGTATTGTGAGTGCATGTGGTCTAAGGTTGTATTGTGAGTGCCTAGGGAGATATAAGGTGATTAAAGAAAATTTTAATTTTATTTTAATTAAAGGTTGTGAAGGATTTAAGTGTGGTTTAAAAGTGAATTGAATTATTTTTGGAAAGGTGTGTTGATTATTTGATAATGCATTTTTGAGTAGGGAGATATAAGGGAGTTATTTTGATTATTTTTATGCATTAAAATTCTGAAGTGGATTATTGTGAAAGTGTGTTAATTGAACCTTTGCTAGGTGTATTTTGAAAATATTGGAGATTATAAGGTGTACTTGAGACTTGTTATTTTTGTATGGTGAAATAAAATTTTGAGTGGAGATTTTGAGATAGATTGTTGCTACCTAACCTTGAGATTAGCAAAGAAGATTTGATTGTGATTGAGACAGGTTTTGAAGACATATCTCCATAAAAAAAAAGGTATGGGCACATCTTCCTTGTGAGTGAAATATTGTTGGGTTGAATTTTGTGAATGCTAAGTTGGAGTGAAAAGGTTTGTTTGATAAGCATTGTTGAGTGAGCTTTCATATGCATGATTGGTGAATGTTTGTGAGAACATTTGAGTGTGAAGTTGAGAACTATCTTGAACTAGGGTTTGTGAAAGATCATGAGTATCATTGTTATGTGAGATTGTTTGATAAGCATTGTTGGAAATATTTGAGTAAACTTTCATGTGCATGATTAGGGTTTGTGAAAAGATCATGAGTATCATTGTTATGTGAATGTGGAATCATCTTGAGTCAAGGGTTGAGATTCATAGTGTGAGTTGTTGGAAGTATAGTGAAACACTTGGTTAGGGTTTGCAAGCAAGTTGTGTTTCATTGAGTGGATGGTTGAGTAAGATTGGATGAGCATTATTGATTGAATGCATTGGAGTGATAGTTCAAGTTCTATGAAACAAATTTTTCTTTATTCTAAATTGATTTGAAAAGGAGTTTGAAAGTGATAGAGTGATTTGTGAGTGTGAAACATATTGAGTCTCTTACCATTCTCTATATGTTTCTATGGTTAAACAAAATTCTGAGTGAAATTTGTTGGTATGATTGAGGAGGTTTTCTGAAAGAGATTAAGTTGAGTTTTGTGAGTGTTTTTGTGAGTGTGAAACATATTGAGTCTCTAACCATTCTCTATATGTTTATGAGGTTAAACAAGATTCTGAGTGAAACTTGTTTGAGTGATTGAAGAAGTTTTCTGAAAGAGATTGAGTTGAGTTTTGTATGCAAATTTGAAATTGATTTGAACAAGCTTTTGTGAAAGCTTGTGAGATGATTTGAGTAAGTCCTAGAGTGGACTTAAGGATAGAGTTGAGTAAGATTTTGTGAAAGCTTAAGGATAGATTTGTGTGAGATTTTGTGGAAGCTTACAATTATATTGGACAAGTTCTAGAGAGAACTTGTTGAGTAGATTTGAGGTAAGTCTTGGTGAAGACTTGTTGAGCAGATTGAGCAAGTTCTTGAGAGGAATTGTGGATAGATTTGAGGTAAGTCTTTGAGAATACTTGAGAGTAGATTTGATTGATTTATTTGTTCAAACTTTGTGTTAAGGTTTGGGGTAGATCTAGCAGAGTTGATTTGTGATTAGATCAAGCTTTGTATTAAGGCTTGAGGATAGATTTAAGGATAGATTTTGGTGTAGATTTAGAAATTTCCATACCAAAGATAGATATTGAGAAGATTTGTGCTAGACTGAAGGACTATGTTTAGTGTAGATTTGAGATAGATATTGAGAAAATTTGTGCTAGATCGAAGGACTATGTTTAGTGCATATTTGAGATAGATATTGAGTAGATTTATGCTAGATCAAAGGACTATATTTAGTGTAGATTTGAGATAGATATTGAGCATATTTGTGCTAGACCAAAGGACTATGTTTAGTGTATATTTGAGACAGATATTGAGTAGAGCTGAGAGTAAGATTTGGAGGTGATAGAGTAGAGGATAGTAGTCTCCAATGGATAGAGATCCATTAGCCAGGGCAGTGAGGACATAGGTCTTCTATGGAGAGAGATCCACAAGCCAGTGTAGTGGAGGTAGTAGTCTTCTAGAGGATCACCAACCATAGCAGAGGAGAAGGAGTTCTCCTATGGATAGAGATCCACATATCAACTGAGGGGATTGGTGTCTCCTGTGGATAGGGATCCACAAACTTGATTAGGGGATTGGTGTCTCCTTTGGACAGTGGTCCATAAATATTGTAATAGGGAAGGATTCCCAAGAGATTTGTTGAGAAAATTTTAGTGAAATATTTTCTCCGTGGATGTAGCCCACATTGGGTGAACCACATTAAATTGGTGTCTCTATTGTGTGTGGTGATTTGTGCATTGCTTTGATTATTTTTGTTGATATTGCCATTGATATATTGCATAATATTATTTTGGAAAGAAAAGTAAAAAGTGGTATTATACTGTTCACCCCCTCTCTTAGTATAAGCTTGTGTTCTTCATTGTTATACCTAGCCATGTGTTGTGATAGAAACTTTTTAGCAACGCGAGAAGTCGACAGACGAGTAAAAATTTAGTTATATCCCACATTTGAATGGCATGGGATACTTATGGTTTAAAAGGAGGTCCACTATGGATAAAAGAGTGACCATTGTGGTGGTCATGCTTACCCATGTGCAGCAGACTTTTGCAAATATTTATACATCAAAATGTTGTTGACATGGCCTATAGGTTTTCCTTTTAAATGCCAAGTGTGTGTTGTTCACATGGCCATTCAATTTTCCTACTGAAGGTAACTTTTGGGCATGTGAATGGTCTATGATAGAGTTTAAACACCATAGCTACTACCATGTGGCAATTAGACATTAGAATTTTAGGACGTAGCTGGCCATTGGAAATCTAGTGATTGATTGGCAATCAAAGAAATTTTAATAGCAAGTGACCCTTGGTAGATTGTTCATATGTGGCAGGTTCCTTTTCCCATTGGGAGCCAAACCAACCAGCCCATTGAAAGTGAAATTTGAATTAATTGTCTTAATAAATCAAACCTAAGGTATACTTTATTTATTTAATTAAATAAAAATAAACTTAATTAATTAATTAAATTTATTAATCAATTGTTATATTTTTGTAATTTGTATACCTTAGCCAATTTTAAATTGCTCTTTTGAAGTTTTGTTTTCTTTTTGCAAGTACATGCATCACAAAACTTCTTGTAATTTTACAAAATACCACAAATTAAAAATCTATTGTAATTTCCTAAGAACAAACAATAATTTGTGAAACTTTTGGCTCATTTGTGAGTACTTGACATTATGTTATTGTTTTGTAATTTTTTTGGGATGATTTGGTAACCACTCCTATATTATACCCATTCCTAAATGGCATCTGATCTAGAAGAAAAAATAATTGCTTTGGCCAAAATAGTGGATTAATTAACCATTAAAATCCAAGACAGTGCAATCCAAGGTTCCCCTGATGTCAAGATCTATCATAATGATATAAGGACTAAAGTGTTAGGACCCCATCCTAACATTATTTTTGTAATTCTCATTTGATTATGTAATGACCCACGTCCAACGTGGGGAACCCCTTATAATGTTATTTTGTAATACTTTTGTAATGGTATGTGGCAAGTAAGGCGCCTAGACAAGTGGGGCCATTTCATGTAACCGTTATCAAGAATGTAACCGATGTTTGGTAGAAGATTCTAGCTCGAGTGGCATTTTGCATGTAAGCCAACTCTTGAGCTTAGGGTTAGGGTTGCATGAAGCTTTTCTTTAAAAGACATGGAGCCATGTACGAATGTATCTTTTTGCAAGTTAATGAAATATTGAAGGAGGTTGCCCCCTCGAAGAGGCCCATGATACTGAGTTATTTTGTGAGATTGTTTCAATTCTGCAATTACTTTCTGCATAGTGTTATTCTGTTATTTGATGAATTTTTGTTTATTTACAGTATTTTGTGTGAGTGAGTTTATTTTTAATAGTAGGTTCCTAACAAGTGGTATCAGAGCGCTTTCCAAGGCCGAGTTCTGCTACGACTATGATAATTCTTGCCCATCCATTCCAACTGTTAGGTATAATTTTCCTATGTTTTACTTTTTTGTTATCCTTTATTTAAAAAATAGCAAAAAATATAGTCCTTTATTTTTATACAGTAGTTGAGTAGGTTAGAAACCCTATGTTAGGGGTTTTAAAATATCATGGAGGAGTCATTATTGGCTAAGCTAGATAGCCCATAAAGCATCTAGTGAAGTGAGGGATGATCAAGCTCCAATACCCAAGCCTTAGACAACACCCACACATGGAATCGAGCTCCCACGTATCTTTGGGTATTTAGGGAGACCATCTAGGGTTAAACAAACTTTTATCCATTAGGAAGATTTTTGGCCTTGTATTATCCATAGTACATGGGACACAACATCCCAAAATATTACCCTCTCATACTATTAGAGAGGTAGATAGTGTGCTCAAGGGTATGTGTGGAATCCTCCTTGGGTAGTGGCCTAAAATATTGGTTTAAGCACTATTGTTCATCATTATGGTATAATAGAGGGCCTATGGGTATTACATACTCCTTTGCCTAGCATACCCTAGTTCTATCAAAAAATTCAACCTACAAAAACAAAGCCTTCCTGTTTTGCTAAACCTAAAATTTTTCCCATAAAATTGAGCATACGAAGGAGACTTCCCTATCACAAAAAAATTACATGCACCAAATAGTCAAGGTAGAGTCTGCAAGTGTTTATGATAGTCAAGAAATATTTTAGTAATATTTAGGTTAGTGATAATAACAATCAAGTCGATAATGGTAGTAATAATCATCTATAATAATTAATAATTATAGGGTGGTCAATGATAGAAATAGAATAGACAATGTCAGTAACTACATAGTATAGAGAATCCTAGAGTTAGTGATTAAACAGTGATAGTGGTCATAGTACAGGTGATAGGATAGTGTCAGGAGTGGTCAGTAGTCAGAATAGATAGGGTAGAGTCGATTGACATAGTACCCAACTTTTGAACCCAACCTTCTAAAGGAAAAATTGACCTCACTAGTAGACTCATCAAAATAACAAAAAAAATTTAGGGTGCCCAAAACTAGTGTTGTGGGATATAGCTCATTGTGACCATATTTTTGAGCTGATCATTTTGATATATAGCACCCAAGCACTTTTTTGGACTTATTACTAAAAATAGTAACCCTTGAAATCACACTTCTATTTTTAGTAAGTCACTAGTAGTCATTCAAATCACACCAAAATGGTTATTGGTACTCGTGGACACCAAAAAGAGATGGAACAAACCACCTCAATATTGGATACCATCACCAAACAACTTAGTGCCATTCTCCAAGACAATCAATCAATACAAGATGACATCCAATACTTTAAAAGTGAATACATTACCTCCAAAACCAAAATTCAAGAACAAATTCTAGAGGTTGAGTCTAAGCTTCAAGGTGGCCCACAAGTATTTGAGTATCAAGATACTAAATAATCAAGGTGAGGAAAAGGACCCCATAAGGAAAAGGAAGGTTTTCACACTAATTTTGACCATGATACTACCTTCAAGATGCCTAAATTAGACTTTCCTAAGTTCAATGGGAAAGACATGGATGGGTGGTTATGTCATGTTGATCAATTCTTCCAACTCCACAATGTCCCTAAATATTACTAGGTCAAGATGGCTTCTTTCAATCTTGAATCAGAAGCTTTATAATGGTACCAATGGTTGCAACATACCATTATCGATCCTTCTTGGGAAGATTTTGAATCACAACTACTCACTCGCTTTGGCCCTAGTGAGTATGATGATTTTCAAGGAGCACTAACCAAGTTGAGACAAACTTCTATAGTTCGAGACTACCAAACCCAATTTGAAAAATTGGCTAACAAAACCAAGGGGTTGAATGAAGGGTTTTTATGAGTTGTTTCATCAATGGCTTGAAGGATGATCTCCAGGTCGAGGTCAAGATGTTCAAACCACAAACAATGATGCAAGCTATAAGCTTGGCATGGTTGGTCGAATCCAAATTCTTAGCTCAAAGGAGGATATCTAAATTTTTACAAACTAAACCCTCATTTCCTCCCAAGTTCCCAACTCATAATGAAAATAAAACTATTCCCCACAAACACTTGACTACAGAAGAAATGGATGCTCGACATGCTCAAGGTTTGTGCTACAATTATGATGAAAAATATGTTCGAGGGCATAGGTGTGCCCAAAAGAAGTTGTTCCTCATAGATGTTGAAGATCCTATCAATAGTGACCAAAGTGATGATGAAATAGAACCAGTAGAAGACCCACCCCAAAATGAGGAAGAAATACATGAAGAACCATAGGCAAAAATTTTTATCCATGCTCTTGTCGGGATTACTACACCACAAACCATGAAAGTTGTGGGTTTTTTCAAAGGCCAATGTCTTACAATCCTTATTGATTTAAGTAGTACACACAACTTTATTGATCCTCGAATCACCAAGTAGGCCAATTGTTACATACACACATGTAATTCCTTTGAGGTTATGGTGGCCAATGGAGGGACTTTACCTTGCAAAGGTAAATATCGTAATGTTAAAGTGAAAATAGGGGATTATGAGCTCAAAAAAGATATGTTCGCTCTACAATTAGGGGGATGTGATATTGTATTGGGAGCTCAATGGTTAGGTACATTGGGAACCATCTCATGGAATTTTGTAGAGTTATGGATGCAATTTTCACAGAATGGATAGTCTTACACTCTTCAGGGTTCAAAAGTAGGGCCTCATATTATTAGCTCAAACTGTATGGAGAAGTTGTTAAAAAAATCTTCTCATGGGGTCATCACATAGATATTTGTAATCCAACCACCTACTACAGAAGTGGACCAAATTCTTGAATATTTGCAACTTGTTTTGACAAAGCACAATGCAGTTTTTGTCGAACCAATAGACTTGCCACCACGTCGCTCCCATGACCATGCCATTCCATTGGTACCTGGTAGTGTACCACCTAACATCAGGCCATACTGATACCCTCATGCCCTTAAGTTAGAGATAGAGAAGTTAGTGCAAGAATTGTTAAAAGTTAGAGTCATTCACCCGAGTAACAACCCTTACTCTTCTCCTATCTTATTGGTGCGAAAGAAAGATGGGTCATGGTGATTATGTATCAATTTTTGTGAGCTCAATAAGCTCACCATTAAGGATAAGTTTCCTATTCCTATGGTGGATGAATTACTGGATGAGTTGCATGGGACTATGTTTTTCTCCAAATTAGATCTTCGCTCTAGGTACCATCAGATCAGGCTCAAGGATGAAGATATTTCCAAAACCACATTCCATACTCATGAGGGTCATTATGAATTCTTGGTGATGCCATTTGGCTTGACCAATGCACCTTCCACATTTCAAAGCCTCATGAACAACATTTTTTATCCATTTCTTCATAAATTCATTTTGGTTTTCTTTGATGATATTTTGGTTTATAGTCACTCTTGGGAAGAGCACCTCTCCCATGTGGATCAGACTTTACAACTTTTGGCACAACATCAACTTTATGCTAAGCGGTCCAAGTGTTCTTTTGGGTTGATAAAAGTGGAATATTTGGGACACATTATCACCAAAGATGGAGTTAAAGTTGACCCTAGGAAGATTCAAGTGATTCAAGAGTGGTCAAAACCTCACACTCTAAAAGGTCTTCATGGATTTTTGGGGCTTACAAGCTATTACCACAAATTTATCTACAATTATGGAAAAATTATCGCTCCCTTAACATCCATGTTAAAAAAGGATTCTTTTACTTGGACTGGTCCAACTGAACAGGCTTTCCTAGAGTTGAAGCACGCTATGACAACCACTTCGATCTTAGCAATGCCTAATTTTTCCAAGCCTTTTGTAATTGAAAGTGATGCTTCAAGCAATGGTATTGGTATGGTGTTGATGTAGGAAGGGTGCCCCTTGGCTTTCACTAGTAAAGCGCTTTCTAGTCGTAATCTAGGCAAATCAACTTATGCTAAGGAAATGCTTACCATTTTGCATGTGGTCACTCATTGGTGACCTTATCTCATTGGGCATCATTTCTCCATTAAAACAGATCATCAAAGTCTCAAATATTTCTTAGAGCAATGGGTTGCCACCCTCGAACAATAGAAGTGGGTCTCTAAGCTCATGGGCTATGATTATGATATTACTTATAAAAAGGGCAAGGAGAACATTGTGGTGGATGCCCTCTCTCACCAATTTGAGGCTCACAATATGCTATGTGCCATTTCTTCACCCATTCCCTAGTGGATAAATTCTCTTCATGAGGAGGTGCTTAAGGATTCAAGCTTGCAAACTTTGGTTGCCTCCCTTCAAATAGAGCCTACCTCATATCCTAGATACACTTGGGATGGACAAGATTTATGCTACCACCAATGCCTTGTTGTTCCTCACACATCTCCACTCTAAGAACTTCTCATGAAGGAAATGCATGCTTCCCCCACTATAGGCCATTCTGGGTTCCTCAAAACATATGAAAGGATTAAGCGTACCTTTTCTTGGAAGGGTATGAAGAAGGACATACAAAATTTTGTGGTAGCATGTGACACCTATCAATGGATGAAAGGTAAAATGGTGCATTCTCCAAGAACTCTACAACCCTTGCCTATTCTCGAATAGGTTTGGATAGATATTTCCATGGACTTTATTGAAGGGTTACCTAAGTCCAGAGGCAAATCAATTATTTTCATGGTAGTGGATCATCTTTCAAAGTATGCTCATTTTTGTTCCCTCTCCCATCCTTACACGGCCTCCATAATTGCCCAAATTTTCCTTGATTCTATATTTTGCCTTCATGGCATGCCTACCTCCATTGTGTCTGATCATGACCCTACATTCACTAGTAATTTTTGGCAAGAATTATTTAAGTTGTAAGGAACTCAGCTCAAAATGAGTTCAGCTTATCATCCACAAATGGATGGCCAGACTAAGATTATCAACAAATATTTGGAGATCTACCTTCGTTGCTTTACCTCTGATCATCCTACACAATGGGTGAAGTGGCTTCCCTTGGCCGAGTGGTGGTATAATACTTCCTATCACATGACGACCAAGGTCACCCCTTTTGAAGTAGTTTATGGTCGACCTCCATTCATGCCCCCTCCTACATTCCAGGTAGCTCTAAGGTCCATGCAGTCGACACTACACTCAACCAACATGTCGAAGTCCTCCATCAACTGAAGATGAATTTGGAAGTGGCCCAGAACCAGATGCACCAACAAGCTGATCAACATCATTCTGAGCATAGCTTTGATGTTGGTGATATGGTCTTCCTTCACTTGTAGCCATACAAACAATCATCCCTCCAACTTCGTAGGTGCCAAAAACTCGATGCCAAGTACTATGGGCCCTACCAGGTTTTATAGTGGATTGGTGCCATGACCTACAAATTGGCCCTACCATTGACATCCAAGCTCCACCCTATTTTTCATGTATCCTCTCTCAAGAAGGTTGTGGGAAATCAGGTACAAGTTCAATCTGCCCTCCCAAAATTGGATGAAGAAGGTTCTATCTTGCTCGAGCCAGAACAATTATTGGATCGTAGGATGCACACTCTTTACAATCGAGCCATTACTGAGGTCCTTGTTCAGTGGCATGGTCTACAACCAAAATATGCTACATGGGAGTCTCTCCAATAGCTCCAACACCAGTTTCCTCATCTACAACTTTGAGGACAAAGCTTTTTGAAGGGGAAGGACATGTTAGGACCCCATCCTAACATTATTTTTGTAATTCTCATTTGATTATGTAATGACCCACGTCCAACGTGGGGACCCCCTTATAATGTTATTTTGTAATACTTTTGTAATGGTATGTGGCAAGTAAGGCACCTAGACAAGTGGGGCCATTTCATGTAACCATTATCAAGAATGTAACCGATGTTTGGTAGAAGATTCTAGCTTGAGTGGCATTTTGCATGTAAGCCAACTCTTGAGCTTAGGGTTAGGGTTGCATGAAGATTTTCTTTAAAAGACATGGAGCCATGTACGAATGTATCTTTTTGCAAGTTAATGAAATATTGAAGGAGGTTGCCCCCTCGAAGAGGCCCACGATACTGAGTTATTTTGTGAGATTGTTTCAATTCTGCAATTACTTTCTGCATAGTGTTATTCTGTTATTTGATGAATTTTTGTTTATTTACAATATTTTGTGTGAGTGAGTTTATTTTTAATAGTAGGTTCCTAACATAAATCCAAATGTGAAGTAAATTTTTTTAATTAATCTCAGGATTTAAATGTATTCAGTAGTTATATCATGGATATGGAGACATGGTTCTCTTATACAGAGGTTGAAAACAAAGAGAAAGTTCCCTTTGCAAAGCTTAAGTTGATAGGTTTAGCAAAACTTGTTGTAATAGAAATACAAGAGGGTCAACATCCCATCACTACTTACGATGCTTTGGTCTAAGCCTTGAAGGATATATTTTATCCTTAAAATTATGAAGGCAATTATATGCTCAAGTGGTATAGGTTAAGACAAACCTATAATAGTCTTGTTTAGGATTATGTCTTTCAATTTAATAGATTGAGAATTTTGCTTCATGTAAAGGATATAGTAGAAGCCTTCATCATCAAATTTGTGAGTGGGCTCCTTGAACCTTTGTATTAGGAGTGGAAATATACTTCCTTAAAAATCTTGGATGAAGCATTTAATTACGCATAGTTCACAGAGGAGAAGCTTGTGACATAGTCCAGGGGAGCTTATCAACCTCAAAATTAGTAGTAGTAAGCTAAGGTAAAGATACCTACTACTACTCCTTATTCTTCTCCTACTTCTTCTTCATCCTCTCCTTCTTCTCCTTATCCTTCTTATAATGGCAAGAAATTATGTCATCATTGTAAAATAAGAGGACATAAGGAGTCTAAATGTTTCAAAAAGAAGAAGAACCTTATTGTAAAACCTCAACCAGAGGCACTACACAATGGGCCCCTTGAGGTTGTAGGTGAAGATAAATAATATGAATAATTAAAGAATCAATTGAACAATGTATCCCTAATGCATAATAAAGGTGGTCATGATAGTTTTTTAATATGAAATCCCACCTCACGCAACTTTTCTATGAATTATATTATCAATAATGGATTGTAAACCAATTTTATTACCAAATCTATAGTCGATAGGCTCAATTTACCTATAGAAATACATCCTAATCCATATTTACTTGGATGGAAGGATATAGGTTCTACCTCCTACATCACAAAAATTTACACTGTGTCCTTTACTTTGGACCCTCACTTTGTGGATTGAGTCACCTATGATGTGACTCTGATGGATTATTGTGGTCTAATTCTTGGTGAGCCCTATCAATACTATAAATAAGCTCAATATGATGCATATCACCAAACCTACACAATGCATCATAAGAATAAGATATTTCTTATTCATAACCTTCCATAATCCACACTTTTGCTTTCCTCACAATAACCACAAAATATTACCTTAATATTTTGACCCCAGAACACACTTTCTTCCACAACTCTACTTTCTTACAAGGAGGCCATCCCTCCTTCATCTATACCTCCTCCTATTTCTCTTGTTGATCTTCCTACTATTCTTCCTTCTACTCTTGAGTGACCTTCCTTGCTGCCTTCACAAGTTCCTATTGTGTACTAGACTATGCAACCTTCACAATAGAAAATTGCTCCTCGTGAATTTCCTTCACCAATTGGTGAGAGAGTTATGCCCAAATATTTTTTTAGCATAGATATCTTGAGGCATATTCGATATTGTTTAGACCAGCAGTAATGTGGCTTATCAACTTCCATTTCATCCTACCCAAATGATATGTATTTAGTGTTTGGTGACTCACCGTCCTACTTCTATTGTCAAAGCATTGGAGTCCAATGCTTCTTAAGTGGGGAGGTATGATGAGGACATCTTGTTCACCTTAGGACTAGGTTTATTTTTGCTAATAAATGTTAATATTAGGTGCTTAATTGTATTTTCTAGGATTAACAAATTAATGCCATGTAATGTAAGCCTATAAAATTACGTATGATTCTAGATAGCTTCTAGATAACTATGTTTGGCTACTATTTAGATTTAGTTAGTAGTTAGTTCTAGATATATATTTGTTACCTTAAGTTAGGTGATGTTATCTTATTTGCCCAACTACGAATCTTACACATAATTTAGGAGATTGGACCATTTTCAATAAGGCATCATACATACCTATATTCCTAGAATGTGAATAAATCAAGTAGCTTGGAGGATTTCTTATTATTGGTATCAGATCCTGAGATTAGGCTTGTGGTAGTCAGCTCCTAGTTGGTATAGGATATGCATTAGCATTTCAAATTTTTTAGAAATGTGCAAGTTTTTTCCTCTCCACATGTTTTTTATTTGAAATGAGGAGAGTAAGTTAATATTCTAGTTTATCTAAATTTTAGTAGATTTGGATGTCTTGATGACATCGTATTATTACTACAAAGTAAACCTTGTGATCAATTTGAATAGGAGGCATGTAAATATAACCAATTTATTGGCCAACTATGGATTAAATAAGGAAATATTTGATTGGAAGATATGGTATACCAGATGCACCTTGCTACAATTGACCCATCTATGATGTGGATTGCATTTTCAACATAAGGTTTCACAATGGTGATCTGATTGAATCAAGATTGAATCAGGGTAACTTAGGAGGTTAAAGCCTCACATGCAATTTTTCTTGTTCATTCATGGTAGATTGTAGCTAGCACTATGCACAAGTTTCTAGACTAGGATATGCAAGTTTTCAAATGTTAACGGGTCTATTTTTTAATTTCATGAATGGGTGACGTAGGGCCCTTCTTACCGATGAAGTTTTAATTCATTTTTTGGTATTTTGTTCTCATTTCTTGATGAGCCCAGATCATAGATGACATGAAGTATTCCTATCAGGTGAGAGGAAATTTTGGTTTTTGATGATAAATTTTGTATTTCCCACGTAACAAACAACATCAAGATTTATCTTTTGGGTCTTATTCTGACACCTTCAATGAAATATAGCAATTTTCCTTCCCTTTACGATGATCCTAAGGTTATTTTATAGCAAAGGCATGAAGAGGTAAGTTCAACTTTTTGACGCTAGGTGGAGGCCTGTAGTTTATTTTTGGTTAATAGATTGATGCTTTCTCAAACATCAAAACCCATAATACCTTTCTCGACAACATTGAGACACTTTTTGACTATGATACAAGTATTTTCAATTCCATCACTAAAAACCTTGATTGGACAACATACGCAGACAATTTTTTGACTATGAAATGGTATTTGAGACATACTCCTAGATGATGTAGAGTTCTTGACATTACATCAATTCTTTTAGGATAGCACCACCATTTATTCCCAAAAAAAAATCAAAGGCCATGTTTAGTCCATGTGTGTTTGTTGAAATTTTCCCTTAGATGTATTCAATTTGATCTCTTCATCTAGACCTATACTAGCTATAGATTGTAGTGTAGATTACCTTGCATAGACCATTGCATATTCCTCTGCATAATTTCTTTATTAATTGTTATCCCCAGCAACGTGTCATGACAAAAATTATGTAGCGATGTGAGAAAATGATATGCTAGCAAAAATTTGGTTATATTCCAAATTTGAACGGGGTAGGATAGCTCGTGGCTTTAAAGGAGGTCTACTATGGACAAAGGAGTCACCACCATGGTGGTTGAGCTTACCCACTTGTAGTGGATATTTTCCAAGATTTGTAAGCTAGCATGTTGTTGACGTGGTTGACTGATTTTCCTTTTGAAGGTCAAGCATATGTTGATGTGACCAACCAATTCTCCTGCTAAAGGTACCTTTTGGGTGTATGTCTAGTATACGATAAATTTTAGCCATTGTTGCCACTATCATGTGGCAATTAGCCAATTGAATTTTAGGTGACAACTAACCATTGGAAATACAGTGATCGATTGGAGATTGAAAAATTTTCAACAAGTGACCCTTGGCAGATTGCTAATACATGGAGAGTTCCTATTTTCATTGGGATTCAAACCAACCAGCACATCGAAAGTGACCATTGTATTAATTGGATTAATTAATACAATCTAAGGTATAAATTTATTTAAATCAAATCAAACTCCATTAATTAATTAAATTAATTAAATTTATTAATTAATTGCTATATTTTTGCAATTTGTATACCTTAGCCAATTTTAAAGTGGTCTTTTGAAGTTTTATTTTCTTTTTGCAAGTACATGCATCATAAACTTGTAATTTTGTAAAAGACCACTACAACATAATAAACTATTGTAATTGCCTAAGAAAAGACAATAATTTGTAGAGCTTTTGGATCATTTGTAAGTGCTTGACATTAGCACTATTGTTTTGTAATTATTTGAGATGATTTGATAGCCACTACTAGCTTATACCCATTCCTAAATGGTGTTTGCTCTAGCAAAACAAATTACTGCTTTGGTCCATATAGTGGATCAATTAGCCACTAAAGTCCAAGATATCATAGTCCAAGATTCCCCTGAAGTCAAGATCTATTATAATAATCTAACTAAAACCAAATTTTAAGTAAAAAAAATTGATGGATCTCAGGATTCAAATGTACTCCATAGTTGTATCATGGACATGGAGAAATGGTTCTCTTATATAGAGGTTGAAAACAAACAGAAAGTTCCTTTTGCAGAGCTTAACTTGATAAGTTTAAAAAAATTTGTCATTATGGAAATACAAGAGGTCAACATCCCATCACCACTTAGGATGGTTTGGTATAATCCTTGAAGTATATATTTTATCCTTCACATTATGAACATGACTTAATGGTAAAATGGTATAGGTTGAGACAAACCTGTAATATGTTTGTTTAGGATTATGTATTTCAATTCAATAGATTGAGAATTTTACTTTGTGTAATGGATCCAACAAAAGCCCTCCTCATCAAATTCATGAGTGGTCTCTTTGAAAATTTGTATAGAGAGTTAAATATACTTCCTTAAAAACCTTGGATGAAGCATTTAATCATGCACAATTGGAAAAGAATAAAATTTCGGTATAGTCCAAGGGAGCTTCTCGACCTTAAAATGAGTAATATTTAGCTAAGGTGAAGACACCTACTACTACTTCTTCTTCTAATTCGTCTTCCTCTCATTCCGATTCTCCTTATAATGGTAAGAAATTATATCGTCATTGTAAAATAAGAGGACAAGAAATTTGAATATTTTAGAAAGAAGAACCTTATTATAAAACCTCAATATAAGGCACCACACAATGGTCCCCTTGAGGTTGTAGATGAAGATAAAGAATATGAAAAATTAAAGATTTAATTGAACAATGTAATACTTATGCATCATAAATGTGGTCATGATATTTGGGTCCAAGGGCTTGGTTCAATGATCAAAATACTTTTGTAGGAGCACGGAGACCAGGGTTCCAATCCCTCAAGCCTCGTAGTACCGGTGGGCATGTTGCATCAGTGTAGCTAGCTACGTAAAAGGTTTACCCGATGCAACTGGAAATTATAATGGTGATATGGAGTGAGATTCGAACTCACGAAGAGGCATAGAAAAATGTAACGAGTTACCGATTCCTCTAGTATAATAACAAAATGTGGTCATGATAGTTTTTTTGTCATGAAATCCCACCTCATACACAACTTTTTTATGAACTATATTATCAACAACAGATCACAAATCGATTTGATTGCCAAATTCATAGTCAATAGGCTCAATTTTCATGTAGAACCACATACTTGTCCATATTCACTTGGATGGAAGGATACAGGTTTTGCCTCCTACATCACAAAAATTTGTATTGTATCCTTTTCTTTGGGTCCTCATATTGTGGATTATGTCACCTAGGATGTGATTTTGATGGATTATTGTGGTTTTATTCTTGGTAAGCCCTATCAATACGATAAACAATATCAATATGATGCATATCACCAAATCTACAAAATGCATCATAAGAATAAGATATTTCTTATTCATAACCTTCCATAATCTACACTTTTTCTTTTCTCACAGAATCCATGAAATATTGCCTTAATATTTTGGCCCAAGGACACATTTGCTTCTAGAGCTCCGCTTTATCACAAGGAGGTCATCCCTCCATTTGTAGCTCCTCTTATTTCTCCTCCTACTATTCCTCATTATGCTCTTGAGTGACCTTCTTCCTTTCTACCTTCATAATTTTCTATTGTGCAACAAACTCTACAACCTCCATAGCCTCCACAGCAGGCCATTTCTCCTCATCAATTTCCTTCACCAATTGGTGAGAGTTATGTCCAAACATTATGTTTTAGCATTGACATCTTGGGGCATCTTCGACCTTGATCAAACTGATGATGACATGGTTTCTAAGCTTCCATTTCATTTTATCAATATGATATGTATTCAACATTTGGTGACCCTCTCTCCTAATTATATTTTCAAAGCATTGGAGTCCAATGCTTCCTAAGTGGGGAGGTATGATGAGGACATCTTGTTCAATTTAGGACTAGGTTTACTTTTGCTAATAAATATGAAGCCTAGGTGACTAATTGTATTTGCTAGGATTAATAAATTAATGCCATGTAATATGATCCTATAAACTTGCATAGGATTCTAGATAGCTTATACATAACTATGTTTGACTACTAGCTAGCTTTAGTTAGTAGTTAGTTCTAGATAAATATTTGTTATCTTAAGTTAGTGATTTGTTAGCTTAATTTAGGTGATGTTATCTTTTTTTCCCAACTAGGCATCTTACGTCTGATTTGGGAGATTATACCATTGTAAATAAGGCATCACACATGCCTATATATTCTTGGCTTATGAATAAAACAAGTAGCTTGGAGGATTCCTTATTATTGGTATCAGATCCTGAGATTAGGCTTATGGTAGTTGGCTCCTAGTTGGTATAGGATGTGCATTAGCATTTCAACTTTGTTAAAAATGTTAAATTTTTTTGCCTCTCCACATGTTTCTTATTTGAAACAAGGAGTGCATTTCAATATTCTATTTCAGCTAAATTTTAGTAGGTCTAGACATCCTCTTATTACTGCAAAGTGAACCCTATGATTGGTTTGGATAGGAGGCATGTAAACATAATCGATTTGTTGGCCAACTACAAAGTGAATAAGAAAATATTTGATTGATGGATCTACTAGACCAGATGCACCTTACTACGATTAACCCATCTATGATATGGCTTGCATTTTTAATGTAATATTTTGCAATGATGATTTGGTTGAACCCAGTTTAAATCGAGTCCACTTAGGAGGTTAAATCCTCACATGCAATTCTACCTATAGAAGTTTCTAGCCTACAAACTTAGGTAGGATCTCTATAGACACAACTTCTACATCAAGACACCACCATTGCCACCTTACAGGCAAAGGTTGGGGATCTATAATCTTATATCATAGTAGGGTAGGCTTAGTGGTGCAGCTACGAGTAGGAGAAGATTACTCTACAAACCAATATTGCCTCATAAGAGAAAGATATAGTGGGTTACAGGACAACGCATCCTCCTATAGTCTAAATTAGATGCTCTTAGGGCACAACATGATGTGCTTAGGGTTGATAGGGGAGATACCTCTACTTCATAGGTTGCTCTCGTGCAACCAACTACTCCAGTAGATTATGCAGAATAGGGTTTAGTAGGGCTAGATCAGGGGGTAGATATTAAGAGACTTTGGGCCCTAGTGCAAAAGCACATTAACAAGGGAGCATAAAATTTTACCTACATAACTACCTTGATAGGATAGATTTAGCTACTAAGGGGCAAGATTTCAAAGATGCCCATGGCTTCAAAATCTCATAGGACTCACACTCGAGAGACAATCCATTCTTCATCTCGCTCCATTTATAGAAGTCACAGGTCAAATATGACTTCAAGTGCCAGCTCCAGACGCAGGGATGGTGGAGGCGATGATAAAGCCTCTTAGACTAGGGATCTTTAGTACTGATCTTACAGATTCTATTGTACCATTTTTATGTGTATAGTATAATATTTTCTTCTCATCAATGTTCAAATGCCATTCTCTATGAAAAATTTGACTGCGTAGATGAGGTATCTATATTATGTATAGTATCTTGTTGTTTGTTCCTTATCAGTGTTCAAATGTCATTCTATATGAAATATTTTATTGTGTATATAAGATGTTTGTCCTTCATCAATGTTTAAGTGCCATTCTCTATATAAAACTTAACTACGGAGATAGGGTTATTTGCATCTTTTCAATGTTCAAGTGTCATTATCTATAAAACACTTGTAGATAATATAGAGGATTTTCATCAATGTTAAAGTGCCATTGTCTATGAAACACTTTATTGCATAGATGAAAATATTATGCTTCTTATCAATGTCCAAGTGCCATTCTTTATGAAATACTTGGCTACGTAGATAAGATTTATAATTTTCATCAATGTCTAAGTTTTATTCTCTATGAAACACTTAGCTACATAGATGAAAAATAGTCAGCTTTTCATAAATGTCTAAGTGTCATTCTCTATGAAACACTTAGCTGCATAGATGAAAGATAGTTTTATTTTCATCAATGTCTAAGTGTCATTCTCTATGAAACACTTAGTTGTGTATATGAAAGATAGTTTGATTTTCATCAATGTCTAAGTGTCATTCTCTATGAAACACTTAGCTACATAGATGAAAGATAGTTTGATTTTCATCAATGTCTAAGTGCCATTCTCTATGAAACACTTAGCTACGTAGATGAAAGATAGTTTGATTTTCATCAATGTCTAAGTGCCATTCTTTATGAAACACTTAGCTGCATAGATGAAATATTTAGATAGATTCTTATCAATGTTCAAATATCATTATCTATGAAACATTTGACTGTGTAGATACGATTTAGATTGATAGATTCTTATCAATGTTCAAATTTCATTATTTATGAAACATTTTACTACATAGATAAGATTTGATAGATTCTTATCAATGTTCAAATGTCATTCTTTATAAAACATTTGACTGTGTAGATAAGATTTGAAAAATTCTTATCAATGTTCAAATGCCATTCTTTATGAAACATTTGACTACGTAGATAAGATTTTTGTTCTACAAGCCTTTTGCAAAGCTTTGATATGAATGCTTTTGATGTTGATTGCACTGATTGTAAGAAGTTTTTCCTGTATGATTTTTGCAATGTCTTGAAAATATAAAAAATATTTCCATGGTTGTATTAGTATTTTTTACAAATATTTTTCTGCAAAGTGATGGAAAATGATCTTTACAAATGTTTTTGTAAAGTAATAGAATGATCCTTACAACATGTTTTGTAAGATAATGGAATGCTTTTATGCTTTGCAACATAGTGAAATGTTTGTATGATTGATATAACATATTTTGTGAATATTTTTGCCAAGTATATGTCTTGAATTTTGTGAGTAATTTTACATAGGAACAAAGTAATATTTGCAAATGTTATTGCAAAGTACTATTTTGATTGATATTTGAGAAGTGCAACATTGATGTTCTATGAGTTAAATCTTGGAATGGTTGCAAATTTTTTGCCAAAATGCTTGTAGAATGATTTCATGTTGTTCTTATACTTGCCTAAAAGAAATATTGTTTTTAAGAAGAAAGATTTAGCATTACTAAATTTCTTAAAATATAATAAGGGGTAACAAAAGTATACAAGTATTACCTAATACATATGCAAATATTTACATGTACGTGAGGAATTGAGATTGATACTCATTGCCCTATCTGTTGTGTTGAAATATTCACATATTTTGTATTGAAAAGAAAATCCTTTAGACTGATGGTAGCACTCCCATATGGATGATCCAAGAGAATAAGAATCCCTTATCTCATTCTCGGCATGTGTACACAGAAATGAATATGTGCAAAACATGGGAAAAAGAAATCCCCTTATCTAGGAGGTCCATATGATAACATTACCTTGAGTTAAAAGGAAATTTTTCATTTGAAATAATGGATGGCATACATGCTAGCTTATAGGTTGTTAGGATGCACAAGGATTTGATAATTGACTGCTTGATGTAGTTATAAATGATTATGGGTACGTAAAGTGTTTATTATCAAACCCCAATGTTACCGAAGAGTCTATAAGTTAACTAGGATATTTTATTTTTGAAGAAAGGAAGAATTGATAAGTTTTTGTCACCTATCAAGAGGGAGGAAGTTCTCTATCTATGTTGTGTGAATAAATAGAGAATATCCATTTTTATAGGTAATTATTTTTGAACTTGTGACGTTTGATTACGTATTTGTGTAATATAGTTAGTTGGAAACAGAGTTATATTAATCCAATAGTATTATTAGGCATATAGCCAATGGTGAGAGTATGATTTATGGATGTGCTATTGTTGTAGAGGCTCAAGTGTCTATGAAGACAATATATATCCAGTATCTCGTAAAGTGTATAAGTAATTACATTCTTATAAGAAATTGGATCTATAGGGCCTCATAGTTCGATAGACCCTTTTAAACAACAGTTTGTGAGAGACTTGATTTTTTTTTTTATAGAGAACCAATGATATGAACCAAGAGGCTACAAGAATAATACTGATCTAGTTCCTGGTAAGATATGCAAATCATTACAGATCTATGATATATTAGATCAATAAATTCTCCGATAACCTCATGGATTATCGAAGGCAATCATTGAGATTTGTAAAAATGTGATAGCATGTTAACACAATAAATCAGAGAGGAAGTAAAGGTAACATTGATCCATTGCCTAATGATATTTATGGGGAAGTTGCAAAAATGTGTGTCATTGGATCAAGGGAACCTTATGATCCCTATGACTTATTGGAAAGACAGTGTGAGAGAATTAGATTCTTGTTTGATTACATACAAAAAATGGTATATAGAGTGAGTAGGAGTACCCTTAATGATTTGTTTCTATATAAATTTGACATGTAATTTTTAATCTATATGTGAATGTATGATTAGGGGACTCTTGGCCTATGTGACTAACCGAATGAGTAAGTCGGTGTTGATATATTAGGTATGATTTTGTGAACTTGAATGATAGGCCAATCAAGGAAGAGAACCCCATTCAACCAGTAACTAGTAGAATTCACAAATGATTATGAATTTATGAGAAATTGGTTGAATGTGATTTCTCATCCCTGAATGGACTATCAGATGAGTTATATGTGAAGAATATGATGAATAGATGTCATGACACATTCAATAGACTACTCTTAAATTCTCTTATATAATACATCATTTCATATTATAGAATATAAAGGGGTGTACCATATTATCTTATTATATAATAAACCATTTCATATTATGTGAAGAATATGATGAATAAATGCCATGACACATTCGATAGACTACTCTTAAATTCTCTTATATAATACGTCATTTCATATCCAAGTATCAAAATTTATCTTAAATCAAATAATCAGCTAATATGGCATCCCTTCAACCATAATCGTAGACAATGGCACCACTTTTAAAAACAAATAGATCACCAAAATGTGCTCCAAATACAAAATTCAATAGAAATTGTCTATAATAACGTTTAAGATGAAATTCTCTTAAATTATCTTATATAATCAAAAGATAATGCAAATGACTCGATGTGCTTCATGCATAATAATGTTTAAGAAGAATAATTTTAATTGGTTCTTTGTGTTCTTGGTCATCTAATGTGGCTAGGTGGTAGGCTTCTGATCCAAATTTGGTTATGATAATAAAGGGTCCTAACCAATTAGGCTCAAATTTTTCTTTAAGATTGATGTCGAGACTAGTGTTATTTTTATTATTTTGAGAACTAAGTCCCCAAATTTAAAAGATCTATGATGTACTTTCCTGTTGTAAGCATGTCAAAGTCAATTATGGTATGTTATGAGGTGTTCTAAAGCATTGATGTATTTTTATTGTAATAATTCTAGATTTTTTAGCACCTTGAGTGGTATTCATATCCTACCAAATAATCTTGCAGTAGGATTTTTAAAGAGGGGATTTCAAGTTCAAAGAAAAAAACTACCTCAGTACCATAAACTAATGCATATGGTGTTGCTCTAGTGGTAGTACACACACTTTTATGATACGCCCATAAGTATGATACACTCATAAGGCATGATAAAGTTGTAAGTACCAGTATTAGCCAATTTTATTGACTAGCTTCTTAAGGATTTTGATTAACATTTTATTAGAGGACTCAACTTGTCAGTTTCCTTATGGGTAGTAAGGTGTAGATAATTTCTATTGAATTTTGTATTTGGAGCACATTTTTGTGATCAATTTATTTTTAAAAGTGGTACCATTGTCTATGATTATGGTTGAAGGGATGCCATATTAGCTGATGATTTGATTTAAGATAAATTTTTATGCTTGGATGCCAGTGGTAGAGGATAGAGGTATTGTCTCAACCCACTTAGTGAAATAGTTTGTGGTTGTAATAATGAATTTATGTGTGTCATATGATTGAGGGTTTATTTTACCTATGATATCCAATCCCTAGGAGGAGAAATCCAAGAGAATGTGATAGGCTAAAGTTATTGAGATGGATCATGAACAAGATTATCGTGTCTTTGATATTTGTCATATTTCTTGACATAGTTGTGAGTATCATTTTCTATGGAGGTCCAGTAATAGCCCATCCTAAGGACATTTTTGGCTACAACTCTCGCTAAAGTGGTCACCACATGATGCATCATGGGCTTTTTTTATGAGAGTTTATGCTTCATCTGAGTTTATGCATATGATAAGTATACCTTGTAAGGAGCGTTGGTATAGAATATCTCCAATGATGACATTTTTTCAATATTTCAACCTAAATTATATGTTTTTGTGATTTAAATCCTTTAGGAAATTTTCCTTCCTTGAGGAAATTAAAAATGACTTGGTACCAAGATGCTTGAGGTATGGATGTTTCTATGTTACATATGTTAAGAGGTAGTAAGTATTATTCTATTACAAAAGGTTCATTGATTGAACTTATGATAATTGCAACTTCTTCATCTTCCAATTCTAAAGGGATGAGAGATGTAGTTGTCGCCATAGCGTCGACGTGGTGATTTCTAGAATGTGGTATTACTTCTATGGTTATTTAATCGAAATGAGCTTTTAATAAGTCTACAATTCCTTTGTATGATTTTAGCTTTTCATATTTGGTTTGATAGGTATCATTCATTTGGTTTATCACTAGTTGTGAATCATCATATACTATTATATTTTTTATATTTAGTTTTATTACAGACCTAATACCTAAAATAATTTCTTTGTATTCTATTGTGTTGTTGGTGCAAGAAAATAAATGTTTAAATGATAGTGGGATGAGTTATTTTTGCGAGGTGATTAATATAATTCTTGCCCCTACGTCTTCGGTACATATTGCTTCATTGAAGTACACGATCCATGTTTCGAGTTCTTGGGCTTCTATGGATGAGACCATCTCATCAAGAAAAGAGATATTTATAGGACGTTTCAATTCTAGAGGAGCTAAAACAATTTGATCTGCTATAACTTGTCCTTTTAGCAATTTTTGGTTTATAAATTCTATGTCGAATTCACTAAGGGCTATGATCCATTTGGAAATTCTACCTGATAGATAAGGTTTAGACATGAGGTAACATAATGGATCTACCCTTACTAAGATGTACATATTTTGACTGAGCATGTAATGTCTTAGTTTAAGATATGAGAAGATGACCACTAGGCAGATATTTTCTAATGGTGTATAGCAAGTTTTATAATTTACTAAGGTCATACTAATATAGTATATTGCCATTTCTCTATGTTGTTCATCATATTGGGCTAATAGAGCTACTAAGGCATGTTCAATAGTGACTATGTATAGTAGTAATGGTTGATTTAAGTTTTGTGGAACTAATACTGGTGGTGTTAAGAGATAAGTTTTTAAGTATTTGAAGGCTTCTTGGCATCATTCGTACCATTCATATTTGGCTTCTTTCTTCAGTAATTTGGAGAAAGGTTGACACTTATCTGCAAGTTGCAATATGAATCTACATATAACCTATAATTTTCCTTGATTTGTTTGTAACTCACTTAAATTTTTAGGTGGTAATGTTTTGGTTATGGTTGTGATTTTGGAGGGATTAATTTCAATACCACATTAAGATACGATGAATCTGAGTATCTTTCTTGATTTCACCCCAAAAATACATTTTAGGGGTTTTATTCTAACTTTATAGTCTCGTAGTCTTTGAAAGATACATCTAAGATCTCGAGCATGGTCTTTCCTTTTTTGAGATTGACCTATGATGTCATACACATAGTCTTCTACTATTTTGTGCATGAGATCATGGAATATGTAGGTTATGGCTCTTTTATAAGTTGCTCTTACATTTTTAAGGCCAAAAGTCATGACCCAATAGCCAAAGGTTCCCCATGGGGTAGTGAAAGTTATTTTAGATTGATCTTCTTACATGATCTTGATTTTTTTATAGCCTAAGAATTCATCCATTAAAAATAATATTTTAGATCTTGTAGTGAAGTCGACTATTATGTCTATATTAGGTAAGGGGAAATCATATTTAGGACAAGCATTGTTTATATCTCTAAATTTGATATAGATTCGAATGGATCCTTATTTATTAGTGACATGAACAATGTTGGAGATCCAATATGAATAATCTATGGCCTTTATGAAGCCAACATATAGTAGTTTTTGAAGTTCATCCTTTATTAGAAGGGTGACTCTTGGATGTATTTTTATTAATTTTTGTTTGATAGGTTTGGTTTCAGGATGCACTATTAGATGGTGGAATACTAATGAGAGGTCAAGTCCTAGCATATCATCATATCCCCAAGTGAATATATCAGAGAATTATTTCAATAAGTTTGTGTATTCTATTTATTCTTCTTGTTTTAGGACTTTCTCTATTTTGATAAGGCATGGATCTTGATCTATTTCAATTTTGACTTCTATGATTTCTTTGATTAAAGTTTACAACTCATATTTGAAATGGATAGGGACATATATAATCCCTAATTATTTATGTTCTCGAGGATCTGTAGATGTTTGTTCCAAGTTGGAAGGTTGGGCTGAGTTTAAATTGAATATATGATCTGTAGACTCTTCTATATGATAGTGTCTAAAGATTTTACAAGATCTTCATTGATTGAAATGGCTTTTGGATGAATTAACTCTAACATGTTAATGCTCCCAAATTGTATAGTTTTATAGGGGGTTTTATTGAGGAGAGACCATATTTCTTCTTCATCCTCTTCACCCCATTGAGATCCATGTATTGATATGGAGTAGTCATATTTGTCCTCTTCCAAGATAGAGGAGAGGGTTCATTTTTATTCGGGATAAATCCAATCTAACATCATGCTAGACAAGGCATATATTCTAAAGGTTCTTTAATACATTCTTCATAATAAACTATGACTTTACTCTGATAACCCATATTAACAAGCATTTGTTTTACTATAAGGAAGGTAGGTGACATGTAACATGTAGCGTAGGTTCATTCAGTAGGCATTAAGTTGCATCCTTGGATATTTTCATCAAAGGCATTCCCTCCATAGATGAAAGTGCAAGACCATATCTATATTTTGAGTCCCTTTCTACTAGGAAAACCTATGTCTCAAGGGGAAAGAAACGTGCTTACTAGTTCTGCGAAAGGATCTAGTTTTCAACAAATGTGGTTAATTTTATTAGCACTAAGGGATGATTAAGGGGTTTCATCTAAGTCTATAAGAGGTTCCTCTAAAATTTCCTTCCATTTATCTATTTTTATTTGATCATTTGACGTAGCTAATTTTATGGAATGGTAGAGGTTAATTTCTTGTAATTCTATGGAATTGCACATGGTGAAAGTTTTGGGTCTTTTGGAACATGGATGACCCTTCCTTGATATTTGTATTTAAGGCATTGATGTAAGGTAGAGGGTATGACCCTCATGGCATGTATCCATGGTATTCCAAGAAGCATATTATAATTTACATCACATGATATGACATAAAAGAGGGTGTTTAAGACACGAGGCCCTACTTTGATAGGTAAAGTAATGGTGATTGTCACTTATCATTCTTCATTATCGAAGGCCCTAATAAAGAGGTCTGATTTTTGTAAATCATTTTTGATTAAGTCAAATTTTCATAAGAATTTATTGTTACAAACATTCAAGGCTGATCTACTATCTACTAAGACTCTTTTGATATATTTATCGCCTATTTGAGTTATGACGTAGAAGAGAGAATCCCCTGATATTGCATTAAGTAGATTTTCCTCCTTATGAAAGGCTAGGATAGCATTATTAATTCATGTCAATCCAACCATGTTGGTGATGTTATTTGGAGATAGGTCTTGAGGGACTTATTGTTCACTTAAGAGTTTTAATAATATTTCCCTATGATCAGGTGATGTTTTTAGGAGATCTAGAAGGGATATCTTTGTGGGTATTTCTTATAATTGTTGGTAAAGATCAAATGTATGTAAGGTATTTTGAGAAGGTGTAACCACCAAGGGTGATTTAATAGGAATATTGATTCTTACTTTTGGAAAAACCACTAGAGGTTGATCTGAATATTGATTCTTTGCTTGTTGCCTAGTTATGGTGTGGGAAGATCTTGATAGCCGAATGGCACCCACAAAATTAGTTGATTTTTGATTGCGTGTTGGTAGGGGGTCTTGAAAGATTCCCCCATACATTTTTTAGGGTTTTTTGTTTATTAATTTTCACTATCCCTTCCTCAATGAGGTCTTGAATAATGTTCTTTAGGGTTCTACACTTAGTAGTATGCCCTTCTGTTTGGTGATAGTCATAATATTCATCTTGCCTATACCAAAAGGGTGCTCCTTTTGATAAGTCAAAAGGCCTAATGGGCATAAGTTATATTATTTTGGATTTGAGGAGCATTTTTAGCATGGCTATTTGAATTTTTTCTATGTTGATATATTGCCTTTGAGGTTTATCCTCATTTTTGGATAACCAATGTTTGAGGAGTGTTTTGAGTAGTGTTTATGTTATTTTGTCGAGAATCGATTACACCATCTTCCATGACATGTTTATTTTTATATTACCTATTATTAGATGGATTTTAATTCTCTTTCTTATTATAGTTGAGTTGGTATCATCTTATGAGGATGACCATTACCATTTTTTTCATGTCGATGACTTCTTTGAAAGAGTTTAAGTTTGGCATCTCTAAGGGATATGACAATTTTTCATGGAGGTTTTGTAAGAAAATATGCAAGAGTTCCTTAGGAGGAGGAATGTATTGGAGTATCCCTACTAGAGCTCTCCATTTGGCCAATAAATCTAATAATTTCTCATTTTACCTTATTTAATTTGGCAAAGGTCATCTATGGTAACCTTGTCTTCTATATAGATAAAAAAATATTTAACAAAGGCTTCCATAAGTTCTTTGAATTTCTTAATGGAATGACAAGGTATTTGAAAGTACCATTCTAAATTTAACCCACTAAGGCTTTTATGAAATAAACTAAGGAGAATTTTTTCATCGTGATTGATGTCACTACAAGCTATTTGGAATAGCCTTAAATGGTTGATGGGATCTTGTTTTCCATTATACATTTGAAACTTAGGAGTTTAAAAATTCTTAGAAAATAGGTAGTTAATAATTTTGGGATATAAAGGTTCATTATAGAATTATTCAAAAGAGTATTTAATTTTAGATATACCTTGAAGGGAAGCAATTTGATGCTCAAGTTATTTTAACTTGGCATCTTTCTTTATCAATTCTAAAATTTTGGTATTTATATTTTGAATGTCATCTGATGGAGATTGAGTATGTGATTGAGCGAAGTGTTGCAAAATGCATACTTGTAAGAGTTGAAACATTTTTATTTGAAGTCATGACGTGGGGGACTTGACTAGGTCCTATGTTGAGAGTAAAAAAGGGATTTGTAGAATTATTTGTTTCACTAGAAAAATTTGAAAAAGGATTTCCTAAAGGGGGCATTTCTATAGATAAGGTAAGCGATGTTGTAGAATCAGTAGGTTGTATCATATCCAAATTGAGACTTGCCAAAGTATTTTGAATTTCATTGACTTGAGCAACTATTGATTGTTCATTATAATAACCTATATTTTCATGCATTATGGCAGATTCCACTTCCACTTGTTCTCTATGTTCTTCTTTAATAAAATCTAATATAATGTATTTGTTTATTTTGATATAATCTTGAATGTGGTGCATAGTTTTATAAGGAATTTGTTCAAGAATTAATTGTTTCTTTGGTACTTGTTGTGACCAAGGGTTTACCTCTTGTTAAATTTATCCTTGATAGGATGATCCTTCCTATGAAGGAATAGGGACACCCTTGTTTTGTGTGTTATAAGGATGTTTAGGCATGGTTAGAATACTTAGCTTCAAAGAGGAGGTGAATTTATTAAAGTTTTGTTTTCAGAGTATTTATAGCAAAAAATATAAGATATTTGATATCCTTATGTCACTCAGATAAACCAACCTCCTTATGAATCCTAATAATCCACCATAATATACTTGCCAAAGGAGATTGACACCCTAAATTCGTATGTAGGTTTACTCAAGGGGTCGTTAACCTTCCCCAAGTAGGATTAGCAATTGGTTATGTTCTTGTTATCTTAATTTGATGTGATGTAAAGTAAGCAAGAAAATTAGATGGTATGTTTAAGCTCAACAAAAATTTATCTTAGTTAAGGTAAAAGGAGCATTCGCATAGGGTTCACTAATTTATGTAGATAGTGGAAAAACCTCATGTTATTTGCTATTTTTGATCTAACTAATGTCAAGTGTGTGTAGGGGAAATTCATTAGAATATCTGCTTCCCCACTTGAGGACCTATTTCCAAAGGAGATCTTGAGGATATGAAAACCTTCAACACAACTAGACCTCTACTTTTATGATTTTTTATATGGTTGTATGATGTTGATGTAATGCTTGTTTTGCAATGTTTATGGGTTCAATTAATACAAACACATAAATTTTTTGAATATCTATTAATATTGACTCTTTATCGAGCATTAATGATTATTTAAAACTAAATCATCAAGAACTATATTAAATATAATGCTTAGTTTAAATCACACAATTGCAAGCAAACAAGAGCTAACCTATATGCACTTCAAGCTTTGAATACACTAGACTAAGGAGATTTTGATTTTAGGGCAAACAAATATGGATGCAATCAAACAAGCTAGCCTAAATGCAACTATATATTTTTCAATTTCTTGCCTAAGTACTTAAATGTGAAGGAAATACTAGAATTAAGCCTAGGGTTCCTTAATTGATTAGTCTTTTAGTGTTTTGTAAAGAAACTAAGGCATTTTGTGAAGAAATTGTAAGGTTTTGTAAACAATTTGGGTTTTCTAACTAGGATTCCTTAATTTTCCAAAATAAGTGTGATTTATGTTTCAAAACAATAGAAAATAAAAAAAAATGTAGATAAAATCAAAATACTGAGCTAGGGATGGGCCAAGTGGTCGGATTACCTAAAGTTTGTCTACCAAATTCACCACTAAAAAGTGCCAAATTTGCCACTGATGCCAAATTCGCCATAAGGGTGGTGAATTTTGTAAAACCTACACATAAACTAGAAAAAAAATGGTTTTTTTATTTAAGGGGTCTGTTTGAGGGTTGTAAAGGATGAAAACTTGTCTAAACAGCTGATTAGACCGCTTTTTGATAAAAATAATGCTTATGCTTACCTCCTAGAGTGGAATTTGACCTATTGCAAAATTCACCACTAGGTATACCAAATTCACCACTTAGTGGTCTGAGTGGTGAATTTGGTTCTATAACTCTAGTTGCCAAATTCACCATAGGGGTGACGAATTTGGTCCTGGGTAAGGTTTTTGAGACTTTGAGGTTGATTTTGGCTAGTTCTAATTATGTTCTTAGGATGAAATATCCTGTGAAGGATCCTAATATGATCTAGAAGGTCTATTGATAGAAAAATTAGAGGATTAAATCTCTAAAACCTAGTTTTACCAAATTTTCAAATTTGGTCTTAGGTGGGATTTCTAAAGCTTTAGGCCAAATTTAGAATAAATGTTAAATGTATTAGGAAATTATCCCACTATAATTTAAACCTATAAATATTGAAGGTCTTTGTGTAAGAAAAATTAGGATTTAAACCTCTAAAACTGAGAATTGAAGGACTAAAATTTTAATGATGGAGGAAAAGAGTGAAATCCCCTTAGGAGTTTTCAATTCTAAAAAATAAAAGTAATTAGAGGTTGTGGGATGTAATAATAATGTTAAGGAATGTTTTATGAGGGTTAACCTAACTTCCAACAAGATTATATCAATGAATTACACTAACAAATTTGAGAATATAATAAACTATGTTAAGAAATTGCTCAAAACCTAAAAGAAATGAACATGTGAATATAAGGAAATAGAACTAAAATATGATGTAAAATAAGCATTAAGGATATAAAATCCAATACTATGTGTTAAGAAATTTAAGAGACATCCAATTTAACTTGACAAAAACAAAATAATACTCAAATGACAAGAAATTTTACCTAAAAATAAAGTTCATAAAATAAAAGAGATGTTATTTAAATGCTTGAATAAAGGTAAATATAAAGTAAAAATTCTTAATATATGAAATAAAAATAGCATAGAGGAATATAATAGAGGTTAGTATTCTGTAGTCAAGATATAAAAGTCGTAGCCAAGATATTTAGTAAGGATTTTATCTAAAAAGATGTAAAAAACGTGTGATGAAAATCCGACAAAACATAAGGATTCAAGATAAAATATGGCAAAAGATGCAAACTAAAATAAGCCTACAAATAAGTGTTATAGATGGTTATAAGGATGCTAAAACCGAAGAATAAGTCTACAAAAACACTATTAAGATGTTGCAAAAACAAAGTTAGGGGCTGCCAAAACACTGTTAAGATGTTGCACAACAAAGTTAGGGGCTGCAAAAGAGAAGGATTAAAACACTACGATAGAAATTAGAGCATAAAATATGAAATGCATAAAAAATATGTGACAAGTTAGAATGGCTACAACCTAGAGGATACAATGCTATGAATCCAAGGCGAGAGGAGAGAAGAAAGAAGCTAGGAGAGATCTCTTTCTTGCCTTCAATGGTGACCTCCTTGCTCCCATGTTCTCCTTGCCTTGCTTGAATTCCTCTCAATGCTCACAAAGGATGCTCAAATGCTTGGTAAAAACTTATGCAATTCTTGGGAAGAACATTTAAATAGAGAAATGCTAATGCTAAAAATATGGGCAAAGCTTTGCTACAGTAGAATTGCTTACCAAATGCTTGTCCCATGGCCTCCTTAAATAGGATTTGGGAGGGGACTTGGGGGGAATGAGAGGATAATATCAATTCAAACAAATTTATACTAGACCTTTTTGGAGCATGCGGGATCAATGGTGGAGGTGAAAGGAGGCGTAATACACGATTAACTGGTTAGTGTGGAAGATTCCTAGTCGTTTTGCCAAATTCACAATTGTTTACTAAATTCACTATAGGTGTGGTAAATTTAGTTATGAGTGGTAAATTTGGTAACAAATCAGATCAGATTTTATATATTTTGAAAATTGAAAAGGATGCCAAATTTGCCACTAGCAAAATTCACCATAGGGATGGCAAATTTGGTAAAAACTAGTTTTTGGCCAAAATAGGTTGATTTTGTAGTTTTGCCAAATTCGCCACTCAACTTGCCAAATAAGCCACTGGCGAATTTAGTTAGAGTGACGAATTTGGTAAAGGTACACTTGGTGTACATATTAATGGGGAATGACAATTTTGATGTTTTGTGAAGTTAAGAACTAAATTTTGGAAGTTTTGGAGTGTTTGCGACCAGTTTTGGGAAGTCACAATCAGTGTGTCAAAATTGGGTGTCTACAATATTAAGAATCATGATTATTGAGAAAATATTAGTTGCAACCACATGGGTACAAAAAATGCTATATATTTTTTTCATTTTTCTTCATTTTTACCTATTCCAAATTGGAGAAAAGGGTTTACCTAATTCTACCAAACCAAACAAGGCATGCTAGTGCATTATAACTATTAATTTTTTGTAGTTTGAAGGAATCCAATATCCACCAACAACATTGTTGTACATTAGATGAAATTGTCCATAAAAATATGTTGAAATCTCAGTCCAAACTTATTTCTCAATATGCTTGTATGTAGGAGTAATATTTAAAAGCACAAGCAATTATTTTTTTTGTAGGTTCATTAGATGGCATGGGTCTTAAGAGAGTAAAAATTGAAAACCAATTGCAATCATCATTTAATTTAATTTGTTTATTTTTTATCCCATGAGTTATTGAAGCCCCATATTAGTAATTGCAACATCCTTTTTGCACCATAATAAAAATAAGGAGAAAATTTTAGTTCAAATGGTAAATATATTAATGGTTTTGTAGTTGATCCTACAAGAGGGATTGCACCCCTTAACCACTGATAAAAGTGGCAATGGAGGTTAGCAACCAAGGCACAAGAAGAGGCATATGCACAACGACAAAGAGAGATTATAGCTTCTACTAGGACAAATGGAAAAGACATTCAAATATCTTGAGGCATTGCAATTATCATGACTCATGACATATTTTGTAATTTGTATATTTTTATATTATAAGCAATACAAGATGTATTTTATCACGTTAATGTGTAGTTTAAGATTTAAAGGTTTTAAGCTTGTGTCACTTGCCACTTTCATACATAGTTTAAAATTGTATCCCTTACACTATTAATATTTGATTTACGTAATATTAATTCATTGTGATATGCATGAAAAAAGTTTTTTCAATGAAAATTTCCATTATCTTTGGTTTTTTATTACCATTTTTTTCCTAATTTTTCTTGATTTTTGATTTTTCTTATTTTTTTCTAGTTTGATTCTAATTCGATTTTGATTTTCTCTACTATGCTATAAAAAAATAATGATAAAATCAAAATCGCCCCTTGCTAGTCCTATAAATGAAAAATTTGTAGGGAGTCTCATGATAGTCCAAGGGCATAGATGATGAATCTTAATTAATTCCTGCAAGTCCTGCAAAGGTTTTGAAACAAGTTTTTTACTAGTAATGAAAGAAAAAGGTTGGGGAGTCAAAAGAAAATTTGCAAAATTAGATGCAATAAGCTAAATAAATAGAGAATAATTATGATTAGAGAACTACCTTTTTTTTTGCATAGATACAACTCTTGCATGTAAGGTCTTAATATATGTGACACCAAAAAGGCATCCTCAACTTGAAAGCCAAGATATTTTGTAGAATAATGGGTAGAGCTTTGCTAGTAGAACTGAATGTGTTTCAAAAGCATATCAAGAAATATTCAAGATCATTTCAAGAATTATGCATCATCCTAAGAGATTATCATAAAGAATCATAATAAAAATTATTGCTGAATTTGAGAATGAAGGCTTGAATTTATATATTTTGAGAAGGGAAGGATGAGGTAAGGCTTCCAAGTTCTCATAGAGGAGTTTGAATTAAAAAAGCAAGTTCAAATTGGCAATAAAGTAGGATTGAGGTGGTTGGTAAAATAAGTTCACATTGTTAAAAGCAAAAATTATGCAAGATTGACAATATTCTTAAGGTGTGACTATCTTATCCCAATTGGAATGTATAAGTGTCATTGCCTAGATGGGAAGCTTAATATTTTAAAAGTTTGGGGGTAAAATTATCACCTATGGAAGTTCAGAATTGTGAATTTTTTTGGGTGGCAATTTCTCATTTTATAAGTATTAGAGCAGGAAAAATTTAAATTTAAAATTTGAAAAGGTTCGCCAATAATATAAGAAGTTTGTCATTAGTGATTTTTTTCCTATGGATGGTAAACTTGTTTTGGAGATTCAAATTTTGTGGTGGAGGCTAAAATAAGCCTTGAGCAGGTTCTTAAAAATTTGTAGGATCCTCAAATACAATGGAGTGAGCAAAATAGAGTATCTACAAAGGCCTGTTACCTTATTTAATATTATACAAAATCATCACTGAGGTTTTGGCACTCTATCTACAAAATATTATTTCACTAATTGTTCATACTAAACAAACAAGATTCATCAAAAGTAGGTAAATTCTATATAACATAATTGCTATGTAGGAAGTATGGAATGAGATTAAACCTCTCAACAAAAAAAACTATTTATTAAAATTGATTTTTCCAAAGATTATTATTGTATTGAGTGGCCTTTAATAATTGTAATGTTATAGGAAATGGGCTTCATCAACCTTAATTCGCTATTTCAAGTTGTTTTTTGCAGATTGTGCTACTTGATTGACCATAATTGGTAAATAATACTCCTCCTTTGGACTCTTCTAATATATTCAATAGGTTTATCCACTTTATCTAGCACTTTATGTGCTAGCTATTGAGGGATTTAGGTTTTTACTTACCCATGCAATTTCTCAATGATATGGCATTTACATCCACATAGAGCATAATAATTATCAAACTCCATCCTATTTGATTTGAATAGAAGGATGACTATAAATAGTTAGATATACATATGATTAAAAGGCCACTTATTACATGTTTTATCAAAAGATAGTGAAGATGACCTTTACATGGCTATTAGAAAAATGGCCTCAAATCTATATATATATATATATATAGAAAATATGGCCATGCAAATTTATAAGAAGTGGCCCATTTTATATTTTATATTTTATATAATGTAATATAATTATATTCTCATTCCTTCTCACCATATGAGCATTAGAATCCAATGTGTACAATGGATGATAAGAGAGAGAATGAATAACTTGAACAAAAATAGTAATTAAAACTAGTGTAGTAGTAGCAACAATGAGGGTGGCAGTTGATAGAGGAGCCACAAAAGGAACAATCAAAGCTAGAACAACAAGATAAAAATATAAATATGAGTTATAATAGGTACAAGAGCGATAATAGGAATAGGTATTATAATAATCGATACAACAATCAAAGAAAAAGGAGCAATTGGAGCATCCAAAACATCAAGAGAAGGAGTAGGAGCAACACAAACTAAATTAGGAGTAACATGAATAGTTGTAAGAGTAGTAGGTGAAGCATTGATAGAAATGAGTGCCCAATGATTATTTACATGTAAAGGAGTGGCATATCGAGTAGAAAATAGGGGTTTGAATTAGGAATGGTGAGGTTGTGGTTGACTAAATAATAATGCAATTTTTGGTGACTGAGGTGGAGGAAGATGAGGCTATGGTCAAATACAAATGAGAAGAGTGATGCTCATGCTAGAAGGTATAAGCATTATGATATGTATCATATTGACCGCTATTATCATACTGATAAGGTTTACCTAACAAAAGACCACAAAAATCCACAGGAGTAACATCACAGGTAATAGTATTCATATACTTAGGGCCAAAATCAAAAGATAAAGTGCAAGTGTTTGTGATCATGGAATAATTATCATGGTCCTTATAGCCAAGTGGATAAGGATGAGGATGAGGATAGATAGGTAGATACAACTGATCAACAATAGACTATGCAATCATTTTTTTTTGTGAGACATTATCTATGATACAATCCACAAAGAAATTAGGTGTAAGATGAACATGAGTGAAAATTAAATGATCATGACCTCCTACAAAATACTAATGAGTTAGTAAGAAAATATTATGTATATTTCCTTCTAACTTAGGATAGATTTTATCTTCACTACAAGTATTGATAGGATTTTTTTGGGTTCCATTTGAATTTTTATCTTTCGATGATTATAGAAACAATTATTATTTTTTCCTCTCTTGATAGTTATTGATAATATGACCCAAATTTTTACATTGATAATACATTATGTGAAAATAATAAGGAACTGAAGAATAAGAATAAGGAGAATAATAATTATTTGTATAGGAGAAATGCTATTGGGTTTGAGTTTTATAAGGTCAAAATGTGTCTACTGGAGAAGTAGAATGAGGAGTGTTGAATAAGATGATTGAGGTGTACTAGTTGGAGAAGATCAAGGTGCATGTAACTAGAAAAACAATTATCCTCTACAAGCTGAGATTGATTAAAATTTGTATCAAGTGTATCAACTTGAGTATATTTCAACTCATGAAGCATGTTTAAAGGTCACTCTTAAACTTATCAATAGGAGTATATGCAAGGTCCTAAAAATAAAGCAAAATAAGCATGTTGTTGAACTAATATATGTAGTATTGAATAGACATATGGATTCCTTACCTCAAATAAATCCAATGGATAAGCAAACTTATCATAATTTGATTGATATAAAGTAGCCTTCAAGGTTGTGGCCAATTCATCCCAAGTGGTGATGGTATTTGAGAAGTTTACCTCTCAGGTATTATAATTTTAGCAACACTAGATCATTTTAACTTAGCAAAGAGGACCTTATCATAATTAGGGATTTTACTGGAGGAAAAACAAGTGTCCATGTCTATGATCCAACTATTGCGAAATTTAGGATCTCTACACCAATAATAGATCTTAACCTTAAATTTGATATGATAATAGGGATCATGAGAGTGGAATCAAGTGATGGGAGCTAGAATTGCATATTATTCACCTTATCGACCAAATTACTAACTATTTTAGCTAAGGTCATCATTTGTTTTGTGTGTTAGTGTGTCATAGTTGGTCTAATGAAATATAATTTATGTGGTTAATCAAACTTACAAGTAGACCATTACTTATGTTCAATATTATTAGGTACTGATGCACTTCTTTTTACAACATCAACTTTGAGGTATGATTACATACACCAAACAATTACAAAATTGAAATATTCTACTTCCAATGGACCAATCTCGTACAAGCTTTCCAACACCTATAATTAAGGCTATATCCAAATTGTAGAAACTATGCCATATTCGTATGATAGACATAATACTTCCTACATAATTGAGATTCAACAAAATATTATGTTCTCTTGTGTGTATCATCACATATTCAATGTATAAATAAATCATTTTACTAACCCATTTTTACAAAGAATTTTAAAGTCTCACTTGATAAAATTCTTCTAGACTGATTTATCATCTAAATAATATTCGTAATAGCCCTATTAAATATTAGTATGCTCCCTTAAATACTAATTTGGCCACCTAATTAGCACACTAACAATCAAAATAAAAAAGTTGATTTCCCCAATGTAGTACCTTGAAGGACAATGTAAGGAAACTACATGATGTAAATGAGAAGTAATTTTGTTTATACCTTCACCTTTGACCAACATTAAAATATTTACAAAAATACATATGGTTAGATTACCTTAAGGCATGTGATTGGTTTCAGACCTTTGAAGAGCCATAAATCATGTAGTTGAGACTACCTAGTTTGTAAGGCTAGCTCAAGAATACTTTAAAAGTCGAACAACATTTATTTTTTTTACTTTTTAGCCAATTATAGAAACTAATAAACCTCATGTTTATTTTCAAGAACAACCCATGTATATCATGATTAGTATTAAGTTTCCACCAAGAAATAAGTGGAATGTCGACAATGCACCATCAAATAATTTTGCACTTCATTTAGGATAACATTTTCAAGTGTGATGCCTTCTCCATGTTTCTATATTTAGCATTGGAATTTTACCACTTTTCACAATAACATCTTGTAGATTTGATAGCAGTCATTTATAAAAAAATATAATAATTGTTTATATTTTCATCCTATCATGATGTTTTATCCTACTGGCTTTTGAATCATGCAAATATATGCCAATATTATCAAAAAATATGTATCCATTAATTTAACTATTTATACAACTATTTGTTGCCTTCTTTAGTGCAAGTCCACCTTTAAATCGTCTAATTTCTAATGCTTTTAGCTTAGTTTTATGAATAAATTTGAACAAATTCACCATGTACATATCTTAGTGTATGTGGAATGACCTAGCATAAGCTATTACATGGAAAATTTCTACCCTCAAGGAATATGCATAGCTTAGTAGTGCAAACAAACAAGACGAAATTAGTCTCTTGTTCACAAAATCAAACATCATGAACAATTTTCTCTATTTGCCCATTAAAACATCTATGTCAAGTAGGTTGTAGTGATTACCGGTATAATTACTTTGATATCAACAAAATATTTGAGAATGATCCACATATTTGTCATAACTATTGTATATTTAAAATTTCATGTATCCAATTCACTAATTTGTCATTGCTTGAGGTGCTTATACTACATACAACTAGAGCTCATGCCTATCGCATGGATGAAAACATATCTTTCACACCAAAATCCATGCAACCTTGTTTCTTTGTGATCATTATGATTCATCCATTAGTGGTTAAACATAGAATGCAACAAGACTTCAAAAATCACTAATGTGAAACATTTAATGGGAATTTTTTTGCTCATTGTGATAGAGTTGAGAGTAACGGGTCAAAATTTAGGTTAATATGAACAAAATAAAATTTACAAGAAAACCAACCCTTAATGATACTTTTTGTCGACAAATGGGGCACATAAATAAATGGTTGAAAATTCCTGCATGGTAGGGGTTGGATTCCTACAGGATAATTAGGTACATATGATAGATAGACAAATAGGTAGATTAAGAAAATTGCTCGATTAAGTTCCTCATATGACACAATTCAAACCAAAAAAATAAACACCAATTCCAAACAACAAATTCTAGACATAATCTACTAGTGGGGATTTCTCATTTCTCTTCTAAATCATATTAGCTTGGAGTAAGAGGATACTTTTCCCAAACAAGGTTATCGCTTTGATACCAAATATGATATGGTATCCACACCCACAAAAAGCATAACAATTAGCAAAATCCAACATATTTAATTTCATTGCAAGGATGACTATATATAGCCAAAGATACATGCAATTGGAAGGCAACGTATTACATGGTTAATCAAAATAATATATATATATATATATATATATATATATATATATATATATATATATATATATATATATATATATATATCCATGCACATTTATAAGAAGTAGCTCCTATGGATATGTAATTTGGTCTTGTTTGTTTGTACTACTAACCTATGCATATTCCTTGAGGGCAGAATTTTTCCATGTAAGAGCTTATTTCTAGGTCATTCCAAATACACCAAGATATGTACATGGTGCATTTGTTCAAAGGTATTCACAAAACTAAGCTAAAATTATTAGCAATTATATGATTGAAAGGTGGAATTGCACTAAATAAGGTGACAAATAGTTGGACAAAGAGTTAAATTAAAGGACAATTTTTTTTTATAATATTGGCATATATTTGCACGATCTAAAATATAGTAGGATAAAACATCATGCTAGAATGCAAAGATAAATAACTATTGATGCAATATTTTTGATTAATGACTAATGTAAAAGCTACAAGTTGTTATTTTGACAAGTGGTAAAATTGCAACGCCAAAGCTAGAAACATGGAGAAGGCATCACACTTGAAAATGTTAGCCTAAATGAAGTGCAAAAAAATTTGATGGTGCATTATCGACATTCCACTTATTTATTGGTGGAGACTTAATACTAGTCGTGAGATACATGGGTTTTTATTGCAAATAAAAATGATATCTATTAGTAGCTTGAAATGGTTAAAAAGTAAAAAATATTGATTGTTGTTTGGACTTTGAAGCATTCTTGAGTTGGTCTTACAAACTAGGTAGTCCTAACTGCATGATTTATGGATCTTCAAAGGTATGAAACCAATCACATGACTTAAGGTAATCTAACCATGTGTCTTTTTGTGAAGAACTTAATGTTGGGAAAATGTGAAGGTATAAACAAAATTAATTCTCCTTTACATCCTCTAGTTTTGTTACATTGTCCTTCAAGGTACTAAATTAGGGAAATCAATTTTTATTTTATTTTAATTGTTAGTGTGCTAATTAGGGGGCCCAATTAGTATTTAAGGGGGAATAATAATATTTAAGAGGACTAGTAAAAATATTATTTAGGGAATAAATTAGTCTAAAAGGATTTTATCAAGTGAGACCTTAAAATTCTTTGTAAAAACGGGGGCAGTAAAATGATTTATTTTTACATTGAATATGTGATGATTCAGACAAGGGGACATAACATTTGGTTGAATCTCAGTTATGTAGAATTATTATGTCTATTATACGAAGATGACATAGTTTTTATTGTCTGGATATAGCCTTAATTACAGGCATTGGAAAGATTATTTCGAGTTTGGTCCATTTGAAGTATAATATTTCTATTTTGTAATTGTTTGGTGCATGCATTAGCACCTCAAAGTTGATGTTGTAAAAAGGAGTGCATTTTTTATAGTACCTAATACTCCTAAACATAAGTAGTGGTCTACTTGTAAGTTTGATCGACCACATCCCTTATATTTAATTAGACCAACTATGACACACTAAAACACAGAACAAATTATGGCCTTACCTAAAATAGTTAGTAACTTGGTTGATAAGGTGAGTAATATGCAAGTCTAACCCCCATTACCCGAGTCCACTCTCATGATAAGTATTCTCATATCAAATATGAGGTTAAGATCTATGATGGGTCTAGATATCTTAAAGTTCTCAATAGTTGGATCCTAGACATGGACACTTGGTTTACCTACAGTCAAATCCGTAATGATGATAAGGTCCCCTTTTCTAAGTTAAAATGGTCTAGTGTTTCTAAAATTCTAATCACTAAGAGGTAAACTTTTGAAAATCCCATCACCACTTAGGATGAATTGATCACAACCTTGAAGGCTACTTTCTATCCATCAAATTATGATAAGGATTTGCTTATCCATTGGCTTTATTTAAGGTAACGGATCCATATGTCTATTCAAGACTACATATATCGGTTCAACCACCTGCTTATTTTGCTTCATGTTTAGGACCTTGCATCTACTACTACTATTAAGTTTAAGAGTGGCCTTTAAACATACTTGTTTCACAAGTTGAAATATACTTGACTTGATACACTTGATACAACTTTTAATTAATCTCAACTTGCAAAGGATATTTTTTTTTCTAGTTACATGCACCTTGATATTCTCCAACTAGTGCACCTCAATTATCTTATTCAACAACTCCTCATTCTACTTCTTCAACAGACACATTCTAACCTTAGAAAACTCAAACTCAATAGCATTTCTCCTATCCAAAGAAGTATTATTCTCCTTATTCTTATTCTTATTCTTTAGTTCCTTCTTGTTCTCACATAATGAATTATCAATGTAAAAGGTTGGATCATATAATTAGTAACTATCAAGAGAGGAAAAAACAATAATTGTTTGTACAATTATCAAAATAAAAAATTTCAAAGAGAACCCCACAAAATCCTATCAAAATTTTTAGTGACGGTCAAATCTATCCTAAGTTAGATGGAAATATAAATAATGTTTCATTACTAACTCATTAGTATTTTATAGGAGGTCATGATCATTTCTTTGTCACTCATGCTCGTCTTACACTTAATTTTTTTTTGGATTGTATCATCGATAATGTCTTGCAATAAAACTTGATTGCATAGTTGTAGCTACCTATTTGTCCTCATCCTCATCATTATCCATTTTTCTATAAGGACCATGATACTTCTTCCATGATCACACACACTTGCACTTTATCTTTTTATTTTGACCCTAAGTATATGGATACTATTACCTATGTAGTTACTCCTATGGATTGTTGTGGTTTGTTTCTAGGTAAGCCTTATAAGTACGATAAGAGGGATCAATATAATACATATCATAATACTTATACCTTCTAGCATGAGCATCACTCTTTTCTCATTTGTAGTTGACCATAGCTTCATATTCCTCTGCCTTAGTCACTTACAATTACAATATTATTCAGTCAACCACAAGTTCACCATTTCTAATCCAAACCCCTCTTGTCCACTCAATATACCACTCCTTTACATGTAAATACTCATTGAGAACCCATTTCTATCAATGCTTCACCTACTACTCTTCCAACTATTGTTGTTACTCCTAATTTAGTTTTTGTTTCTCCTACTCCTCCTCATGATGTTTTGGATGCTCCAATTGCTCTTTTTTCTATGATTATCATATCGATTATTATAGTACCTACTCATATTGTTGGTCTTGTACCTATTATCTCTCCTATTTCTATTATTGCTCTTGTTTTTCTAGATCTACTTGTTCTTGTTGTGGCTCCTCTATAAACTACCACCCTCATTACTGCTAATACTGCTACTCTAGTTTTAATTGCTCTTTTTTTTCAAGCTATTCATTCTCTCTTTTGTCCACCCTTTGTACACACTAGAGTCTACTTCTTATAAAATTCTTATAAACTTGCATGGCCATATTTTATATATATATGTATATTCGAGGCCATTTTTATAATAGCCATGTAAACGTCATCCTAACCATATTTTGATAAAATATGTAATAAGTGACCTTTTAATCATATGTATCTCTAGTTACTTATAGCCATCCTTGTAATAAAATCAAATGGGTTGGAGTTTGCTAACTATTATGCTCTATGTGGATGTGGATACCATATCATTGAGAAATTACATAGGTAAGTAAATACTTAAATCCCTTAATAGCTAGCACATAAAGTGCTAGAGCAAGTGGGGAAACCTATTGAATAGATTAGAAGATGCCAAAGGAGGAGGATTTTTTACCAATTATGGTCAATCAAGCAGAGCCATCTACAAAAAGTAATTTGACATAGGAAATGAATGTTGGTTTGAAGCCCAATGTATATAACATTGCAATGATGAAAGGCCACTCAATACGATCATAGGTTGTAGAAAAAATAATTTTAATAAATAGGGCTTTTTTTTGAGAGGTTTAATCTCATTCGACACCTTTCTACATAGTAATTATGTTATCTAGAATTTACCTACTTTTGATGAATCTTGTTGGTTTGGGATGAATAATTAGTGAAATAAGATTTTGTAGATAGAGTGCCAAAACCTTAGAGATGATTTTGTATAAAATTTTATAAGGTAATAGGCCTTTGTAGACACCCAATTGTTCTCACCCCATTGTATCCCAGGATCCTAAAAATGTTTACCTTCTCAAGACTTCTTTTAGCCTCCACCACAAAATTTGAATCTCCAAAACAAGTTTACCACCCATAGGAAAAAATCACTAATGAAAAACTTCTTAGATTGTTGGCAAAAAATTTCAAATATTAAATTTAAAATTTTCCTGCTTTAATAGTTATAAAATGATAAATTGCCACCCAGACAAGTTCACAACCATGAACTTCCATAGGTGATAATTTTACCCCCAAACTTGTAAAATATAAGCTTCAACTAGGAAGTGATACTTATCCATTCCAATTGGGATAAGATAGTCACACCTTAAGAATATTGTCAATATTGCATAGTTTTTGCTTTTAACAATATGAACTTATCTTCCCATATAGGCAATGATACTTATCCATTCCAATTGGGATAAGATAGTCACACCTTAAGAATATAATCAACATTACATAATTTTTGCTTTTAACAATGTGAACTTATCTTACCAACCTTCTCAATACTATTTTCTTGAAAATTTGAACTTGCTTTTCTAATTAAAAATCCTTTATGAGAACTTGGAAGCCTTGCCTCATCCTTCCCTTCTCAAAATATATAAATTTAACCCTTTATTCTCAAATTCAGCAATGATTTTTATGATGGTTTGTTATGAATTCTTTATGATAATCTCTTAGTATGATGCATAATTCTTGACATGATCTTGAAGATTTCTTGATATGCTTTTGTAACACATTCAGTTCTACTGGCAAAGCTCTACCCATTCTTCTGCACAAGATCTTAGCTTTCTTGTTGAAGGTGTCTTTCTAGTGTCACATATATCAAGAATTTACATGCAAGAGTTGTGGCTATGCAACAAAAAAGCCAGTTCTCTCATCATAATTGTTCTCTATTATATTAGCTTATTGCATCTAATTTTACAATTTTTCTTTTGATTCCCCAACTTTTTTCTTTCATTACTAGTAACAAAATTGTTTCAAAAGCTTTGTAGGATTTGCAGGAATTAATTAAGATTCATCATCTATGCCTTTGTACTATCATGATACTCCCTATAAATTTTTCATTTATAGGAATGGCAAGGGGTGATTTTGATTTTCTCGTTCTGTGTTTATAGCATTGTAGAGAAAATAAAAATGAAATCTAAATCAAACTAGAAAAAAATGAATAAAAACAAAAATAAATAAAAACAAGGAAAAATTTGGCAAAGAAGAAAACCAAAGAAAATGTAAATTTTCATTGAAAAAAACTTTTTTCATGCATATCACAATGAACTAATATTATGTAAATCAAATTTTAATAGTGTAAATGATATTAATTTTAAACTACATATGAAAGTGGCAAGTGATACAAGCCTAAAACCTTAAAAACTTAAAATGCACATTAAAGTGACAAAACACATCTTGTATTTGCTTATAAGATAAAAAAGTACAAATTACAATATGTCATGAGTCATGATAAATGGAATGTCTCAAAATCTTTGAATGCCTTTTCCCTTTATCCTAGTAGAAGCTCTAGTCTCTCTTTATAGTTATGCCTATGCTTCTTCTTGTGCCTTGGCTGCTAACCTCCATTGCCAATTTTGTAAATGGTTATGGAGGTGGAAGCCCTCTTGTAGGATCAACAACAAAACCATTAATAGCTTTACTATTTAAACTAAAATTTTCTCCTTATTTTCTTTTTGGTGCAGAAAGGATGTTGCAACTACTAATATGGAACTTCAATAACTAATAGGATAAAAAATCAACAAATTAACTTAAATAATAATTATAATTAAATATAATATAAATAATTAAATATTTACATGATAAAAAAATATTTGCAGAACAGATCAAAGGAAACGCTTTCCTATAAGTATCTAAATGTCAATAGCGTTCGATTGTAATCAGAGCAAACTATAAAATATCAACTAATCAAAACATAAGATAAAAGAGACGTTGATCAAGTTGCTTGTTACACGCCAGTATAATTAAGAAGACAGGAACATTTATTTATTGGATTCATTTTCAAAGACCAAATGCTTTTATTCAAATATAAAATGCCAGGCCTCGCGTGTTATCAGTTCTTACGGATAATTATTGCGTTAAAAAAGGGTAATGTTGCCATCGATTGCGACAGTAACCCACCGTTTAACCTTCCTCTTTAATCGATGACTTTCGTTGACATTCAATCACCCGATTTCCGTGCAGAAACCTTCAGCCTGCCAATCATTTTGTTTTTTATTTTTTATTTATAGGAGAATAGATTATAGTTGTATCAGTGACTTTTTACTATCAACAGGATTTACATTTGGGGTTAATCTCCTATAATTGTTATATCATCTCGGTGTGAACTAAACCATCATCTCGTTGATTAACCCAGTATGAACTAAACCATTGATTCTTCGGAATCCGTATCATCTTAATGCCGAAACCTTCATCCTGCCAACCATTTTGACCCATGCTCCCCTCAGCGATGAAGATACCCATGGGCCACAAAATACCCCTTGGTATTATTAGAGCAAAGGTGATAAGGAGATGTGGAGACCTAATATTTTATAACAATGACTCATAAAAAAGTATTTTATACATGATACAATGCCTCAACAACAATATCTAAGCCTTGAGGCCCAAAAGTACTCTCACCACCCACTTAGTGCCTAATGATAAAACTCTGAAGATAAATATTGATAATGCCCATTCTAACCAAAGATTTTGGCAAGCAAAAGAGTTGTAGACTACTTTGTAGAACCTCATATTACTACATCCTTGGTCAAAATTATTTTTGAGAAGCTTATTTAACTTATAACACTAGGTTGATTACTTAGTCAAATTTATTTAAAAGACTTTTGTTTATAATATTCTCAAATTTATCTTTTACTTTTTAATCCTAAAAACTTTTTTTTATTATTTTTTATCCCTTTTTATATTATTACCTTTATTAATTTCTAGAAGCAAAAACTAATGGTTGATAGTATTTTTTTGCATGAAAGAGAAAAAATATCAAATTTAGGGTAGCTACAGTCTTGGCAATAGGACACTGTTCTATGGTAGGGTTCCTATTGAGAGGTGCAATGACTATGGTCTCAGTGGTAGGATACTATTTTGTAATAGAGTTCCTATTGAAGGTTGTAGTGGCTACGGTCTTGGGGGTAGGATAATTTTTGGGTTAGGATTTCTACTAAGGGGTGTAGTGGCTATGATCTCAATGATAGGATAATGTTATGTGGTAGGTTTCCTTTTGAGGGATGCATTAACTATAGTTTTAGCGATAGGATACTATTCTATGGTATGGTTCCTATTAAGGGGTGTAGTGGCTATGGTCTCAACGATATGATACTATTCTATGGTAGGGTATAACAATGAAGAAAATATCTCAAACCCTAAGGAAGGAGAAAATATAAGGCACAATTGGTAAAGTGAAGGAAGCTAAAGAAATGGAGGGTGTTGGTTTAGGTTGCAAGCTGACTATCTTGGAGCTTATCGAGGATAGGTCAAGAGAGAGAAATTTGGTAGATTGCATGGGTGTCTTGAAAATTGACTTAGATCCAGTTGAGCAGTGTTAGATAATACAAATTGACCCATGGGATTTTTCAAATATTGTTCTAGTAGGAAATGGAAAAACTTTGTTTCTTCTTGGTAGGGTCTATTAGAGGGGTTAGACAAATGTTGGGAGTAGATCTTGGAGGAACATAGTTTAGGGCCCTAATTCCCATAATATTTTTTTGTTATTTTTTCCACTAAGGGATAAAGGGTTTGACTACATATCTCTCATTATTTTGTTATGAGACCACTAGAGAAAAGACATAGAAGTCTACTCAGGATATTTATAGGGCCAAGATCGAAAGTGGACTCCATCAGGAAATGGACGCTAGAGAAATGGAAACCAAAAAATCATATATAGGTGGAAGGGGTTTGGGTCTTAAAAAATGGGATTACACTTTTGATCCATATAAGGAGATCATAATACAACCCTTATTTGGGTAAGACTACTAGGCTTACCTTATGATTTTTGGGATACAAATATCTTAACTAGGATTGCAAGGACCATCAGTACTCCCATATCAGTGGATTCAACTACCAAAGTTGGAACATGATCGATTCACATGAGGTTTTATTGTATTGTTTGTTTTATTAAGTTTGATGTATATTTTTACGCTTAGGTTTATCTTGTCCTATTTTCTTGAGGGCTTTGTTTCCTTGTATAAAGGGTTGGGGCCCTTTCAAAAATCCTTGTATTCACCTCTAATAAAAAAAGATATTATTATCCTTATTTAGTCTAATTTATTGATATAAAAATTATTTTACACATATATTTATGAAATTTATTTTTTATAACTAATTTCTATAATATTATTTTTTGGAGTTGAAAACACTCACATACCCACTACCATGTCATTTGAAATTGGTCTACATCTAGTTTGAAATTAGGTCTCCATGTGCTTTGAAATTGAGTCTCTTTGATTTGAATGTAAAGATTAATAAAATCCAAAAACATTGAATACCAATACAATGTGCTTTTTAAAACAATAAAAAATATTGTAGGTATACACTAGTGTAATATTTTCCATTTTTATTTTTATGATTAACCTATCTTACTACTTGAAAAACGGCCTTACATGAACAATAATAAATATAGGTGGTCCTTAAAACTTTGAAGGCCTTGCATGAACAATAATAAATATAGGTGGCCCCTAAAAATTTGAAGCTGGTTCAAAAAATTCCAAGCAAAAGAAGCTTCTTTGTAACTCATAATTAAACTTTCTTTTCAACGTGATTGTGATTGAGGATATTTACCAAATTTATATACTATTATATAAAATGATGTTGATTTTTAAAACATTATCTTATCCAGGAATGAAGTTGCATTTCTCTTACAAAACAAGCATGCATTTATTTCACATTGTTTTTGCATCTACCACGAAAAAATACTCTCCTCATGTACTCCCAATCCAAATTCTAATTTACAATCGAATTTAAAGAAAATTGGATCTCAAAAATGGCAAAAGGATCCATCTTTATTATTAAAGAAGCAGACGTGATTTCCCTTGACCTTCACAACATGGAGATCAGAGGAAGAGATGATCTACATTGTTTTCCAAGTAGAAACACAAGTCAAAGGAGTAGAATTCCATTTGAGGAGGAGCAGATGGTTGCCTGCTAATTCCACGCCATAGTATCTTCCATTGTCACCATATGATACAAGATAGTTAGCCTGCATTATGTTTCTCTGGCTTATTTGACGCTCAGCATAACCACACCATGGAGGAATATCCGTAACGGTCGTTTCAATCAAATCTCTATCGTCATCGCTTGACATGCAGGTTATGGGTCTACACATCATTGGACCAAAGAAAAGATTTTCCACAGTTATTCGCGCAAGGCCAAAATTCTCTGGCAACCCCGCTTCCAAGGAGTCAAACGCTGCACTCAAATTCCTGAAACAATTTAAGAAACGCTCAAAGAAACTAAGATTCTCCTGAGCTTCAAAACCATGAGGTCCACTGCCAAGAGTCAGAATTGCCGGATTAAAATGGCGCGCCGCCTCAAGGAATTCGAACAATCTTTTCTTCCTGCGCCTGCGCATATGTGGCAGTTCCCACATACAGTTCACGATAACAATAATGCCATCGTGATTATCTTCGCCAGATGGCTTGTTCTTTATGTTATCCAATTTGGTCTCCTCGAACGAAAATGGAATCCCCAGCGTATTTGCATGCTCTGAAAGCCTTATTCCCGTGTGCTTGCAGCAGCTGGACAGTGAAAACGGTGCTGAACCATCCTTACCATAATCTTCGGCGTCTTCATCCCATTTAATTGCTGTGATTTTGAGGTTGGTAACTTTGCACTCTTGGCTTCTCAGGGCTTCCATCAAGGGTGGCCACTGCATGCCCTCCATGATGTCGAAGTCAATAATATGGATCTTCGTGTGTCCCTCATTGCCAGTGATTGCTTCCAAAATGCTTTGGTTGGCAACGAAATGGGCTATCCTCACATGAGGATAAACTTGGTTCAGTAGAGCAACAGACCCCAAATAATGGCGTTGCACAGCTTTCAAGCCCAGGCTTGAATTGAAGAGCGCCTCGGGCTGACCATCGGCCGAGCTATGATGGTGCTGCTGCAAAGATTGGAATAGATAGTAAGCTACTCTCTCCATGGTGGAGCCTGTTGGACTTGTCAATTTTGCCAACCTGCAAAGTATGACCTCAGCAAGATCATCGAAGCCATCAGATATTGCACTGGCACACGCCACTAAAAGATGTACAAGGTGCAACCCCCTGTATTCTATTGTATCCTTGCTACATGGATTTATTAAGCCATTAGTTGATTCATCAAAGATGGCCTCGTTTGATATACCCTCACGTGCCAGCTTTACATTTTCCAGCGTCAAATCCTCTTGAATTGAAGTGGATTCTGATCCGGAACCCTTATCTAATAATTCATTCACATCGTTCAAGAAGGGCGATATCGCCGGTTTTGGACCAAAACTTAGCAACTCCTCTGTATATCCATTCTCTTGGGCGAAGACATCGCTCTCAAAAACCCATTCATTATCCGGAGACAAGTCGAAATCTGAGAGCGTCTCACCATCGAAATCCAAAACCAGCCTATCTACAAATTCAGTATCTCCATATTGGCAATGCTTATCTTCGAATCTGAATGCGTATTCCTGCGCATTACCATTCTCCATCTCAAAATTCTTATTGTTGCTGCTTCAACAATATTTGAGAAGAACACAGACGTCTTCTACAGATTGCATTACCATACTCTGCGATGGCTAAAATTGACTCTTCGTAACTGCAGAATCCCATTGCTTGTATATAAACACTTTAAGACGAATAGTTACTGCCCAGAGGTCTACTACGAAATTCGACCTCACGTGGGCCACGTGGGTCAGCCATGAACGTTTTTTAAAACAAATGAAACAATCAAACTTCGCCTTGAACACGTTTAAGTAATCGTTTAAGGATGTTCTCATGGAATAAACCTTTGTATATTGGTGGTAAAGGCGAGCCTTCCTCTGATAAGAAGCTTGTGAACACGACTAATGGTCGATTGGAATCCACATAGCAAATTCAAATGAAGTCGCAGGTGTCACTACTTCTATGCCATTTTCTCCTTTGATGACGTAGTTGATGACATTGTACTACGTCATACTTTTGTCTCTCCCGCGTAGAATAGTGCACATCACTTCATTCAATAGACAATTGTAAAACCTTATTTTTAAAATGGAATACTGCCAAAAAAAAAGAAACACGTAGGCCGTGCAAGTACAATCACATTTACAACGCACTTTATCAAGGCTAGCATTGTATGTCGGCACAATATGCATCGCTGGGCTTATCAGCGCTGGGTAGATGGCAATGATTATCATGGTGGCCAATTAATATAATTTCACAAAGATTGTTCACTGCTACTCCTTTCCTATCAGACATAGTTTACGTATGAATGATTGTGCTTAATGTCGCAGTGTTCTCTTAACCTAACGCCACTCACTCTTGATGGAGATGGACATGGATGAGGTTTTTCCGGAGGTTTTGTAATATTACAAATGTTCTCTTAACCTAACGCCACCCTGTCTTGATGGAGATGGACAAGGTTTTCGAAGGTTTTTTAATATTCATAAAAAAAAATGTTCTGGAATATTCATACAACAGGTTTGGGTCTACATTTGCACAATGTACATAACTATACAACATAGTTATAAGACTCTCAACATGATTGTAAAGTAATGTTGTATACTATACATTTCCCTTATTTTTATATTAAAAAAGAGAACATGTTTTTTTAAATCCAGTGAGTCTTATCTAATGTTGTTATCAATTCTCTTATTTTTATATTTATTATTGAAATAAATGGGTTAGTTATTATTGAAGTAAATGCATTACATAAAGTCAATGAATTGTTTTATGTATATTTCTTATTGAAGTCAACGGGTTAGATGAAGTCAATGATTTGCTTTATGTTTATATTTGTTATTGAAGTCAATGGGTTCAGTTGACTTCATTTAACCTAACAAGTCAAAGTTTATAAGGACAGCATTTTTTTATTTTAATGGATTCAGTTGACTTCATTTAACCTAACAAGCTAAGATTTATAACGACAACATTTATTATTTTAATAAATAAAAAGTCAAACTTTTTTGGGATACACAAGCCCACTCACACACCACACCTCACAATTGTTAAAAAAATCAAATTTTTATTTACCTATATTAAACTTATATTAAAAATTACCTGCGTCACTCCCATGTCATCCCAATATATGATTTAATACCTGCGTCACTCACCATGTGATCCCAATATATGATTTTGGTAAAGCAATTGTGTTATATGAACTCAATTTGCCACATAATTTTTATTACATAATATAATTTTCATTGAGTTCTTGCATGCAATTATTTCTTCTTCTATTACTCAATTAAATTAATATAAAAATTTAATTTATAATTATTAGTCGAAATTCTTTTATTAATTTTAACTTAAAAATTTTAAAAAATAAATTATTATTATTTAAAAAAACTCCGTTAAAAAAAATACTCTATTAACAAATAAAAACCTTTAATTTACAATGACGAAAACTTCATATCGTAGAGAAGGAGCTACGCAGCCAATTGTTTGTTAAGTTTTACTTTAAAAAACATTACATAACATACGGGTACCTTGACCACGTGCCTCTATATGAGAGAACCAAATGATTATATTCTATTCTTATCCAAATTTACTGATTATTTGCATCATCGCAAGTCTTTTCTCCATTTAATTTGTTTCTACGTTAGTATATCTATTTTTTTTTTTTAATACATGTTAAAAGCCTCAAATCCTTCTGTGTATAAGCGTTGTCTCGTCCAAATTAAATCTATTTATACTTCAAAATTATGATATTTAAAAAATAATAATTATTATATTATTTCAAAAATATATATTATATTATAAAATGAAATCTCAAAATTTATGTTAAGTTAAAGTTATTAAACCAAAATTTTAAAATAAAATTAGGTATAGAGATTAATTGTAAGTCATTTATTCAACAAAAACTATGAAATTAGAAGGTAATGGATCTCAGTCTAAAGAGCTTCCCCATCCAAAAGGTGGATCTCGAGTGTTCGATGGAGGATCCCAACAAGTTGGCACCTTTGTCAGTTTGTTCATTTGTGTGGTTATCTTTTGCATCTCTCCTTTAGGCTCTGAGTCATAAGGCTAAAAGGGTCGATATGAAACGGGATTCTAGTCCCCAACTCTATGTTAAGGTCTCCTAAAAAGAGTTTGCAAAGTCTAACTATGGAATTGTGGATCTAACTCCTATGTGGAGGAGAGGTTGGTAGGATGCAAGCCATTTACATGGGGTGTTAACCCAATGGTCCATAAGAGTTTGTAAATGAGTCATCTCCAAATGTTGCCTTCTTTACTTGTATTTAGAACTGTAAAAGCATATTGGAACAAAATTTAACTTTAATAGTCAATGACAAATGGGTGTCAATAGATGTTGTTGGCAATTTGAGTTATTTTATGTTGTCATTGATGTCACATGGATCACATTGAATTTTTGTGGCCAAGGCATTTCATAAATAAGCATTTATGATATTTTGGAAGAGCATGGATATATACAGGGTTTTTGTGAAAACCAAGGCAGGTAAAATAAAAGGTTTTATTTAAAACCATGGATGACAGATTTGAAATGATTTTTTCTTAAAACCCAGGTTGGATTTTCGTTTCATCGAAAAATGTGCCCCGGTGATGGAGATATATTTTTTTAAATGTTTAGTTTAAATTTTAAATTATTTAAAATTAAAATTAAAATTTTAAAATTAAATATATTAACTATAGTGCCGACTAAAGAAAGGAGGAAAGGCTATACTAATTTATAGCGCCAACATCTAAAGAAATAGGAAAGGCATATATATATATATGCCAACAAAAGCTTAGACTTCATGATCCGAGCGCTTATTTTTTGAATGCCTTCGATTGGGGAACGAATTGCAAAAAGAGAGAGAAGTGTGACTTTGGTCTATTGAAAAATCGTTCGCAGAGTTTAATAAGACGCATAGGCATCTTTGGCCTAGTGGTTCGTGCATTGTGTGTTACGCAGGAGGTTTTGCGATCGAGTCCCGCTATGGTTATTTTCTTTGTTGAGGTGCTCGAAGCGCTATTAAGTTTTTCAAAGGGTGCAAAAGTTTATGATATAAGTTTTTGTTCGTATCACTTTGGACACGTGAGGGCGTGTGGCCCAACGACAGGGTGGCTGTGGTTAAAGCGCTGAGCAAGGAGACGTCACGAGATCAAATTTCGCTAGGGACAGAGGCAAGTTAATAATTTTTTTTAATATATTTTATTTTTCTAAAGTTGCCCTAGGAGGAATAAGGGTTGTGATGCATGTTTAGAAAAAGAGAGATTTCTAGTGTTTCTCCTTTTGAAATTATATCATATTATATATCGTTGGAAAGATTATTTCGAGGGCTATTTGATTAACTTGCTTAGAGGGGGAAATAAGGTGTATGTAAAGATATATTTTTGTTTTTGTAAAAGGGTTCAAAAGTGAAAGTTGTTTTATTCTTTTTCAAAGGTGATTAATTCTTTCATGAGGAGACATGTTGTATTTTATTGAGTAGGAGTGATAAGGTGTAATTTGCATATTATTGTTGTGATATTAATCATGATCTCTAACCCTTGTTGAAAGTTGAAAAACAAGTTTGTTGAGTGTGATAGAATTAGTGGACAACCAATAAGGCATCAAAAGGTATGAGCAATACTCTCCATTGAATTTGTTTATGGTGGTTGATTTCTGAAATATCATTGGAGAGAAAAGGATTGATTGTGGTTTCCTTTTTGAAAGTGGTTGGTTGAATGCTTCAAGGTTGTTTGGTTTTAGAGTTGTGTTTAAACCATATTTTATAAGTATAGTTGTTGAGGCCCATTGGTTATGCAAAGAACTTGAGTTAGAAAAGAACATGAGTATCATTGTTATGTGAGATTTGTGGTTGAGCATTGTTGGAAACATTTGAGTTGGTTGATACATGCTTGGACTAGGGTTTTATGAGAAAGAGTTGTCCCTTGTGGTGATTGGTTGAGTTGATTTTATTGAGCCTAGTCAAGTGATTGAGTGATGTGATTGTTCAAGTTCCATGAAACAAACTATTCTATAATTCTAATTTGGATTGAGATTAAGCTTTGAGATTAGAACATATTGAGTCTCTAACAATTCTCTTTATGCTTCTATAAGACTTGAGTTGAGTTGATATTGATTTGAGTTGAGATCATTGTAGATCATTGTTGTCATCCATTGTAGAGTGCATTGCCTTTCATTATTGAGTTCATCATTGAGTCTTGCCTTCATAGATTTGTGGATGATATTTGAGTGCTACTTGATCATGATTGGTTGAGCCTTTAAGAAGGCTTTTGGGATAGATTTTTTGACAGATTTGGGATAACATTTGAGCAAGTTCTTCGTGAGCTTGTTGAGTAGTTTTTGAGCAAGTTCTTGGTGAGCTTGTTGAGCAATTTTTGAGCAAGTTCTTGGTGAGCTTGTTGAGTAGATTTTGAGCAAGTTCTTAGTGAGCTTGTTGAGAAGATTTGAGCAAGTTCTTGGTGAGCTTGTTAAGCAAATTTTGAGCAAGTTCTTAGTGAGCTTGTTGAGCAGATTTGATCAAGTTATTAGTGAGCTTGTTGAGAAGATTTTGAGCAAGTTATTGGTGATATTGTTGAGCAGATTTTGGGCAAGTTCTTAGTGATCTTGCTAGAGTAGTTTTGGGCAAGTTCTTGGTGAGCTTGTTGAAGCATATTTTGGGTAAGTTCTTAGTGAGCTTGTTAGAGCAGATTTTGGGCAAGTTCTTGGTGAGATTGCTGAAGCAATTTTGAGCAAGTTCTTGGTGAGCTTGCTAGAGCAAATTTTTGGCAAGTTCTTGGTGAGCTTGCTAGAACAGATTTGGGCAAGTTCTTTGTGAGCTTGCTGAAGTAGATCATTGGATTGCCTACCTAAGTATATTAGGATTGCCTTGCTTAGCAGATTAGTGGATTGCCTACCTAAGTAGATCATGATTACCTTGTTGAGTAGATTAGTGGATTGCCTACCTGAGTAGATCAGGATTATCTACCTGAGTAGATCAGTGGATTGCCTACCTGAGCAAATAAGTGTATTGCCTAGCTTTGATCAGATCAAAGTAATCATTTGTATTGGGATAATGATCCTTATTTTTATGTGAAATATTATAAGGATATTATCTTATGGAGTACCCCACATTGAGGGAAACACGTTAAATATTGTGTCTCAATTGTGTGTGGTGATTTGTGCACTTGTTTACCATTGCTATCAATATCATTAATGCACACCACTATATTTAGTTATTACAATTAAGGAAACTAATTGATATTGGTTTAGAAATAAAGTAAAAAGTGGGCGCTATACTGTTCACCCCCCTCTTAGTATAAGCTTGTGTTATTTAGATGCTATAAAAAATAGTTACATTTCTATATTCCTAGATATCAAATAAAATTTCCACTCTAAAAGTATGCCATGGTTGGGTATATTTGGTTGTCATATTGGTATAGTCACCCGTAAGAATCATGTTCCAAGAGAAAGGCTCAATTTTAAAATTCCTGGAGAAGTAATGAATCAATATTTGTGTAGTTTGAGCTTAGGGACAAAACCAAAAGATATGTTTAATGTTTTCACACCACCCAAAGAGTGGTCATCATGGATTTGTGACACCTAAATGAGCTATTATATCATCGAGGGGAAGAATTTGATAGTAGATACACCAAGCAAAAAGGACCAAATAGTTTGAAATCTATGTTACCAAATTTTTTTGGTAGACTATAACCTGCATCTATCATTTGATTTTTTGCACCATCAAAGAGATGAGGTAAAAGTCATTTGTATCCATTACTAGACTTGTACCTACAAAATGGGATATCTAAGAACCATTTCTAGTCTATCCAGTAGGGTTAGTAGGTTTTGATCCCAATTTAAGGAGGCATTTATGGAGGAACAAAGTACACAACCGACTAGAAGGATTCCTTGTCGTGATTAACCAATTTGAATTTGATTTTGGATTTAGGTACGAAAAACCAATTTATTTTCATGCTAGAAAAGAGGTGTAGAAACGAAAAATTGACCCACTAAGGTGAGTAATTTTTACTAGATCCCTTGTTTTCTCCTTGGAAAAGTAAGGTCATATTTTAGCCTGTTTTTCCCCTTCCAAATATTATCCATTCTTCCTAAATCCTATACCATTGGATTGGGCTCGAAAAGTGTTTTCATAACCCTTTTTGACTTCGTTTGACCCTCCAAAATGTATTAAAACTCCACAGGGGTCTAGCTAGTGCGATGTCACAACCCGTATTTTATGGAGCGTGCTTTTGCATTTCAGGGTTTTCTCTTAAGAAAAACCTAATTTTCAAAGTTGATATTTTTAGGGTCGGTGGTGCTTATTTTTTCCTACACATTCTTGTTTCAAATCAACTATATAAGGAGGTTTTGAAATTCATTTCTTCCCCATCAAGTTTTTTTTTCTTTTTGAATTTACATGGTGGAATCGATAGCCGCCATGAATCCGGGTAGGTTGTCCAGCTTTTATGGCCACCACAGTATTCTATGTTGTCCACCGTAGAAGCCACCACATAGATCTTTGCATAGTCCGCCCCTATAACCATCATGCCACAATCATTTAAAACCTTTTACGCCACTGAAAGCACCAGGAAAGGGACAAGTGTTCAGTCCGATGAGGCCCGATATTTGAACCTTGGACCTTCATCCCCCTTATGGGGTTTGGATGAACCAATTGGTCTACACCTCAAACCTTCCCCATCAAGTTTTAATCAAGTAAATTTTCTCAACAAGCAATTATAACATTTATTATTCAAGCTCTATTTTCTTGAGGTCTTCTTCTTCTTTTGCAAGTAAGCTCACTTGTAAGTGTGACGAAAGATCTACAAAAGCTTTATTTTTTGCTGCATTGGATTGTGTGTTTCTACTCTTTGTGGACAAGTGTTTAAGCCCTAAGGAGGAATCTACTACTTGGAGGTCTCCATCCCTTTTGTTTGCTTCTTCACTACCACCAGGTTGTTTTCGCTCTTCTATACTTTGCATATTAATTATATTTTTGATTACGCATAAATTAATTTGCATTTTTTTAGTTTTCTCCTAGCTTCTACAAAATATCGCTCGAGTTCTACGAGGTGCAATTTCATCGTGCTATATCACAATTGCTCCATATGGAGCACGATTTTGCATAGACCATGTTTTTGGGAAATATACTACCCCTGAACCTTAGATCTATGTTATAGACTACATTTTAGACATATTAGGGTATTTTGTACTCTATTTTATTATTTTGTTCTATTCTATTTTGTTATGCTTATTTGTATTCCAAAGGTCAATTTTTGCTTCTTTTTTCAAAGGTTATCTAAAAGGACCTAAGGGGATTGACTAGCTACACATCCAAGCATTATTGTACAATAGCCTAAGAAGGCCTCCTAATGCTAATAATATTTTCAAGTGTTTCTTAATTTATCTTGCAGGAACATGGTTTATTGATAGCATTGAATAAAAGGATAAAAGCAAGGATGAACCACCATATAAGTGAAGTATTCTAATTAATATTTAGGCTATTCCCTGAGTGCTTTATATTTTTGTTGTAAGCCCTAGATCTATTTTAAAAGGAAATATATTTAATTAATTTATAGGCATTTAAAATATAATAACATATAGTGTGCACTTAGGGTTAATTATGTTTGTGCATTTCTTCTTGAGCCCTTGTTTAAATATTGTTTATTTAAAACCCTAGGTTAGAAGAGCATTCAAAGGAAGAATCATTCTAAGGCTTAGCTCTTGTATTTTTGCATTATATATTTCTACATTGTCCTTTATCTTTCATAGCATAGATCTAGAAAGGCCAAATTTGGGTGATTGATTTTAATTGAACACATCAAATAATCTCGAAATCCTAAGGACTTGGAGTGAGTCATTAAACCATTTCTGGTGAACCCTTTCCCCCCTAGCACTGAGTGTAGAGAACAACATACCCTCATGGTTCACCCTAAAAGGCTTCTCTCTTGCAAATCCATATTTTGGGAATTGTACATGGTAGGGTAGTTTTCCTCCTCTACATATTTGGTGAACCCGACGTGAACACCTCCTTAATTTTGTGTGTTAAATCATATTACATTAAAAACATAATTTTTTGTGCTTTGTCTTCATTGGTTTTAGTTCCTTTCTCTTTGACCTAGTCTTTTTCTCTTATCCTAATGGATTTCAACCTTGGGAGTGAGCAAAGTCCTTTGAGATTTGATGATATTTTCCAAGAGAATGATCAAATTGATAGAGAAAATAATAATATAGAAGAAGAGGAAAATTAGGAGATTGATAAGAGCCTTTATCCTACTAAGGGAACCAATGGAAACCTTATATTTTGGGTTTCATGAAACACCATAAGGAGGATTTACTTAAGGCTATGGAATAGGAACCTCAAATCAAAAGAGGTGAGTCGCTACTGAGTCTCTACTTCCTCTTCCAATCATCTCTCATAGGCTTGTTCATTATAATTTTTTTTTTGAATATTTGAATCATGGTAATCATGCCCATCAACCAACCTATGCCACTATTGTAACAAAAAATGTTGGAAGAAGTCCACAAGTTCATCCAACCAATGTTGTCACTCAAAATTATTTTTAATTTCCTTCTCAATCTGCTATTCTCAAGACTTTTGCCTCTATTCCACCAAATGTTAGTTATCCTCTCCAGCAAGGTATCACATATCATAATAGTATCAACACCTCCAACTTAAGACAAGTGCCTTTTTAACAACCTACCTATACCCCTCCCTTTGGGAATCTAGGGGTATTGCACAATAGGAATCCAAAAGTTTAGAATTTGGTAAATATGGTAAAATAATTGGCTTCAAAACTAGAGATGATTTAGCCCTCTAGTTTTACTTATAGTTATAAGGATATGTACAATCGACCCGTAGACCATATGGTTGCTACTAGGCCTTATCCAAAGTATTTTTCCATGCCAATTTTACCTATATATAAGGGTACATAAGATCTGATTGAGCATCTGAGAATATTTAGAAAAACTTGTCATGATATCATCTATGATAATATGTTATTACTAAAGATGTTTCCTAAGATTATTGCTAGAATTGCATTAGAATAGTAGTATCGGTTGCCTAGACATTATTTAAAGAGCTTTGAGAAGATTGTAGAGATGTTTGTTCACCAATTTAGTACTTACGTTAAAAAGAAAGTGACAATGAGAGACCTATATATTTTAAATCAAAGTAAAGAAGAAAGTTTTTTATAATTCTTAGCTCATTGGAGAAGTTTAGTTGGTCGATTAAGACAACCTATGTCTCAGAAATATATGCTTGATATATTAATTAGTAATTTATAAGAACATATATCTTATGCATTAGAAATTATAATCATAACATATTTTTATCAAGCAATTGAGTTAGCAAGAAAAGTATAACATGCTCTTATCATAAGAGGACAACTTAATGTGAAAGAAGATAAAAAAATTCAGTCATAGTATAAGAATAAGGATGTGGTAGGTGATGGTGTAACGGATAGTAGGCCTGCTAATAATTTTGTTAAAAACCTACAAAAGATAATACTTCAAAAACCTCCACAAAGGAATTTCTCAAGACTTGGCATACCTATGGAAGAAGTCCTAAATCAACTTTTGGAAGCTAATGCAATTGAGTTACCTCCTATAAGGCAACCATATACTATAGCTAGTTGGTACAAGGCATGATAAAATTGTGCATATCATAGAGTAGAAGGACATTGAAAAAATTCTTGTAAGAAGTTGAAACATGTGGTTCAAGATTTAATTGATGTAGGACGTATTGATGTAAGAAATTCTCAATATTCAAATTGTCAACAAAAGTCCACTACCAACCAGAATATACCTAAGCAAGGACAATAGGTGGTTAATCAAGTATATTGTAAAAATGTACCACATCATTATGATAACCAAAAAGTTGGTATGGTAACAACTACTTCAAAAAAATAGGTGCAAAATCGACAGATCCAACAGTCTAAACGGGAGATGAGTCTTTTAGAAAATATTTCCCTCTTATAAATTTTACAAAATTATCCTACTCATGGAGAAGCCTTAATAAATAATCTAAAACAACAATTTGTCCCTATAGATATTTCCTCTAGTGATATGGCCAATGTTGTAAGCTCTTTTGGGACACATCACATCATATTATTATATGATGATATTTCCTCATCAGACCAATGTAATGATTCTTCTCTCTACATTACTGCATTTATTTGGGAAACCTTTATCAAAAGGGTTATGATTGATAATGGTTCTTCCCTCAATTTATGCAGATATCAATTTATACAAAAGTTTGGATTAAAAGAGGAAGATTTAACTAAATTTGATGCAATCATCAAAATATTCAACAACGAGTACCAAGAAGCTTGTGGCACCATATCACTACCCCTCAAAGTTGGACCTAAAATTTTAGATACATTGTTCTATGTGGTACCTTACCCTGCATATTTTGATTTACTTCTAGGACATCCTTGGATCCATGAAATGAAGGCCATCCCTTCTACTCTTCATCAATGTTTGAAATTTAAATTTAAAGAACAAGTTATTACCATTCTAGGAAACCTTCATCCATTTGAATATTTTTCAATGGTTGAACAATATTAGTTTGGTCTCAATGGTTGTCCTTCAGTTTCATCATCTATTTTTCAAAGTTCCTCATCTCAAAAATCTGAGCAATTCAAAAATCTAAAAGTGAGTGAGGAACTTCTAATAAATTAATGATGGGATAAAGACAATTAGTTTCTTCAAGAACATCTTCTGGATATATCTCATCAAGGTTTGGAGCAGATTAATGAGGATAAGGATCCCCTATATCCCTCTAACATATTATTTCATAATATGATAAATTCTATATGTTCTAATGGTAAATATTCCGCTTCTCATATAAATCTTGCAAAGTTAGGGATTACTCCTCCCTATGTAAAGATTGATGGTTTTATTTAAGAATGTATATATTATCATGTTATGGCTGCCAAAGAAAGAGCTATGAAGGAGCCTCTCCATGATTGTAATCATCAATATGGCTTACCTTCTAGATTTTTTTTATGAAGCAGTCCCTTGAATGCTTGTTCGTTTTGTTAAGATAGGAGGTACAATTAGAATATGTGTTGACTATCGTTTTGATTGCTTGTTTAACATAACATAAAATAAAATCCATCATTAATAGGTATACATTTGCATTCTAAATCTATCATACCTATTTGATTTATCATACTACATGATTTCCTATCATACTTTGCATGGTTGCTTGACATGTACTTTTGCTTGTCATAATTGCATTGTTGCTTGCTCATGACTACTTGTTCATATAGCTTCTAGGGATTCACAACAATGGTAGGTAGTTAGGTCATATCTCACATGCATTTCACTTTCAGTAGGGTTCTAATGCCTAGCCAAGCCCCAACCTAGGGTCCATGCATTTTCACCCCTTCTTCTCTTCTCTCTTCTCCTTGTATTCCTTGATTTTGAAAGTTTGTATTCCTTGGCCTTAAATACATCAAAACGGGGGAAAAATGTAGACACAAAAAATTGACCCACTAAGGTGAGTAATTTTCCCTAGATCCCTTGTTTTCTCCTTGGAAAAGAAGGGTCACATTTAATCATATTTTTCTCCTTTCAAAGCTTATCCATTCTTCCTAAATACTATACCATTGGACCGGGCTCAAAAATATATTTCCAACGGTATATGATATGACCTATTTTGAATTTGTTTGACCCTCAAAAATGCATTAAAACCATATGGGGGTCTACCAAGTGTGATGTCGCAACCCATATTTTATGGAGCATGATTTTGCATTTTAGGGTTTTCTCTTAACAAAACCCTAATTTTCAAAGTTGATATTTTAAGGGTTGGCTATGCTTAGCTTTTCCTGCCCATACTTGTTTCAAACCCAATATATAAGGAGGTTTTAAAATTCATTTCTTCCCCTTCAAGTTTTAATCAAGTTTTTATCAAGCAAGTTTTCTCACCAAGCAATACTAACATTTTTTATTCAAGCTCTATTTTCTTGAGGTCTTCATATTCTTTCACAAGAAAGCTAACTCACAAGTGTGAAGTGTGATCTATTGAAGCTTTTTTTTGCTACATTGGATTGTGTTTTGCTACTCTTGGTGGACAAGTGTTGAAGCCCTAAGGATAAATCTTCTACTTGAAGGTCTCCATTCCTTTTGTTTACTTCTTCACTACCACCAAGTTGTTTTTTCTCTTCTATACTTTACATATTAATTATATTTTTGATTATACATCAATTAATTTGCATTTTATGAGTTTTCTCCTAGCTTTTGCGAAATCGCGCTTGGGTTCTATAGGGCATGATTTCACAGTGCGATATCGCAGTCACTCCATATGGGGTGCGATTTTGCATAGACCATGTTTGGGGGTAATATGCTATCTTAAAACCCTAGATATATGTTATAGACTATGTTTAATGCATATTAGGGCATTCTATACTCTATTTTATTATTCTATTCTACTCTATTTTTTTATTCTTATTCATATTCCAAAGGTCAATTTCCACTTCTATTTTCAAAGGTCAACTAAAAGGACTTAGGGGGATTGATTGCTACACCTCCAAGTATTATTCTAAATTAGTCTAAGAAGGTCCCATAATGCTAATTATATTTTCAAGTGTTTCTTAAGTTATCTTACAGGAACAAGAATTATTGATAGCATTGCATAAAATGATAAAAGAAAGGATAAACCATCGGATAAGCTAAGTGTTCCGATTAATATTTAGGCTATTCGTTAAGTGCTTTATGTTTCTGTTGTAAAACCTAGATCTATTTTAAAATGAAATATATTTAATTAATTTCTAGGCATTTAAAAGATAACAACATATAGTGTGCACTTAGGATTAATTATGTTTGTACATTTCTTCTTGAGACCTTGTTTGAAGATTGTTTATTTAAAACCCTAGGTTATAAGAGAATTCAAAGGAATAATTATTCCAAGGCTTAACTCTTGTATTTATGCATTTTCCTTTATATTTCATAGCATAAATCTAGAAAGGCTAAATTTAGGTGATTGCTTTTAACTAAACACATCAAACAATCCTGAAATCCTGAGGACTTGGAGCGATTCCTTAAACTATTTTTGGTGAACCCTTGCCCCCTAGCACCGAGTGTAGAGAACAACATACCCACATGGTTCACCCAAAAAAGCTTCTCTCTTGCGAATCCAGCTTTTGGGAACTGTACACTATAGGGCATTTTTCCCCCTTTACAAGAGGTTTGAAACCACTTGAATCCCATGGTGATAAAAATATAAAGCATGAATCCATGATACCTTGGAAAGGGATCAATACTAGTGAATTATTATAAACCACCACCACAAAAAAGGTTGGTTAACTAAAATTATAGCACTGAATTTGTTCCCATTCTAAATTATCTAGGATTTAATGGATTTCCAAATGCTTTTGGCCATTAAGATGTTCTAGATTTGGACAAGCACCTTAATATTGAGGATGATTTGAAGGTCAAGCTTGGTCTAGGATTGTCGACCATATAGAGTGCCTAAAGCAATGTAGTTATGAAGAAAAAAATTCAAGCTTCATTGTCTTCCAAGGCCTAAATGGCCCATTTTGCATAGAAGCCAAACCCTTGGTGATAGATGTGTAATAGTCCAAGACCTCCAAAGTTACATGGAAGACAACAAGATACCTAGACAACATGATGAAATTATTTCCTTTTCTTAAAGGAAACCCATAAAAAATATTTGAGAAGTTTTTCAAGCTTTTGGTATAAAGCTTTGGATGGATCCCAACAAGAGGAGTAGTACACATGGGTTGTAATGAGAACCTTCGAGAAAATTTAAAATTTTCCTACTAAAGACAACAATTTGGAAAATGATTGTTGTAACTTCTTCTCAACTTTAGCAATTTCAAATTGCCAAAGAGCAGAGGAAGAGGAATGAAATGCAAATGGGAATCCAAGAAAATTGAACATTTCACCATGGTCAATCTATTTCTAACTAAATTAATTAAGCTAGGAAGGCTTTAGGAGGAAGGATTGATGATAACATTATGTATTTTTCCATTGAATGTATCCAAGAATTTTAATGGCTATTTGAAAATAGTTTCTTCCTCCATTTCCACTTCCAGCTACCCACTTACCACATCTCCCTAGTTAAGTGAGACATTTCTAGTGACTCATTATAACTACCTAGGATAGGTGGCTATCCAGTACCTGCCACTTGGTATCCTTGGATTGCAACCTATCCTTCCCTCCAAAATCCTCAAAGGCCTATAAAGGCACCATCACATGACCAAAAAAATGGGGGAGAAGGTAGAAAAGAAGAAGAGGGGAATGCTAATGTTATGTTGTCTAGATTGTGCTATGTAAGCAATCATAATAATCATACTTGTTTTCTATTTCCATTATGCATTAGTCATTTTACCATTTCATTGTTCATATTATTCTATATTCATTTTACATTATTCATTTTATTTACATTTATCATTATAATTATGATAGGTTCTACTAAACCCTTGTTTATTTGCATGTGTGCAGATTTCAGGTTCAGGATTCAACAAGCTCACATTCAACACGGTGGTCACAAAAAATCCACCTCCAATATTGTTGTATCATGAAGAAGAATTAAAGACACCATCCTTGATATGTAAAATATATTCCCCTTGTGAACATCTTATTGTAAAATGCACCCTCAAAGGGTCAATTTGTATCCTAAGGGACCACTTTACCGAATATAATACAATGTGTCATCTTTATTGCAATGGTGTTATATTTTTTATGCATACTGGTGATCACGGTAGGACAAGGACAAGCCCCTAGGGTGATTGGTTCCTTTACTTCATCATCTTGCATGTCAATCAAAACAAAAAGCAAATTAGCGATAACATAAGTCCACCCCAAACTTGGGGCATCTAGCTTGATATTGATTTCCAACATTCACATCAATCACATCATGCATTTTTACAGACACCATCATCATCATTATCATCACATCATTTAGTGAACCTTTTATATAGTGGATTACCCTACACACTTGGTGATTTCAACGACTAGCAATCCATGCAATATGATCGAATGGGTAGCTCACCATAAGGAAAATCAATAAAATATTCAACATCAAATCACTATGGAATTAAATTATCTAGGTCCCTAAATATTTGAGCTTAGATGTGTTCAAAATAGATTTGTACAAGTTTATACTTCAACCCCTTTCATTGGGTCAAAAGCAAAAAACAATCAAATCAATTTTGGTATACTCAAAAACCACTTGAGTATCAAGGTCTTAGTGTGCTGGCTATGATGCACATGAGTGAATAACAATAGTAGGACTCACGAGCTCACAAACATGGTTAATGATTTTACCATAATATTTTGCACATCATCAAAACAAAAGGTAAATTTTTAAAAACACAAAAAATTCCAAACATGGGGCATCAAGTTGATCAAAATGACATACATTTGCATCATATCCACATAATTCAATAAACTACCTCCTTTCATCATCTACATTTGGTCAATTGGATCATGGGTTTCATCCTTTACCCATTCATAAATTGAGGGGGTAAGCAAAAAAATCAAAATTTTCAAAAAAGTCATTCATTCTTTGCATCGAGAAGATTTGAGTCCATTCCTCCAAATAAAATCATGTGTCTTTTATTTTTGCACCACATTGTATTTTATGCAATGTGATACAAAAAGGGGCATCTGTAGAGACCAAAATCTAGGCATTTGCACACCATAATTCTGCATAATAATATATGCCTAAGTCTAAAAATGGGCATATAATTCCTACACATTATTCATCCACATTGCACATTTTAGTTTTACATAATATTATGTGCCTAAGTTTTGACTTAGGCATAAAAGCTTGCACATAAATGTATTTTCTAGATTTTATTAAATTTGAGAAATATCCTCCTAGGATACCCTCTTTCCTCACTTGACATGTGTCTTGGCCACATCACCATCACCCCTTTGCCACCTCTCATACACCCTTGTCCAAGGTTATGCATAGTGGCAAATTTTGCAATTTAGTATGTGTTGAGGATAACTTAGGCTTATCCACTTAAGCCTAAGTTAATTATTATTATTTATTATTATTCCTATTTCTTGCACTTTGTATTCACGTGAGGCATAGTATGCCCATGTTATAAATAGGTTGTTAGCATGTTGTTAGATGTTAGTTAACTGTTAGAGATCTTGTTTGTCTTCTAGCAGTTAGTGGACATCCATAGTTAGCATTTTGTTAACTAGTAGTTAAGTGGTTGGCCATGTTTGGCATATTGTTGCAACCACTTAACCTACGTGAGATTCCTATGTAATCCTATATATTACTTGCATTTCATGAATAAAGTAGCTTCATACTATTGTTCCTACATCATTGGTATCAGTTAGCTTCAGGAAAAGTTGCAGAAATTACCCCTGCACCATTTCTTTGTCAAGGAGCACCAGATCTGCCTTGAAAAGTAGAAGTTGAGTTTACCTCATCAGTTCAAGTTGAGTTCCAATTGGAGTTTCAAATCTACAGAAAGAGGAGTCTCTTCTCTTGCATGCAATATATTTTCTTTTTCTCCATGAAAAGATATTATATTAATATTAATATTTTTTATTAATATTATAAAAAAAAAAAAAACTCGCCGCTCGTGAGCTCGCGGCGGCAAATTTTTTTGGGGCTAGTTCTATTAAAAAAAAAAAAAATTGAAGAAGTGCATGAATTTTTTTTAATAGGCTTTTAGCCTATAGGCATGATCTAGCAGTCAACTGACTACATTTCCGGTGCCAACTGGTGGCCACCAACTAGCGACCACCCACGGCCAGACCACCAATCGGTGACCACCCTTCGATAGCCACATCGGCCAGCTGGCAACGTTGACCTTGGAACCGGCCTCAACTAGAGTCGACCGACCCACGGTAGTACCGACTGACCCATGATAGCCAAGAATAGGTTGACCTCCAGCCAGTGCCAAGCACCGCCACTGACAACTGGCAGCCTCTGCCATTGTGCCCGTGGCTCACCGACTGTAGCGACCAATGTCACAGTTAGGGCATCGACCGTAGCGTTGCTGAAGCCCGGCACTGCCACACACCGACGTCAGCAACAGGGCTGAAAATAGTCCATTACGGCTGCCTTTCCCCGACAACGGTTTCCCCGATAGGAAGACTATGTTTCGACGACATCATAATTTTTTTGATGTGAACGAACAGGGAAGCCTGACAAATCACAAACAAGCCCCTGACAATTTTTTGGTGAGAAAACTAGGAGAAAATTTCCATAGAGACCAACTGTGTTATTTTGGCGAATTTTTGAATTTCGGCACGCTTGTGGTTAAATTTTTCGGTAGGCAGCTACTTCTGGCAGGTTTGGCGATGGACGGGACGACAAGTTTGGTCGTTGGTGGGAATAATCCCACATCGGGTAGACAGTAGCCCGATTTGTGTTTATAGGCATGAGCATGCCATAAACGAAGTGATCAACACTCCGTTGGTCACAAAGAGGTCCGCGCTTGTGTGGATCCCAAGCGCCGGTTGCTTAGCGTAGCTACCAAGAGGGCCAGTTGGGGGCCACGGCCACACTTGGCCACGTGGCGAATCTTCATCAACGAATTTTTGTTGACCTACCAGCTACCCAGATTTTTGGCGGGAAACCTAATTTTGCCACCTGAAGAAAATTGGCGGGAAAACCCAGGAGGGAGAATTTTTTAAAAAAATTCAAAAATTTGAAATTTAAATTTTGGCGCCCAAATCAGCAAAGGAGAGCAAACTTCAAGAGGTGATATCTTTCTCGTTATTGGTCCATTTTTGACCAAATTTTTTGCATTGTGTTGCAAATTTTCAGTAGATTGATAATTTTTGCCTCCTAACCAAATTTTGGCATTGTAAAAGGGCTAATTTTCAGCATTTTTAGTGCACCATTGTAATTGCAAAATTGAAATTTTTAATTTTGTAAAAGCACTAAATAGCCCATTTTTGTTATTTTGGAGAGCAAATTTGTAAAATCTAGGCAATTTGGCTGCATAGGAAACTGAAATTGTTCCTAAGCCTAGATTAAGATTCTGCAAGACCATTTTGTAATCCTCCTAGTCTGGCATATACTAGGAAAAATATGGCTCAAGACCTCAGATCAAACATGGAAAACCTTACTTCTGCAGTAGACATTTTAGCAGAGAAGGTAAGAGATATTGTTGTGCAATTCAATCCTGGTGAAATCAAAATCCACCATAATCATGCCAACAAAGCTAAATGTGAGGTTAAAATGTATGATGGATCTAGGGATCCCGATGTCTTATCTGCATGGATTTTGGATATGCAAACTTGGTTTGCTTATGCTAAAATTTTGGAGGATGAAAAAGCCACATTTGCTACACTAAAACTCACAGGGTTAGCAAAAGTTCTCATTGTAGAAAGACAGAGTCATAATGCCACCATGACTTGGAAAGAATTAACTCAAATTCTGAAAAACACCTTCTTTCCACCAAACTACCAATGTGACCTCACTACCAAGTGGTATAGATTGAGGCAAACCTATGGAATGTCAGTTTCTGATTTCATTTTCCAATTTAATAGGTTGAGGGTATTGCTTGGTGTGAAAGATTCATAAGATGATTTGATTAATAAATTCACTCGTGGCTTGCAAGATCATATTTTCAAGGAGATAAAATTCAATGTCTTCCTCACCTTAGATGTGGCATTCAATCATGCCATTCTTGCAGAGGATAAAGTTGGTGCATATCAAAAGTCTCGTTCATCACAGGAGGGCTCTTCCAAAGGTGGGAATCAACATCAAAAATAGGTGAAGAACAATTCTCAATCTTCCCCTCATTCTTTTTCTCCTCCCACTTCTCCTAAAGCACATTCTTCTTCCTTTCATGCTAAAGATTCTTCTTCTTCATTGTATTGTGACTTTTGTAAAAAGCATGGACATGTAAAATCCAAATGCTATACTTTTGAGAAGTTTAAGAAGAAGAAATCCCTAATTGTATAGCCTACACATGAGGAACCACAAGATGGTCCCATTTTGGCTACAGGGACAGAAGAAGAATATCTTGCTTTAAAGGGTAAACTAAACAAAGTTACCCTAATGTCCAATGCGTTTGCTCAAGGGGGGTGTGATCATTTGTTTGTCACTAGAGCCCACTTGATGCATGATTTCTATGTTGATTGTATCATTGATAATAGATCACAAAAGAACCTCATTGTGAAGTCCATTGTGGAGAAGTTGAAACTTCCCATCAAACCACATCACCAAACTTATGCACTTGGGTGGAAATATGTAGACTCCACATCCAACATCACCCATACTTGCACATTGACTTTTGCTTTTGGTGACAAGTTTGTGGACAAAGTTAGGTGTGATGTCATAGATATGGATTGTTGTGGACTCTTGCTAGTTAAACCCTATCAATTTGATAGGAATGCTATTTATCATGCTAAAAAGAACACCTACACATTGGAGTTGCATGGTAAAAACTACTTGATACAAAGCACTACACCTACTTCCAATTTGATGTTAAGTTGTAGGCAAGTAAGGAAGCCATTAAGTCAAGCACTTATTTTGGCTCCTACTAGCATTTGTCCCACACAAAATAAAGAAAAAACACCACCTAAGGAACATGCAAAGGAAGAAGTTTCACTCCCACATGATGAACAATCACAAGAGCAAGTGGTTAAGGAACCCACCATTCTCATTCATGAGAAAGATACCATTGATTCCATTGGTATAATTTTGGGTACACCTACAACTATTGAACCACTTGTTCCACAGAAGTTACCTTTGACTTTGCCCACTCCCACCATTGCACACATGGAGGAGCAAGCTAAGGTTACTTCACTTACTGAGCACCGATAGAGCCTTCTAGGCAAGATACCACAGGACTTGTAGGAGACTCCGCAGGGAGTGGTGCGAAAGCATCACAATCCTCACTCACCACAGGTTGGAGGCATATTTTGCGTTCCTTTGGATGAGTGCCGCTTTCCAGAGACACCATTTTAGGACCCTCTTTTGGTACCTGATCTTGTTTTCAGTCCTACAGTAGTAGTGGCACCTGATCGTCAGCTTCCACTCATTTCAGATAGAGTTTTCGAGATGAAGACTCATCACACGGGACAAGGTTCTTCCACTACTTACCTTGTTGCTCGTCGCGGTCACTTTCCACACATGGCTCGCTGGATTCCTCACCATGAGATGGCCCATGACTTTCCACATTTTTTGAGAGCATTGGGGTCCAATGCTTATATGGTTGGGAGGAGTGTTAAGGATAACTTAGGCTTATCCACTTAAGCCTAAGTTAATTATTATTATTTATTATTATTCCTATTTCTTGCACTTTGTATTCACATGAGGCATAGTATGCCCATGTTAGAAATAGGTTGTTAGCATGTTTTTAGCATGTTGTTAGATGTTAGTTAACTGTTAGAGATCTTGTTTGTCTTCTAGCAGTTAGTGGACATCCATAGTTAGCATTTTGTTAACTAGTAGTTAAGTGGTTGGCCATGTTTGGCATATTGTTGCAACCACTTAACCTACATGAGATTCCTATGTAATCCTATATATTACTTGCATTTCATGAATAAAGTAGCTTCATACTATTGTTCCTACATCAGTATGAATATTTAGATTTTCACAATGTTAATTTTGCAAATTTTGGGATCATATAGGTCGACCCATTCGCCCGAAAATTTTGGGATCCAATTTTTTTAAGGGTAAATTTGCCAAGTTATCATAAGGTTTTCCACCTAATTTTCATGATAAATTTTTTTAAATAAAAAATATTTCGTCCAATTCGCCCCTTGTACCCCATTATATATAGCGAACCATAACATCGAATCTCATACAATTACAATATTAATTTTTTCATATAACAAGTGATACAAAGCAGATGAATGATAAAACATGAATCCAATACTAATAGAAGGAAACTAGTGACAAGCGACTAGCAAAAAGCGGCTTGTAGAAGGCAACTAGCATAAGGTGACTGGCATAAGGTGATTGGCATAAGGCAATTGGCATAAGGTGAGTGGCAGATGGCAAGTGACAGAAGGTGAGTGATATATGGCAAGTGGTAGAAGACAAGTAGTAGAAGGTGAGTGGCATAATGTGACTAGAATATGGCTAGTGGCACAAGGCGAGTGGTAGAAGGTGAGTGGCATATATCGAGTGGCATAAGGCAAGTGATATTACCTCTTCACCACAATATTTAGGACTAATTTTTACCTATTAAATCATCTTAAAACTTCATAAAAATACCACCATTATATCGGTGTTGAAAAGGGCTTTCCAAAAAGTATAAATATGACTATATTTGGATACCTTTTGATGCCTAAAACTATGAAATGATTGTCAATCACCATTCTCCACTTGCCATCTGCCACTCGCCTTGTGCTACTCACCTTGTGCCACTCGCCACATGCCACTCGCCATGTTCCACTTTCCATGTTCCACTTTCCATGTTCCACTTGCCATCTTCCACTCACCTTCTGCCACTCACCTTGTGCCACTCGCCATCTACTAGTCGCCTTATGTCAGTATCCTTATGCCACTCGCCACATGGCAAATGGTAGATGGTGACTGAAAATAATTTCATAGTTTTAGGCATCAAAATATATCCAAACATAGACATATGTGTACTTGTTGGAAATATTATTTCAAGCCCAATATAATGGTGGTATTTTTATGAAGTTTGAAGATGATTTAATAGGTCAAAAGTGGTCCCAAATATGGTGGTGAGGAGGTAATATCATTTGAGGTAGATTTTGACCTACTAAATCATCTCAAAACTTCATAAACATACCACCATTATATCAGGCTTGAAAAGAGATTTCCAACAAGTAAAAATATACCTATGTTTGGATATATTTTGATTCCTAAGATTGTAAAATGATTATCAGTCACCATCTGCCAGTCACCATGTGGTGACTGGCAGAAGGTGACTAGCATAAGGTGACTGGAATATGGCAAGTGGTAGAAGGTGAAAGACATAAGGCAAGTGGCATAAGGTGAGTGGCACATGACAAGTGGTATAAGGCAAGTGGAATATGGCATGTGGCAGTGGCAAGTGGTATATGGTAAGTGGCTGATGGTGACTGAAACTCATTTCATAGTTTTAGGCATCAAAATCTATTGAAACATAGGCATATTTGTACTTGTTGGAAAGCTCTTTCAAATATTGATACAATGGTGATATTATTATGATGTTTGAATATAATAGGTCAAAAGTGGTCCCAAAGATAGTGGTGAGGAGGTAATGTCATTTTGAGGTAGATTTTTACTTACTAAATCATCTCGAAACTTCATAAAAATAACACCATTAGATCGATACAGTAAAGATATTTCCAATGAGAACAAATATGCCTATGTTTGGATATATTTTTATTCCTAAAACTATGAAATTTTTGTTAGTCACCATCTGCCACTCACCTTATGCTAGTTACCATGTGGCGATTGGCATAAAGCGAGTGGCATAAGGCAACTAGTAGATGGTGAGTGGCACAAGGTGAGTTGTAGAAGGTGAGTGGTAGATGGTGAGTGGCACATAGTGAGTGGCATATAGTGAGTGGAATATGGTGAGTGGTACAAGGTGAGTGGCACAAGGTGAGTGGTAGATGACGAGTAGCAGATGCAAAGTGGTATATGGTGAGCAGCAAATGACGATTGGCAAATGGTAACTGACAATCATTTTACAATTTTAGGCATAAAAATATATCCAAACATAGGTATATTTGTACTCGTTGCAAATATCTTTTTGATCATGATCTAATGGTGGTGCTTTTATAAATTTTAAGGATGATTTAATAGGTCTCCCAAAAATATTTATAATTTATGTGCAAATTTTTTGAAAATTCACCATATTTTGATAAATTTTCTACAAAATTTTGAAAAATTTGCCCCACAGTTTATACATGATTCACCTTGATTCACCTAAAATTTATAAATACCTTTTTGGTACTACCCCTTATGCATAACCCTTCCCTTGTCCCCTTTGTCCCTTCACATGAGGCAACCCTCCACACTTCACTCCACTTCCACCTACCCACTTTCCACATATCATACCTCACTCCACACTTCACTCTACTTCCAACTACCCACTTGCCACATATCCCTAGTTAAGTAAGACATTTCTCTTGAATCACTACAACTACCCAGGTTAGGTGTTTACGTAGTCCCTACAACTTGGTAGCCTTGGAATTGCCACCTATCCTTCCCTCCAAAATACTTAAAGGTCTATAAAGGCAACATTAGATGGCCAAAAAAATGGGGGAGAAGGTAGGAAAGAAGAAGAGAGGAATGTTAATGTTATTTTGTATGTATTATGCTATGTAATAAATTATAATAATCATACTTTTTTTCTATTTCCATTATGCATTAGTCATTTTCAATTGTTCATCTTCTTCTATATTCATTTTATATTAGTCATTTTATTTACATTTATCATTATCATTGTGAAAGGAATTACTAAACCCTTGTTTATTTGCATGTGTGTAGATTTCAGGTTCAGGATTCAACAAGCTCGCATTCAGCATGGTGGTCACAAAAAACCCACCTCCAACATTGTTGTAGCATGAATAATAATGAAAGACACCATCCTTGATATATAAAAGGGATTCCCCTTGTGGACATTGTATTGTAAAATGTACCCTTAAAGGGTCAATTTGTATCCTAAGGGATCACTTTTCCGAATATAATACAATGTTTCATCTTTATTGCAATGGTGTTATTTTTTTATGCATACATTTTGGCGATCATGGTGGTACAAGAACAAGCCCCTAGGGTGATTGGTTCCTTTACTTCATCATCTTGCATGTCAATCAAACAAAAAGGTAAATTAGTGGTAACATAAGTCCAACCCAAACTTGGGGCATCCAACTTGATATTGATTTCCAACATTTATATCAATCACATCATGCATTTTTACAAACATCATTATCATTATCATCACATAATTTAGTAAAAAATTTATCTAGTGGATTACCCTATACACTAGGTGGTTGCAGCGACTAGCAATCCATGCAATCCGGTCGGATGGGTAGCTCACCATAAGGAAACTCAATCAAACATTCAACATCAAATTACTATAGCATTCAATCATCTATATCCCTAAATATTTGAGTTTAGATGTGTTCAAAACAAATTTGTACAAGGTTATCCTTCAACCCATTTCGTTGGGTCAAAAGCAGAAAATAATCAAATAAATTTTGGTATAATCAAAAACCACTTGAGTATCGAGGTATTAGTGTGTTGGCTTCGATGCATAGGAGTGAATAACAGAAGTGGGACTCACAATATTACAAACATGGTTAATTATTTTACCATAATATTTTTCACATCATCGAAAAAAAAGGTAAATTTAAAAAAAAAAACAATCCCAAACTTGGGGCATCAAGTTCATCAAAATGGCATACATTTGCATCACATCCATAACATTCAATTAACCACCTACTTTTATCATCTTTATTTGGTCAATTGTCTCGTGGGTTTCATACTTTACCCATTCGCCAATTGAGGGGGTAAGAAAACAAATCAAAATTTTTAAAAAATTCATTCATTCTTTGCATCGATAATATTTGAGTCCATTCCTCCATAAAATAAAACCAGGTGTCTTTTTTTTGCACCACATTGTGTTTTATGCAATGTGGTACAAAAAGAGGCATATGTAGACACCAAAATCTAGGTATTTGTACATCACAATTATGCATAATAATATATACCTAATTCTAAACTTAGGCATATAATTCTTGCACATTATTCATCCACATTGCACATTTCAGTTCTGCATAACATTATGTGCCTAAGTTGACTTAGGCATAAAAGCTTGTACATAAATATATTTTCTAGATTTTATTAAATCTGAGAAATATCCTCCTAGTATACCCTATCTCCTCACTTGACATGTGTCTTGGCCACATCACCATCACCCATTTGCAACCTCTCATACACCCTTGTCCCTTTTGTCCCTTCACATAGGGCAACCCACTTAACTTCACTTCCACCTATCTACTTGCCACATCTCACACCTCACTCCACACTTCACTCCACTTCCACCTACCCACTTGCCACATCTCACACCTCACTCCACACTTCACTCCACTTCTAACTACCCACTTGCCACATCTCCCTAGTCAAGTGGGATATTTCTAGTGACTCACTGCAACTTCCTAGGATAGGTGGCTACCCAGTACCTGCCACTTGGCAGCCCTGGATTGCCATCTATCCTTCTCTCTAAAATCCTCAAAGGCCTATAAAGGCACCATCACATGATCAAAAAAATGAGGGAGAAGGTAGGAAATAAGAAGAGGGAAATTATAATGTTATGTTGTTCGAATTGTGATATGTAAGCAATCATAATAATCATACTTGTTTTTTATTTCAATTATGCATTAGTTATTTTAATATTTCATTGTTCATGTTATTCTATATTCATTTTACATTAGTCATTTTATTTACATTTATCATTATCATTGTGACAGGTGCTACTAAACCCTTTTTTATTTACATGTGTGCAGATTTCAGGTTTAGGATTCAACAAGCTCGCATTCAGCATGGTGGTCATGAAAAACCCACCTCTAACATTGTTGTAACATGAAGAATAATGAAATATAGCATCCTTGATCTATAAAATGGATTCCCCTTGTGGATATATTATTGTAAAATGCACCCTCAAAGGGTCAATTTGTATCCTAAGTGACCACTTTACCGAATATAATATAATGTGTCATCTTTATTGCAATGGTGTTATTTTTTATGCATAAAAATATAATTAAAGTTTTGAGGAGAATATTTGAGGAGTTTCATAATTAGAATACCTAAGAGGAGAGATCTTAAGAGAATTTATATAAGGATAAGGAGGCTAGAGAAAGCCCTATTACAGAATTGAAGAAGTGACTAGTCGAGGAGTTGTAGAGAAATCTAGAGGAAGAATATTGTAAGGAGAAGTTTTTGATAAGAAGGGTTTGAGATAATTTTTGACATCTGACAACAATCCCAAGAGGAAGAATATTTTGGATGGAATTTTGTGAAATTTTGGAGAAGATTTTTTTAAGAACTCAAGACATTTAGATTCTTGAGGAATAATAAAATGAAGGAGATCATATTTGGAGTTGCAATTCGACAAGGAGAATCAAGGAGAAGAGAAGATTGAAGAACCCATACTTCTGGAATATTTAAGGATAAGCCCATATTTTTGGAATATTTAAGGATAACCATAGTAGTTTTGAGGGCTGATTTGAAAAGAAGGAGGTTGTAGATTTTTGAGGAAGATATTGAAGGGTTGAAGGATAGTAAATTGAAGAAGGTATTGAGCTATAGATTTGGAAATTTTTGGGCAGATTTTGGAGTGCCCTTGAATAGGATATTGAAGGAGGTTGAGACAACAAAAGAAGGCAATATTTTGGAGATATTAGTTGTAGGTTTTGGATAGCAAAATAGAGGAGGAGTTGATTGGAGAGTTGCAAAATTTTTGACAACATTTGGGCAGCACTAATAGCTGCAAGTTTTAGAGTTTGAAGGAATAGTTTTGAAGGATATTTAGAGCCACAAAATTATATCTTGTTGAAAACATTAGGACATGGAAAAGAGCTACGATTTTGAATAACTTCAAGGTAAATTTGAGAGAGCTTTTGGGAATCAAGCAAGTTGGAATTTAAGCAGTAATTAGAGCTGCAAATTTGGTATGTTTTTGAACAGTAAAGTGAAGGATACTAAAGGTGAAAAACATAAAATATCGAGGTTGCTAAATGATGAATCAAATCACCAAAGAAAAGAGCTGAAAAGGATATCAAAAAGGTATGCAATATTGGTGCAACATAAATTTATTATTGAAGCATTTAAATCAGGTCTACATTAAGCATTTGAGAGCACCATATTACTTTTATTAATATGAATAAGGAATATTGGAAAAAAGAGTATTCAAACATAAAGGAGTTGATAATGTTTGCATCTTAATATTTGCAAGATTAAAACATAAATATTTAAGTAAAATTTTATTTATAAAGAAGAAATAAGAAGGATACAACATTATAATTAAATTTTGTTTTTTAGCAGATAAGAGAGAAAATTTATTAAAGCAGAAGGACATAAAGTAAGAGCATTGGTTTGAGCAAGTTAAAAATCAAGCAAGAATTAAAAATAAAGCAAATTATTTTAGTGTCTAAAGACGCTAAGTAGCCATAGTGCAAAGGAAGATTGTAAGCATCTGTTTGGAGTAGAGAGTGCCACTATTTAAGTGTAAGCATTCACTTGGATTAAAGAGTGTTACTATTGAAGTGTAAGAGTCTGATTGGAGGAGATAACACCATTGTTTCTCAAGGAAGAGTTGTCACAATTTATAGGAAAGACACCACCATACAAAGAAGCGCCACCATAATCCAAGAAGGCAGAGCCACTATCATTCAAGGAAGAGCCAAAATGCAAGAAGGCACCACTAGAGAGATCCACAACCATTTAGGGAGAGCCACCATCATCTAATGAAGAGCCAACATCAAAAATATTGAGCAAGCTATCAAGTTTTCCAGAAGGAGTCCAAACGAATACATATTCTATGAAATAGTGCAAGAGATATGTAAAGAAGATAGAGGGACTAAAAATTAGGGCAAATTACAAGTGTTGAGAATTGGTGGATACATTACATGCAATAGACACGTGTTAGAGAAGACAAAGGATAAGCTAATGAACATTTCAGGTATTGAATAAGCACCAAGGATGAAATAAGGTGTTAAATATTTATTTGGAAGCAAGACACTTGGTAATAGTAACACCCAGAGTGTCATATTATCATTCACCTAGGCAAGAATATATTATATGAGCTTAAGGAGAATAAAAGAGATGGATTTATAGCATTGGAATAGCCTGAATGTCGTGTGGCACATATAATGTAGGAGATAAATAGGTTTAAAGGATTTCAAGCGCTCATCTCAAGAAGAGAACATATATTAAGGAGCTAAAGACTAGACAATGATGTGCATATTTGTAGAGATGCATTAGAAATAGGAGAAGGTGTAAGTGAAGTCATTAATTGAAGTTTGAGTGTGAGTAAGCAAGGGTACACCACTTAGAATTACAGGAGAAATATTCAAGCCACATAGGGAGTCAAAGGGTCAAATACTGGATACGTTGCAGAGCACCTGAGTAAATACTGAATTCACTTGGCTAATCAAAAGGGAGATAGAATAATATTTCAAGGTAAGCCAAAGCATAGCAAAGGTTTCATAGAAAGGAGAGTGTTTGTTTGGATACGGTCAATCACTATTGACCAAAGAGAATTACCACGTTCAAGGCTGAAGGTAATTCATTTTATTTAAGTTTATTTATAAGTACAAAATAAGAGGCATAAGTGAGATATATATTTATGATTATTATTTTCTAAGGATAAAAGTAAAACTATTTATTTTGGAGGGATAAGAATTAATATTTGAAACCTTAGAAATAAGATTAATGCTATTTGAGAATTTTATGAAGGATTGAAATTTGGTTTGAAGGAGTTAAAGAAATAAGTTTAAAATTTTTGTAATTTGATTATTTGAATTTACAAAACATTTTTGAAATATTTGCAATTTGATTAGATTGGAGTAATAAGGTTTTTGACATCAAATTAAATTTATAAAATTTGCAAATATTCTTTTATGGAATTTATATTTTTCTAAGTTTGGAGTTATAAGGTATTCAACATCAACATAGGATTGAGAAATTTAGAATTAAAAGAAATTATATTCTTAAGGTTAATTTCAAAAGTTTTAGAGTTTTGAAAAATTGCATTCAAAATTGTTTTTGGTTTACTACTCAAACATTAGGGAGCTATAAGGAAGTCTACAAAGGTTAATCATGACAACACATAAATTCTTCCTTTTATAATATCAACTACTTAAGGGTCCTAATTATACCTCATGGAAAAATAAAGTGAGATCGATATTGATAGTAGAAAAACTTTGGGAGATAGTTAAAGGAGCAAAAACTAAACCTACTGAAGATGCTAGGGAGATTAAAAAATATGAAGAAGATGAAGCAAAAGCACTAATGATAATAACCTTTGTAATTATAGATGAAATACAACTATATATTAGTTCAACATCAACTTCTACAAAAGCATGGAATACTCTATCCAAAATATTTGAAGGAAAGAATAAAGCCACCATTTTAAATATTCAAACTCAATTGCATTCTCTAAATGTGTACAGTGGTGAAAGTATAGAGTTTTTTTTAATAAAAGTGACATATATAAAGGTAGAGTTATTAACCCTAGGCGAGAAGGTAATAGAAAAATTTCTTATTCAAGTAATTCTAAGAGCACTTCCTGAAATTTACAAGCACTTAGTCATATATTTACAAATTTTGATTAAGGATACATCATTTGATGAATTGGTTAATATACTACAATAATATAAAGTGGATAATTAAATAAAATATGAATGACTAACAATGCATTAGTCTAAAAATATAATCAACAAGGAAATTTTGCTACATTCTCATTGAACAAAGCAAAGTGGAATGATAGATATTGTCAAACTTGAAAGAGAAGAGGTCACAGTACAATTTATTGTAGATTCAATCCAAGGAATCAGTATAAAGGGAACAAAAAAAATTTATGCAATCAATAAAATAGATCGTTTCAAATAAGATAATATCAAAATCAATATAGACCACCTCAACAATAGTTCCAACATCAGTACAATTCACTCCAACTACAATATAGAGAAGGAAATAAAAAGGGGCACTTAGTCCAAGAGATGCAGGAAATGCAAGAATTAGAAGAGACTACATAAGAACATGAAGATAAAGCCCTTTCAAAACATTTTATGAAGATACTAATCATTTTCTTGATCAAAATACAAACAAGGAGCATAATGAAGAAAATAGAAAATAAGAGCACAAGCTTCAGCAAAAGGACAAAGACCATATTGAAGACTAAAGTCTTCAATAACCAAATAATGTAATACAAAGGGGTGTTGGAATATATTACATTATTTTGTATATGCTAATGTACCACCTTGGGTACATCCTTAGATTAGGAAAGAGTGTTCTAGATTAGAAGTTATGATTTACTTTATGCAATGTAATAAATGCACAAGTATTATTAAAGTGTGCAAAGTATTTTGGTATTGTAAATGTGCATAGTTGTCCATGTGCATATAAGTACATAGAATAGAAAGTGGAAGAGTATCTATAAGAGTGAAGGCCAAGAGTGCTCCATATGAAGAGTCACATTACATTATATATGTAGTGTATGTGTATATGTAAGGTGATATGACTTGACACTTACTTGATACTTTCAAAGTTATTGTACTATTTTTGTGAGCATTTGTTAATGGAAATTTTATGAGTGATTGTTGAAGTTATTTATAAGTTTTATACTTCTAGAATATTGTCATTATCATATATATCATATTGCAACTTTATTATTGATATTTTGGTGAATTTTATCTTAATTATTTATCTTCAAAAGCTAACAATTATTTTGTGAGTTGTGGATTTAGGTGCAAAGTGACCTCCACAAAATCCAAAATAGGCATTCTTCTAGAATTTTAGGAACTTCATTTTCAAATATGCAAAGTAGCAATACCTCATTTGGATGCTTCCAATATAATTTACCATCATGGAAGTGATACCTGTGGGCTAATTATTTGATTGACCTTTTCTTACTCTTGGTCTTATCTCTTTGGAAAGACATGTTTTGGAGGTAGAATATGATGTCATCATACCACCTACAATCAAAGTTATTGATCATTCTTGCCCCATGATCCTCATTAAATATCATAGTGGTATTCATAAGCTCAGCCTTTTTGTTTTCCATGTACTTTTCTAATCCTTATCCTCTTATAATATGAATTGCTTTGAACTCAACATCATATTGTAATAATTTTACCATCCAAGTGGTAGAGTCACTTGATGGTTTTACTTGGGTGAATACATCCTTGATGAAAATGTAAGGGATATGAGCTCTTAACTGATTTGACCAAAAAATATTTTTGAAATGATCTAATGCCTTAATAAGAGCATAAGTCTATTTTTCTATCATTGTGTACTTTAGTTGAGTGTGTTTCAAACCAAAACTCATAAAATAATTGGTCGCTCATTCTTTTCTTCATATTTTTGAGATAAAACTACAACAATAGTGTGTTCAAAAGCAAAGGAGAAGCTATTGAATATTTAGAATAATTGGGACAAGTTAGCATTAGGCCTTGAGTAATAGCTTCTTTGATTTTCAGAAAGGCTCTAGTGTTTTCTTAAATCCACTTTATCTCTCCTTGCTTCTTAATCATGCCAATAATAGGCTTAGAAATCTCAACAATGTTTAGGATTAATTTTTTGACAAAGTTTATTTTACCAATGAAGGAGAGTACCCCTTTTAGGTTCTTTGGAGGTGGGATTTTAGATATTGCTTTTGTTATTTTAGGATCAATCCTTATTCCTTCCTTTAAGACAATGTGTCCAAGCAATTTTCCTTGACTTGCTCCACATATACATTTATTTGAATTCAAAGAGATGCCAAATTATTTACATATGTCGAACACCTTTGTCAAATGCAAGAAGTGGTCTCTAGGAGTATCAAATAATATGTCATCAAGATAAAAAACTATTTTAAACATCAAATATTTGAAATTAAAGTCTATTGCTCTCTAAAAAATGGGTCCTACATTCATCAACAAAAATGACATTAGGTATTCGAAGGTTCCCCAAGGTGTGGTAAAAGTCATCTTGTATTTATCTTCTAGATTGACCATGATCTAGTTATACCTTGAATAACCATCCAACAAAGACATTCTATATGGTCCAAAAACATATTGAAGTAGTTGTTCCATATTAGAGAGTGGGTAATTATCCTTTAATGAATTCTTATTTAGGTTTCAAAAATCAACACAAAGTATGATATCACAATTTTTCTTTCTAACTAAGACCAAATATAAACTTTTCCTACTAAAGACAATAATTGAGAAATTGATTGTTGTAACTTCTTCTCAACTCTATCAATTTCAAATTTCCAAAGAGCAGAGGAAGAGGAATGAAAGGCAAAGGGGAATCCAAGAAACTTAAACATTTCACCATGGTCAATCTATTTCTAAATAAATTAATTAATCTAGGAAGGCTTGATGAGGAAGGATTGATGATAACGTTATGTCTTTTTCCATTGAATGTATCCAAGCATTGTAATGCCTATTTGAAACTAGTTTCTTCCTCCAATAGGATAAGGAGTCTTCTATGAAGTGGCTATTAACTAACTACTAAGTAGTGTGGGGAAGGTAGATGCCCTTAAATTAACCTTGAGTGATAAGGAAATAATATATAAATATAAATATAAATAACTAATAAATATAAACATATTATATTATACAAAATATAAAAGGAGCCACTTCTTATAAAGGTACATGGTCATATTATATATATATTATATAATATATAATATTTACTTTAAAAAATTAAATAGATATACTAACACAAAAAACAAATTAAATGTAGAAAAGACTTGTGATGATGCAAATAATCAATAAATTTGGATAAGAATAGAATATAATCATTTGGTTCTCTCACATAGTGGCACGTGGTCCAAGTTACCCGTATGTTATATAATATTTTTTAAAGTAAAACTTAACATAAAAACAAGTGGTTGCATAGCTCCTTATCTAGGATACAAAGTTTTTGTGATTGTAAATTAAAGGTTTTTATTTTTTAATAGAGTATTTTTTTAATTAATTTTTTTAAAATTATAATAATTTATTTTTAAAACATTTTTTTTTGATGAAAAGGTCATTATATTAATAAAATAATGTCTAATAATACAAAAAAGGGTGGGTGGGATTAGCATACCCCATAAAGCAATATAATAACCATTGTATTTAGGAGTATACAAGAGTGTCAGAAATAGTCCACAAATTGCCAGATAAAAACTGCCAAAACAGTGTCAAATATGCATTCAGAAAGAAAGAAGCCGAGAAATCACTGCCACCTAGAAGGGGAAGGAAGAGGCACATGACTCATAATGCATGGTGCATTCCCCTAATGATCCATGAGGGTACATAAGTACTACAGCTCCACCTATACTTTTTCAACCTATACTTGAATCTATAACCAACAATCAAAGAATATATCATATTTATCAGCAATATAGAAGACACACTCGACATCTTGTTGAGAAAAATAGCTCTATTTCAGTCCTTCCTTAGATAAAATAGGGTACCAATTCTAAAATTATTCCAAACAACACCCAACTTGAAGAAAAATTTAATAGGGTCACCCAAAATATCATGCACTCAATTAAAATCCTCCTGCATAAAAGGTCTAAAAAATTCAAGAAGCCACCCCCAGGTCAACTGAGCCCGATCACAAAACCAAAAAACATGCAGTAAATCTTTTGCCTATCTACAAACTGGGAAAATAGGATTATGAACACCTAGATGCTTGAGCCTATTTCCAAAAGGTAACCCTTGGTGTAAGAGGCTCCAAGCAAAAAAACTCTTTTTAGGTTCAATATAAGTAGCCCAAGAAATATGAAACCTCGTATTCCATAGGGAGGGAAGAGAGACTAAGTCCCATATAGAGTGATATTATCAACCATTGGAACTAGCAAGGTGAGCCATTTGTAACCAAGGTGAGCTTTATATTGCAATATAGGAATACAACACCAATTTGACCACCAGGGTTTTTGAAAATGCTTATGTAGTTTGCTCCAAATAGAAAATGGAATACTATCAATAACCACATCATAAGTGTCTTTATCACCAAGATTTAAATTGTAAATTTGATGAAAAATTTTCTAGGGTATCCAACACTTGGTATGTCAGGAGAAGAAATAAAAAATGGAAGCAATACCATGCTTATAGAACCTCAGCACTATGACCCACTACACCAGAGCTAGGGGAGAACCCTGCCAAGTGATAACAGGAGACCACAAAATATTCCTAGAAGGTAAAGAGGCACCTGCTTTGCAAAAAATACCTTTCCAACTAAGCCAGGGTTTGAAGGCCTCCCAAGATTTCCAAATACCCTAAATGACAAAAGAACATTTAACTTTAATAGGGACAGGGGCAGTAAGAATAAATTACAATCCCACCCCTTTCCAAATTTTCTTCCCCTAAAGCAAACCAGAAGAAATGCAATGTCTGACCAACACTTTCCAATATTCATCCCCAATTAAAGATCGGGTGATCCATTTAGCAAAAATGGCAAAACCTTGTCGATGACAATCTAACAAACCCATGCCTCCATAGTCCTTAGGCAAACAACAAATTTCCCAGGCTACCTGATGAAAACCTTACTTGACAAAATCTTTTGCCCATAAGATGTCTCTCAAAAGCTTATCTAGATTTTTATAACAAGATTTGGATGGAACCCAACAAGACAAATAATAGACATGGGTAGTGGCTAAAATCTTAAAACAAATATGAAATTTTCCTACGAGAGAAAGTTCCTTACTAGTACAGTAAGAAAGCTTCTTTCCACTTTATCAATAACATATTGCCATAATTGAGTAAAGGAACAATGAAATGCAAAAGGAATTCCAAGAAATTTAAACACCTCACTTAGCTAAATCCAAGTCCATTGAAAATGATGCAACCAACATGGCACCTGAGATTGAGATTTCCAAAAATAGGAGTTTTTTTTTTCCATTGTATAGAAGAACCAGAGACTACACAAAACACCTCTAAGCAACTAATAGTCGAGTAAAGGGATTGCTCATCTTCTCAAAGCGTTAAGAAATAATCATCTGCAAAATAAGCATTGACCAACTAACGATCAAAATTGGGGAGATAAATACACCTGATTAATCCTTGATCCATATTATGTGCCAAAAAATAGCCAAAAGCCTCTACAGCACGAATGAAAAGATATGGAGCAATAGGGCACCCTTGTATTATAGAGAAACCAAGAGAAATTAATTGAGATTGAATATTATTCAAGGTAAGAACGATTGAAGCATCTTGAAATAACATAAGAATGGTGCTCACAAACACTGGCCCAAAACCTAGATCCTGAAGCATGGCAGTTATGAAGTACCACTCCATCTTATCATAGGATTTCTCAAATTCAATCTTAATGAATAAAGCATCTTGTTTAGAATTTCTTGCCCACTCCATATCTTTCCAAACAATAAGAACATTATCAAGAATGCATATTACCTTAACAAAGCCAGTTTTTTCAGGTCTAACAATCAAATACAGGATAGATTTAAGCTTAAGCGCAATGGATTTACCAATAATATTGTAGATCACATTAAGCAGGGTGATCAGATTCCAATTGTTGATGAGCTCAGGATATCCAGACATAGGAATAAATTTAACATTACTTTTGTTAATTATGGAACCTAGTGAACCACATTACAGGATTTCAAGATAAACTTTGTGCATATCAAAACCAAGCATATCCCAGAATTATTTAGAGAATTCACATGGGAAGCCATCAATCCCAAGTGCCTTATCATTGGCCATGAGTGAAAACGAATTTTTTAGATCTTCCAAAGACATGAGAAATATTTTTGGGGAAAAAAATGGTACAATCAGAAAGAGCTTGCCTTCTAGCATCATCAAGGGGTTGAGAAGCAAAAAAACCTTAATAATGTGAAACAAAGGCTTTGACAATGTTCGAAAGATCTGTAAATATATGCCCATAAACTTGAATGGCTTGAAACTAAGAATATTGAGCAGGATATTTGAGGCATTGAAAAACATATTTGGTCACTTTGTCCCCAATTTGAGCCAATGAATTCGAGCACGTAATTGAACCCCCTTGGCTTCATACAAATCAGCTTTTTTTAGCTCATGTCGAATAGAAGAAATTTAGGATTGAGCAACAAAGATGAAAGGAGAGGCTTCAAGCATGAGACAAGCTCTAGATAGCTCATTTTGCAAGGTAGAATTAGCTTGTTTTCATTGTTTTGCAACTTCAACAGCTTAGTGGTTTGTTGAATGTAAACATTCCACCATTCAATCCTTCCTGAAATACCATTAGGTCTAAGAATCAAATTCCAGATGTGGCATAAATGAGCTTTCATGCTAAAGTTATGCAAAAAAGAAACATTTAGGTTAAACTATGAAGAATGCACTCTAGGTTGAAATTTTAACATTGCCATCGAGAATAAAATAGGTGAATGATTAGACAATGTAGTACCAAGAAAAGTTAGCACATACAACGAAGAAGAAAAAATATGGGAGACCTGAAAGTCGTCACACTCATAAATCATGGCGTAGTCCAATCATATCAAAACCATGATAGAAGCAGCCTGAAAATTGGACTAGGTCTACCAAAGAGCCTACAGGAAGTCAAAAGGCGAGAAGTAGTAATTAGCGTCATAAAGGCAAAGCTTATTTTTCATAAAAAACCAAGCTTCTCTTTCACCTAAACACAACCACATCGGGAAATGACCAACCTTATCAAAATATTTCTCCACCATATCAATAACCACCTCATAAGTGTCTTTATCACCAAGATTTAAATTGTAAATTTGATGAAAAATTTCCTAGGGTATCCAACACTTGGTATGTCAGGAGAAGAAATAAAAAATGGAAGCAATACCATGCTTATAGAACCTCTGCACTATGACCCACTACACCATAGCTAGGGGAGAACCATGCCAAATGATAACAGGAGACCACCAAATATTCATAGAAGGTAAAGAGGCACCTGCTTTGCAAAAAATACCTTTCCAGCTAAGCCAGGGTTTAAAGGCCTCCCAAGTTTTCTAAATACTCTGAATGACAAAATAACATTTAACTTTAATAGGGACAGGGGCAGTAAGAATAAATTACAATCCCACCCCTTTCCAAATTTTCTTCCCCTAAAGCAAACCAGAAGAAATGCAATGTCTGACCAACACTTTCCAAGATTCATCCCCAATCAAAGATCGGGTGATCCATTTAGCAAAAATGGCAAAACCTTGTCGATGACAATCTACCAAACCCATGCCTCCATAGTCCTTAGGCAAACAACAAATTTCCCAGGCTACCTAATGAAAACCTTACTTGAAAAAATCTTTGGCCCATAAGATGTCTCTCAAAAGCTTATCTAGATTTTTATAACAAGATTTGGATGGAACCCAAAAAGACAAATAATAGACATGGGTAGTGGCTAAAATCTTAGAACAAATATGAAATTTTCCTACGAGAGAAATTTCCTTACTAGTACAGTAAGAAAGCTTCTTTCCACTTTATCAATAACATATTGCCACAATTGAGCAAAGGAACATTGAAATGCAAAAGGAATTCCAAGAAATTTAAAAACCTCACTTAGCTAAATCCAAGTCCATTGAAAATGATGCAACCAACATGGAACCTGAGATTGAGATTGCCAAAAATAGGAGTTTTTTTTTCATTGTATAGAAGAACGAGAGACTACACAAAACACCTCTAAGCAACTAATAGTCGAGTAAAGGGATTGCTCATCTTCTCAAAGCATTAAGAAATAATCATCTGCAAAATAAGCATTGACCAACTAACGATCAAAATTGGGGAGATAAATACCCTTGATTAATCCTTGATCCATATTATGGGCCAAAAAATAGCCAAAAGCCTCTGCAACATGAATGAAAAGAGATGGAGCAATAGGGCACCCTTGTATTATAGAGAAACCAAGAGAAATTAACTGAGATTGAATATTATTCAAGGTAAGAACGATTGAAGCATCTTGAAATAACATAAGAATGGTGCTCACAAACACTGGCCCAAAACCTAGAGCCTAAAGCATGGCAATTATAAAGTACCACTCCATCTTATCATAGGGTTTCTCAAATTCAATCTTAATGAATAAAGCATCTTTTTTAGAATTTCTTGCCCACTCCATATCTTTCCAAACAATAAGAACATTATCAAGAATGTATCTTACCTTAACAAAGCCAATTTTTTCAGGTCTAACAATCAAATACAGGAGAGATTTAAGCTTAAGCGCAATGGATTTACCAATAATATTGTAGATCACATTAAGCAGGGTGATCAGCTTCCAATTATTGATGAGCTCAGGATATCCAGACATAGGAATAAATTTAACATTACTTTTGTTAATAATGGAACCTAGTGAACCACATTACAGGATTTCAAGATAAACTTTGTGCATATCAAAACCAAGCATATCCCAGAATTATTTATAGAATTCACATGGGAAGCCATCAATCCCAAGTGCCTTATCATTGGCCATGAGTGACAACGAATTTTTTAGATCTTCCAAAGAAATATGAGTGTCACGGAATAGAATTTTCTCATGAGAAATATTGTTGGGGAAAAAAATGGTACAATCAGAAAGAGCTTGCCTTCTAGCATCATCAAGGGGTTGAGAAGCAAAAAAACCTTAATAATGTGAAACAAAGGCTTTGACAATGTTCAAAAGATCTGTAAATCTATGCCCATCAACTTGAATGGCTTGAAACTAAGAATATTGGGCAGGATATTTGAGGCATTGAAAAACATATTTGGTCACTTTGTCCCCAATTTGAGCCAATGAATTCGAGCACGTAATTGAACCCCCATGGCTTCATACAAATCAGATTTTTTTAGCTTATGTCGAATGGAAGAAATTTAGGATTGAGCAACAAAGATGAAAGGAGAGGCTTCAAGCATGAGACGGGCTCTAGATAGCTCATTTTGCAAGGTAGAATTAGCTTGTTTTCATTGTTTTGCAACTTCAACAGCTTAGTGGTTTGTTGAATGTAAACATTCCACCATTCAATCCTTCCCAAAATACCATCAGGTCTAAGAATCAAATTCCATATGCGGCATAAATGAGCTTTCATGCTAAAGTTATGCAAAAAAGAAACATTTAGGTTAAACTATGAAGAATGCACTCTAGGTTGAAATTTTAACATTGCCATCGAGAATAAAATAGGTGAATGATTAGACAATGTAGTACCAAGAAAAGTTAGCACATACAATGAAGAAGAAAAAAGATGGGAGAACTGACAGTTGTCACACTCATAAATCATGGCTTAGTCCAATCATATCAAAACCATGGTAGAAGCGGCCTAAAAATTGGACCAGGTTTACCAAAGAACCTACAGGAAGTCAAAAGGCGAGAAATAGTAATTAGCGTCATAAAGGCAAAGCTTATTTTTCATAAAAAACCAAGCTTCTCTTTCACCTAAACACCACCACATCGGGACATGACTGACCTTATCAAAAAATTTCTCCACCATATTAAAATCCCCATAGAGCACCCAAGTGGAAAATGGTAGATTCATGGCAAGCCATCTCCATAACTCACATCTATAAAAAGTGATATTCGAGGCATACACATTAATCACCCAAAATGGTTTTCTAAAGATCTCGAGCAAAATCTAGATAGCTTGATTAGATGTGTCAACACCCCAAGTCACAACATTCTTCTGTAATCGAGACCTAAGGATAGTGATGGCTCCTCCTTTTCTCGAGGAATACTTTTTGGCAAAAGAGGTGTTAGTCTCACAATGACACTGAGAGGGGGGGGTGAATCAGTGTGGCTCTTTATAACTTAAAACTTTAACTCTTAAAGCCAAAACAATGAAAGCTTAAAACCACATAAAGCAAATATAACAAGAGAGCATCACACACAACACAAGATGTATCGAGGTTCACCAGTTTTGGCTACTCCTCAAAACTAGACTGTTTGGACTCCCATCCAAATCCAGCCTTTGCAAAGCAACAACTTTACAATCAATTTACCAGCACCAACTGGAAGGAGCACCAACCCCTAATTTACCAACACCAACCCCTAATTCCAAGCACCAACTTGGACTTCAACTCTAAAATTTGAATATTGACATATAAATGCCTTCACTTTTACAAGACCCTGACTGGTCTATTGCTCACTCAACATTGCCCACAGTTCACACAACACATACCTATGGCTCTGCTTACTGCACTTTGGTGGCCCTCTTATAACCCTCTTGCTGCACTTCTTACTACACTCTTACAGCTCTCACGACTCTCTTAACACTCTCTTACAACATTCTTCCAGCCCACTTCTTGTAGCACTTTTACTCTAGTTTGAGCAGCACTATCGCTCTCTTTCAACAACACTCTTCTAACCCTCTTTCAGCAGCACTTTTACATATTTTGCAACCCCTTAATTCTCTGTGTGACTGCCCTTTTATAATCCTATTTCTCATTGATACTCCTCGTCTTCTGTAACTTCTATAATTTCGCATGCAGCTTATTCATAGCTACTGTTGATGGTAACTCCTTTTATATACACAGTGGGATTTTAACACTTACATGCAACCTATATCTCTACCATAGATATCTCTTGTTTTATACTTGTCGTATAACTACTTGCATCAATGGTTTCAACTATTCACGGGCCTCGTAACTAATGTTCTTCCTTTAATGCTTTGTTCTTATTTTAGCTTGCATGATTTCTATCTCAGAATAACTATCGCACTGACTCTAGTTAACTCTTCTTATTTTGACTGCATGATTTTCCTCTACAACTACCCCTTAGCTCGTCGTTCTACTTCAGTTAACTATCCGTGATCGTGTTGTAGCGACCTATCGTGAAATCATGACACTTTTGTCTCTTTGTACTCTTCTCGCCTTCCACCCACGAAAACATGACATGTCACGAAATCGTGACACTTTCACCTCCTCTGCTACTCTTGCCTTCCCGAAAACGAAACATGTCACGAAATCGTGACACTTTCAGCTCCTTGCTACCTCTTTTTTGTCTTTAGCCCGCAAAAACAACATGTCACAAAATCGTGACACTTTCGTTTCCTTGTGCCTTTTCTCGTCTCTTGGCCCATGAAAACAGAACATGTCATGAAATCGTGACACTTTCGCTTCCTTGCACTCTTCTCTGCTTGCACTAGCGAAAACATGACATGTCGCGAAATCGTGACACCTTTCGCTTTCGTACACTCTTCTCTGCAAGCACTAGCGAAAACATGACATGTCACGAAATCATGACACTTTCGTTGCCTTGTGCTTTTCTCTGCCTTACGCCCATGAAAATGGAACATGTCACAAAATCGTGATGCTTTCGCCTTTGAGCTCTTCCTCCTTGAATTTGTCATAAAATCGCGATGCTTCTGCTTCCATGCTCTTTCATTTTGCTTCTATCACGAAATCGTGACACTTCATCCTTCGGAGTCTTCCTCTCTTGTTGCGATATCATGACATTTCTATCTCCGTACATTCTCTCTCCTCTCTTAGTCGTGAAAATGCGACATGTCGCGATATCGCGACATTTTTCCTCCTTAGCACTTTTCTTCTCATCGGGTCGCGAAAACCCGACATGTCGCGATATCATGCTTTTCTCTCCCTCCCATCGCGACACTTTTTCTCCTTAGCGCTTCCTCTTGAAATCTGACACTTTTTCTCCTTAGCGCTTCCTCTTGCAATTGTCAAAATCGTGACACTTTTCCTTGCGAGCTCTTTCTCTCGAACCTGTCGTGAAATCGTGACACTTTTTCATTTGTACCATCCTTCTTGCAAATTGTCGTGAAATCGTGACACTTTTCCTTGCAAGCTCTTTCTCTCAAACATGTCACGAAATCGTGACACATTTTCATCCGTACTGCCTCTCTTGCAGATTGTCGCGAAATCGTGACACTTTTCTTTGCAAGCTCCTTCTCCCCGAACATGTCACGAAATCGCGACAGTTTTCTTTGCTTGCGCCTTCTCTCCAAACATGTCACGAAATCATGACAATTTTCTTTGCCTGCGCCTTCTCTCCAAACATGTCACGAAATCATGATAGTTTTCTTTGCCTATGCCTTCTCTCCAAACATGTCATGAAATCGCGATAGTTTTCTTTGCTGCGCCTTCTCTCCAAACATGTCACGAAATCATGACAGTTTTCCCTGCATGCGCTTCTTCTTCGAACATGTCATGAAATCGTGATAGTTTTTCCACTTGGCTTTTTCTCTACCAACATGTCGTGAAATCACGATAGTTTTTCCACTTGGCTTTTTTTCTCCAACATGTCGCGAAATCATGACAATTTTTCTACTTGCCTTCTTTGCTTCCAACATGTCACGAAATCACGATAGTTTTTCTTGCACTTCTCTCTCTTCCAACATGTCACGATATCATGACAATTTCTTTTCTTTCTTCTCAACATGTCGCTGATATCGCGACAGTTTTTTCCATGCTTGCTCAACATGTCGCGATATCGCGACACTTTTCTTACTTGTCTTTTTCTTTGAGCTTTTGCCTATGGGCCACTTCGGTCTTCTTGGAGAATCATTATGCATGCTCTGACCTCTGAACTCTTATTCACTTCATCAACCGATCTATCTAATGACCTATGAACTCCTGTCCATTGCATCAACCGATCCTCTGTCTGTGTTGACAACAATGACAATACTTTGGCTGCACCTTGCTCATCAATGAACTCCTATCCATTATACTTTGGCTGCACCTTGCTCATCAATGAACTCCTATCCATTCACTTGTCCATTGCATCAACTGATCAACCTGACTGTGTTGACAACAATGACAATACTTTGGTTGCACCTTGCTCATCAATCTCCCCCTTTGGAATTGTTGGCAACACACGTAATTATGTGCAATTACCTGTAATTCTTCTCCCCCTTTGACAATAATACCAAAGGGCGGCTGCAAAACTCCCCATGAGTCCATGCACAACATTCTCAGGCAAAAATTATTACAGTTAGCAAAAAGCATAAACATGAGCAATATGATAAACAAATGCATAAATGCTCCCCCTGAGAATTTGATCCCGATAGCTAGTCAATTCTTAGACTATTCTTGGGAATATGTGACCACTTTAGTTCATGCTGTCTTCTGAGCCTCAACCCTCTGTTGCTCTACAATCTCAAACTTGTCCACTGTTAGTGAAGGCATACACTGATCGTATATATATCCAACTTTTTGTTCTGTAATGCAAGCAACATCTGCATATACATCCTGGATATTCTCAACAAGCTTGAACCTACTGATAGTTGTTTGTCTTTCTCTGCAGTGAGAATCTAGTAGACTACCTCAATCCACCCAGCCACAACCAATTTTCTTCTTCTTGTACAATCAAGCAAGCTCCTCAAATCAGCTCACAAGTTCATCAAGAAAAACTTGCTTAGCATGAACCCACAAAGAGAATTTTTAGAGACCCAATGTGATTCATCAACCTCATAGAAGCATAAAGAGAATTGTTAGAGACTCAATATGTTCTATACTTAACTCCCAATCTCAATCTCAACTCAATCTCAATCTCAAAAGAATAAGATAGATGTAGTATGCTTTTCTCAAGAACATGAAACACAACCCAACAATTGCCAACCATGCAATAACTCATATAACAATGATACTCATGTTCTTTCCACAACCAATATCTTTTCTCAACCAATTAGGGCTTTAACAACAATGCTTATAGACAAGGTTTAACCAACATCATTCAACTCAAGATTAACCTTGAAGCATTCAACCAATCACTACATGAAAAGGAAACTAGTAGACATCCTTTTCCTTCCAAAGGTATTTGAACAAATCAGCCACCAACATAAATCACCAATGCAAAGAATAACTTGCTGAAATCAATCTCAATGGAGTAAGCCCAAATCATGTATCAAGTAAAGCATTAACTTGATCAAAACAACCTCTTATGAAAGCAACTCAACCATCAATCTCAAAACAGCCAACTAAGGGTTTCACCATCTCAATGCAAGTAGCAAGACTTACTAACATAAACCCTAGTGCAAAATGCTTCCTCTTCCTCAACCAGAATTATGCATTCACCCAAAGAAAACTCATCAATGATTTTAATGCATAAACAATCTTCAATATCCAGAAACTAGGATTTACACCAACAAGAATACCTAGTAGACAACCTTTTCACTCCAAACTCAATTTCAGAAAATACACCATCAACAATATACATGGAAGAAGTTGCCCATACCTTTGTTTGAGGAAGAAGAGAATAGTTCTTCAACTTGTTACCAACACCACCCTCAACTTTGCCACCAAGTTAGGGTTAGATCATAAAAGTAACCACAAAAATATTTATTCCATAAAACACCTTATGACTCCAATCCTTAGAAGTCAACTACCAAAAAAATATAAAGCATACAAACAATGTATCCTTTTACACCTTACTCAAACTCATACTTCTGGACCATTACCTCTAGCGTTGGAACCTCAATCTATGCACAGTCATCAACTCTCGGTATTCTGCTTCCTCAGGAAATATCTCGCATTCCTCAAATAATGCAAGACTTTCTTAGGTGCATAGGCATCTTGTCCTCCTAGGCGCTTCACCACCTGGGCGCTATTCTCTCAACGTCTCTGCCTTGCATGTGCCACTTGGCACACTTGACCAACTGGGTGCTAGTGCCACTGTTTGCTTTGACTCTGTCATCTCTTAGATAACGGCTACTTCTTTAGAGAAAATTAATGCTCTCTTATACCAAATGATGTGTTGTATTTTTGGTTAAGAAACGCATGCCTTCCCACTCAGAACATGGATTCTATTTTATCTGTAGATTGGGAATGTTACAGGCTTCATAAACCAGCACCTGCCAGCTTATGCTTCCACGATACGTCGACCTATGCTGCATGTTCTATCCCTAGATAACGCCTATCAGCTGCTGCATCAAAAACCTAGTTGTTCACCATGTTGTTCTGCTGAAGCACATCAGTTTGATACTATCTCCACAAACGTTTATATGAACTAAAACACATTTTGACAACTATACAAAAATAACCCGACTGCTTGCCTTTCATCCTTAGATAACCAAACACATACATAGGAGCATTAAAATAAGACTTTAAGATTGCTCCCCTTGAGGATGTGCCACCTGGAGTTGCTTAGAGCAATGGCGGAGTAGCCTCCTTCAGTCCAAGGAGACACGATTTCCTTTCTTCTTTCTTTCTCCAGACTTTCCTGAACTTAGGCTTAAGGTTTTCACCTGCATCCCTATTCTGAACCTTTTCGTGAACTTGACCATTTCTCTTGCGGGGTTGTCTCTTGTGCATCCTTGATGGATGATTATTTTCTTTTCTTTTATGCACATGATATGTTCCCTATCTGTGTTGCCCTCTTTGAGTCTAATGAAATCTAGGGTTTTGCCTTAGATTAGATACATAAGTGCTTGGACAGAACCTTGCTATGTGCCCATGACCATTACATTTAAAACATTGCACATGATATGTCCCCTTTCTGTGTTGCACTCTTTGTGTCTGATGAAATCTATGGTCTTGCCTTAGATTAGATCTAGAAGTGCTTGGACAAAACCTTGCTATGTGCCCATGGCCATTACAATTAAAACATTGCACATGGTGTTCACTCAGAGAAGCAGATGTATTTCTATCAGCATAACTCTTTGATCTATTATTCTATCCACAATAAAATGCCTTGTGACCATAGCAGTTGCATTTAGAACAATAGCCATTAAAAGCATTATTATTAAAAGAGTGAGAGTGAGAGAACCTCTTTTGTTGTGGTTGCTTTGTTGTAGATCTTCTTTGATATTTTCTTCCTTTTGAAGATTCAGCTTCAGACTTTTCTTGCTTCGATCCTTCAGTAGTGTGCTTCTTCTTCTCTGCATTTTTGGAAGATGAAGGTTGTTCAGCTTCATATCCAAGACCAAACTTAGCCGTGGAGCTTCTTTGTTGCTTTATCATTGTATCTAGTAACTCTGTGCTCTTCTCAAATTTGAGATTTATATTGGCCTCTTCTATTTGTTTCTTCAATGAAACAATCTCTTCTTCTTGTTGGCAGCAAACAGTCTCTTTCTCATTGATTTGAGACCTAAGAATATCTTCAATCCTTTTGTATTGTTCTACTTGTAGCTTTAGATCAACAATAACTTTGTTAGATTCCTCTTCACTTGTGTTGCATACATCATCCTCATCATCCAGGTGTGTCTTCAAGGCTTCTTCTGATTTCTTGGCCTTTTGAACTTGTAGGAAGAGATCTTCAATCTCATCCCCATATTCTTCTAACTTCTTGGACATTCTTTTGTTCTTTTTCTTTTCTATACTCAACTCTTCAAGTGCGGCTATCAACTCACCTTCTAGATCTACTTCAATCTCCAGGTTTTCATTGCATACTTCAGAATCCACTTCTTCTACCTTCTCTAGTTCAGTTTTCTCTTCCACAAGAACTAAAACTGGCTGAGATGCCTTTTTGGAGGAGGATCTATTCTTCTTACCCATTGTGTACTAATCCAAGATCAACCCTGACTGATTTAGCCTGAACTGGGAACCTGGCTCTGATACCAATTGTTAGTCTCACAATGACACTGAGAGGGGGGTGAATCAGTGTGGCTCTTTATAACTTAAAACTTTAACTCTTAAAGCCAAAACAATGAAAGCTTAAAACCACATAAAGCAAATATAACAAGAGAGCATCACACACAACACAAGATGTACCGAGGTTCACCAGTTTTGGCTACTCCTCAAAAATAGACTGTTTGGACTCCCATCCAAATCTAGCCTTTGCAAAGCAACAACTTTACAATCAATTTACTAGCACCAACTAGAAGGAGCACCAACCCCTGATTTACCAGCACCAACTGGAAGGAGCACCAACCCCTAATTCCAAGCACCAACTTGGACTTCAATTCTGAAATTTGAATATTGACATATAAATGCCTTCACTTTTACAAGACCCTGACTGGTCTATTGCTCACTCAACATTGCCCATAGTTCACATAGCACATACCTATGGCTCTGCTTATGCACTTTGGTGGCCCTCTTACAGCCCTCTTACTGCACTCTTACAACTCTCACGGCTCTTCTTAACACTCTCTTACAACATTCTTCCAGCCCACTTCTTGTAGCACTTTTACTCTGGTTTGAGCAGCACTATCGCTCTCTTTCAACAACACTCTTCTAACCCTCTTTCGATAGCACTTTTACACTTTCAACAGCAACTTAATTCTCTACGCGACTACCCTTTTATAACCCTATTTCTCATTGAGACTCCTCGTCTTTTGTAACTTCTGTAATCCCACATGCAACCTATTCATAGCCACTTCTAATGGTAACTCCTTTTTATAGCAGCAATATTTAAACATTACATGCAACCTATTCTACATAGATCTCGTCTTCTTGTTTTGACTATCGAGTATACTGTCGCTCAATGGTTTCACTGTGACACGTGCCCTGTAATTGTCGTTCTTCCTTTAATGCTTTGTTCTTATTTTAGCTTGCATGATTTCTATCTATAATCGCACCTGTAACTATCGCACTAACTCCAGTTAACTCTTCTTATTTTGGTTGCATGATTTTCCTCTACAACTGCCCCTTTAACTGTCGTTCTACTTTAGTTAACTGTTCGTAATCGTGCTGTTGCGACCTGTCATGAAATCGTGACACTTCTGTCTCTTTGTACTCTTCTCACCTTCTACCCACGAAAACATGACATGTCACGATATCACGACACTTTTCGCCTCCTTGCTACTCTTCTCGACTTCAACCAGCGAAAACACATGTCACGAAATCGCGACACTTTCGCCTCTTTGTCCTCTTCTTGGCTTGCACCCATGAAAACGGAACATGTCACGAAATTGTGACACTTTCGCTTCCTTGTGCCTTCTCTGTCTTTGGACCATGAAAACGGAACATGTCACGAAATCGTGACACTTTCGCTGCCTTGTACCTTTTCTGTCTTTGGCCCGTGAAAATAGAACATGTCACGAAATCGTGACACTTTCGCTTCCTTGCACTCTTCTCTGCTTGCACTAGCGAAAACATGACATGTCATGAAATCGTGACATCTTTCTCTTTTGTACACTCTTCTCCGCAAGCACCAGCGAAAACATGACATGTCGCGAAATCGTGACACTTTCGCTACCTTGTGCTTTTCTCTACCTTCGCCCGTGAAAATGGAACATGTCATGAAATCATGATGCTTTCACCTTTGAGCTCTTCCTCCTTGAATTTGTCATGAAATCATGACGCTTTTGCTTCCATGCTCTTTCGTTTTGCTTCTGTCGTGAAATCGCGACACTTCATCCTTCGGAGTCTTCCTCTCTGCTGTTGTCGCGATATCGTGACATTTCTATCTCCGTACATTCTCTCTCCTCTCTTAGTCGCGAAAATGTGACATGTCACGATATCGTGACATCTTTTTCTCCTTAGCACTTTTCTTCTCTTCGGGTCGCGAAAACTCGACATGTCGCGATATCGCGACACTTTTTCTCTCGAGCTCTTCCTCTTGCAATATGTCACGAAATCGTGACACTTTTTATCTTGCCTTCTCTCTCCTGCAATATGTCGCGAAATCGTGACACTTTTTCTCCTTAGCGCTTCCTCTTGTCATCGGATCACGAAAACCCGACATGTCATGAAATCACAACATTTTTTCTCCTTAGCGCTTCCTCTTGCAAATTGTCATGAAATCGTGACACTTTTCCTTGTGAGCTCTTTCTCTTGAACGTGTCACGAAATCACGACACTTTTTCGTCTCGTACCATCCTTCTTGCAAATTGTCGCAAAATCGTGACACTTTTCCTTGCAAGCTCTTTCTCTCAAACATGTCACGAAATCGTGACACATTTTCGTCCGTACTGCCTCTCTTGCAGATTGTCACGAAATCATGACACTTTTCTTTGCAAGCTCCTTCTCCTCGAACATGTCACGAAATCGTGACAATTTTCTTTGCTTGCGCCTTCTCTCCAAACATGTCGTGAAATCACGACAGTTTTCTTTGCTTGTGCCTTCTCTCCAAACATGTCGCGAAATCATGACAATTTTCTTTTCCTGCGCCTTCTCTCCAAACATGTCATGAAATCGCGATAGTTTTCTTTGCCTGCGCCTTCTCTCCAAACATGTCACGAAATCACGATAGTTTTCCCTGCATGCGCTTCTTCTTCGAACATGTCGCGAAATCGCGACAGTTTTTCCACTTGGCTTTTTCTCTACCAACATGTCACGAAATCACGACAGTTTTTCCACTTGGCTTTTTCTCTGCCAACATGTCACGAAATCACGACAGTTTTTCTACTTGCCTTCTTTGCTTCCAACATGTCACGAAATCGCGACAGTTTTTCTTGCGCTTTCTCTCTCTTCCAACATGTCACGATATCATGACAGTTTCTTTTCTTTCTTCTCAACATGTCGCGATATCGCGATAGTTTCTCATGCTTGCTCAACATGTCGCGATATCGCGACACTTTTCTTACTTGTCTTTTTCTTTGAGCTTTTGCCTATGGGCCACTTCGGTCTTCTTGGAGAATCATTGTACATGCTCTGTATGATCTCTGAACTCTTGTTCACTTCATCAACCGATCTATCTAATGACTTCTGTGCTCCTGTCCATTGCATCAACCGATCCTCTATCTGTGTTGACAACAATGACAATACTTTGGCTGCACCTTGCTCATCAATGAACTCCTATCCATTATACTTTGGCTGCACCTTGCTCATCAATGAACTCCTGTCCATTATACTTTGGCTGCACCTTGCTCATCAATGAACTCCTGTCCATTGCATCAACTGATCAACTTGACTGTGTTGACAACAATGACAATACTTTGGTTGCACCTTGCTCATCAAGAGGTACTTCGTGGCCACAAAAAGTCACATGCACACTGCATATTGATATCAAAAATCTTAACTTCTCGTAGACATAAAAAATTGAGGCGTCAATGCATTCAAGAAACATTTGACATCTCATTTTGAACCAAATATTTGTTGACTGGCTTCGTCAGTCCTTGAAAATTCCACAAGGAGAAAATCATTGGGATTTTTTAGGATGCATGATCTCCATGACATTCTCTACATCAGCCAAACCTGTAAGTGAGCCAAAATAGTTGGAGACCGCGTGGAAAGTATCACTGTTTAGCTACCAATGTTTATCATTCCAAACATAGTTGCGAGAGCGGTGGACCTTCAAGGCCCAACCCTCCTCCACTTATTAATTATATGGAGCCGCCACCACTAATGCCAAAGAAGGACCTGAACAAATAAGTTGAGACAACGGTGGAACTGGGGGTTGCATGCCAACAACTAGAGGGGCCATATCAATAAGAGTCTTAACAGCTTTAGTAGAATCTTGCATGTATTGAAAAGGAAAAGGGGCATGTTACACAATGAAAATCAAAGCTTCCTGCTACTTAGCACCATAGAATTTCCTGCTATAGACAATGGTCAATTCTTTAGTATTTTCCTATGAGCCATTAGCAGGAGTCGCAGGAATGGGCAAGGGATTTGCCTTATATTTTCATTCCATCATAGGGCACTCCAAAATTTTGTGAGCTACAAATTGACACCGATAAAAGGTATTGGGTAAATTGATATAGGAAACTCTTTGCCTTCTAGATTGTTCCTCGATTTTAATATCAATAAACTCCTACAAATCCTTGGTAAGGTCAACTTTGATACAAACCCTTCTAGTGGGTCGAGCGGAGAAAAACTTTTATGGCTCAAGGCAAACAAACTTACCTAAGGGGGAAACTAAAATCTACAAAAAAACCCAAAGAGGAACAGGAATATCGAGGAATTCAACCCACATCGAAACTTCTAGTGCAACTTGATTATTGACTTTGAAATTGCGAGAGTAGGATTGCAAAATCAACAGAGAATTACAGACATTCCATGGACCCCTAGACAGAACCTTTTGTGCTTGAGCTGGGTCTGTAAAGTGAAAAAGAAAATATCCTTTGGTAAGGTTTTGTACATTCTCCACTTTGACTCCATATGGGCCCCAGAATTGCTGGACCCATGAATGAATAAGGGTATCATATGGGATATGACCCAAAAAATAACCCACTAGGGTATGACTCTCAAACCACTCACAAGTTGTATGAAACTCATGCAAAGGAATAATAGCTTCAGGGATAGGGCCTTTACCTCGTGATACATTGTTAGAATGAACTTGTGTGAACGCTTCCCCAATACCATTGAGCTCTCCAGTAGACTCAAAATAAATGGAACCGACTGCATGAGCGATAGCCATTAAAAAGAGTGAACTAACACTGCCTCAAGGTGGTGTTAATCCAGCAGACAAGATTTTTCCACCGAAACCCCTACGACCAATGCACATCCAATCTCTCTCTTAATGTCTTCACTTCCCTTATATATAAATTCTAAGGTTCAAAATTATAATCTTTAACAATTATAAATTACATTTAAGAAGTAATTGCATGCAGAGAACTCAATGAAGATTATATTATGCAATAAAAATTATGTGACAAACTGAGTTCATATAACAAAATTGCTTTATCAAAGTCATATTTTGGGATGACATGGTGAGTGACATTGCTTTACCATAATCATGTTTTGGGATGATATGGTGAGCGACGTTCTCCTATCATGTGTGTGGGGGACTAGCCCTCTTGGTTTCTAACCGGTTAATGTGATGATGCAAGTCTAGTGACATATTCAATGATTGGAATTTCGTTCACGCTAATACCTATCTATCTCAAATTTAAAAGGTAATTTTTAATATAAGTTTAATATATGTAAAGGTAGTTAATTTTTTTTTTCACCCAGGTGTTGTAGGTGAGTTGGAGAGGAGAGTGCAATCCTCCAAGTGAGGTCCCATGTTCGAATCTCCATCCTACCAAAATATTGAATTGGGTACCCAAAATCCAATTAATAATGTTGGTGCAGGCAACGCTGGGACAAGCGTAAACTCCTGAGTGACTTTGACGGTGAAAAACCCCTGTTCATGGTCCCTTAGACCAATGCGGTCCCACAAGAGATTTTTCTCTTTAAAAAAAATATTTGATTTTTCAAACAGTGAGTGAGATTGTATACCAAAAAAAATTGACTTTTATTCTTATTAAAATAAAAGAATGTTACTATTGTAAATCTTAGTTTGTTAGATTAAATGAAATCAATTGGATCCATTAAAATAAGAAAATATATCTTTATAAACTTTGACTTGCTAGAATAAATGAAGTCAACTGAATTCATTGACTTCAATAACAAATATCAACATAAAACAAATCATTGACTTCCTCTAACCCATTAACTTCAATAAAAATATAAACATAAAACAATTCATTGACTTTAATGATAAACATAAAACAATTCATTGACTTTATCTAAGTCATTACTTCAATAACAACTAACCCATTTACTTTAATAACAAATTCAATACCAAATATAAACCTAAGAAAATTGATAAGAACAGTAAATTATTAGATGCGACTCACGGAATTAAAAGAAGTCAAGTTATGTTTTTTTTTAATATAAACATAAGGGAATGTTACACTACTACTTTACAACCATGTTGTATAGTTATGTACAGTGTGCAAAGCCTCAAAACATGTTTTATGGTTATGTACATCCAAACCTGTTGTATCAATATTACAGAACTTTTTTTTTTTATGAATATTAAAAAACCTCAGACAAAACCTCGTCCATGTCCATCTCCATCAAGAGTGAGTGGTGTTAGGTTAAGAGAACACTGTGACATTAAGCACAATCTTTGTGAAATTATATTAATTGGCCGCCATGATAATTATTGCCATGTACCCATCGCTGATAAGCCCAGCGATACATACTGTGCCGACATACAATTGAATGCGACGCGTTTCTTTTTTTTGGCAGTCCGCCATTTTTAAAATAAGGCTTTGCAATTGTAAGGTGGCTCCAAAGTATGACGTAGTATAATGTCATCAAAGGAGAGACCAAAGTATTGAATGAAGTGACGTGCACTATTCTGCAGGTCTACGCGGGAGAGACAAAAGTATGACGTAGTACAATGTCATCAAAGGAGAAAGCGGCATAGAATTATTGACACTTGCGACTTCATTAAAATTTGCTATGTGGATTCCAATCGACCCTCAGTCGTGTTCACAAGCCTCTTATCAAAGGAAGGCTCGCCTTTACCACCAATAAACAAAGGTTTATTCCATGAGAACATCCTTAAACGTGTTCAAGGCTTAGTTTGATTGTTTCTACTTGGAAAACAATGTAGATCATCGCTCCTCTGATCTCCATGTTGTGAAGGTCAACGGAAATCACATCTGCTTCTGTAATAATAGAGATGGATCCTTTTGCCACCCGTTTTTCTTTAAATTCAATTGGAAATTAAATTTTGGATTGGAGGTACATGAGGAGAGTATTATTTAGTGGCAAAAACGCAAAAGCAATGTGAGATAAGAGAAATGCAACTTCATTACTCGATAAAGTAATGTTTTAAAAATTAACATTATTTTATAGAATAGTATATAATTTTGGTAAATATCCTCAATCACAAGCACGTTGAAAAGAAAGTTTAATTATGAGTTGCAAAGAAGCTTCTTTTGGTTGGTTGGAAATTTTTGAACCAGCTTCAAAGTTTTAGGGGCCACCTATATTTATTATTGTTCATGCAAGGCCTTCAAAGTTTTAAGGGCCACCTATATTTATTATTGTTCATAAGGCCGTTTTTCAAGTAGGATGATAGGTTAATCATAAAAATAAAAATAGAAAATATTACACTAGTGTGTACCTAATATATTTTTTATTGTTTTAAAAAGCACATTGTATTGGTATTCAATGTTATTGGTTTTTTATTAATTTTTAAATTTTTACTAGAGATTCAATTTCAAAGCATATGGAGACCCAATTTCAAACTAGATGTAGACTTAATTTCAAATCACATGATGGTGGTGGATATGTGAGTGTTTTCAACTTAAAAGAATATATTATAGAAATTAGTTATAAAAAAGTAAAACGTCGTAAACATGTATAAAATAATTTTTATATCAATAAATTAGATTAAATAAGGGTAATAATATATTTTTTTGATTAGAGGTGAACATATGGGTTTTTTAAAGGGTCATAACCCTTTATACAAGGAAACAAAGCCATCAAGTAAATAGGACAAGATAAACCCAAGGGTAAAAATATACATCGAATTTAATAAAAAAAATAGTACAAGATAAGCAAAAAAGAAAAACATAAAAAGTACATCTTAGAGAAACTATATTCAAAATCAAGAGCTTAGATGATCTTAATTGTTTTATTTCATTTTAGATAGGATGACAACAATTTCCATGTTTCCATCCTTCTTATTTATATAAACGACTATCTATAGCTCCTTCCAAGTATCTTTCATCAACTCAGGGTTATGCATAAGCGCAAAATATCGTAAATTGGTTCTATTTAAGATTTTAAAGATTTTAAATTGGCTAATTTTGGATCCTTTCACTGGGACCCATTCACCCAAAATTTACAGGGTGGAATTTTTTTGGGGTAAATTCGCCTATAGTTGATAATAATTAACATATTTCTATTTTAATTTGCCAATCTCAAATTATAAATGATTTTGATTTTCCTGTCCAATTCGCCTTCAAATTATAAGTAATTTTTTTTTTCTCGCAAAAATTGCCTCATATACTACTCGTATAAATACTATAGTGGATACTGATAAAAATACATTTAAAATACTCTAACTCAAAAATAGCTGTTAAACAATGAAAATTTTGACAAGATTGCATAGGAGTGTCTGTCAATATAAGCTGATCAGTTGCAGAGGAGTATCGATCAGCACAAGATGATCCACATTATTACAACTGATCCTCATACCTGTAGCCGATATTTATACCTACAGTTGATCATCATGCATGCAACTGATTGTCATAGTTGCACCCGATTGACATACCTGCAATCGATCATCATGCATAAAACCTATCATCATGCATGCCATCAATCGTCATGTCTAGAATCGATCGTCATGTCTATAGTTAATCATCATGCCTACAGTCGATCATCATACCTATAATAGATCAGTATTCCTACAGTCGATTGTCATACCTACAATCAATCATCATTCCTACAGCCAATTGGTAATTGATTGTCATTATTTCAATAGATCATCATTTCTATAATTGATAATTATTCTTACAAGCGATCGGTATTGTTGCAACCAATTGGAATACATGCAACTAATCATCATGCCTACAATTAATCATCATGCATGCCATCGATCGTCATGTCCATAGCCAATCGTCATGCCTATAGTTGGTCATCATACATATCTCAAATCGATTGTTGTAAAGCGTAAAGGCTAAAAGTCTTTCATGTCGACCTAAAGCTTTTAAATTTGTTGTACATTTTTAGATTTTGCATACCAATATTCATAACCCCCAACACAGAAAAATTTGCCACAGTTTGAAAATTTTTGGAGATAAATTAATGCAATTTGCCATGGATTGAAATTTTTTGGAGATAAATAAATACAATTCACCTTGATTCTAAGAAAATTCACCTTGATTTTATATATAGATTTTGGGGCTGACCCCTTATGCATAACCCTACATCATCTACTTAACCTTTGAATGCATTCAACATGATTGAAGGGATGTTGAAAACAATATGTGATGAACTTGGACTCATTTATCAACTCCATAACCTCTTTCTTCCCATAATTTAATTAGGTACCTATATATTTGTAACGATCGAGCTATATTCTAAATTTTTACCATAAAAAGAACTAAAACATACCTATTTGTTTGTTGGATGCATGTTCCTTCAAATTTGTTTTGATCTCAAAGTATCCACACACCATTTGAAGCTCAACGTCTACACTTGTTGCTTCTACTTATCTTGACACATTATTATTGATTATGAACATATCGTTTGAGTCTACTTTCATCTCCTAAAAGAGCAAAATGTTTGGATTGTTATTTTTTTTAAGCTCTTAATAACACTTTTCTTATTGGGGGTGTTCATCCCCCTTACATTTTAGCATATGATCTTCAATTTTTACTACGAATGGGGTTGTGACCTCCACTTAAGTCTAGGGCTTTTTTATTGCCATTGGCAATCTCTTTCGATGATCATTTAGCTCTTGTCTCTATGTTCAAAGGTCTTACCACTTTGGTTCTACTACCTAGATCTGCAATATTCCTTGCATTACATGTTTTTCTCATCATAGGGGTTTCCTCTTCACTGTCTTCCTCTATAATTTTATCTTTGGACTGAGTTGCTTCTTTCTACTGTATTTTTTCCTTGACTATGTTTAGAATCACATTTTCTACCTTTATTTATCTCTCAGACCTCTGGTCATCTAACTTTTTATCCCGTATTTGGTCTTCATTTCTACTTTCATTATGTTACCTTTGAAACTCCCTTCTCTAGTGTAGCTTTCTTTACTCTGTTTGTGACATACCTACTTGTTTTAGAGGGGCCTCCATATGCTCAAAGTTTTTATTAGCTTTAATATATCTTTTTTATTTATATTTTATTTCTTGTTCTTGGATACCCTCATCATTCTAAGGTTCTATTTGGATCACCTGGTCAACATATATTGACCTTTCATCCAAAACTCTTTTATCTATACCTAGTTGAGGTTTTGTTAACTTTTATATGTCAGGTTATACATAGTTTTTTGTGTCCACTTCTAAAATATTTAATTTGTTCTAAAAGTTTCCAGTACCTAAATTCTCCCATCTTTGCTTTTGGGGTATATTAGAATTTTGTCTTTGGCCTTTTACATAGGAATTGCTATCCTTTTTATCCATGCTTTCATGGATGTCTTTGTCTTAGGGTAATATTTTCTCATATGGCCAAAATTCTTACATATAGAACATGAAACTAGAGTATTTTTGTATTTTATCTCTTGGCCCCATGTTATCATGTCTAATACTAAGCTTATTGAGGATAACAATGGTTTTCCTAAGTTGATATTTACATAAAGTCTCACATGAATCAATTATGTTCCTACTTTGGTAGTTGAATCCATTGCTATAGGAGTATCGATGGACCTTGCAATCCTATTCATGATATGTGTATCCTAAAAATCATATGGTAAGCTTAGTAGTCTTACCCAAATAGGGTTTGTATTATGATCTCCTTATATGGATCAAAAGTCTAATCCCATTTCTTAAGATCCAAAATCCTTCCACCAAAAATCTAAGATCCTTAGAGCATTACATGCATTAGCTATTTAGGATTATAAAAAGAAAATAACACAGTCATTTTTTTTGATAAAAAGAGGGGTAAAATTTTTATTGAAACCAAAAAAACATACAAGATTCAAGAACTAGATTACAAAAAAAATGCCTCATCTAGGCATATTAACTTTCAATAAACTAGTAATATTTTGAGAGCACACTTAAGGAAGTTGATGCTACTCTCTAACACTCTAACCTTCTTGAAATTATGATGCCCATTTAGCCAAACATTCAGCAACACCATTCCACTCCCTTGGAATATGAGTAAAAGCGATGAACTCCATATGACAATGAAAACGAAGAATTTTCCTAACCACCCCTGCCAACTTCCAATTAACATTGGTAAGATTACAATTATTCAACAAGTTAATGATAATTTGAGAATCTAATTCACAAATTATCCTACGCCAATCCAAAGCATATATTTGCTCTAATGCATAAATAACAACAAGGGCTTCCATATAATTATTGGTATACCTTCCTTTAAAATATGAGAAAAAGAAATATACCACACCACTGCAAACACATCCCACTTCACCAATACCAACATTTCTAGGATTACCTCTTGAATATCCATTAGTATTAATCTTAAGAACCCCCCTAGGAGGGGGCTGCCATATGCTATCTCTCTCTGTTATTGAATCCCCCCATGCTAAAATAAATAGTAGCACATGGACCAGACATTGTCAAACCCAAACCATGCATAATATGGACCTCCACTATGTTCATAGGAATATTAATCTGACATTTAGTAGACACAGTTTCCTAGATCATTCTCAAAATTCTTTTCCATACTTGAAAAATAGAGAGCTTTCTCCCTTGAAATATTCTTCGATTCCTTTCAAGTTAGATTTTCTAAAAGATGCAAGAGGGACCAATATGCCAAGAAACTTGTAAAAATAAGACCTTAGCCAGAGTCCTTCCCAAAATCCTCCAAAAATCCAAAATATAAGAAGAATGAACACAAGACTATTTACACACATCCCACCACAAATACCAAAGCTGACGCACAAAACCACATTGAAGAATCACATGACCAATAGATTCCTCACTATTCTCACATAGAAAACAAAAGTAAGGGCCATGAAAACCTCTCTTTTTAAGGTTATCCCAAGTGAGACATCGATTACAAGTGGAAACCCACAAGTAAAAATTGCACTGAGGCCACGCAAATTTATTCCACACATGCTTCCACCAAGGAACTTCCTCAGTACCATAATATTGGCGATCCAATTCATGATATCTGGAGGTAACTAAAAAAATCCCTCTATTGTCTTGACCCCAAGCCAACACATCATCATCTTGCAAAGAAAAGTATTCTATAGAAGTCAGAATACATGATAAGTCCTCTATATCCTCCATAGATCCTCCAATAGGACATTCAATGGGATATCTCCATTGGAACATTTCAATCTAACCAATTCTCTTAACAAATTTAAAATCCATCACTGTAAACCAACCAACAGCCAAAAATGTTGAGCAAGACAAAGAAGATGAGGATACTAAGATAAAAGAGCAAGAAAACCATCCCAAGAATCATACCAAAAAATAACCTTAGAGCCTTTATGAAAAATCCAAAACAACTCATGTTTGATAAGAGAAGATCCCTTCTTCAGAGTGATATAAATAAAAAAACATTTCCCAATCAATCTATAATGAGGAATCTCGTCACCTTCCACCCCAAAAAAGATATTTATAAGAAATAATTTTAGCCCAAGTTTGGTCATGATTAGTACACCAATTCCAATAAATTTTGGAAACTAGAGCTTACCCAGAAAGAGAACTCAAGAGAAGACCCAAATCGCCCTCTTTTTTAGGTCTACAAAGAGACTCCCATTTCACGAAACTCCATTTAGAGAATTCCAAATTACTAGCCCACAAAAATATTCATGAAAGAGAATCAAGATCATGAAGAAATCTTGTCGAAGCAACCTAAATTAAACACATGTACACAGGTAATTCTTAAACCGCATATTTGAGGAGAAAAACCCGATCATCAAAAGACAACAATCTGTAATTCCAATGACTAACTTGTGTTCAAAATTTCTCCAAAATATTGGACCAAACACTCCTAGGCAAAGGACCAACAAAGATAGGAATACCCAAGTACTTCAAAATAAGGACTCCAACCTGAAATATGAGAATCTAAAAAATTTTTGCCTGAATATGAGGATTAGTATTAAAGAAAAAAATGGAATATTTAGCTTCATTAATATTCTACCCAGAAGCAGCCAAGTAAATATCTAGAATTCTTCTAAAATTAGTTGCCTCCCTAATAGAAGCAACACCCATAAGAGCAGTATCATCAACAAACTGCAAATGAGAATACGTAGGCAAATTACTACCCCACCTCCAACCATGAAGTAGACCCTGACTCACGTGAGATTTTAACAAGCTGCCCAAAACCTCAACCATAATTATGAACAAGTACAAATACAAGGGATCACCTTGAAGCAAACCTCATGAAGCATTCAAAAATAAGAATTATCTCCATTAATAAGAATAGAAAAGGATGGAGTTGTAATACAACTCATAACCCAATTAATCCACATAGGATCAAACCCAAAGGTTGTAAGAATTTTGTAAATAAATGACCATCGAACCCTATCATAATCCTTAGCCATGCCAAGGTTCATAAACATAGATTTTTCCTTATACATACCCATTGAATGAATGGTATCAATAGCTATAACAACACCATAAAGAATCTGATGGCCTACCATAAAGCCTCCTTGCTCATCAGAAATAACCATTCCCAACCAAGGTTTTAGCCTCTCATCAATCAACTTGGTAATTATTTTATAAACAACATTACATAGAGATATAGGTCGAAACATATCAAAAGAATTTGCTCCCTCATATTTAGGAATAAGATCCAGGAAGGTAGAATTCAAAGCCTTCAACATCTATGTATTGTTCAAGGACTCCTGCAAAACCCTTAACAAATAAAATTTGTTGATTTCCCAAAACTCCTAAAAATATTCAACTAGAAAATCATCTGGTCCTGGATCTTTCCCTTTTTTCATATGAAAAACAATACCTTCTAGCTTTGCAATAGAAATAGACCTTAAAATATCAGCATTTATCTCAAAAAAATAACTGAAGGTATACATCCCAAAATAACATTCTCCTCAAGATCCGCCCTAGAAAAATCCTCAATATAAAGTGAGGAAAAGAAGGTAACTGCCTCCTATAAAATATCATGGGTAGTTTTCAAATGAACTCCTCAAGAAGATACAATGGAAGAAATAACATTAAAATACCTTCTATATTTAACCAAGTTAAAGAAAAAAGTAGTATTCATATCTCCTTCCTGCAACCAATCCAAATGAGGTTTTTGCTTCCAATAAATTTCCTCACAAAGTTCCAATTCTGCCAAGTCGTTCAAAGCCTCTGATTCCTCTTGAAGAGTCTGTTTAGAAAGTACCTGATCCCTGATTTTTCTAGTAATAGAATCAAGCGGATCTTGAGCCATAACTTTAGCATGAAAAAAGATTACCAAAAAATTATCTGTTGAGTGGTATTTTCACCCAGTTGTGAAAGTACACTCTCCGTTAGGATTTGGGTTCCCAAATCCCCTCTTGCAAAGAAGTTAAACACACAACTTCTCCAAGGTCTCCGCTATATTAGCATTTCGCGTATATGTATTAATAATCTTGGATAAAGATACTCAATATAAATGCTTGGAACACCTTAGTGATTGCAAGTAACTGTAAACAAGGGGCAATGTTGGTTTATTTTACCGTGAAGCTTTAGTGATTGTTCATTGAACCAAAATAAAGCAAATGTGAGTTGGCCCTCATATGACCACGATGTAGCTTCAAATGGAACTTTGTGAAAAGGCCGTAAAACATAACTCCTTCGATGAAATCGGGATTTTCATGAAGGGAATGTCATCATAGGCTTGTGAATGAAACATGAAACAGAGGAAATGAAATTTCAGCCTGCAATGATAAAATTATTTTTTGGCTTTGAAGTTTTTTATTTTTTATTTTTATTTTTATTTTAATGTCTGTGAAAATAAAAATGCAGAATTTCTGGAATCAATAAAATGCAGAAAGTAATCGAAAACAAATGCAGGAAATTAAAAATAAAGTGCGTTCAGTATGATGCTATCCTGTTTCGACAAAACCGAAGATGCGAGGTTTCCATGCATGCAACCTAACCTACTGGACCTGCCAAAACCAGCACAATCCCCATAGACTAAGTGCTAGCTCCTAGGGTTTAAGATAAATTTCAGATTCGGGCATTCATATGAAGCAACCAAGTGAACTTGCATTTAACTTCATCTACAAACTCGAAATCTGAAAAAGAAAAGAAATAGACATTAAATCCGTAGCATGCAAAGATGAATCTCCTTCTTTCTTGCCCACAAGATACAAATTTCTGAAAACAACTCTGTATTAAAGATTTGTCATTTACTCTAACAGAGATTTCTAATCTTTCCCAAAAACAGAACAAGTGGGAGAAAAACCCCAAAGAATCAGGTCCAGAATGGCCTCTCGCCTTTGTCACTGCAACTCTGCTCCAGCAGTTTCCCCCCCTTTTGTTCGAGATATATCTTGATATTTATAGAGGTTGCCTCTCTGCAGTGTTTTTAAAATATAAATCCACTTTCTGTCTCTCTGTAATATTTAAAATGTAACGTCCATAAAACAGGTACCGGAGAAGAGGGACCATCCACCGAAATCTATCTCTCTATAGTATTAAAATATAAAGCCCATAAAGCAGGTACTGGAGAAGAGGGACAATCCGCTGAAATCTGCCTTCCTGCAGTATTAAAAACATAAAACGGACTTTCCTGGGACCCACAACATAAGTACTGAAAAGTGTCGCGATATCGCTACAACTTTGCTGACTATTCCTCTTGTTGCTTTGACCGCGATTTCATGACAAGTCGCGATATCGCGACAACTTTCTTCTTCTTGTCTTTTCTCCTGCTGGTAGCCACGAAAATACAACATGTCGCGATATCGCGACATGTTGGCCTCCTCGTCTTCTTTGGTTGCACTTGGTCGCGAAAAAGTGACATGCGCGAAATCGTGACACTTTTCCCTTGCTCCGTTCTTCTGTCCCCATTAGTCACGAAAACGCGACATGCCGCGAAATCGTGACATCTCCTTGTGTTCGGCTTCCATTTTCATATGCTTTCGCGAAAACGCGACAAGTCACGAAAATGCGACATGTCACGATTTCACGACATCTTTCTGTCTTCTCCTTTTGTTGCTGCTTCTGTCAGGTCGTTCTCTGCAAAAGAAAAAGCAAAAGTCAGAATTTTAATGTTATCAATTCAAAGTTCATCACATGTCAGTTTGATTTTCTCCTTCCCAACTCATATTCTTTAAAACATGTCGTGATTTTGGAACACGTCACGATTTCATGACGTTTTTGCCAAGCTGTGCTTCTAATGGAAACTTGTCACGATTTCATGACGTTTTTGCCAATTTTCGCTTTCAACAAAATTTGTCATGATTTCATGACGTTTTCGTCACTTTTACTCTGTTTAAGCTTATGCATCACGAAAATGGAACACGTCGCGATTTCACGACATTTTCGTCGAGCTCTGCTACAAATTGGAACTTGTCACGATTTCACGACGTTTTTCTTCGGCACTTCCTTTTATCACTGTCGTCGCAAAAACGTGACAGGTCGCGAAAATGCGACATGTCACGATTTCGTGACGTTTTCGTCGAGTTGTGCTTCTGATTTGAAATTTGGCATGATTTCACGACGTTTCTCTCAAGATTCGCCTTTAGCCAAAATACGTCACGATATCGCGACGTTTTCTATACTTCACTTCTGCAGAGCTCTTCGAATCGCGATTTCATGACATGCGCGATATCGCGATAGTTTCCACAAGTTTTGCCTCTGACCAAAATGTGTCACGATTTCAGACATTTCCCTCGGGTTTTGCTTTCGATCTAAACTTGTCACGATTTCACAACATTTTTGTTGCTTGACTCTTTTCTTCCTCGAACGTCGCGATTTCATGAAATGCGTGATATCGCGACGGTTTTGCCTTGTACTTTTTTTTTTTTCCAATTTCCATTTTTCTGACTCTTTTCTTCCTCGAACAATGATTTCATGACATGCGCGATATCGCGACGGTTTTGCCTTGACTGCTTCCTTTGCTGCCTTCGACCGTGATTTCACAACACGTCGCGATTTCACGACATTTTTCCTTTTCTTTTCCGATTTCCGACATTTTCTTTTTATCTTCATTCATTTTGTCACGATTTGTGATTTCACGATGATTTTGCTTTCGTACCCTCCATGGCATTTTGAGTCACGATTTCATGACATTTTCCTTGCCTTCTATTCCTTTTCGCGATTCATGACATGTCACGATTTCGACATGTCCGATTTCCACTTTTGCTTTCTCCTTCTTCGTCACGATTTCGCGATGCGTTTTGCTTCCATACCTTCTATTGCGCTTTGGGTCACGATTTTGTGACATGTCGTGATTTCGTGACATGTCACGATTTTGCGACTTTTGCTTCGTACCTTCTATTGCATTTGGGGTCACGATTTCGCGATATGTCACGATTTCGTGACATGTCACGATTTCATGACAACTTTGAACTTACTCGTTCTGGCACAGAAACTTGTAGGGAAACATAGAGGAGTAAGTATTTCAACCCACCATGCAAGATTTTGCATGAGCAGCAACAATAAAAATGATGTGGTAGAATGCCAATAAGACGAACACAGCTGAATATCAAAACAAGAAGGGTGGGTCCCCAATTTTGGGGTACGTTGTGGAACAACCACAACAAATGGCGACTCTGCTGGGAAATGCTCCTGAGCATTTCGGTAAGAACCAAACCTGAAAACCTTCAAAATTTTAACACTAGCGTCAGCACATATCCAAAGAATGAGACTAGACGAGAAATACATGAAGGATTAGAATTACTCAGCATCAGCTCAATGTGTGTGTGTCGTGATTCATTCCTTATCGTTTGAAACTCATTTAGCTTTCCACTGTCAGTTTTATCTGAGTGTATATGCGAGGCTATGAATGATTTGTTCAGATTTTAATGCATGACAAATGTGACAACTGTCTAGTACCATGAACAAACATATAAAAACTGTCAAACCCTCTCAAGATCAAATATATGTATACTGAATTAATTTATTAGATCCCAAAGCTGGTCGTGTGTCACTACCATCTTGAACCCATGTGCAAGTGTAAGTGAAATCAGAGTTTTGGGGGAATAGGATTCCCACCCTTAATGAGATGGTAATTTAATCCTATCCTTTCTACTCTGATCTGGAGTTTATTACCTTATCTTGAACAAAATGATTTAACCTGTTATGGATGAAATTGTTAGGCTAGTCTATCCTTTTGAGCAGTCAGCGGTCCTGCTTTTAGGCAAGACATGTTGCCACGCGTGAGCATACTCCACTATTGGACAGGCGTCTATAGCCCCGATGGAGATTAACCCCATAATTCATGATTGGGCTTTACTTTTGATTTTCTTGGATCTTGGGGATGACTACCCATCCTTGCCAGGGACACGTAGTACGATCCTTCCAATCCAATATTGATGATGAAAGAAAAATAGAAGCTTTGGGGAGTCGGATTCTCAACCTAAGCGAGATGAGAATTAAACCCTATCCTTACTACTCCGATTTTGGGCTTTAAACTTTAGGGGAGTGGTAAAAACCACTGTTAAAAAAATTATGTTGCATGATGGGATAGACATGAAGTATTCTTTTCGCCTTACCTATTCTTCCAAGTGAGGTTTTGACCATTTTGTTCAAGATCTTCTTTAATATGTGTAGATCGTGCTCGGTTCAAGATAGTTCGGGCCACCAGTTCCCAGCCTTAGGGTCCTTTTAATATTTGTTATATAATGACCCTAAGAGGATTTGACACCTTTTCAATGAATGTGCTCGAAATGTAACTGAGATAATAGAAATGCCTATGCAATGTGGAATGTAATGCGCGATATGGATGGATGCATTGCTTTCTTGAAACGTGGATGGAGCCTACCACCTATTTTGTCATACTTTGTCAAAACAAACTAACAACTTCACGCATCATAAATTTCAAACGATGTTATTTAATGAGTTTGCGATATCTGTGGAGCTCTCTGCAATATAATTCCAATACTTCATATTCTCCTAGTCTTAGTCACATTCATAAGGACATATGCTGACAAGCTCTTATTTTTTTTTTTTTTTTGAAGAAAAACCTGAAATGTCCAAAGGACCAACACACAAAACTTAAAACCAAACCCAAAAACAATCCTGAAAACAAAACTTGAACACACAAAAAAAAAAAAAAAGGAATTATAAACTAATGTACAATATGATACAAATCTCATATGATTTAAGGGCTAAAATAGTGCTTTAGAACCTGCCCATTAAACGGTAACATCAAATCTTTCCCATCCAAGGTTTTGAGTCTGAAAGTATTTTCTCCTAAGATTTCAGAAATTTGATAAGGGCCCAACCACAAACAATCGAACTTTTTGTGCTCTCCTTTTTCCTCATGTTTTTTATCCCACAATAAAACCAAGTCAGAGATCCTAAAAGACTTAATTTTGGCTCTTCTATCAAACCATATTTTGACCACATCCTGATGTTTGCTCATGTGGAGCATGGCTTCATCTCTTTTTTCATCGAGGTGCATTAGATGACTCAATCTAGCCTCTATGTGATTATCAGTCCCAAGGTATTCTTGTGTGAAACGAAGGGTTTGAAGCTTCAGATTAGCAGGAAAAATTGGATCTTGCCCGTAAACTAGATGATAAGGTGTATTCCCTATTGATTCTTTTTCTCTAGTCCTATCTGCCCAGAGGGCAAATTTTAATTGGTTGTGCCAATCCCGAGGATTCTTTTCCAATAACTTCTTAATGATGGTTAACAAATTTTTATTTGAAGATTCTGCCAGACCATTGCCTTGAGGGTAATAGTTAGATGAAAATTTTAAATTTACCTTATTATCATAAGCCCAATTTGCAAACTGAGTGGAAACAAAAGCTTTACCATTGTCACTCACAATAGAATCGGGCATTCCAAATCTTGTCACGATGTGATCTTCGAGGAACTTTATTACCACATCCGAAGTGGAATGTTTTGTAGGTATTGCTTCTGTCCACCTAGTGCAATAATCTGTAGCTGTGAGTATGAATTTATGAGACCCTGAAGAATTTGGGTTAATCACCCCAATGAAGTCTAGTCCCCATTGCGCGAATGGTCTCATCTCCACTACAGGTTGCAACGGCATAGCTGCATTCCTTTCTCTATTTGCAGCCACTTGACAAATATGGCAAGATCGCACGTGTGCATATGTATCTTTAAAAATGCGGGGCCAATAATATCCTGCTCTTAAGATTTGATGTGTTGTTGCATTTGTCGAACCATGGCCAGTCCCGTATTTACCATGAAACTCTTGCAAAATATTGGGAGCTTCTTCTTGACTTAAGCATCGCAGGTAGATTCCCTCATGATTTTTCTTGTAAAGAACACCAGACCTAATGAGATAATTGGCAGATTTAAGTCTCAGGGCTCTTCTCTGAGTAGGATTAAGGTATGATGGACACTTACCGTTTAGCATGAAATACACGATATCAACATACCAATCGTCTTTGGAAATGTGTTCTGCGTTTGAATACTGGCATGTGACTTGGGGATTATTCTCAGCAATTGTTTTCACCAGTCCTTGTCCCCGGACTAGTTTCATGGATTGAATTTCTAGATCAAATTCTTGGATGGTAGCAATCCATTTACCTCTTCTTTCCCCTAGCTCGTTCTGCACAAACATGGCTTTGATAGCAGGGTCAGGCAGGATGGCAAAGACCCTACTACGCACAATGTAGTGTCTGAATTTCTTCACTATTTTTAAAAGCGCATATAGTTGTTTGTCGAGGATGGAATACCTCAACTGAGCATCCTTCAAAGGAGCACTTAGAAAAGCTATGGGATTTTTGGTGCTGTCTTCACCCTTCTGGGTCAAGACACTCGCAAAAGAGTGCTCAGATGCGAAAGCATAAATGAAGAAAGGCTTTGAATAAACTGGACTTATAAGGACAAGGGCTCTAGAAATAGCATCTTTGATGCTCTGAAAGGCAACCCTACTTTCTTCACTCCATCTGACATCCACATCCTTTTTGAGCATCATATTCAGTGGTTTAGCCATCTCAACGAAGCTAGAAATGAATTTCCTCACAAAATTGACTTGCCCGAAGAAGGATCTCAATTCCTTTTTGCTACCTGGGAGGGGCAAGCTTTGGATTGCTTCTATTCTTTCGGGATCGATAGATATACCTTCCTTTGAAATGATATGGCCAAGCAATCTTCCTTCTGTCACTCCAAAGATGCATTTTTTTGGATTTAAAGAAATTCCATGCTCTCTACATCTTTGGAGCACCTTCCTCAGATCTTTCACGTGATCTTCTCTTTTCTTTGAAAACAGGAATGTCATCCACATACACAATGATGCACTTACCTATGAGTCCTTTAAAGGCATAATCCATGGCACGTTGAAATGTTGCGCCTGCGTTTAATAGTCCGAAAGGCATTCTTCTATAGGCAAATGTCCCCCACTTGGTTGTGAAGGCCGTCTTCATTCTATCTTGAGGATGAATAAGGATCTGATTGTATCCCGAATACCCGTCGAGAAAAGACATCATTTTCGACCCGTTGACCATTTGCAGGATTTCATCAATTGACGGCAGTGGGTAATTATCCTTTTGTGAGGCTTTGTTGAGATTTCTAAAATCTATGCACAACCTTATTTCTCCATTCTTCTTTCTCACCGGAACAAGATTAGCGACCCACGTTGAGTGCCTAACGGGAAAGATTATCTTTGCGTCCAACAATCGTTTAACCTCTTTCTCTATCAAGGGCTCAAGTAACGGGTTAACAGGTCGTTGTTTCTGTCTGAAAGGTTTAGAATCCAGTTTCAGAGGAATGGTGTGCATAATGATGTCTTGATCATACGTCTTCAACTCATTGTAACTCCAAGCAATGCAATCCACGTAGTGTTTTAATGTACGTGTTATATTTTCCCTCTCATCGGCTGTACATGCCTTTGCAATGTATACTTGACGCGGATAGTCTGCACTTCCTATGTTGATTAGGTCACAAGCGTCCTTAGGAGGTGGAACCCTTTTTTCTTTTCTAGGTTTATATCCTACATCAAACATTTTTTCAAATGACACAATGTTCTTGGGTATTCTGTTGGATTGAAATGCAGCTTCCCTTTCTCCTTCTGTTTCTTCTTGCCGTATTTGATCTTCATCAATCACTTGATCCTCGAAAACACCTGAATTGGTGACAAATTTAAATACGTCTCTATCATTCTCGAAAACTTGAAAGTTTTTGACGTTATCAGGTATCGATGGGCAAGGGACCAACTCAATGGAAAACTTCTTGCATTTTTTTATGTCAACAGGATTTAGCATGCCCGCAGCAACTGCAAGAGAATCGGCTGTGCGATTTCCTTTCCTAGAAATAAGGGATATATTAAAAGCATCGAACTCCGCAATGAGATCCCTCACCCTAGTTCTATAAAGGCTCAATCTCTTATCGCGGCAAGTGTATTGTCCTTTGACTTGTTTGACCACCAACTCCGAATCTCCCAATACTTTCAAGCACTTAACCTTCCTGCTCAAAGCCAGTTGTAATCCAAAGATAAGAGCTTCATATTCTGCCACGTTGTTAGTGCAAGGGAATTGCAATCTATAGGCAGCCAACGATGGTTTACTTCCTGGACACGTGAGTTCAACTCCAGCTCCTGCCCCTTGTCTTGACTTAGACCCATCGAACTTAAGTAACCACACGAGATTATCCTCTTCAGAAGAGCTACAAGCAAATGTTTCCTTTTGAGGTTCTTCGGTAGCCCTTTCAACCTCGAAAGCATAGGTTCCTAACTCGGGTTCAAAAAATTGAACCTCATTGGGTTTGTTGTATTCTGTGATTATTTCCTTAAGCCTTGGCTCATTTTCCACTCTAATTTGATTAGCAATCCCTCTCCAGGGTAGCCATATGTGTGAGCAATCCATGGAGAAATAACCATTCAGACTCTTCATCCAATCCCTCGCAAGGAGCATTCCATATCGACTTGGGATATTGACAACCAAAATGTCAATCACTTGTTGGACCCTAGGTTCAGAATTGAGTTGGATCTTAACATCGTAAAGGGTCCCTACCACGTTCACCTCGGATCGATCCAGCTGCAAAACCTTGCATTTAGCGGCAACAGGCTTTAGGCCTAGCATTTGGCAAATCTCTGAAGGCATGAGGTTACTTGTGGCCCCCGTATCCACCAAACAATTGTGCAAATTTTTGCCAGCAATCCTCAGAGTCAATAAAAAGGGAGGGACATCTCGTCTTTCCTTTCGTAAGACCATGTGAGTTTCAACTTCCCTTCCTTCCCGCACTTGACCAGGTGAGTCCAAAGCCTTTATCAACGCTTCCTTTTGGCCAGGCAACCTAGCCGCCTCTAAAAGTGATAGGCTAGATTTGGACTTCCTCAAATCTTCCACTATGTCATAAGTTGATTTCTCCGGCTTCAGTGTTTTTTGCACGTCCTTAGACATTTCTATTCCAGGTGGAGAAGGAGGATTATTATCTGCCTTAGTATCAGGAGGAATGATAGAGTTGCTCGGTGGAGTTGAGGATGTATTAGGGGTTTTGAACTTACTCCTCAAATGATATCCATGGTTCCCCTTTCTAAATTCTCTAAAAGCTTGCACTTCTTGTTCCAAGACTTCATCCTCTTCTCCCTCATCCTCACTTTCTTGATGGTATAGAGTTTCCACCACCAGAATGTCATCACCTCCTTGTTGATGTTGGGGTGGGCCCTCGTTTGGCACAAGTTCCAGATCATCAACTTGAGCTTGGAGACAATGGGTATACCTGGCAATTTCAGGGCAACCTCTTTCGTTGTGCTCCTTTGTGTTATGCAATCTACACCCCTTTTCCCATGCAAAATCAGAAATATTAAGAATGGAATTAGAATGACTTGGTCCGATAGGGGTATCCACCTGATTAGCAATAGGGGAAGGCACGCCCCCATTGTTTGGTTTAGTATTCCAATGTCGCCCTCTATTGTTGAAATTTTGATTTGGGTGAGGGGCATGGGATTCATACTTCTATTTTTGAACCGACTCATTACTCAATTTGCGAACCATGTTTTTGAGCTCTTCCACCTCTGAATAAATCTCTTTTGGACTCGGTGTGTTATTGCCATCTCCAGCAGGGTTCACTTGACTTACCATTTGAGCTGGATTTTGAGCGATTTGATTTGCATATGGATTGATACTTTGAATCGGAATTGGACTCGAGAAAGGAACTGTAACCTGAGGATTAACCTGATTAGCTCCTTGCATAGTCTGCTGACTATTTTGCAAAAATGAAGGAATGGGGAGAATGGGTGTGATTGGTTGAATTGAACTGGGTGTGTAAGTGGGTGTTGATGAACATGGTTGTTGATACATCAAGGCGTTTATGCTTGGCATTTGAGGTGCCATGATTTGATTCATCATAGGAGCCTGACCATATGGACCATATTGTCCTGCCATAGGTATCTGGGGCAACCCATAGCCTTGTGGTGTCAGCTGTTGTTCAATGGTCATAGCTTCGTTGTAGGCTAGAGCGAGCGTATTGACTTGAGGATTTTGCCTTGCAAACATTGCCGTCATAGGCTCCAATGCCCCAAAATATATTTGCAAAGCTACTACGGGATCGATGGCAAAATGCCGAATTGCTCTATTATAGCACTTCTGAAATCTTTGATTAAACGTTCGAATTGGCTCACCTTGAACATGTTTGCATGTAATGAATTGATTGTAGATGATTGTGGGATCTAATGGGGACCTAAATTGGTTGACAAAAGCATTCTCCATTTGTGTCCATGATGTAATGGAACCAGTAGGCAAGCAGATATACCATTCGTAGGCCACTGGGTCTAGGCTCATGGGGAAGAGTCTACAAGCCACATCCTCATGTTCAACTTGCAATCTTATTAAAACATCCCTATAGGCCTGAATATGTTCTTCGGCGGTCCTTGGGCCATCCGGTTTGTATTTGGGTAAAAATATCTCTATATTCTTAGGGATCTCGTGAATATCCCCTGCAATATTCAAAGGAATGTTATGGGCTCCATACCACGGAACTGGTTGCTGTTGGGCCATTTGATTCGAATTTGATGGGGATAACCCTACAAGAACCGTGGAAATGGTACTTGTAATTGGTGCACTAGTGATAGTTGACACCACCGGTGCAAGCCTGCTAGATACACTTGAAACAGAAGGATCTTCTGTAACAAGGATATCTGGTGGGATTACTGTTTGCTTGGCTTTATTCCTCAGATTCCTGTGAGGGAGTGGGAGGCTTTGGAATTCGGTTTCTTCAGTTGTTTTGGACCTAGTTGCGATATGATGCGGTGGATCCAGCTTGCAAATGAGACACCCCACAAAACCTGACAAAAAATTCTCAATACCTCCAATAAAACCTGCAACACCACAACAATCCTACAGTCATAGCCATTAATGAGATTCAAAAACAACTTCAGAAACCATTTGTTAGTCACGTCTGGACGAAGGAAACAATCAAAGAAGAAAAGCAAATTAGTTTTTGATTCACCAGATCGCATATGCGTGAGTGAAGAGCATACTCCTAAGGTTATAGGCTTTCTGATTCACAAGATCGCATTACGCGCAAGTGAAGAGCATAATACCGACAACCAATATATTTCAGAGAGAATAATTCCTGTAACATCAATCGAGAGATGTATCCAATAAAATCAAAGGAATGTAATTGCATGGAGACAACCTCGTTAGTCGCGACCAAGAGTATTATATATTATTTTTTAAATAAACTCGAAACACATTATTCCTGCATGAATAATCGAAAAAGAATTAGAACAATGCATTGCATTTTATGTCCTCCTTTTAACACTTACAGGGTCGTGTTGTTAAAAGAGGGCTAATTAATAGGGCATGAAATATTCAAGATTTAAATCCCTATAGTATTTAAATCATATTGTAATAAACCAGTTCAGGCCCTCCTTCTAGCGCCAATCTGTTGAGTGGTGCTTTCACCCAGTTGTGAAAGTACACTCTCCTTTAGGATTTGGGTTTCCAAATCCCCTCTTGCAAAGAAGTTAAACACACAACTTCTCCAAGGTCTCCGCTATATTAGCATTTCGCATGTATGTATTAATAATCTTTGGGTAAAGATACTTGATATAAATGCTTGGAATACCTTAGTGATTGCAAGTAACTGTAAACAAGGGGCAATGTTGGTTTATTTTACCGTGAAGCTTTAGTGATTGTTCATTGAACCAAAATGAAGTAACCGTGCGTTGGCCCTCATATGACCACGATGTAGCTTTAAATGGAAATTTTGTGGAAAAGCCGTAAAACACAACACCTTCAATGAAATCGGGATTTTCATGAAGGGAATGTCATCATAGGCTCATGAATGAAACATAAAACAGAGGAAATGAAATTTCGACCTGCAATGATGACATTATTTTGGATTTTGACTTTTTTATTTTTATTCTATTTTTATCTTGATGCCTGCAAATAAAAATAAAGGTGCAGGATTTCTGGAATCAATAAAATGCAGAACGAAATCGAAAACAAATGCAGGAAATTGAAAATGAAGTGCATTCAGTATGATGCTATCCTGTTTCGACAAAACCGAAGATGCGAGGTTTCCATGCATGCAACCTAACCTACTGGACCTGCCAAAACCAACACAATCCCCATAGACTAAGTGCTAGCTCCTAGGGTTTAAGATAAATTTCAGATTCGGGCATTCATATGAAGCAACCAAGTGAACTTGCATTTAACTTCATCTACAAACTCGAAATCTGAAAAAGAAAAGAAATAGACATTAAATCCGTAGCATGCAAAGATGAATCTCCTTCTTTCTTGCCCACAAGATGCAAATTTCTGAAAACAACTCTGTATTAAAGATTTGTCATTTACTCTAACAGAGATTTCTAATCTTTCCCAAAAAATAGAACAAGTGGTAGAAAAACCCCAAAGAATCAGGTCCAGAATGGCCTCTCGCCTTTGTCACTGCAACTCTGCTCCAGCAGTTTCCCCCCCTCTTGTTTGAGATATATCTTGATATTTATAGAGGTTGCCTCTCTGCAGTGTTTTAAAATATAAATCCACTTCTCTATCTCTCTGTAATATTTAAAATATAACGCCCATAAAACAGGTACCGGAGAAGAGGGACCATCCGCCGAAATCTGTCTCTCTGTAGTATTTAAAATATAAAGCCCATAAAATAGGTACTGGAGAAGAGGGACAATCCATCGAAATCTGCCTTCCTACAGTATTAAAAACATAAAACGGACTTTCCTGGGACCCACAGCATAAGCACTGGAAAGTGTCACGATATCGCTACAACTTTGCGCTGACTGTTCCTCTTGTTGCTTTGACCGCGATTTCATGACAAGTCGTGATATCGCGACAACATTCCTTCTCTTGTCTTTTCTCTTGCTGGTAGCCACGAAAATACAACATGTCACGATATCGTGACATGTTGGCCCTTTCGTCTTCTTTGGTTGCACTTGGTCGCGAAAAAGTGACATGCACGAAATCGTGACACTTTTCCCTCGCTCAGCTCTCCTGTCCCCATTAGTCGTGAAAACGTGACATGCCGTGAAATCGTGACATCTCCTTGTGTTCGGCTTCCATTTTCATATGCTTCCACAAAAACGCGACAAGTCACGAAAATGCGACATGTCACGATTTCGTGACATCTTTCTGTCTTCTCCTTTTGTTGCTGCTTCTGTCAGGTCGTTCTCTACAAAAGAAAAAGCAAAAGTCAGAATTTTAATGTTATCAATTCAAAGTTCATCACATGTCAGTTTGATTTTCTCCTTCCTAGCTCATATTCTTTAAAACATGTCATGATTTTGGAACACGTCGCGATTTCGCGACGTTTTTGCCAAGCTATGCTTCTAATGGAAACTTGTCACGATTTCACGATGTTTTCGCCAATTTTCGCTTTCAACAAAATTTGTCACGATTTCGTGATGTTTTCATCACTTTTACTCTGTTTAAGCTTATGCGTCATGAAAATGGAACACGTCACGATTTCGTGACGTTTTCGTCGAGCTCTGCTGCAAATTGGAACTTGTCACGATTTCGCGACGTTTTTCTTCGGCACTTCCTTTTATCACTGTCGTGAAAACGCGACAGGTCGCGAAAACGTGACATGTCACGATTTCATGATGTTTTCATCGAGTTGTGCTTCTGATTTGAAATTTGGTACGATTTCGCGACGTTTCTCTCAAGATTCGCCTTTAGCCAAAATACGTCACGATATCGCGACGTTTTCTATACTTCACTTCTGCAGAGCTCTTCGAATCACGATTTCATGACATGCGCGATATCGCGACAGTTTCCACAAGTTTTGCCTCTGACCAAAATGTGTCACGATTTCACGACGTTTCCCTCGGGTTTTGCTTTCGATCTAAACTTGTCACGATTTCGCAACATTTTTGTTGCTTGACTCTTTTCTTCCTCGGACGTCGCGATTTCATGACATGCGCGATATCACGACGGTTTTGCCTTGATTGCTTCCTTTGCTGCCTTCGACCGCGATTTCACAACACATTGCAATTTCGCGACATTTTTTGACTTTGCTTTTGGGTCACGATTTCATGACATGTCGTGATTTCGTGACATGCTTTGCTTGTTTATTTTGCATTGCTTTTAATCATGATATCACAACACGTCGTGATTTCGTGACAATTTTACTTTTGTACCCTCCATGGCCTTTTGAGTCACGATTTCATGACGATTTTACCTCCGTGCCTTCTATTGCCTCTTGGGTCACGATTTCACAACATGTCGCGATTTCACGACATGTCGCGATTTCGTGACCTATTTTGCTTTCGTACCTTCTATTGCATCTTGGGTCACGATTTCACGACATGTCATGATTTGCGACATGTCACGATTTCGTGACATGTTTTGCCTCCGTACCTTCTATTGCCTCTTAGGTCATGATTTTGTGACATGTCACGATTTCATGACACGTTTTGCTTCCGTACCTTCTATTGCATTTGGGGTCATGATTTCACGACGTGTCACGATTTCGTGACGTGTCGTGATTTCACGACAACTTTGAACTTACTCGTTCTGGCACAGAAACTCATAGGGAAACATAGAGGAGTAAGTATTTCAACCCATCATGCAAGATTTTGCGTGAGAAGCAACAATAAAAATGATGTGGTAGAATGCCAATAAGACGAACACAGCTGAATATCAAAACAAGAAGGGTGGGTCCCCAATTTTGGGGTACGTTGTGGAACAGCCACAACATTATTTATTCCACTTTTTAAGATATTATTTCAAAAATTGAAGCCTCTTAGAAAAAGAGTACATAGTAGTCCCATATAACGATTTACCTTGAATCCACTAGCATTTTACCAGGTCATACAAAGAAGGTTCCCAAAGCCACATTAACTAAAATTTAAAACTTGGAGGATAGATGATACCATGTTTGATAGCAACAAGTTTGATTTCAGATGTGGTAAGAACCTCTTCAATCAAGAATTTCATAGGTGGTGAGCCAATTATTACCAACCCAATAAGGATAAACAAGAAATCTATCCAATCTCTTAGAAATAGATTCAATTCCACATCTTTGATTAGACTAGGTGAACATACCATTACTAGGATTAGTATCAACAAGATTTAGAAACTAAATATTATTATTAAGAAGTAAAGAAGCCTGACCAAGAAAACTTACTCCATCTCATTTTTCCTCCAAACAAGAAACAACATTAAAATCTCCTGCAAAAATCCAAGGATAATAAGGAGTTAGAGAATGAACCTCTCACACATGGTTCCATAGATTAATCTTTCGAGCAAGGTTAGAGGGGGCATAAACAGTAGTTAAAGGAACCACTTCCCTTGATTCCTGACAAAGAGAATCCAATAAAAGAGAATATCTAATAAATACCTACCAAATAAAAATAACCTTCAATGGATTCCATAAGCAAACAATACCACCATAACTATCCTAAGTCCAAATTCCTTGACACTATCTATGATCCCATAATTTAGAGGCAACAGTAAATAAACTATCCACAGATAACTTAGATTCCTGTAGGAAAACAACATCAGGCATATGAACCTTAATCATATCATGAATAGCCTTTTGATGAGGGGTGCTATTCAAACCCATTAAATTCCATGAAAGCACAATTATTTATAGAAATGAGAGTTAAGAGGCCACACTAAACTAGACTCAACTAGCTCTTCTCCTATTTTCTTAATTTTCTCTCCATATTTTTTCCTTCCCACCTTAGAATATTTTCCAAGGGCCCCTTTTTTAAGAGTCATTTGATGCAAACCCAACATAGGACCCACTTTAGAACCTTTACCATGACAAATATCCATCAAATCAACCAAAAGCGGGTGATCCACCACTTTACCCTCCTCCTGAATATCCATATTTTTCTATAAGGAGTAGAAATCAGATCCCCCTCAACAAGTTGGGCCACATAGCTTACTAGAAAAATCGCTTTCCTCATTGAATTATCATTATCCATCTGAGCACCAGATGAATTCTTTTGCAAATTACCAGTAGAAAGTGGTTCTCCATTAACTGGTAGTTGCTAACCATTATCAAGAGAATCTGCAAAAAATCCATCATGCTGCTCCAAATCATCAAAAGTATCAAACCTATTATATAGGTCATCAGATTACCTTTCATTAAAGGGTCTCGTCAAAACTCTTCCTTTATTGTGGGTCTTAATATGAATGAAATCCTCCTTGTCTGATCCACAAAATGGCATATGAGCATTCCCCTTAACTGACCCACTATTCGACATTAAATATTTCCCTTTACTAGAACCAATATCCTACATAGGAGTCTTCCCCTTAGAGGACAAATTAGGAGGATATTGTGGCTTAGAAGAGGAATTCTCAGATATTTTGGGACATTTTATTTGGATATGTCCGTAGGCATGACATATATGACATCTAAATGAAGAGTCTCATAATCTAACTATTGAATCCAAGATGAGGATCCAACAAAAATTTCAAGATAATCTGGAAAAGGTTTATTTAAATCTATCTCAACATAGACATGGGCACAAGAAACTACCTTTTTCTTCATAGTATATTGAGAAGGTCCAACCAATTTCCCTAGTAATAATACAATCGAGTGAAGAATATCAGTCCATCGGTACTTTAAAGGTAACCAAGGAAAACGAACCCAAAATGGAACCCTCAACAAAATCTCCTCTACAGGATTAAAAGCCATATGCCAAGGCTTAATGAATAAGCCAACCTTATTGTAAAAATAGGGTCCACCCTAAAATACCTTAATTCGATCCTCCATGTATAAAAAAATAGCCATAAAATAATTATTTACTCCCTGCATGATCTCCATATCACCAATTAGGTTTCATATTGTGCGAGCCCAAGATTCAAATGCAATAAGAGGAACCCTAATACCCAAAAAATTGCAAATCAAAGCATGTTTATCCAAATATTGAACATCTTCTACAATTAATTCAGGTTGAATTACCAAAACAGGCCTCTCAACCGCACACTCAAGACATCCATTCAACTTTGAAGCTCTAAAAACTCTAACTTTAGAAGGACTAGCCCCTAAACCAGAAGGGAATGCTGAGTTATCTCCAAATATATATCTAAAGTCAGACAATCCTGAACCCATTAGGGCCTCTTGAAAATTCAAACCCTACTTCTCACCTGAGCCTCCAGCCATAGCTCAACACCCCATACAAAGTCATTTGGTATTGCTGCCACCTCTATATAATTTTTGGGATTCTATTTCTCTAGCAAGTATTTTATGATGAAGTCCACATTTGATATTTGACCCTATAGATCTCCTAAGCAGACTATTATGTCTTTTCTCTAGTGGTCTCAAAGCCAAAGAATGAGAGATATGTAGATAAACCCTTTCTCCCTTAGTGGGAAAATAATAATTTTTTCTTTATGGATATTAGGGATCTAAAATTCATTCCTCCAAGATCTACTACCAGCATTATTCTAACCCCTCTAAGAGGCCCCAACAAGTAGAAATGGAGTTTTTCCATCTTCTTCTAGAAAAATATTTAAAAAATTCAATGGATCAATTTGTCTTCCCTAACACTCCCCAACTGGATCTAAGTCATTTTTCAAGGCACCCATGCAATCCACCTAATTTCTCTCTTGACCTATTGTCGATAAGCTCCAAGATAGCTTGCAACCTGAACCAACACCCTCCATTTCTCTAGATTCCTCCCCTTTACCAGTTGTACCTTGTATTTTCTCCTTTATTAGGGTTTGATATGTTTTTTCATTGTTATAACCTACCACAAAATAGTATCCTATTGCTAAGATCACAACCAATGCACCCCTCAATAGGAACCATACCATAGAATAGTATTCTACCACTAAGATCGTAGCTAATATATCCCTCAACAAGAAACCTACCACATAACATTATCCTACCGTTGAGACCGTAGCCACTACACCCATAAATAGAAACTCTACAATATCCTACCACTGAAACCATAGCTACTACACCCCTCAATAGTAATATTATTATAAAATAGTATCCTACCATAGAGACCATAGTCATTGCACCCCTCAAAAGGATCCCTACCACAGAAAAATATCCTATTGCCAAGAATGTAGCTGCCCTAACTGATGTTTTTTCTCTTTTATGCAAAAAATACCATAAACCATTAGTTTTTTATTATAGAAATTAATAAGGGTAATAATATAAAAGGGGATAAAAACTAATAAATTAAGTTTTTAGGATTAAAAAGTAAAGGATAATTTTGATAATCCTATGAACACAAGTGAGTGCTATAAATTAAATAAGCTTCTCAAAAATACTTTTGACCAAGGAATATAGTAATATGGGATTCTACAAAATAGTCTAGAACTCTTTTGCTTACCAAAATATTTGGTTAACATGGTCATCATCGATGTTTATCTTTAGAGTTTAGCATTAGGCACTAAGTGGGTGGTGAGAGTATTTTTGGGCCTCAATACTCAGATAGTGTTGTTGAGGCATTGTATCATGTATAAAACACTTTTTGATGAGTCATTATTATAAAATATTAGGGCTCCATATCCCCTGATCACCTTTTCTCTATTAATACCAAGGGGTATTTTGTGGCCCATAATATTTAAAAGGTTTATGATAAGATTTATCTTCATCTTAAATGGGATATAAAACTATTTTATTATAAAGTATCATATTTGACTAGGCAATCCATTTTGTGGTTCTTTATGATTGTTCATAACGACAAACCTCTTATAGAGGTTACTCATTCGAGTAGAAATTGACTTTTTAAAAGGGGATATAAATACTCTAGGACCTATGAGAAAAACACCCATGGACATCATGGACAAATATAATGAGTAATTTTCATCTCATCCCTTAGACTAAAACTATTGTCGAATATATTAAAGGCCTCATACATGATAATTGCTTGCACATGTTGGATGTTGTATCTCCAATCGATTGGTGGAAGGAATAGAAGTCAAAGGTTTGTACACCCTTCTATAATAACTCTTGAAGGGTGTAACTTCTATTATCCGTAGAAAAAATTGAACAGTAAGTTAAATTAAGATCAAGGATCCCAATTTCCCTAGAGAACCTAGTTCAAGAGGCTTTCCCCCAAGTGTGGGCTTACCCTCACGAACCTTTAAAAACCATTAAAAGAAGCATATTTTTTGTGGGAGCTTATCTTTCAATCCTTGTTCACATGACCTATTTTTGCTTTTCTTATTTTGGCTTAGGACACTTAACAACCTTTTCTAGTTTTTTTCTTAAAACTTATAGACACTAGCCTTGGTCAAGGTCTCTCTTCAGCCCTTTTCATCTTAATCCTTTATTTTTTAATGAATCCCTCTTGGGTGGTTGTTTTCCTAGGATAAAACCTATTCATAATATTTGATAGATTTGCAGGTTAGGATTCTTTTTTATTTGAAAGACTTAAAAAATATATATTTTTCCAAATAATAGGCTAGGGAATTTCCAATAAATAATTATTGTGTTATTTTTACTTCTACTTTGTGCTACATTCTCAACCAAGCCTATAAGATTAATTTAAAAATTCATCACATTAGATTACCCAATTTTATATCAATGATTCTCATCCTCCAATGTAATGCATGCATTACAACATCTACTCTCGCAAGCATGTGTGATTTGTAATCGAGTTGCCTTAGCTATAGAAATTCTCATACATTATGTTCTTAGCTTATTCATTAGTCTCTTCTAGATATTTGCACATAGGTGATGCCTTGGAGATATCTAAAAAATCCTTTATCTTGGCTTAAACATCTACCCCAAGAGGTAGGATCCTATTCCAAGAAAAGGAAAGTGTAGCATGAAGAAATTGACTATAGCTAGGACATTCCCATAAAAACCACCCCTATCTAGGGATATGTTGATGTTCTCCTTTTGTTGTTGATACAACTATAGTTTCTACTTGGATATGGTGTCTTTATGAATATTTTTGGTCATATAAAATTATTTTATCTTAAATTATTATCATGAATATAAGATACCTCACTATTATAATATTAAACATAAATATTTTTTTTGAGGAAACATATTTAAAATATCTATATATTTATATATACAAGCCTATGGAACTTGGGGCAACCAATGTGTAATGAGTTTTATACTATAAATAAGGTTCAAATATTTATCACACACACAAGTAAAATAACCTTTTTAACATCCATAATTAAATTGCATATCAAACCACTCTATACTCACTTGGATCAACCCTACATGTATTTGTGTTATGCTATTCACCTATGAATCATATAGACCTTATCTATTTTAGGATCCAAACCTTGAACCTCCTATTATAGTATCCAACCAATTATTGTCAAGCTTCCTCGTACTGTTCAAGAAAATGATTTTTAATACAAATTTTGGATGGCTTAGCATATATTCACACACTTTAACAAATCCTACTGGTTGACAACTAATTATTTTATATTTTAAATAAAAATTAAGTATATATTTTTTATGATAAAATATAGATTAGTGTATTAAATGATATATTAAAGATAAGCTACTTGTAACCTTAGTTATCAAATTCATTGTATTTTCTATATGAAATTAAAACATCCTCGAATTTAAAACCCTACAAAAAAACCCTAAATTCGCCCAAAAAAAAGTGGATGAAAAAACATCAAAAATCTTTAAGCTGTTGAAAAAATACAGAGAAATGAAAAGTTGTAATTAAATCCTCTTGCAACAATTTGGAAGCTTGATTTTTTTTTGTAGATTCTATTGGAATTAACCATTTTCAACCTATTCTGAACCTCATGGGGATGTTTTCTTTATTTCTTTATTATCATTTGAGAGAATGGAAAGATTGAAAGTTGTAGTTAACAAATAAATCTCCGGAGGCTTCAATTATTGAGGTGCTATTTGAAATGTTTCTTGTCTCAAATAATTTAAGAGTTATTCAAAATAAAAGAAAAAAAAAAAAAACATTACTCTTTAACCCTAAAACAAAAGAGAAAAGCATTGCTATTTTAACCCTAAAATAAAAGAAAAAAGCATTGCTCTTTATCCCTAAAATTTAAAAAAAAAAAAAAACATTGCTCTTTAACCCTAAAATAAAAGAAAAATATATTTCTCTTTATCCCTAAAATAAAAGAAAAAAAACATTGATCTTCAACTTTAAAATAAAATATTGCTCTTTAACCCTAGCTGTAAACCTAAAATTAATTTTTACTAATTTTTAAACTTGAAAAATATAAGATATTTTAAGTGCTTTCTTTTATTCATGACCTCAACAATTTTTAATGATTTTTTATTGTAATAGGTAGAAAACTTATAATTTATATTTCAAAAATATTATTGATTTAACCTTTAAGAATTTGTGTTAAAAATTTACTATACTTACATAAAGTTATAAAAATGTTTATATTTTATTTATTTTTTAATATATTTTAAAGTATATATTTTTTAAAAATATTAAAAATATTATTAAAAACAAATATTATATTTTTTTATATTTGATTTTTAAATTTTATATAAAAAAAAAAAAATTATAATAATATATATATACATTTATTATATATCGAATTTTATTATAAATTTTTAAACATATCTAATTTCTTTCAAACTTTAAAAATATCTAACTCAAACTTAGAGCTAAGCTTGTAACAAAAATTTTATATATATATATATATATATATATATATATATATATATATATATATATATATATATATTTATATATTTATAAGGGAGTTGTTACATCCACAATTCTTTTTTACTATTAAGTATGGTTCAAATCTTAAGGCTGCCTCCGAGAATGCCTATTCCATCTTGTTGTTACTTAACTTGGTGTGAGAATAAGTTGTTGTTGGATTAACTTGTTTAGCAAAAGTTGGTCAGACTACTATCTTTGCACAATCAAGCATGTCCCAAAGTTTGAAACTAAACCTCTTTTTAATAAATGTTAGAACTTATCAATCCATTAAACCTTAAAAACATTAAATAATATTATTTTATTTCATATAAAAAAATACCAATAATATTATTGGTAACAAAATAAATGTTTTAGTTAAATGCGCGTATTGAAATTGTTCATTTTTACATTATGACACATTTATGTTGACATAAAATAATTGCCAATCATTAATTTTAAGTTTGCATACTTTCTTTTAACATCTAGAGATTGTATGTTTTAACATTGTTCTTTTTTTAATTTTCATTGTAAATGCACAACTCTTTTATACATATATATATTTAAATTTCAAGTATGCAGATCTTATACATACAAAAAATAAGGCAATATAACACAAAAGCATAATAAAAAAAAGCACTTATACATAATTGCCAATCATTAATGTTGATTGGAAATTATAAAAAGAAGCACTAATACAAAATATATATATATATATAAAAACATTTATGTTGACATAAAATAATGGCCAATCATTAATTTTAAGTTTGCATACTTTCTTTTAACATTAAGAGATTGTATGTTTTAACATTTTTTTTTTTCATTCACGTAAATTCTTATATATATATATATATACTTCAAGTATGTAGATCTTATACATACAAGAAATAAGGCTATATAACATAAAGGCATAATAAAAAACAAAGCGAAAGACAGTTGCCTTAGTGACTAAGATGATGGTTTTTTTAAAGTGGTCTTGTGTTCAAAACTCTTGAAGGTGGTTGTTGATGTAATTTGTAAACGTTCTCCTTTAAAAAACAAAAAAGCACTTCAAATAAAGGTAATACGAAATAAATAATAATAATTTTTTAAAATTAATTTTTTATTTTTTATTTTATTTTTTAACATGGTGGAATCGGTAGCCACCATAAATCCGGGCATGCTGTCCAGTTTTTATGGCCGCCATAGTATTCTGTGTTGTCTGCCTCGAAATCTGCCACAAAAATTTTTGCACAGTCCGCCCCTATAACCGCCATGCCATAATCATTTTAAACCTTTTACATCGCTGAAAGCACCAGGAAAGGGACAAGCGTTCAATCCAACGAAGCCCGATATTTGAACCTTGGACCTCTACCCCCCTTGGGGTTTGGATGAACCAATTGATCTACACCTCAGACCTATTTTTTATAAATCCGGGCAGGTTGTCCAGCTTTTATGGCCGCCATAGTATTCTATGTTGTCTGTCCCGAAAGCCGTCACACAGATCTTTGCACAGTCCGCCCCTATAACCGCCATGCCATAATCATTTTAAACCTTTTACATCGCTGAAAGCACCAGGAAAGGGACAAGCGTTCAATCCAATGAAGCCCGATATTTGAACCTTGGACCTCTACCCCCCTTGGGGTTTGGATGAACCAATTGATCTACACCTCAGACCTATTTTTTAAAATTAATTAAATGAAACATGAAAGCATAATAAATTATAAAAAACACTCAAATAATGGTAATATGAAATAAATAATAACATATTATTAAAATTAATTAAATGAGACATGTAATAAATTAAAAAGAAGCTTTTTAAATAAAGATAATATGAAATAAATAATAACAAATTATTATATATATATATATATTTATTTAGTTAGTGTGAGAAATCTCTACGACCAACACACAAGGTTGAGCAGTCTTCTCCCAACCGATGATCCCTCGTAATAACTATACCAATCAATATAAAATTTAACACACACCCACCCCTCACACTCCCTACACTACAACTGGAACCTTAAATAATAATAAATTATTAAACTTAAATAAATGAGACCTCTGTTTATTTCAAAAATTATATTTCGTGTATATAGTAGTCTTACTCCATATGGAAGGACAAAGAGATACAAAATATGTACCAAACCCTCTAAACCAACAAAAAGAGTTATATCATGTATCAAGGGTATATATATATGTTTGTTTTGCAAAAATTACGATTATATATATATAAAAATTTATTTGTGGTTAAAGTTGGTATTGAAGGATGTAATTTTGTAAAATTTTATAGATAATAATTATATAAATATATTTGATGAATATATATCCACAAAAAAAATTAGGCTCCACTAGGGTTTGATGAGGAAAAACTATTCTGCTAGGGTTTGATGAAGAAAAACTGCTCTGCGGGGATGGCAACAACTTTCGGAGGAGGTTTGAAAAATTGGAGGAATGTCATGATGGCATCGGGTTCGACATAGAGAGTGCATGCTCGTGATATTTTTTCATCTGAAAATTACTAGAAGGAATAGGATTTTCCAATGTATGTCGGGAACTATTTGTTAAAGATCAATGGATGTTTGGAATGATGTGAAGCCAGACCAGTTCTAGTGGTTCAACCAGACTCGATGGTGGAAGATGTGGAGTATCTAGCCAAACATGCCATTATTGGCAAATTTTTGTGCATCCAAATATCTCTCCTCTTTGTGGAGGCTTGGGTCAGGAAGACTTCGAATCTTGAACGCGATGTGGAGGTCATGCTGAGTGCGAACAACTATTTTATGGTGGTTTTCTCTTGTATTGCATATTGTAACAAAGCATTTGAAGGGGGTCCTTATATCTATAATCAAGTGGGACTCTTTATTAAACCCTAGCATGTGGGTTTCAACCCATCAGAGGAGTGGCCATCGCGGGTTCCAGTATTCTTGCGACTTCCATGGCTCCCATTGGAATTTTGGAGAACTGATATCTTGCATAAGATTGCTCTTCTGCTTGGGAAGCCGGTTGTACCGTCACAACAGACAATGGATAAAAATGTAATCTTTGTTGCTCGTATTTGTGTTGAAATTGACTTAAATAATCCTATTTCAGATTCTATTGAAATACAATTTGGATCAACTACATGGGTTCAAAAACTTGACTATGAAGCTCTTCCATTTTGTTACCGGATTTGCCGTGAATATGGCCACCTGTAAATAAAATACCCTAAGTTTATCTCGCCTATGGCTTCAAATCCTTGGCCCTCTTGGTCTGGATAAATTTTGGATAAAGGAAAATCCTCGATAAAGGAATGGGAACGGGATAATGAAGGTTTTGTTCTGATAAAAGCCCGAAACAGAGGATGAAGGGCAAACAAAGACCTTAAGGATAGTCAGATAGATTCTCTACTCAACCATTTTGAAATAGTAGATGATCTTGATCAGTGCATGGAGATACCTAAAACGTTGCTACCTGATGCAAATATAACAAGGCCAAATCAGATGTCTCTTCTTGAGGAGGAACTTAAGGAATCAGATCTAGGGGGTTTAAATGAAGAACAAAGGGCTTTGGATCTGAGTATAGGGGACATGGTTGGGTCTAGCCTTATAAGGGAAACTATTTTGGAAAGTGGCACAGATTTAGCTATGCCCTCTCCTACTCAGGCACTGATGCAGACATCCTTGGACTACAAAACTCCTACGGTGTTGGGATTGAAGCAAAAAATAATTAAAAAAAGTTTTTCGGATAAGAATATGAAGGTGGGTCGGAAGAAGGACCAGGATAAAATTAAGTTAATGGGGGAGACTTTGGTGGAGTCAGACTTGGTGAGAACATTGGACTCCCATTTTTATAACCCCAAAAAATGATTATCCTCTCATGGAATGTAAGGGGGTTGAATAGCATCCCCAGATAAAAAGTTATTCATGATTTGGTTCATGTGCATTCTACGGATGTGGTGTTTATTCAGGAGACTAAATTGGCTATTGATAGTATGTTCAATATTGCTCCCAAGTTGTGGAGAAGGGGGCAATGATAGTGTATTCGTGCATGTGGATATGTTGGTGGCATCGCTTATTTATGGAATCTAGTTAAGATATCCCCCATTACTTGGATTTCCAGCAGATGTTCTATTTCAATGGTCGGGCATGATAATGAATCTGGTGAAATAATCCTACTTACAAATGTGTATGCTCATGTTGATTACAATGGTAAAGTGAATTTGTGGAAGCACATTTACTTTTTGAGAAGTTTGGTTCCCCTGTACCGATTGATTTTGGCTGGAGACTTCAACTCTATCACTTGTCTAGAGGAGAAACGTGGTGGGATGGACCGTCTCGAGCATTTTTATTCTGTATTTAGTTCTCATATCCGGAACCTAAACTTGGTTGACATCAATCCATATAATGGGATCTTCACTTGGCACAATAAAAGGTGCGGGGAAGCTTCCATCTCAGAGAGACTGAATAGGTTTTTGATATCCAGTTATTGGATGGGTAATAATAGAGGTGCTAGTTCTATGATTCTGGAGGGTAGGGGATCTGATCATTGGCCTATCAAACTCTCTGCTTTGGAGTTAGGGCTAAAAAATAATCCCTCCTTTAAGTTTAAACTTATGTGGCTTCGTGATCCTAAGCTTCATGATTTCATGCGAGGCTGGTGGACCACTGGCAAACCTCCTCATGGCATCGCTATGTATTCCTTTATGAAGCGACTACAATTTGTAAAACATAAATTGAAGAGATGGAATAGACTGAATTTTGGGAACCTTTCCTTGGCTAAGATGGCAGCTCTTAGGAGGATGGAAGAAGCTTCAAGTAATATTAGAGATCAGGGATTCACAAAGGAGCTTATTGTTGAGTAATCTGAGGCTACGAAAGACCTTGCTGAATGGGAATTGAGGGAAGAATTTTTTTGGAAACAAAAAGCTCTAGTATATTGGCTTCAGGAAGTGGATAGGAACACAAACTTCTTTTATAACTCAGTTAATGCTCGTCATAATGGTAACCTGATTACCTCTCTTGTGAATTATTAGGGTGCCCTGCTCTCTTCTTTCAGGGATATTTCAGAAGAGACTAAGAGGTATTTTTCCTCTCTCTTCAAGGAGGACTCCCTATCAGATGATGAGAATGAAAAGCTTATTATAAATTGTATTCCAGTGATTGTTTCTATAGAGATGAATGAGCACTTGATGGGTCCAATTTCCCTTGAGAAGTTAGAAAATGTTGTATTCAATATGAAAAAATGAAAATCCCCATGTCCAGATGGATTCCCGATTGATTTTTATCAAGAGTTTTGGTATTTAATAAAATTTGATCTTTTGGAGGTGGTCCATGAGTCTCAAAAGAACAAACAGATGCTAAGGGCTCTAAATGCTACCTTTGTGGTTCTTATCCCCAAAAATGAGGGAGAAAATTCCTTGGATATGTTCAGGCCTATTGCTCTCTACAATGTTGTGTATAATATGATCACTAAAATTATTTGTTGAGAGGCTGAAGATATGGTTGAGCAAAATCATCTCTAAAGAGTAAAGAGGGTTTGTTGCTAGCCACAAAATCTTGGATGGGGTTGTTATTGCTATAGAAGCTATTCACTCAATGGGAACTTCTAAGGAAAAAACTATGTTCATTAAGTTGGACATGGCCAAAGCCTATGATCGGGTCAGATGGTCCTTTATTCAAAAATTTCTTACTACTTTTGGATTTGAGGAGGAATGGATTAGATGGGTGATGAGCTGTGTTTCTTCTTCCTCATTCTCTGTTCTTGTTAATAATGAGCCATCAAAGTTGTTTGAGGCCTCAAGGGGATTGAGACAAGGAGATCCTTTATCTCCTTATTTGTTTATCATTATGGTGGAAGGGTTGGGAAGATTTCTCAAGTCTCAATCATGCAAGGTCTCATTAAGGGGTGGAAGTGGGATAGTAGTTTTCCACCTCTTTCCCACCTTCAATTTGTTGATGATACTACTTTGTTGGTATTTACCACTATCAGGGAAGCTGGCAATATTAGACAATCTCTTGACATATATCTTGATGCTTCTAGACAGTTGATTAATGAGGAAAAGTCTTCTATTTTCTTCTTCAATACCCCTCCTCTTATTCAAGCTAGGATTGCTCGCATTCTAAGATTCTAGGTTGGAAATCCCCTCTTCATTTATCTTGTTATTCCAATTTCATCTCACCCTATACCTAGATCTTCTTGGCAGTCTATGATTGATAAGTTTAGAAGGAAGATGAATCACTAGACTTTCAGATGGCTATCCACTATAGGTAGAGTGTTGCTTTTAAAATATGTTGTTCAAGCTTTACCAATTTATAGATGTTTTTTACAAATAGCTCCCTCTCACTTCATCAAGGACATGGATGCTTTGTCAAGATAATTTTTATGGTCTAGAAAACATGATCAATCTAAATGGAGTTTGGTTAGGTGGGATTCTATATGTGGGCTAGTGCAAGAGGGATGCCTTGGGTTGCGACAGACAGCTCTTTTTGGGTAGGCTATGGCTGCAAAACTTTATTGGATATGGTGTACCTCTCAAGATCAGATTTGGGCTAAAATATTATCTTGTAAATACTTGAGAAGTATTTTAGAGGCTAAAATTCCTAGAGTCAGCTTGGTTGGGAAAGGTTCAGTTATCTAGGACACTCTAAAAAGAGGAGCTAATTTAATCAAGCAGGGTTTGTTCTGGATTTGCAATCAAGGATCAAATGCTCTTTTTTGGGAGGATTCTTGGGATGGACACCCTCCTATCTTGAATCAATATCCTAGGTTACATTCCCTAAGAATTTTTTTCTTAAAAGTAGGTTGGTCTTGTGTGGAGAACTTTAAAAAAATCTAGTATTTTGGAAATATGGAGATGTACAGGTGGAAATATCTATAAGAATGGACCCAGGGGGGACTGGCTAAGGGTAGAGAGGTGCTTGTTCTTATTCTTATGAGGAGGCCTTGTTCTTCATTGAGGGGTAAAGATATTCTGGCTTGGAACCTTGATCCTAAGGGAACTACTCGGTAGATTATGGTTATCAGGTTCTTGATAAGCAAAAGTATGGGAGTCTTCCTATCACTTGGTGGAAAAATATGTAGAACAAATTTTCCTGGCCAAACTGTAATTTCTTTCTCTAGTTGGTAGCTCATAATAAATTCCTCACTTGGGATAATGTGAGGAAGAGAGTATTTTAGGGCCCCTATTTTTGTGTCCTTTGTAGTAAGAATGAGGATGACTCTTCTCATTTATTTTTCTAATTCTCCTTTGCCAGATACATTTGGCACTGTTGGTGGAGTGCCTGGAACCATCTATGTTTTCATGTGTTGTCCCTGGTGGAGTTTTGGAGTAGTCTTGGCAGACCTCTGACCAAGGCCCCCTTCCTTAGGGTGGCTTGGAATTTGGGACCTTCTTGCATCATCTGGAAAATTTGGCTCAAACAAAATTGACACATATTTTAGGGCATTTATTTCGCTGTTCAAAATATTTGGCAAAGGATCCTGTATATGGTTCAGGAAACCATCCATAGCAAATGTGATGTGGACCCTCTTTTGGATTCTGAGGAGAAGGTACAACAAGCCCTTGGTATCTTTGGGGATGGTGTGAACTCTTCTAGACCTAGTAGGGTTCCTCAGGTCAGCAAGAAGGTTAGGAGAGATGGTAGGTGGAGGCCACCCCCTAGAGGAGTTTTAAAAATTAATACTGATGGATCATCCAGGGGTAATCTTGGACATGCTGGCATTGGTAGTGTTGGGAGAGATTCTACTAGTGGTGTTAGTTTTTTCTTTTCCATTTATAAATGTGTTCACTCCAACAATTTTATGGAAGCTCTTACAATTCTTGAGGCCTTGCGGAGGGGGTTTTCTCTTGGCTGGCATAGGATTATCTGTGAGTCTAAATCTCAAATTGTGGTTAATATTTTAAAAGTAAAATGGTGGAGGAAGTTAATTGGCAGTTGGCCTTTGTAGCCATTCAGATTCTCAGAATGAGTGAAGAGTTTGAATTTATATCCTTTGTGCACATTCCAAGGGAATGGAATGTGGTTGCTAATTACCTAGCCAAAAGGGCTTCTGAGCTTTTGGATCCTTGGAGTACTGATAATTAGGAGAGTCTTCCATCTGGGGAGTCTCAGTGCCTATGGAAGTTGATCCATAAGGATGTATAGACTTAATGTGGTTTATTCTTGTTGTCTTTTTTGGGTGTCATTCTAGTCTAGTGGTTTTAGCCTATTTGGCTGTTTATTTGAGTCCTGGTTGGAAGCTCAATTGTACTCTGTAATCCAAAAATTTTATCAATAAATTTTTACCCCTTTATTTAAAATATATATATATATATATATATATATATATATAAATATATTTAATTTATTGTATATTATTTAATTGTGTAAGTCTTATGTGGTGTTATTTTATTATTAAACACATCTTATAACTTGTAATTAATTTAAAGATTTTTTATTATGTTTTTTTTTATTTATGAAAGGTCATTTTAATTTTAAAAATAAAAGTCCTTTACAACCAAAAAAAATGTGGGTGGAGAAAAAATCATACCTCGGAAGCCACTAACTTATCCTAATAGCGGATAAAGAAAAACAAATTGCACCACACAGGCACCACGACCATCAACATCAAACTAGAAATATTCTACAACCAGAAAGGCCTTAAGGAAGTTTAAAAAATACAATCAACAGTGCTCCAAATGGTCCAGCTCCATAGCCAGAAAGACAGAGCCTTATCCATTTGAAGTGGGTGGTTCCCCCCACCCATCACAACACTCCTCACCCCAACCTGAAGCATGAGTAATTGGAGATGAAGGATGGGATCAACCAAGCCCCCAACCATAATTATACACATGTGTAGATTGTGATGTGATCACAGGTACATAATGCTAGGAGGTATACAAATATGGCTATTGTTGCGGCCCTCCACATTCACAGTATCTACTCTGAGGAGGCTGACACCATGCATGATTAGGATGTCAACATGAACGAGATCTAGCTGGGTGAGGAGATGAACAATTAGGGGCCTTCCTACTAATGGCATAAGGGACATCGCCCCAATATTTTAACAAAGCCTACAAATGGTCCAGGTCCATAGCTACATTTTTAGCCTAGTCACAAATATAAAACCACACATCATGAAAAACTTCGAGCTTGTCAGCAAACAAAAAATCCTAAGACAGATCAACCTTCTTGAAAATAATTTTGTTCCTATATTTCCAAATGTGAAATAGGAGGTTGACTCTGATTATTTGCCACACATCCCTTAGCAGGAGAGAAAAATAAATGGGATCACCTAGAAGGACATGATGTCATGAAATTTGTAGGGACATAAATAGAGTAAATAAATAACCCACCCAACTCCAAGTGAGACTGGACCATCTATAGGCCCAAAAAATATGCATACAAGACTCTAGATCTTGAAAAAATGGGCATCGGGGCTCAAGAACCCCCATATACGAAAGTATGCAGTCAAGGGGTAAACCCTTACATAGTAAGCTCCAAGCATAAAAATCTTTCGTTGGATCCAGATAAGATGCCCAAACTAAATGAAATCTGGTTTTCCACCTAGAGGATGTTGAGAGAAGGTCCCATTTGATATTGAGTTTGCACACCGTGGGGGTAGTTGGCCCCTAAGTGAGTCATATCCCTACCTAGACCTATAGTTGAGCAAGGAAGTGCTCTTATACCAGGACCAATATTTCCACTAGGGTTTATAGGATTTGGAACCTAATTTCTGCCATAAGGATAAATGTGTATGGTCTAGAACAACATCATGCATAGCCTTGTCAGCATTGGACAAGCAGAAAATTCTTTTAAAATAATTCTAAGGATTATAGTCTATATTTTCCTTGGAGTAGAAATATGAAATGGCTGCAATGCCTCGCTTAAAAAATATCTAGGCATGGACCCAAGGAACTTGGCCTAACGACTTACCCTAAAGCTTGAAGATAGGGGACCACCAAAAATTAAGAAGATTAATGGAAAGGCTATTATGTGAATGCAACCCCTTCCAAACAATCCAAGTATTTAATTGTTGAAAAGCCTTCCATATTCTTTTAATGACAAAGAAGAAAGGTATTTTAACGAAAACTAGGGCCAACACCAGAGAGGGAAAATCTATTCCTCCCTAGGCATGATAGTTGAGGGGAAGACCAGTCGAGATGCAATTTTTTATAAGAACTTTCCATACTTTAGGTCCTTTGAGAGCATGCACAATCCATTTATCACATAGGGCTAACCCTTGACTCTTACATTCCAACAAAACCATACCCCCTGCTTGTCGTGGGAGACAACAAATATCCCAAGCCACTATGTGAAATCCCTTTCGCTCAGAGCCACTAGACCACAAAAAATCCCACAACAATTTTTCAAGCCATTTGTAATAAGCCTAGGAAGGGACCTAGTAAGAAGAGTAATAAACATGCATGAAAGCCAACACTTTTGAGAAAATTTGAAATTTTCCAGCAACAGACAACTTCTTAGCATTCCAATATTCTAACGTGTTTTCCACTTTGTTGATGACATAAGACCATAATTGGGATGGAAAGCCTTGAAAGGTAAAAGGAATTCCCAATAATTTGAAGACTTATCCAGGCTTAATCCAACTCCACTGCACATGTTGAAGCCAATGGGGAATAGGTTGCATGGATTAACTATAATATGAGGTTTTCCTCCATTGGATATTAGACCCGAAGGCTTTGTAAAAAAAATCAAGATAAGATAGAGCTTCAAAAAGATATTGCCCATCCTCATTCAATGTAAGGAAAGAATCATCAACAAAGTAGCCATTAATGAGTTGACCAACATTACCAGGAAGGAAAATACCATAAAGCATCCCAAGAGAAGCACGATGATCCAGAAGATAACCAAAGGCTTCTGCTACTAAAATGAATAGTGAGGGGGCCAAAGGACATCCCTACATTACTGACTTATGCAAGCCAATAGCGTCAGTTTAAAACTTGTTGAGAGAAAACATAGCTGATGCATCCTGAAAAAGTATTTTAATAGAGGAAATAAACTGAGGACCAAATCCAAGAGCTTCCAACATGGAAAGAATGAAAACCCACTCAATTCGATCATAAGACTTTTCAAAGTCAAGCTTGAGGAAGAGGGCCTATTTATTGGACCTGCAATCCCACCCCATACCTTCCCAAACAATGAGAACGTTATCCAAAATACAACGATTCTTGATAAATCCAGTTTTCTCAGACCTCACAATAGAGGGAAGCAAGGGTCTAATCATCAAAGTAAGCACTTTGGCAATGATATTGTAGCTGACATTAATCAAATTTATTGGCCTCTAATTTGTGATGATTTTTAGATCCCTAGACTTTGGGATAAACTTGATATTGCCCTTATTGATAATAGCACCTAAGGAGCCAGTCTATAGGGCTTCCAAATATACTTTATGCAAGTCAGAACCAACAAACTCCCAGCAAGTTTTGTAAAATTTGTAGGGGAAGCCATCAAGCCTTGAGGCCTTAGTATTTGTCATTTGAAATAAGGTGTTTGCAAGATCCTTCTCTGATAAGGGTCATTCAAAATCATTCTATTGCTTTTGGGAGAGGCAAGTTGGGATAACCTCTTTGCAACATTGAAGCGTTAATTCTCTTTTAGGGGTATACGACTGAGAAACAAAAACATGAGAATAATATCATTTAAATTTAGTTGCTATTTCAAGACAAAAGGTGGTGTGAACCCCAGTAACCAATAAATCTTTGAATTGAGTGGAATTATGCAGAGGCAAGAGCCTCTGGAAAAAATATTTAGAAACATGGTCACCCACTTTGAGCCAATCATCCTGGCTTTAATCTAAGCCCCTCTAGCCTCATATATTTCAGCCACTTTGAGCTTGTGACAGAGCTAAGTGACATGGGCTTGAATAAAAAATTCAAATGGAGAGGCCTCAAGTTGAAAGGAGATTTGTGCAAGCTCATTACAGAGAGCAGTATTAGAGTGACAACGCAGTTGTACCACCTTATTCTCTAGGATTCTAAGCAGAATAGTGGTCCAAAAATGTTGAGCAAGGTGCAACAACAGTATTGTCATTATTGTCAACACAGTCAGACAGATTGGTTGATGCAGTGGACAGGAGTTAAGAGGTTCTTCAGAGTATGTACAGTGAATTTTCAAAAGATTGAAGTGGCCCATATGCTAAAAATCAAAAGAAAATCACAAGGAAGATCGTGACATGTTGAGCAAGAAAGAAAAATTGTCACGATATCGCGACATGTTGAGAAGAAAGAAAAACTGTCGCGATTTCGTGACATGTTCAAAAAGAAAGCGCAAGTAGGAAAAACTGTCACGATTTCATGACATGTTCGAAGAGAAAGCGCAAGCAAGAAAAACTGTCACGATTTTGTGACATGTTCGAAAAGAAAGCACAAGCAGGAAAAACTGTCGCGATTTCGTGACATGTTCGAAGAAAAAGCGCATGCAAGAAAAACTGTCGCGATTTCACGACATGTTCAAATAGTAAAAGGCAAGTAGAAAAAATGTCGCGATTTCGCGACATATTGTAAGAGATATTGTACGGAAGAAAAAGTGTCGCAATTTCACGACATATTGCAAGAGAGAGAGTCCGAAAGAAAAAGTGTCATGATTTTGCAACATATTGCAAGAGAGATTGTACGGAAGAAAAAGTGTCGTGATATCGCGACATATTGCAATAGAGAGAGTCCGAAAGAAAAAGTGTCATGATTTCACGACATATTGCAAGAGAGATTGTACGGAAGAAAAAGTGTCGTGATATTATGACATATTGCAAGAGAGAGAGTCCGAAAGAAAAAGTGTCCTGATATCACGACATATTGCAAGAGAGATTGTACGAAAGAAAAAGTGTCACGATATCGCGACATATTGCAAGAGAGAGAGTCCGAGAGAAAAAGTGTCGCGATATCGTGACATGTCACTTTTTTGCGACCCAAAGGCAAGAGAAAGAACAAAGGAGAAAAAACGTCACAATATCGTGACATGTCACATTTTTGCGACTAAAGGAGGAGAGAGAAAGTAAGAAGGCAGAAGTGTCACGATTTCGTGACAGGTCGCTTTGGTGTGAGCTAAGAAGAGAACCCAGCCGAAATAAGATATATGACAGTTAACTAAAGTTATACAGCAGTTACAGGGGCCGTTGCAGAAGAACATCATGCATCTAAAATAAGAATAGTGAACTGAAGTCAGAATGATAGTTATAGGGCCAATTACGAAGTGAAATCATTGAGTGGCGGTTAAACTGAAAGTCATCAATCGAAGACCAAACAAAGATCCATAACTATTAATAGGCTGCATGAGATAATACTATGTGATAAAGGAGTTACATATAGAATTTTCTATTAATAAGTTGCATGCGAAAATATGGAAGTTAAAAATAGAGTCAGAACTTTGTTATAAAAGGAGGTTTGTGTGGAGAATTACAATGCTGGAAAAAGAGTGAAAGTGCTGCAAAAAGAGGGTTGGAAGAGTGTTGTAAGAAAGCGTTAAGAAGATCCGTAAGAGCCATAAGAGTGCAATAAGAAGCACAAAAAGAGGGTTGTAAAAGGTCCATAAAAGTGTAGTAAGCAGAGCCTTAAGTGTATGTGGTGTTTTTGTGAATAGCGAGAGAGGTTGGGTTAGCAATATACCAGTCAGGTCTTGTATAAGCGAAGGCATTTTTATGTCAATCTTATAGTTTCAAAATTACAGTCCAATTTGGTGCTTCGAATTAGGGGTTGGTGCTCCTTTCTATTGGTGCAGATAAATTAGGGGTTGGTGCTCCTTTTTGTTGGTGCAGATAAATCAGGGGTTGGTGCTCCTTCCAGTGGGTGCTGGTAAATTGATTGTAAAATTGGTATTTTGCAAATGCTGGATTTGGACGGGAATCCAAGCAATAATTTTTGAGGAGTAGCCAAATTGGTGAACCTCGTTACATCATGTGTTGTGGAATTCTCTCTTGTTATACTTGCTTTATCTGACTTTAAATTTTCATTGTTTTGGCGTTAAGAGTTGTATATTTGAATTTAAATAGCTACATTGATTCACCCCCCCCCTCTCAGTGTCATTATGAGACTAACAAAAAAAAGTATCATTCCACCACTCAATCCAACATGAATCTCTATTGGGTCTAGGTACAATGTTATAGATCCTTTGGATGTGATAAAGAGTGGTATCATGTTGCAAGAAAAAAGTGTTAAGTAAAAACTAAGTATGAGTGGGCCATTGATGAGTGGAGAAAACATGAACAGAGAATATTATGGGGGAATGATCGGATGAAACCATACCAGGAATGGTTTCAACAAAAGGGACTGAAGGGAGCTAGCGAGAAAAATAAAACTCACACTGGTATGACAACATAGCCCTGTCCAACCTTTCTAAAACACTTACGATGCCTGATTGAAAATTAGACCACGTGAACCAAAAATGCTCGAGAAACTAACCCGTAGAGAAAAAACATTGGGATTGAAGACCCCAGTTTATTTTTCATAAAATACCATGCATGTTGCTCTCTAAGGCCCACCTATTGGGGATCTGGACCATTTTATCATAAGGCTTCTCGACCATATTGAAATCACCACATATCAGCCAGACTATGGTAGGTAAGGACAAAGCACACCATCTACACAGGGCCCATCTATCTTGGACCTCATTAGAGGCACAAATATTAATAATCCTAAAGGAAAGACTGCCAACTTCGAGCAAAATCCAAACTGCGTGGTGAGAGGGATCAGAAACCCAAGTGACAAAATTTCTCCCCCACCTATTATTAAGCAAAATTATAACACCTCCACTATCATGATTGTGGTTGGTAGTATACATCTGACTACCAAGACATACCATAGAACAAGAAAATTGTAAATTGAAACTTGCCACTTTGACTTCTTGTAAACACAAAAAATATGGATGACCATAGAGATTGGAACAGGTAGAAATTTCATCCTAAACCATGTAATGATGAACAGGGTCTATCAACCCATGCACATTCCAAGAGATAAACAACATTAAACAGAGTCCATTTGCATATCCCCACTGACCTTAATGGTATTATTCATCAATAGGTTATAGGGGTTATTCCTAAAGGTATCCATGGTGGCGAAGGTGGAAGAAGTTTACCGATGCTTGTCCAAATGAGCAAGTTGCTCAAATCATAGATGGTTACGGGACCACCATCCTAAGTTCTAATAGAAACTTCCTTCAGCCCTTGCCTCATCTAGAGAACCCAAGGGCATAGTCAGTGGACCGAATCCCTTCATTGTGGTCTACAAAATTTATAACCAGATGAGGAGAGTGGACAGGGGATGACACCATAGCTGGTGGCTACAAGGGAGGCTTAGGCGCCAGGGCCTAAGCATATGTGGCCACTGTGTGCCCTATCTGAGTGGCCTTGCTACCTTTCCATTTCTTGCATGAAACCTTAGTCCACTTTCCATCCTTTGATGGAAGGTGCAGGGTAGTGGGAGATAAAATAATACTAGCTGTCGAGGTAGATGTCTTGGCCTTAAATTTTTCAGCCATCAAGGGGTAATCCTTAATGTGGTGGGAGTCTTACTGGAAATGGTAACATTTATTAGGGAGGTTGATATACACCACCCATTGATGAATATGGGTAGAACAAAACTGAATGTCAATATAATCCTTTAGGGTTTTAGCTATGTCAACTTTGATAAAAATTCTCTTGATAGGGCAGAACAACATGAATTGAGAGGGTTCATCACAAACAAATTCATCAAGGATGGACACCATTTTTTTTTAGAAATGGCTAGCATGTAGTGGGGAGGTCTGGGAGTTCTACCCAAATAGGCATGACCAGGGAAACAAAATTAGAAATCATGAAATCTCAACTCCACGGCTAAAAAATGAGCAGTGAACTATTAATGTAACTAGGACCCTTATTGAGGACCTTTTGGGCTTAGTCAAGGCTACCAAAATGGAAATAAAAAAAATATTTAGAGATATTTTGGACATGGTTGAATTGAATCTCATACGGATGCCAATACTGCTCAATCCATTTTCTAAGGACATGCTCGAGAGGAATCCGACCCAAAAAATATCCTATAAGAGTATTGCTTTCAAACCAAGAACATGCCTGATTGAATTCATGCAGAGAAATCATAAAATCAGGTTTAGAAATACCTCATGGTACACCTTGGGAACAAATTTCCTGGGCTCTTTGTTCACCTCCAGATCCATTCCTCTCGTCGTCGTCTTCAGATTAATTCAAGGGAGGAGAAGCTGACATAATAACACCCATGAAGCAATCATAACATGGAGGCTACCACAAGCTCCTAGATAATGAACAGAAACTTCCAGAAACTCAAGGACAACACACAGACCAACATGCATGCAGTAGAGCAATCCCGTTTAATTTTTTTTGCCTTGTTATTATGTTGATTTAGGTTAAACTGAATAAGCAATTGGGGTTTTGGTATTGGAATAAATACCCCCCACACTTTAACTATTATAGTATAGTATTGTGATCTTTATCCATGGATAATAGAGTGATTATTTATGGTGCTCAAGGGAATCTACCAATTTTCTTTCTTTTATCCTTTTATGTTTTTGGTATAAGCTTTGAGTGGTTAAATTGATTTTGATTATTTTTTGAAAGATATGTGAATTCCAACATGGTGTAAGAGTGAATATGGAAAAAATCACTTCTTAAAGAAAAAAATAAGTTTAAAGCCTTCAATCCTTCTTCCAAATTCTAGGATGTATTCTCAAAGCTTCTTAAGCCTATCTTTCATAAGAGAAAAAGAGAAAAACCCACTATTGCACCATCAATCCTTTTAGCAATTTTGAAGAATTCCTACCATCTTCTCTCTCTACTTTATTGTTATTGAAGCTTTTTATGCATGTTTAAAATCTACATCATATTCATATTTTGTCCTAGAGAAAAACCATGGAATCTTATTGATGGAGTTAGAAGGAAAGAATTTGATTTTTAAATTGTAATTTTAAATCTCTCATGCACTTTGATAGGTTTTTTTGTGCAAATATATTTTTTTCCAAAATTTGGCCCTCCTTTTATGTCTGAAGCATGATTCCATTCTCCAAGGAGAGGATATGGGTCTCTACATGCTAAAGGAAGACACAACAAATAAACAATTAGGCATTGCATAAGTTTTATTAATTGAATAAATTATGAGTTCTATCCAAGAAGCTTTTATTGAAACACTTCTTATAAGTATTATAGTCCAAATTATCTATTTTACTACTTTTTAGTTAGCATGGTGGATTGGTATCCTGGTTAGGACCTTGACTTGTGTATAGTGGGGGGTCATAAGTCTTTGTCGATGACTACCACTTATTTGGTGTCTTAATTTAATTCACCACTAGATTGTATCTCTCATAAATGTAGACCAAATATTTGTTGGAAATATGTTGAATATTTTCCATGTTATTCTTGTGGGGTTAATTTTAAAAGATACTAGATAGTCTCCATGTATCCTTGTTGGGGTTCGAGGCTAGGTAGGGCCTCGAGAAGGGGTTTGGGGATGAAATCCCTCGATGGAAGTTTTAGGGTTTCTTAATATATTTTTAGACCAATATGGGCTATTTAGGGTTAAAATATTTGAACCGTTTTTTTGCCTATGGTATTGTAAAATCCATTCTTGTGTTGTTATTTAATTGCACTTGCATTAGAGTTTGAATAGAGAAGAGAGATGAACATTATTGTATTTTATATGGTTAAGTTTATACAATAAGAATATATCATTGTGCTAGGTTTTTTCCCATAAGGGTTTTCCAAGTGAAATACTATGTTATGTGTGTATCTATTATCTTCTTCTTCTCTCTTCCTTTGATTCTATATTTACTATTTTTCTAGATTTAGTTTATTGGTGCCTTTTGGTTTTCAATATTATGATTACATAAATATAGTAAGTTTTCCCTTTAAAAATAGGAAAAAATACTTTGAGGAATATCCTGCATAAAATTGTAACAGGTCCTTGAAATGATGTCATTAATGTTAGGAGCTTAAATAGTCATGCAATTTGAAAAAAGGGTCTAAAAATGCTTCAATATGAAAAATCTATGGTATTTAGAATATTTTACTTAATGACCATCAAAAAATAAAATACTAAACTCACAAACATTATAAAACAAACATGCAATCCAAAGTTTCCAATTGCCATCCACCCATTTTCTAATGAAAACAACTCAATCTACATCATCTAGTCACCATTTGACTATTGAATTGCCACTTGTTGAATTTTGATTACCTAGAAGAATATGTAAATATTAAAATAATAGTATTTTATTTGTGTAATTGCCACATCAATTACCACATTGTCTAATTTCTTAATGAGAAATAGTGAATGTGTATGAAAAATCATGAAAAAGGTTAGAACCACTAATTTTTGAATGATAGATGGCCTAGACTAGCTACGCTAGTCACCTCCCAAGCCCATGCTTTGGAGATGAAATAACCCACTTTCCTTTGAGGTAATATTGAGTTCTTTCAAAAACCAATAGTCTAAGAAAATGATTCAAACACACCACCTCATATTATAACTTTGTCATGCTCTATTACTATTGTGCCAACCACCATTGATGGAAGAATGAGGTAAGATTATCCTTGAAGATAGTTTGTCATGGTCAAGAACAAAATAATATTCTTATTCTCTTGCATTAATACAATATGAGGGTTAGGAATCAACCTCCTAACCTCACTACATCAATTTTTATGCCCTTATCACTATTAATTGCTACCTTTAGTGTTGATAGGTCAAAGAAATATGCTTCACCATAATGAAGGCATTTTCATCAACTTGTGAAAAATGTGCATGGTTTGGTCCAAAGTGTAAAACAATCATATTTTTTTTCCACTTGCATTCACATAAAAGGAAATCAATAATTTAATCATTTACCTCTTTGCAACAAGTTTTATCCCTATGTTTCTATCCACTATTGTCATTAGTATTGACAAGTCTATCAAATTCATCTCACATTGATGTAGACATTTCCTTTAACCTAAGTAAAAAATACATGAATTTATATCGAACATACACCTGTCACAATTGAGACTTAATAAAAATCTTCCATGATTGCAATATTTATTTTTCAACCATTCCAACATCCCATTGTGATCAAATAATATTGCCATCAATTTATTTTTCAAAATTTCTCTAAAATTAAGTAAATCGGTTGTTTCAATGGTTTGACCATAGAGAAAAGGGAGTGGTGCCCTTTGTAAAATTTGAAAATATCCCCTCTAAGAAACCACCTTTAAAAATCTGGCATAACAAATATCATAGTTTGATTGTTTGATTTGGTTTAAAAAATGGCATAGCCCTAAAACGTTAATTTGATTTTTTTAAACTCTATTGGTCTCAATTGTGGGTTTAACTGGTTAAAGTTGATATTGTGTGATGTAATTTCATATAGGTTTATAGATAATAATTATTTAAATATATTTAATTTATTGTATGTTATTTAATTTATTGTATGTTATTTAATTATGTAATTTCTATGTGTTGTGATTAACTTTCTTATGATTAAACTCACTTTATAACTTGTAACTAATTTAAAGCCTTCTTATTATGTTGATTTAAGTTAACATTAATATGCAATTAGGGTTTTGCTATTGGAATAAATACCCCCTACACTCCATATATTATATTATAGTGTTGTGATCCTTATTCATGTATAATAGAGTGATTATTTATGCTGCTCAAGGGCATCCACCAATTTTCTCTCTTTTATGTTTTTTGTATAAGCTTTGAGTGGATATTTTTATTTTGATTATTTTTGGAAAGAGATGTGAATTCCAACATGGTATAAGAGCGAATATAAGAAAACATCACTTTGTAAAGTAAAAAAATAGTTTAAAGCCTTCAATCCTTCTTCCAAATTCTAGGGTGCGTTTTCAAAGCTTCTTAAGCTTATCTTAAATAAGAGACAAAGAGAAGATCCCACTATTGCACCATCAATTATTTTAGCAATTTTGAAGAATTCCTACCATCTTCTCTCTCTACTTTATTTTTATTGAAGCTTTTACCATATTAAAAATTTAAACTATATTCATCTTTTGTCTTAGAGAAAAACCTTGACATCTTATCGATGGAGATAGAAGGAAAGACTTTGATTTTTAAATTATAATTTTAAATCTCTCATGCACTTTGATAGATTTTTTGGCACATTTTTTTTTGTTAAATTTTTCTCTCCTTTTATGTCTCAAGCATGATACCATTCTCCAAGGAGAGTATATGTGCCTCTACACGCTTATGGAAGGCATAAAAAAAATAATTAGACATGCATAAGTTTTATTCATTGAATAATTTAGGGATTCTATCCAAGAAACTTCTATTTTGTCACTTTGTACTATAGGGGTTATAGTCCAAATCACTTATTTTACCATTTTTAGTTAGCGTGGTGGATTGTTATCCTGATCATGACTCTAGATTGTGTATAGGGGTAGGGAGTTTTTGTCGATGACTACCACTTATTTTGTGCCATCATATATTCACCACTAGATTATGTCTATCATAAATGTAGAACAAATATTTGTTGGAAATATGTTGAATATTTTCCATGTTCTTCTGCTGGGGTTAACTCTAAAATATATTGGATAGTCTTTATTTATCCTTATCAATATTTGAGGCCAGGTCCGGCCTTGAGAAGGGGTTTGGGGGTGACATCTCTCAATGGAAGTTTTAGGGTTTCTTAAGCTATTTTTAGACCAATATGTGTTGTTTAGGGTTAAAATATTTGAACCAATTTTTTGCCTATGGTATTGTAAAATTTGTTCTTGTGTTATTGTTATTTAATTGAACTTGCATTAGGGTTTGAATAGAGATGAGAGATGAACATTATTGTATTGAATATGGTTAATTTTATACGATAAGAATATATCACTATGCTAGTTTTTTTCCCATAAGGGTTTTTCAAGTGAAATACTATGTTATGCATGTATCTATTATCTTCTTCCTTTTTCCTTTGATTCTATATTTATTATTTTTTTAGATTTAGTTGATCGGGACATTTTTCTCTTCAAGATCGTTATTACATAAATATTGCAAGTTTTACTTTTTAAAATAGGACAAAATGTTTTGAGGAATTTCCTACATAAATTAAAAAAAAACTATAAGGTTAATATATAATCTAACTTATGGTTAAAGTTGATACTTTGTGATGTAATTTTGTATAGGTTTATAGATAATAATTATTTAAATATATTTAATATATTGTATATTCTTTAATTATGTAATTCCTATGGGTTGTGATTAACTTTCTTATGATTAAACTCACTTTATAACATGTAACTAATTTAAAGCATTCTTATTATGTTGATTTAAGTGAACCTAAATATGCAATTAGGGTTTTTCTATTGGAATAAATATCCCCACACTCCATCTATTATATTATAGTTTTGTGATCCTTATCCATGGATAATAGAGTGATTATTTATGGTGCTCAAGGGTATCCACCAATTTTATCTCTTTTATATTTTTTGTATAAGCTTTGAGTGGATAAATTGATTTTGACTATTTTTGAAAAGAGATGTGAATTCCAACATGGTATAAGAGTGAATATAAAAAAAAATCACTTGGTAAAGAAAAAAATTATTTTAAAGCCTTCAATCCTTCTTCCAAATTCTAGGGTGCATTCTCAAAGCTTCTTAAGCTTATCTTAAATAAGAGACAACGATAATATCCCACTATTGCACCATCAATCCTTTTAGAAATTTTGAATAATTCCTACCATATTCTCTATCTACTTTATTGTTATTGAATATTTTATGCATATTCAAAACCTAAATCATATTCATCTTTTGTCTTAGAGAAAAACCTTGACATATTATCGATGGAGATAGAAGGAAAGACTTTGACTTTTAAATTATAATTTTAAATCTTTCATGCACTTTGATAGGTTATTTGACACATTTTTTTTAATTTGTCCCTCCTTTTATGTCTCAAGCATGATACCGTTATCCAAGGAGAGTATATGTGCCTCTACATGCTTATGGAAGGCATAAAAATTAAATAATTAGGCATGCATAAGTTTTATTCATTGAATAATTTATGGATTCTATTCAAGAAGTTTCTATTGTGACAATTTATACTATAAGGGTTATAGTCCAAATAGTTTATTTTACCATCTTTTATTTAGCATGGTGGATTGGTATCCTGGTCAATAATTTGGCTTATGTATAATGGGGGGTCAGAAGTATTTTTTGATGACTACCACTTATTTTGTGCCATCATTTATTCACCACTAGATTATGTCTGTCATAAATGTAGACCAAATATTTATTTGAAATATGTTGAATATTTTCAATGTTCTTCTCATGGGGTTAACTCTAAAATATATTGTATAGTCTTAATTTATCCTTATCGAGGTTTGAGCCCAGTTTGGGCCATGAGAAGGGGTTTGGGGTGACATATCTCAATGGAATTTTTAGGGTTTCTTAAGCTATTTTTAGACCAATATGTGTTGTTTAGGGTTAAAATATTTGAACCAATTTTTTGCCTATGGTATTGTAAAATTTGTTCTTGTGCTGTTGTTATTTAATTGCACTTGCATCAAGGTTTGAATAGATATGAGAGATGAACATTTTTTTATTGGATATGGTTAATTTTATACAATAAGAAGACATAATTATGCTAGGTTTTTTTTCATAATGGTTTTCCAACTGAAATACTATGTTATGCATGTATCTGCCATCTTCTTCTTTTTTCCTTTGATTCTATATTTATTGTTTTTCTAGATTTAGTTTATTGGGACCATTTGGTCTTCAAGATGATTATTACATAAATATTGTAAGTTTTAATTTTTAAAATAATACAAAATGATTTGAGGAATATCCTACATAAAATTGTAATAGGTCCTTGAAATGATGTCATCGATGTGAGGAGCTTAAACAATCATGCAATTTGAAAAAATGGTATCAAAATGCTTCAATATGCAAAATCTATGGCCTTTGGAATATTTTCCTTATTGACCCTCAAAAAATAAAATACTAAACTCACAAACATTATAAAAACAACATTCAATCAAAATTTTCCACTTGCCATCCACCCATTTGCTAATGAATACCACTCAATCTACATCACCTAGTCACCATTTGACTACTAAATTGTCATGCGTTAAATTCTGATTAGTTGGAAGGATGTGTAAATATTATAATAATAGTATTTTCTTTGTGTAATTACCACATTAATTGCCACTTTGTCTAACTTCTTGATGAGAAATTGTGAATGTGCATGAAAAAGGTATGACAAAAGTTTGAACCACTAATTTTTGGATGATAGGTGGCCTAGACTAGCTATGCTAGTCGTCTCCCAAGCACAATATTAGGAGATGAAATAATCCACTTTCCCTTTGAGGTAAGCTTGAATTTTTTCAACACCAAAAGTTTAAGCAAAGGATTCAAACACACCACCTCATATTATAAGAACTTTACCATGCTTTCTTACTATTATGCCAGCCACCATTGATGGGAGAATGGGGTAAGATTATCCTCGAAGATAGTTTTTCATGGACAAGAACAAAATAATATTCTTATTCTCTTGCATTAATGTAAAATTAGGATTATGGTTCAACCTTCTAACCTCACTAAACCAGGTTTTATGTCCTTATCACTATCCATTTCTACCTTTAGTGTCGATAGGTCAAAGAAATTTGCTTCACCATAATGAAGGTATTTTTGTCAACTTGTGAAAAGGTGCAGGATCTAGTCCAAAGTGTAAAAAATTATATTTTTTTGTCCACTTGCATTAACATAGAAGGATATCAAGAATTGAACCCCTAACCTCTTTGCAAGAAGTCTTTTTCCTATGTTTCTATCCACTATTGTCATTAGTATTTACAAGTCTATCAAATGTATCTCACGTTTATGTAGGCATTTCCTTTAACCTAAGTAGAGAATGCATGAATTTATCTTGAACACAGACCAATCATAATTGAGATTTAATATAAATATTACATGATTACAATATTTATTTTTCAACCATTCCAACATCCCACTATGATCAAATAATATTGCCATTAGTTCCTTAAATAAAATTCCTCTAAAATTAAGAAAAGTAGTTGTTTCAATGGTTTGACCATAGGAAAAATGGAGTTGTGCCCTTTTCAAAATTTAAAAACATCGCTTCTAAAAAACCACCCTTAAAAAAATGGCATAACAAAAGGGACAGGTGATACCCACATTATCGACAAGACCCTTTTCCACATTTTGGATAAACAAAAGGGACTAGTGATACTTGGATCTCTCTACATTCACTTGTCACCTGGCGAACTTGTCAAAGACATGCCCAAAAAAAAATATTGACCATGTAGTTATTTCATGATTACAAGACATAGGGTCAGTATTTTAGAAGAACCATTTGAATTTTAGAAGTTATCCTCTAGAAAGCAACAATATAAGTTTATTATTGAGGCCTTTGATCCCACTCAAGAAAAATAGCAAGATCATATTGATACTCAATTAGTACCCTTATCTCAAATATTCTTTTTGCATCAAACAAGAATGACCCAAAATCAAAAACTAGGGGTTCCCAAATGGAATCATACAGGATCTCTTAACCTGGTTGATCAACAGGTGATTCCACAATCAGCCTTAAAAGCCCTTCCAACTTATGATAGTACAAGAAAAACAACATATAAACATGTTCATGATGTAGCATCATTGGCTATTTTGTTGAACAAGGTGCAGCAAAAGTATTGTCATTGTTGTCAACACAGTCATACAGATCAGTTGATGAAGTGGACAGGAGTTAAGAGGTTCTTCAGAGATCATTTGATGAAGTATACAGGAGTTAAGAAGTTCTTCAGAGTATGTACAATGATTTTCCAAAATATAGAAGTGGCCCATTTGAGAAAAATCAAAAGAAAATCACAAGGAAGAAAACTGTCGCGATATCGCGACATGTTGAGAAGCAAGAAAACTGTCGCGATATCGCGACATGTTGAGAAGCAAGGAAAACTGTCATGATATCATGACATGTTTGGAGAGAAAGATCTAGAAAGCAAAACTGTCGTGATATCATGACATGTTTGGAGAGAAAGCGCAAGCTAGCAAAACTTTCGTGATTTCGCGACATGTTCGGAGAGAAAGTGCAAGCAAGCAAAACTGTCACGATTTCGTGACATGTTCGGGGAGAAGGCACAAGCAAGAAAAACTGTCACAATTTCGTGACATGTTAGAAGAGAGAGAAGAAGAAAGAAAAACTATCATGATTTCGCGACATGTTAGAAGAGAGAGAAGAAGAAAGAAAAACTATCACGATTTCGTGACATGTTGGAAGAGAAAAAGACAAGTAGAAAAAGTGTCGCGATTTTGCGACATATTGCAAGAGGAAGAGGAGAGAGAAAAAGGTGTCGCGATTTCACGACATGTTTCATTTTTGCAGTTCAAAGCGAAGAAAAGAGGAGAGAGAAAAAGGTGTCGCGATTTCACGACATGTTTCATTTTTGCGGTCCAAAGCGAAGAGAAAGAGGAGAGAGAAAAAGGTGTCGCAATTTCACGACATGTTTCATTTTCGCGGTCCAAAGCGAAGCGAAAGAAGAGAGAGAAAAAGGTGTCACGATTTTGCGACATGTTTCATTTTCACTATCCAAAGTGAAGAGAGATTGTACAGACGAAGAAGTGTCACGATTTCGCGACATATTGCAAGGAAGGTTGTACAAACAAAAAAGTGTCATGATTTCACAACATGTTGTAGGAGAAATATTCCGAGAGAAAAAGTGTCACGATATCACGACATGTCGGGTTTTCGTGACCCGAAGACAAGAGAAAGCGCTAAGGAGAAAAAGTGTCACGATATCGCAACATGTCGGGTTTTCGCGACCCGATGAGAAGAAAAGCGCCAAGGAGAAAAAGTGTCATGATATCGTGACAAAAGGAAAGAAGGAGAGTACGAAAGTGAAAGTGTCATGATTTCGTGACATGTGTTTTCACGGGCGAAAGACAGAGAAGAGCACAAGGCAGCGAATGTGTCATGATTTCGTGACATGTGTTTTTGTGGGTGAAAGACAGAGAAGAGCACAAGGCAGCGAAAGTGTCACGATTTCGTGACATGTCATGTTTTCGCAGGTGCAAGCCAAGAAAAGGACAAAGAGGTAGAAAGTGTCACGATTTCGTGACATGTCATGTTTTTGCGGGTGCAAGCCGAGAAAAGGACAAAGAGGCAAAAAGTGTCGCGATATCACGACATGTCATGTTTTCATAGGTGCAAGCTGAGAAAAGGACAAAGAGGCAGAAAGTGTCACGATATCGCGACATGTCATGTTTTCGTGGGTGCAAGCCGAGAAGAGGACAAAGAGGCGAAAAGTGTCACGATATCGTAACATGTCATGTTTTCACGGGTGTAAGCTAAGAAGAGGACAAGAAGGCAAAAAGTTTCGTGATATCGCGACATGTCATGTTTTCACGGTCAACAGCCAAGAAAAGGTCAAAGGGGCAGAAATGTCACGATATCGCGACATGTCATGTTTTTACGGGTAAAAGGCAAGAAGAGTACAAAGAGACAGAAGTGTCATGATTTCGCGATAGGTCGCAATAGCATGATTACGGATAGTTAACTGAAGTAGAACAACAATTACAGGGGCATTTGTAGAGGAAAATCATGCAGGCAATATAAGAAGAGTCAACTGAAGTTAGTGCGACAGTTACAAGGGCAGTTATAGATAGAAATCAAGCAAGCTAAAATAAGCACAGTGCATTAAAGACAGAATAGCAGTTACAGGGCCCGTAAAGCAGTGTAACCATTGAGCGACAGTTATACTGAAAGTCCCACACAAGAAATAGAGCTATTAATAGAATGCATGTACAAATTACTGTGTGATAAAGGAGTTACTTTCAGAAGTGTCTATTAATAGGGTGCATGTAGGATTATGGAAGTCACAGAACAACAGGTGTTTCAAGATGAAAATATTGTTATAAAAGGGAAGTTGCGTGGAGAATTAGGGTGCTTATAAATGTGAAAAATTGTTGCCGAAAGAGTGTGAAAGTGTTGCTGGAAGAGAGTGCGCAGGAGGCGAGTGAGCAGGGTGTGTGCTGGGTAAAGAGTGGGCAATGTTGAGAAAGCAATAGACCAGTTAGGGTCTTGTAAAAGTGAAGGCATCTTTATGTCAATCATCTAGATTCAGAACAGAAGTCCAAGTTGGTGCTTGGCATCAGGGGTTGGTGCTCCTTCCAATTGGTGCTGGTAAATCAGGGGTTGGTGCTCCTTTCTGTTGGTGCAGATAAATCAGGGGTTGGTGCTCCTTCCAGTGGGTGCTAGTAAATTATTTGTAAAATTGATATTTTGCAAAGGCTAGATTTGGATGGGAGTCCAAACAGTCAGTTTTGAGGAGTAGCCAAAACTGGTGAACCTCGTTACATCTTGTGTTGTGTGATGCTCTTTGGTATATTTGCTTTATTGGGTTTTTAGCTTTCTTTGTTTTGGTATTAAGAATTGAAGATTTAAGTTTTTAAGAGCTACACTGATTCACCCCCCCTCTCAGTGTCAAAGTGAGACTAACAATTGGTATCAGAGCCAGTTTCCCTTATCAGGCTAAATCAGCTAGGGTTGATCTTGGATTAGTATGCAATGGGTAAGAAGAATAGATCCTCCTCAAATAAGGCATCTCAGTCAGTTTCAGTTCCTGTGGAAGAGAATATTGAACTAGAAAATATAGAAGAAGTGAATTCTGAAGTATGTGATGAAAACCTTGAGGGTGAAGTATATCTAGAAGGTGAGTTGATCGCTGCACTTGAAGAGTTGAATATAGAAAGGAAATAGAACAAAATACTGTCCAAGAAGTTGGAAGAATATGAGGATAATATTGAAGATCTCTTCTTGCAAATTCATAAAGCCAAGAAAATAGAAGAAGCTTTGAAGTCACACCTGGATGATAAAAGCGATGTTTGCAGCAAATAAGAAGAGGAGATTGTTTTATTGAGGAAATAACTAGAAGAGGCCAATACAAATCTCAAATTTGAGAAGAGCACAGAGTTGCTAGATAAAATGATAAGGCAACAAAGAAACCCCATGTCTAAGCTTGGTCTTGGATATGAAGCTGAACAACCTTCATCTTCTAAATCTGCAGAGAAGAAGAAGTCCACTACTGATGGATCAAAGCAAGAACAGTTTGAAGCTGAAACTTCAAAAGGAAGAAAATCTCGAAGGAGATCTATAGCAAAGCAACCACAACAAAAGAGGTTCTATCACTCTCACTCTATTCATAATAATGCTTTTAATGGCTATTGTTTTAGATGTAACCATTATGGTCACAAGGCAATTTATTGTGGATTGAATAAAAGATCAAAGAGTTATGCTGGTAGAAATACATCTGTTGAACACCATGTGCAATGTTTTAAATGTAATGGTCATGGGCACATAGCAAGGTTTTGTCCAAGAACCTTTTTATCCAATCTAAGGCAAGACAATAGATTTCATCAGACACAAAGAATGCAACACAGACAGGGAAGAAATCATGTGTATCAAAGAAAGGAAAATAATCATCCATCAAGGATGCACAAGAGACAACCACCCAAGAGAAATGTTCAAGTTTACGAAAAGCTTCAAAACTGTGATGCAGTTGAGAAACTCAAGCCCAAGTTCAAGAAAGGTTGGAGAAAGAAAGAAGAGAGGAAATCGTGTCTCCTTGGACTGAAGGAGATTACTCCTCTATTGCATTAAGCAGATCCAGCTAGCACATCCTCAGGGGGAGCAATGTTAAAGTTTTATTTTAATGCTCCTATGTATTTGTGTGGTTATCTGAGGATGAAAGGAAAGTAGTCAGGGAGTTGTCGTATAGTTGTCAAAATGTGTTCCAGTTCATGTAGATGTTTATGGAGATAGTATCAAACTGATGTGCTTTAGTAGAACAACATGGTGAACAACTAATTTTTTGATGCAGCAGCTGATAGGTGTTATCTAAGATAGAACATGCAACAAAGAGATGCCAGAGTCAAAGCAAACTGAGGCACTAGAACCCAGTTCGTCAAGAGTGCCAAGTGGCACATGCAAGGCAGAGACATTGAGAGAATAGCGCCCAGGTGGTGAAGCACCAAGGAGGACAAGATGCCTATGCACCTAAGAAAGTCTTGCATTATTTGAGGAATGTGAGATATTTCCTGAGGAATCCCTTGATCGCAACCAGGAGAAATGCTCCTTGGAATCACATGAAGAATTTTTGTCTAAGACATTGAGTAGCCCTAACATACGTCCTAGCAAGAAGCTGAATACCATGAGTTTATGACTGTGTGCAGATTGAGGTTCCAATGCTATATGTAATGGTCCACTGTCAATACCTACGCAGGTGATTAAAAAAAAACATCCATGGCAGCCGTTAGAAACCAGAGACATTGAGCTGCACAACGGACGCGAGGCAAAGTCGTTAGTCACGGAGGAGGTGGCAGTCAAGAGGCCAAAGAAAAGTGTGGTTGAGATTTTTGGCTTGATTGTTGAGTGAGATTTGCTTAGAAGCTATTATTCCTTGAGCATGGTTTAATTAATTTGGAGAAATAAGGTGTAAAAGGATATATTGTTTGTATGCTTTATATTTTTTTGGTAGTTGATTTCTAAGGATTGGAGTCATAAGGTGTTTTATGGAATAAATATTTTAGTAGTTACTTGTATGATCTAACCCTAACTTGGTGGCAAAGTTGAGGGTGGTGTTGGTAACAGGTTGAAGAACTATTCTCTTCTTCCTCAAACAAAGGTATGGGCAACTTAGTTGGCTATTTTGAGATTGATGGTTGAGTTGCTTTCATAGAGGTTCTTTTGATCAAGTTAATGCTTTACTTGATACATGATTTGGGCTTACGCCATTGAGATTGATTTGAGGAAGTTATTATTTGCATTGGTGATTTATGTTGGTGGTTGTTTTGTTCAAATACCTTTGGAAGGAAAAGGATGTCTACTAGTTTCCTTTTCATGTAGTGATTGGTTGAATGCTTCAAGGTTAATCTTGAGTTGAATGATGTTGGTTAAACCTTGTCTATAAGAATTGTTGTTAAAGCCCTAATTGGTTGAGAAAAGATATTGGTTGTGGAAAGAACATGCGTATCATTGTTATATGAGTTATTGCATGGTTGGCAATTGTTGGGTTGTGTTTCATGTTCTTGAGAAAAGCATACTACATCTATCTTATTCTTTTGAGATTGAGATTGAGTTGAGATTGAGATTGGGAGTTAAGTATAGAACATATTGAGTCTCTAACAATTCTCTTTATGCTTCTATGAGGTTGATGAATCACATTGGGTCTCTAACAATTCTCTTTGTGGGTTCATTCTAAGCAAGTTTTTCTTGATGAACTTGTGAGCTGATTTGGACAAGTTCTAGTGAAGACTTGTGAGCTGAATTGGACAGGTTCTAGTGAGGACTTGTGAGCTGATTTGGACAAGTTCTATGTGAGATTGTTAAGCAGGTTTTATGTGAGCCTATTGACAGAGTACAGAGAGTAGAGTCTTAATGGATAGAGATCCAGTAGCCAACACAGTTGAAGATAGATCTGAGTGAGGATTCTTCAATTGGATAGAGGTCCACCAGTCAGTAGCGGATACCTTCGCAATAAATTAGGAGTGGTCATGCTTCCCAAGAACTGACTAGCTATCGGGACCACATTTTCAAGGGGATCATTTATATATTTGGTTATCTTTTTTCTCATGTTTGTAAATTTTGCTAACTGTAATAATTTGTGCCTAAGAATGTTGTGCATGGACTCAGGGGGAGTCTGCAGTAGCCCTTTGGTATTATTGTCAAAGGGGGAGAATAATTACAGGAGATTGCATGAGTGTTGCCAACAATTCCAAAGGGGGAGATTGTTGAGCAAGGTGCAGCAAAAGTATTGTCATTGTTGTCAACACAGTCAGACAGATCAGTTGATGAAGTGGACAGGAGTTAAGAGGTTCTTCAAAGATCATTTGATGAAGTATACAGGAGTTAAGAAGTTCTTCAGAGTATGTACAGTGATTTTCCAAAATATATAAGTGGCCCATTTGAGAAAAATCAAAAGAAAATCACAAGGCAAAAAACTGTCGTGATATCGTGACATGTTGAGAAGTAAGAAAACTATCGCGATATCGCGACATGTTGAGAAGCAAGGAAAACTGTCATGATATCACGACATGTTTGGAGAGAAAGATCCAGAAAGCAAAACTGTCATGATATCATGACATGTTTGGAGAGAAAGTGCAAGCTAGAAAAACTATCACGATTTCACGACATGTTCGGAGAGAAAGCACAAGAAAACAAAACTGTCACGATTTCGTGACATGTTCGAGGAGAAGGTGCAAGAAAGAAAAACTATCATGATTTCATGACATGTTAGAAGAGAGAGAAGAAGAAAGAAAAACTGTCGTGATTTCGTGACATGTTAGAAGAGAGAGAAGAAGAAAGAAAAACTGTCACGATTTCGCGACATGTTGGAAGAGAAAAAGACAAGTAGAAAAAGTGTCGCGATTTCACGACATATTGCAAGAGGAAGAGGAGAGAGAAAAAGGTGTCGCGATTTCGTGACATGTTTCATTTTTGCAATTCAAAGCGAAGAAAATAGGAGAGAGAAAAAGGTGTCACGATTTCCATACATGTTTCATTTTCATAGTCCAAAGCGAAGAAAAGAGGAGAGAAAAAGGTGTTGCGATTTTGCGACATGTTTCATTTTCACGGTCCAAAGCGAAGAGAAAGAAGAGAGAGAAAAAGGTGTCACAATTTCGTGACATGTTTCATTTTTGTGGTCCAAATCGAAGAGAGATTGTACGAACGAAGAAGTGTCATTATTTCGTGACATATTGCAAGAAAGGTTGTACGGATGAAAAAGTGTCGTGATTTCACGACATGTTGCAGAGAAAGAGTTTGAGAGAAAAAGTGTCGTGATATCGTGACATGTCGGGTTATCACGACATGTCGGGTTTTCGTGACCCGAAGGCAAGAGAAAGCGCTAAGGAGAAAAAGTGTCATGATATCGCGACATGTCGGGTTTTCATGACCCGATGAGAAGAAAAGCACCAAGGAGAAAAAGTGTCACGATATCACGACAAAAGGAAAGGAGAGTACGGAAGCGAAAGTGTCATGATTTCATGACATGTTGTTTTTTCGTGGGTGAAATACAGAGAAGAGCACAAGGCAGTGAATGTGTTGCGATTTCGTGACATGTGTTTTCGTGGGTGAAAGACAGAGAAGAGCACAAGGTAGTGAAAGTGTCACAATTTCGTGACATGTCATGTTTTCATGGGTGCAAGCCGAGAAAAGGACAAAGAGGTGAAAAGTGTCGCGATATCGCGACATGTCATGTTTTCACAGGTGCAATCCGAGAAAATAACAAAGAGGAAAAAAGTGTCACGATATCGCAACATGTCATGTTTTCGTGTGTGCAAGCCGAGAAAATGACAAAGGGGCAAAAAGTATCGTGATATCGCGACATGTCATGTTTTTGCGGGTGCAAGCCGAGAAGAGGACAAGAAGGCGGAAAGTGTCGCGATATCGCGACATGTCATGTTTTTGCGGGTGCAAGCTGAGAAGAGGACAAGAAGGCGGAAAGTGTCATGATATCGTGACATGTCATGTTTTCGCGATCAACAGCCAAGAAAAGGTCAAAGGGGCAAAAATGTCGCGATATCATGACATGTCATGTTTTCACGGGTAAAAGGCAAGAAGAGTACAAAGAGACAGAAGTGTCATGATTTCACGATAGGTCACAACAGCACGATTACGGATAGTTAACTGAAGTAGAACGACAGTTACAGGGGCAGTTGTAGAGGAAAATCATGCAACCAATATAAGAAGAGTCAACTGAAGTTAGTGCGACAGTTACAGGGGTAGTTATAGATAGAAATCATGCAAGCTAAAATAAGCATAGTGCATTAAAGACAAAATGGTAGTTACAGGGCCCGTAAAGTAGTGTAACCGTCGAGCGGCAGTTATACTGAAAGTCCCACACAAGAAATAGAGCTATTAATAGAATGCATGTACAAATTATTGTGTGATAAAGGAGTTACTTTCAGAAGTGTCTATTAATAGGGTGCATGCAAGATTATGGAAGTCACATAATAACAGGTGTTTCAAGATGAAAATATTGTTATAAAAGCGTAGTTGCATGGAGAATTAGGGTGCTGCTGAATGTGAAAAAGTGCTGTCGAAAGAGTGTGAAAGTGCTGCTGGAAGAGAGTGCACAGGAGGCAAGTGAGTAGGGTGTGTGCTGGGTAAAGAGTGGGCAATGTTGAGAAAGCAATAGACCAGTCAGGGTCTTGTAAAAGTGAAGGCATATTTATGTCAATCATCTAGATTCATAATAGAAGTCCAAGTTGGTGCTTGGCATCAAGGGTTGGTGCTCCTTCCAGTTGGTGTTGGTAAATCAGGGGTTGGTGCTCCTTTCTATTGGTGCAGATAAATCATGGGTTGGTGCTCCTTCCAGTGGGTGCTGGTAAATTATTTGTAAAATTGATATTTTCAAAATGTTGGATTTGGATGGGATTCCAAACAGTCAATTTTGAGGAATAGCCAAAACTGGTGAACCTCGTTACATCTTGTGTTGTGTGATGCTCTTTGGTATATTTTCTTTATTAGGTTTTTAGCTTTCTTTGTTTTGGTATTAAGAATTGAAGATTTAAATTTTTAAGAGCTACACTGATTCACCCCCCCCTCTCAGTGTCAAAGTGAGACTAACAACATAACATTCAAGATGAGAATGTGATGGTCAAATTATTGATCATTTATTTGAAAGAAAAATTGCTTTATTGGTATAGAAATCTACCCAATGGGAGTATAAAATATTGGAATGCTCTGGAATCCAAGCTAATAGAATATTTTAATGAGCAATAAGACCCATTTTCCTTTCTCACTTAATTCACAGTAATACAAATACATCCGCAAGAATATATTAAGGATTTCAATATTAGGTTTAGTCATACCTCGCAAAGAGTGCCTAATGATCTTAGACCAACCCATGAGCAAGATTTTCTTATTACCTATGGGTATTTAGCTTAGATATAATATTTATTATAATGCAATTGAATGTCCTTTATTTAAATTAGATATTCCAAGAAGCTGCAAAGGTAGAAACAATCTTTATTGCTATAGGCAGGTTATCTCCCAAACCTTTGATGCCTATTTTCCCTGAATTCTCTAGTTGTCAAACATAGTTAGCTGTTCCAAAATCTGCTTATACAACACTTCCACCTTCCATGGGATTTTCTCAATGGTCTAATACCTGTAGTGCTAACACTTCCTTTCACTCCTATAATACCATGTTTCCTTGCTCCACCTGCAATACCTACACTTCCCACTCAGAATTGACAAGTTGCTACCTTATGAGAGATATAGGATTTTATGAAAAATATCTCCAATGAGGTTACCATGATGAAAATGAGGGAGGTCAAAAGAAATTTCCAACAAAGAATATTTTTGTATGTGGTAAAATATCAGTCCATTTACACTAGGAGGCCACTGGAGAGAACTAATGCAGTTCTTGTTAATGAAGGAGGTGAGCCATAAACTTCCATGTTTGATTCATACTATTGGTGTTATACCTGTAATAACCCTCATGGAGAAAATACCTACATGATCCATCAATATTATATGCATAAAATGGCTATTAAGAGATTAGAAAGAGTTCAAAAGAGATACATATATTCATGGTGTCATTAGTAGAGCAAGTCTCTATCTTGAAAAGAGCTAGAAAGTAACCATTACCAGTGAACCCTAAAGAGCTCATCCCCATAAAAACTACTACTGATGATTCATGAAAAAAGAAATCTGAATGTAATGCTCCTCAAAAGGTTCCATTTAAAACGCTTCTACAAAAATAGAAAGAAGATCCTAATCCTAGTGAACCTTAATATAAAGTAATGGATACTCAAATGGATACTAGAGATAAGCTTAAGTATTTGTCCCTTACAAAGTATCAATGGATTGAAGTTTCCCATGAGTACATAAGTAAATTTGAAACCCCTTCAAAAGATAAGGATAGACAATCTGAAATCCTTGCATTCAATATTATGGAAGAGTTAAAGAATAATCCCTCAAAGGCCAGTATGTATGATGCATTACTCATTCCCAAATAGATTGATATGCTTCAAGCTTCCCTAAAAATAATTAAATACCAAAGCAAAGTCCAACCAGAATAGAATTTGGTTCAAAATAGCTCTATTATGGGATGTAGAAAGAACATACCTTCACTATTTTACCTTTCTTTGGAAATGGAAGGATGGGTTGTGCATAATTGTATGATAGATTTAGGTTCTGCCACTATAGTCATGCCTAAAGCGGTGTGTGATTTCATGGGAATGGAATATACTAGAAGTTGTTTCGATGTATTGCAGATGGATGGTACCCTAGTAAAAATTGTTTGAGTTATCAAGGATGTGCCTATGGTTCTCCATAGATTACCTTAAATCATTGTTATACAAGATATAGTGGTAGTAGACTAGAACCATATTTTGGGATGTGTCTTTATAGGGAATTTTGTCAAATTGGGAGGATACCTTTCTCTTGACTATTCACATATAGAAATCCCATGTAAATGAAGGAGGGTAAAATTATATTCAGAAAAACCATATTCTTTTCATATAGAAATGATATAGGAAGTGGACCAATAATAAACCACAGTAAATGCTATTATTGAGGAGGGAGATCTCATAGAAGAAGCCTTAGATGAACTACAAAAATAAGACCAATTTTCTATAAAAAAATGTTAATACTATAATAGAAACAGGGGTCGATACTTATACAATTGAGAAACTAGAGATAAAAATGCCAGTTGCTCAAGAGAAACCTCTATCTTCATCTCGTTAGTTATGGAAACTATATTTCAATGGAGCAAGATGCAAAATTTGTGCAGGATCTGGAATAGTCTTGATCTCTCCTAAGGAAGCCCAAAATGTTTTCTCATATAAACTAATATGGAGCTATACTAATAATGCAACAAAGTATGAACCCCCTTATTTGGTACTAAAAAAGGCAAAAAAATTGGGTATCAAGCAGCTCCAAACATTTGGGTATTCTGAGCTGGTGATTAATCAAATTACTAAAAAAGTGTATTAGTAATCAATATTACTTAAAAGCCTCAAGGAACAAAGTATGGTACCTTTTAGAAACATTTGAAGCATTGAATATTAAAGCTCTCCCTAGGGATAAAAATAGACATGCTAATATTTTGGCTTCGATAGGAGTAAATTTTTGTCTAGTGTCCAATACCATTCAAAAAGAAAAATCAGCTAGATTGTTATATAGACCATCTGTCCCTGATAAGGACACCTTTTGGAAAGTTTTTGAAAATGATGAACAAATAGTGGATTTTTTAATTCATGAAATGAACTATTTAGCTGATGGGTCCTCCAAGATTGAAGATGATAAAGAAGATGAAGGGTTCATCCAACTCAAAAATAATCACATTCCAAAGGGACTAATCACCCTGGAAAGCTTGTTTGATAATAGTGACCAACCAAAAGTCCATATGATCAATATCGACTCAAAATGGTATAAGGAAGTCCAAATATTTGAGCAAAAAAAATTGAAGATAGGGGTAGACTTCTCAAATGAGGAAGTACACAAAATTCAAGAGTTATGTAAGAGATATGATGATATTATCACATGGACATATGATAACCTCAAATTATATAGTAACGATGTGATTCAACATACTATTGAGTTGGAACCTGATGCAAAACCTTTTTGATAAAAAATAGAGAGAAGTGAACCCAAAAATAGAGGTCTTGATGAAACAAGAGTTGTTGAAATTGTTAAATGCCAAAATAATTTATCCCATTAAGCATTCTACTTGGGTAGCTAACCTAGTTCTTGTTAGAAATAAGAATGGAGATATTAGGATTTGTGTAGATTTTTGTAATCTAAACAATGTCTCTCTAAAGGATCATTACCCTTTGTCACATATAGATAGAATATTACATACAATGGTAGGATTAGAATGATTCTCATTATTGGATGGATTTTCCACATTTAATCAAGTTTGGGTCAAATATGAAGATCAACATAAGACCACATTCACCACTAAATGGGGAATATTTTCATATCAAAGGATGTCATTTGGACCATCTAATGTTGGTGCTACTTTCCAAAGAGCAATGGATATGGTGTTCAGTGAATTGGCTAATAAGTAATTATTATCTACTTAGATGATATGACTATATTTTATCACAAAATCCAAGATCATGTGGATCATCTTCAAAAAATATTTAAAAAATGCAGATATTTTAGAATATAATTGAACCCAAGGAAATCAATCTTTGTTGTACAAGAAGGTAAACTCCTGGGACATGTTTTGTCAAAAGCATGGCTCGCCATAGACCTAGACAATATCAATGCTATCCTAGAATTACCAATACCCATGAACAAGGAGGCACTACAATATTTCTTTGGGTAGATCAACTTTGTGTGAAATTTTAAATCTAACTTTACATAGAAATTCAAGTCTATGATTCAAATGCTAAAGAAGAATGTTGAGTTAAAATGGATAGATGAATATAAATATTCTTTTAGGAGCATTTGTGGGCAAATTAGAATTTTATTCATATATATTCAAATCATAATACACACACATATATATATATAGGGGATGAGACGGTGGAACGGTGGAGAGATGAGGACGGGAAGTTGGAGGAATAAGGGGAAAGAAAAATTCGAGGGGAGATAGAGAAACAAAAACAAATCTTGTCGACAAAACTATTTTGCTGACATTTTACAAGGCGTTCACACTTGCAAGGTTTTTCTAAGCCACTTAGAACGTGGTCATGTTCACACTTGCAACACTCTCCCCCTTAAAGTTGAGAGGACTGACTAGACAGTCTCTCAGCTTTATAAATTGAGCTTTAGCCATCGCTTTGGTGAAGATATCTGCAATGTTCTCCAAAGTGCAACAAAATTTAAGCTCAACAATTTCTTGCTCCACCATGTCTTGGATGAAGTGATACTTCATACCAAACTATTTTTTTCTGCTATGGTGGATTGGATTATATGTCAACTGAATGGCACTGATGTTATCACAGTAGATTCTGGTCAGACCACTTTGCTATTCTCCAATCTCTTCCAACAGTTTTCTCAACCATAACACTTGAGTACTAGCATATGTGACTACTATATACTCAGCTTCTATAGAGGACAAAGCTACTATAGTTTACTTTTTGGAACTCCATGTTATTATTCATGACCCTAGACTAAAATAGTTCCCTGAAGTTGATATCCTATCATCAATGTTGATGCCCCAATCACTATCACTGAAGCCTACAAGATTGATAGTGTTACATTTATGGTAATGGATTCCAAAATCCCATGTACCCTTTACATATATGAGAATTCTCTTAGCTGCATTCAAATGCATCTTAGATGGGCTAGCCATAAATTGAGATACAAGAGAAACAACATACTGAATATCAGGTATGGTGTTGGCGAGAAACATCAAACTCCCAACCATGCTTCTGAAAGTGGTCATGTCAACTTTTGGTGCTCCATCATCTTTGCTTAATTGGATCCCATGTCCAACTGGAGTTGCAACTGGTTTGCAATGCTCCATATCAGACTTCTTGATCATGTATCAAGAATACTTATGTTGATAGATGAAGATCCCTATATATGACTGATGAACCTCCATTCCAAGGAAGTAGTGCATTAAGCCAAGATCCTTCATCTCAAACTGCTTCATCATGGAGTGTTTGAACTCCATATTCAATTTTTCATTACTACCCATGAATATGAGATCATCCACATACAAGCAAAATATGAGGATGTCATTACCTTGTTTTAGGTAGTAAAGGGTGGGTTCATTACTGCTTCTAGTGAACCCAAATTATTTTAAGTACCCATCAATGCGTGATTACCAAGCTCGTGGTGCCTGCTTGAGGCCATAGAGTGCCTTTTTTATTTTGTAAACAAGGTGCTCCTTACCTTGCTCTTGAAATCCTTGAGGTTGCTCAACATACACTTCCTATTTCAAGTACCCATTCAGAAAGGCACTCTTCACATCCATGTGTTGAATTTTCTAACTTTTGTGAGAAGCTAAAGCAAGAATTGTTCTGACGGTCTCCTGTCTAGCTATAGGAGCAAATGTCTCTTCATAATCAATACCATACTTTTGTGTAAATCCTTTTGCAACCAATATTGCTTTGTTCATTTCAATGCTTCCATCAGCATTCAATTTGGTCTTGAAGACCCATTTACATCCAAAATATTTATTTCCTTTAGGAAGCTCTACGAGCTCCCAAGTGTCGTTGTTTTTTATAAAGGTTATCCCCTCTTTCATAGCATCTTGTCAGATTTTTTGAGTACATGCCTTCTCATAACTAGAAGGTTCAAGCTGTGCACTAGCCAACAAAGCATAGTTGACTACATCTCCTCGGGGCTCTTGGGAGTCGTCATCTCCATACAAATGTAGATTTTCCAATCGTTGCAAAACTGAAGTCATTTCACTAGCTTGACTTCTAGTATATCTTCTCTAAAAATTTTTATCCAACATCTGATGAGATAGATGATTTTGGAGTGTTCTCTTACCTCCGGATGGAGAATCAATATCCATCTGTGAAGAACTTAATGACTTCTATGAAGGACTTGGTGAAGAAGTTGAACTAGAAGATGAACTTGGACTTGTGGGAGGAGACTTCTTACCTTTCTGCGGTGACTATTGTTGCACCTGTTTAGAAAATGCATCATTGGATTCATCATCACTAAATATTTGGGGCTTACTTATGGGATGTCGTTAAGCACATCATTAATTCTTAATGAATTTGTCAATCCAGGGTGGTGTCCAAGGCTATTTATGAGAGAAAGTTCAAGCAGGGTTGTAGTTCAGTTCATTTGGAAGTAGCAGGTATTATTGGTGGAATTTATTGTGTGGGGGTTTTGTGTCACTTATACCCATAAATTGCATAAATTGAACTTTAATATATTTTCAAGAATGAAAACTAATTGCTAATTGCATAAATGAAACCCTAGTTACAATTGCAAGAATGAAATCTAATTAAATTACAGAATTGAAACTCTAGTTATAGTTGCAGAATTGAAAGTATATTTAATCTTGCAATAATTGAAATGAAGCATAAAAATGAGATCCTTTCAATGCTCTGTAACATAAGGTCGTCAATCTTCTGTGCAGGGTTTTGACAGCAAAAACTAGAATTCAAGGAAATTACAGAAAACTTGTAAATTGCTGAAAATGGAAATTTGTAGTGAATTGAAAAGTTGTTGGGAATGAAAAGAATAACCAGATCTACCACTAATCATATCAAAAAAACATTATGAACAATAATTAAACAACTAGGAATGTTAGTTGTGCAAAATAATGAAAATGACAAGTTCACAACTTATTCTGCTGCAGCAAAATCAGAATAAAACCTGTCTAACAGTCCTCCTCCTAGGTCTAGAAGTGGCCAGCTTCATTTCTCAGAAGAAGGTTTGAATTCTTCTTTAAGTCTTACTCACACTCAGACATAACAAAATAAATGGAATGAAACTGCACTTTTATTTCTTTAGAAACATAATTACAATTTTGTTGAAATTTGTTACAGGTCTGAAATCACTATTCTATTATCTCCCTATTTATTTTCTATCTCCTCTATCTAATCTAATATTAGCTCAACCTGGATGGGAGCTATCTTTTATAGATGCCTAAAATCTAATTACAAATAGAAAATATATTGTTCCTGATATCCTGTAGAATTTCCTGGGTTTATCTTAGAAGAAGATCAAATTTGATCTTTCCATAAATTGTGGCTTTGGTCGACAAGGACAACAAAGTCAGATCTGAGATATTTTCACTTACCCTTTTCAATATTTATTTCCTTTTTTTTAGCATCAAAAATCGGTCAACAAGTCAAAAAGCACATTCTTTTTTCATTTTGAAGATAAGTGGCTCATTCCAAAGATACTGCAATTCTCATTCTGAAGATCCGCTCATTCCGAAGATACTGCAATTCTCATTTTGAAGATATTGTAATTTTCATTCTGAAGATCCGCTCATTTCGAAGACACTGTGTTTTCTCATTTTAAAGATATTAGTTCATTTCGAAGACACTATGTTCATTCCGAAGACACTGTGTTCATTTTGAAGATCTTTAGAATGACCAACTGTGTTGAATCCATGGAACAATATAACTCGTTCTGTTATTTTTAATTCTATTCAATTCCTAGATTGCAATATAAATGGAGTAATACGAAATAGCAGCGGTAAATAAAATAAATCAATTTGAATATATTTCACCACTTAAGGTGGGCACAACCTCGTCGTAAAGGCAGTGACTGCGAATATCGTAAATGAAATTGGATAAAATATGATAAATGATTTAAAATAAAACAATTGGATTTATATAATCAAATGAAATATTTCATAATATAGTCAACGGCTATATTATGTTTGGTATGTAACATGACTCCCCTCCTCGGAAAGCTTTGTCCTCAAAAGTTGGAAATGTCTTGGAAAATCCTTTCAGGTTCCCATGTAGCCTCTTCATCTGGTAGGCCCTGCCATTTGATGAGAAATCCTTGGATGTGATGAGAGCTCCGTATGCGTGTTCTGCTTTGTAGAACTGCTTCTAGATGGAGATATATACGCCCTTCTGCATCGAGTATTGGTACTTCTGATTGAGATTTCACTTTTTGGCCGATCACCTTCTTGAGACATTGTCTGGCATGGTCATGGGATATTTTGGAAGGTAGTCCCTTTGGTTCTTGGAAGACCTCTTCATAATGTGCTATGATGTCCCATAAATCTGGAGCAGAAATACCCAAAGTTGCTCGAGATTGCTTTTCCAAACAATTAATTTGAGCTATGAATTCGTATCCACCCTTTTTTAATATTTTCTCCGTACTATGAGAACTCACCATCTGTGATGGGGGAGTAGTAATACCTTGTAAGCGAATGACTCATCCGTTTTCCTTCCATTCCACAAATAATTTTTTGAAATTGAAGCTAACCGTGTCTAATGTTTCCAACCATTCAACTCCCAAAATGACATCAGAGTTCCCTAAATTCATGACAAAGAGGGATCCAAACCAGGTATAAGTTCCCATTTTTATGGAAACTTGAGATGTTCTACCAACACATTGAGCGTTCACCCCGTTGGCTACTAGAACCTGGAATTTGTCTTTGTTGGAAGAGTTAATGAATAAATTCAAAGCTTTTGTTGTTTTGATGTCGATAAAATTGTGGGTACTGTCGGAATCAATTAGCACATTCACCTTTTTCTGGCGGAGAAATCCTAGTACCTTGATGGTATGGTGGGTGGTTAACCCCATGAGGGCATGCATGAAAATAGCCATTGTATCCTCTTCCTTCTCTTCTAGAACAATCGATAGTTCTTCCTGAATAGGTTCTTCCTGGTGGTATGCTTCTTCCTCTTCTCCTTCATTTTGAGTGCATTCAATATGAAAGTTTTGTTTTTGTGCACATGCCTGTTCTCTGGGATGGTGATTGCAACATTTATAGCAGAAGTATCTTGATGGTTGATCATTTCTGTGACAAGATTTGTTTTCATATGAAGGATGACTATAAGTCTCATGCTGTGTATACATCTGAATTCTCTTCTCAGCTAGCTTGGCTATTATTATGCAATCGTTCAACGAGGTTGGATTTTGAATGTCCGCCTCCACCTTAATATTTTATTTCAATCCATTGCGAAACTATCCTACCACTGTGTCTGGACTGAGGTGTAATGCATATGGTAGTAAACTGGTGAATTCGGAGACAAACTCACTAACTAATATTTCTTGTTTAAGAGATAACAGTCTTACTATGTATGATGATGTAGCTCCTTCATCAAATATTTCTAAAAAATAGGTAGTGAAATTATTCCAGCAAAAAGTAGCTCCTTTCTTGCGTTTAAGCCATACGAACCATTGGTAAGCTTCAGTGCCTAATTTTGATGTCGTGAAAGGGACTTTATCAGAATCCCTAATTTGGTATAAGTCCAGAATGCCTTCCATCTTTGCTATCCAACCACGAGGATCATGACCTTCAAAAGTGGGCATATCAATGCGTGTAAAATTATTAGGGCCTCTCGGTTGGTGATAACCCATATCCCTATCCTGATCTTGGTTATATCTCTGTCGATGAAGGTGATTCATGTAATTATCCAAATTGCCTCTTTGCTGCTCCCAATTTTCATCTTGGTCATTATTTTTCTTATTCTTTTGTTCGTGATAGTGATTTTGGGAATTAGCGTTGGGATTAGGTCGAGTTTGTGTGTCCAATAGTTTAGATATTTTGATATTAAGTTGGGCCATACCATCTAGTAAGAGTCAAAGAGCTTCATCATTGGTAATGGCAGAGTTGCTTGATTCTCTTTGTGTGACATTTTCGTGAGTTGGGGGAGGGTTAGTAGCCATGGGGTCAACCAGTGGATGACTCGAATTATAACTACCAATTTTGAAAGGAGAAGGAGAATTATTTGTACCTTGGCCTCGATGAGGTCTTCTTATGTTTGAATTTTATTTGTTGGGAGCTTCCGAGCTTGTTAATCGACCATCAAATCCTTTGATCCAACTTCTATTCATGCACTGTTCAAAATTTCCTGCTTAGTAATCCTTGCTTCAATTTCTGCAAAATTTGGTTGAATTTGGCAAAAATTTGGATTCCGCTTCAACTGTCGCTCCAACTGTGACACGAATTTGAATTTGGGTGGCCTCCTTGACAACAACTTTCAACAACTTTTCAATTTGGACAATTTTAGCAACTTTGACAACAAGTTTTTAGCAACTTTTGACAATAACTGGACTAGGACTAACCACTAACCGCAATACAGATACGTAAGGACACGACCAGACCAAATACGATGGACTGAAAGTGAGGACACGACAAGATAGAATATGAAATAGACAGCGAGGACATGGCATGACCGAAGATGACATACTGACAGTGAGGACACGACATGATACGGTAACTAGACGAAGAACCAAGATTGAAGATGAAACGGATAGCGAGGACATGAAAAGACCAAAGACAATGGACTGACAGTGAGGACACAACATGACAGCTAGATAAGGGACCAAACAATGAGGATGGACATGACAGCTGGACAAGGACACAGCGAAGACACATGAAAATCGACGAAACTAGACAAGACAACTAGTGATAGAAATGGACAAGGACTGTGGACAAGACACGACACTGAGACAATGGGGACAAGACACGAGTATGGAGAACATAACCTAACCGATGAAACTAATGGCTTAGGAATTATCCATAAATATTTTAAAACCTCAAACGTTGATTGGTCGATGGTTACGGATTGTGGAAGTTGAATTTGGAGGCTTCTCTGCGATGGTTTCTTTAAATTAGCAGAAAGGATCGGTTACGTAAGCACTAGAGTGGAGAGACCAGTATGCGGTCATTTGGAGTGAATATCCGTAGGTTGTTACAGTGTCTGGAAGCTTCGATTTTGCTATGCGAATGCTTACGGTTACACAATGGGACTTCCTGACGAAAAACTTGCGTAAACAAGAACTGTTGTGCTTGTAATTTTTGGTGTATGGGTTGTAGGTAGCTGGAGAAAACACAATAGAATCCCTTCGGTGCCTAGACAATCTGATACCACTTGGAACGATATAACTCATTCTGTTATTTTTAATTCTATTCAATTCCTAGATTGCAATATAAATGGAGTAATACGAAACAGCAGCGGTAAATAAAATAAATCAATTTGAATATATTTCGCCACTTAAGGTGGGCACAACCTCACCGTAAAGGCAGTGACTACGAATATTGCAAATGAAATTGGATAAAATATGATAAATGATTTAAAACAAAACAATAGGATTTATATAATCAAATGAAATCTTTCATAATATAGCCGACGACTATATTATGTTTGGTATGTAACACTCCAAATGGTTTTGGCTGCATTTCTCAGGTGGATTAGCCCTCAGGATTAGATTGTAATAGTCTTCATTCTTCCTTGGATGTGAATTCCATGCCTTGCCATTCATTGGCGACTTCTTTGGAATTTATATGGAAAAACTAGTTTTTTGCTGCACAGTAATAAGTCTTTGTACTATTTGCTAAATTTAGATAAACTAATGCTTAATGATCATCCAAATAAGACTACTGAAGTGCTGTTGTCAACCTAAGCATGACAAGATAACATAAGACTATACAAAAACTGTTAAAAAATAGAATATAATGTCCTTAACACTTCAATCATGCAAACAGTTAATACACAGCATATTAAATCAACTTAACTAGCATATAAGATAATTCACAAGATTTTTAGGTAGTTTTAACTATTTAAAACATGCTATAAATGAGGCTTATTCAGGCCTCATCATCCCCCCAAAATTATATTAATGCATGACCTCATGCATTGCAGTGGGCTATGGAGTTACAAATGTCCATACTCATATTCCATGTTTCATAGAACAATTTAGTGCCTGTGTAATTTCTCATGAAGGTTTCTAAGTCATTATTCAAACTGATCATCTGGTTGGGAATATTATTCAAAATAGGAGGGAACCAGAGTAATTATGGTTGGAGGCCTAAATCTGAGACCTACCCAATAATATTGCATAAAGGTATTTCTCTGGATTGAGAAGGCAATGCCTCAAAATGGAAGGGCACTACTTCAAAGTGGAGGGGCACTACTTCAGAATGAGCACCTGTGTCTTCATATTCCCTATATAATCCAAGCAGTAACTGAACCAAATCATCCTCTTTATCTAATGTAGTTGATTGTTCATCAACTTGTGACATATTGCTTTTTAGTTTCTCCACTTTCTGCTATAATTCTCTAATTTTCTTTTCATGGTTTTCAATAATATATTTTCTTTCCTCAATCCATCTCATTTGTATTTTTATAACACTCTTGGCTACTCTCAGTTTTTTTGTGATGTCCACCTCCTCTTCTTGACTCAGAACCTAATATTGACAAATCAACTATAGTTTGCTGCTTAACAACGATCTCATCCTCTGCTTCAGGCCCCTACTCCTATACAGGAGGTTCCATGAAATTATCTATGATTACATCCAAATTCTCAGTGGCTTGTTGCACTTCTATGACATCAGGGCTATCTTGTCTGGTCTTCTCTTCAATCATTTTTTCTTTTATCTCTTTTTGTTGGAGTCTTACAGACCTCCTAGTCCTTAATGTATATTTTCTCTTCTTGCCCTGTTTTCTTGTGGTAATAGGGGCTGTAGGGATAGCTTCAGGCTCTTCACTGGGAACTTCACTCTCTTATTTTGAAAGATAAATAACATCTTTAAAAAATTAACCCTCTTCTATTTTATTTTTCTCATTGTTAGTTTCAGCCCTTCTCTTCTTAGTCTGTGAGGTTGATGGTTCTAGAGAAAAATGCTTCGTTGCTTTTTCTTGGTGTGTTTCCTTCTCTACAATAGCATTTTTTTTAGCCTTTTCTTCTTCCTTAGTAGCATATTTTTATAGCAACATCTGTATCCTCTTCTCCTTCATCTTCTTCTTGATAATGTTTTTCCATGCTCTGTAGTTCTCGGTGCAGGTATGCTAGAAAATTCACTCTAAATTTAGGTTTTTGCCTACCATGCCTGAGGTGGTTTAAAATTTTGAAATGATGCCCTGACAAAATTACATACTACCCTTCATAGGTTGAAAAATCTGGTAACCCATGTGGTTACGTTATTCCAGGGTTCTTGTAGGTTGGCCCTTTTTCATACTTCATTTCTCTTTTCTGATGCTAAGAAGACTACTCTCTTCTACTACTATAGTCATCCGCTAAGTCACTGATTTATGGTTTCTATAGAATTACAGGGTTTGCTCTTGTTCTTCTTTAGAAATATTTTTTTTTTTACTTTTCCTTGTAATCATTAGAAAATATTTCTTCAGAAAGAAAATATGGCACACTTCCTTATTCTGTGCTCTGAACACCTGGCCATCAATCATTGGACATCCTTGTCATCAAATTTTCTTTACTATTTTTAGCTCATCCATTCTGCATGCAAATTTTCCCACATGAGTGGTTATTAGCAATGAATGGTGGTGGCATGTTTGTTGGTTATTTTCCTTGTGATTCTCGTACTTCCTCGATGGGTGCAAAAGATGAGATGAATCTAACCGCAAGCCAGCTGACATGTGTCAATGATCACATGGAGTAAAATAATTTTGCTAACTATGTATTTTTCTCTCTCCTTGGATGCCACGTGGAAACAGACTGTTAAATATTTATTTCAAAGATTATGTTTCATTTCGAATACTAAGATGGGCATTTAATCTGAAGATAACCTCATTCCGAAGATAAACCTTCATTCCGAAGACACACCTTCATTCCAAAGACAAACCTTCATTTCGAAGATACACCTTCATTTCGAAGACAAACCTTCATTCCGAAGACAAAGGCTTCATTTCGAAAACATGTTAGTCTCACACAGACACTGAGAGGGGGGGTGAATCAGTGTAGCTCTTAAAAACTTAAATCTTCAACTCTTAATGCAGAAACAATGAAAACTTAAAACCCAATAAAGCAAATATAACAAAGAGCATCACACAACACAAGATGTATCGAGGTTCACCAGTTTTGGCTACTCCTCAAAAATAGACTGTTTGGACTCCCATCCAAATCCAACATTTGCAAAGCAACAAATTTACAATCAATTTACCAGCACCCACTGGAAGGAGCACCAACCCTTGATTTATCTGCACCAACAGAAAGGAGCACCAACCCCTAATTTATCTACACCAACAGAAAGGAGCACCAACCCCTGATTTATCTGCACCAATAGAAAGGAGCACCAACCCCTAATTTACCAACACCAACTGGAAGGAGCACCAACCCCTGATTCCAAGAACCAACTTGGACTTCTGTTCTAAAACTAGAAGATTGACATAAAGATACCTTCACTTTTACAAGACCCTGACTGGTCTATTGCTTTATAAACATCACCCACTACACACCCTGCTTGCTCAAATCTTGCGCACTCTCCTCGTGCTTCACATATCACATACCTCACTCGCTCGCCTCTCGCCTGCCTCTTGCTCTCTTCTTGCTTTCTTCACAAGATTAAATCCGCCTAGCTTTAATCCTGAGCGCTTACACTCTTTTTTAGCAGCTTTTTAATTCTCCATGCAGACCTCCTTTTATAACAAAGTTCTGACTCTATTTTTAACTTCCATACTTTCGCAATGCAACCCGTAACTAGCCCTGTAACTGTCGTTCTAACTTTAGTTCACTGTTCTTATTTTAGCTGCATGATTTTTCTCTATAACTACACTTGTAACTATCCTACTGACTTCAGTTAAATCTTCTTATTTTAGCTGCATGATTTTCTTCTACAACGGCCCCTGTAACTGCCGTATAACTTCAGTTAACTGTCACATATCTTATTTTGGCTAGGTTCTCCTCTTAGCTCGCGCCAAAGCGACCTGTCACAAAATTGTGACACTTCTGCCTCTTTGTCCTCTTCTCGCATTTCACCCGCGAAAACACAACATGTCGCAATATCACGACACTTTCACCTCCTTGCTTCTTTTCTTGGCTTGTACCCATGAAAACACAACATGTCACGATATCGTGACACTTTCGCCTCCTTGCTTCTTTTCTTGGATTGTACCTATGAAAACACAACATGTCGTGATATCGTGACACTTTTGCCTCCTTGCTTATTTTCTTGGCTTGTACCGTGAAAACACATGTCGCGATATCGCGACACTTTCACCTCCGTACTCTTCATCTTTACTTTTGTCGCGATATCGTGACACTTCTGCCTTCTTACTTTCTCTCTCCTTCTTTAGTCGCGAAAATGTGACATGTCACGATATCGCGACACTTTTCCTTCTCTGCCTTCCTGCTCTTTTCAAGTTGCGAAAATGTGACATGTCGCGATATCATGACACTTTTTCTTTCTCTACTTGGCTGCCCTTTTTGAGTTGCAAAAATGCGACATGTCACGATATTGTGACACTTTTTCTCCTTTGCTCTTTCTCTTTCCTTTGGGTCATGAAAATGTGACTTTTTCTTTTGGATTATCTCTCTTGCAATATGTCACAAAATCATGACACTTTTTCTTCTGTATAGTCTCTCTTGCAATATGTCACAAAATCGTGACACTTTTTCTTTCGGACTCTCTCTCTTGCAATATGTCACGAAATCACGACACTTTTTCTTCCGTACAGTCTCTCTTGCAATATGTCACGAAATCATGACACTTTTTCTTTCGGACTCTCTCTCTTGCAATATGTCATGAAATCATGACACTTTTTCTTCCGTATAATCTCTCTTGCAATATGTCGCGAAATCGCGACACTTTTTCTACTTGCCTTTTTCTCTTCCAACATGTTGCGAAATCGCGAAACTTTTTCTTCCGTACTATCTCTCTTGCAATATGTCACGAAATCATGACACTTTTTCTACTTGCCTTTTTCTCTTCCAACATGTCACGAAATCGTGACAGTTTTTTCTGCTTGCGCTTTCTCTTCGAACATGTCGCGAAATCGCGATAGTTTTTCTTGCTTGCGCTTTCTCTTCGAACATGTCATGAAATCATGATAGTTTTTCTTGCTTGCGCTTTCTCTTCGAACATGTCACAAAATCGTGATAGTTTTTCCTACTTGCACTTTCTCTTCGAACATGTCGTGATATCGCAACAATTTTTTTTCTTCTCAACATGTCGTGATATCGCGACAGTTTTTATTTCTTTCTCAACATGTCATGATATCGCGATAGTTTTCTTCCTTGCTCAACATGTCACGATATCGTGACAGTTTTCTTCCTTGCTTAACATGTCGCGATATCGTGATAGTTTTCTTCCTTGCTTAACATGTCACGATATCACAACAATTTTCTTCCTTGCTCAACATGTCGCGATATCGTGATAGTTCTCTTCCTTGCTCAACATGTCGCGATATCACGATAGTTTTCTTCCTTGTGATTTTCTTTTGATTTTTAGCATATGGGCCACTTCGATCTTTTGGACAACCTATAACAACTTTACCCAAACATAAAATACATCCTCATAAGAATTTAACTTCACTGTTCACACTCTGAATAACCTCTGAACTCCTGTCCACTGTATCAACCGATCTGTCCGACTGTGTTGACAACAATGACAATACTATTGCTGAACCTTGCTCAACAATCTCCCCCTTTGGAATTGTTGGCAACACATGTGCAATTTCTTGTAATTCTTCTCCCCCTTTGACAATAATACCAAAGGGCTGCTGTAGACTCCCCCTGAGTCCATGCACAACATTCTCAAGCACAAATTATTACAGTTAGCAAAAATTACAAACATGAGCAAAAATATAAACAAATTGACCACTCCTAATTTATTGCGAAGGTACTCAAAGACTTCCTTGGGTAATGGTTTTCAATATATATGCTACTTGCTCTATTTTTGGAATAAAATCCAACTTAACCTCACTTCCATAACTTTCTCTTGTGTACAACACATTGTCGCTGCAATATATTATGCCTCTGCTGTGGATAAGGAGACTGACTCTGGTTTCTTATTGTGCCATGTGACCCACTTGTCTCTAAGATAGAATGCACCTCCACTGGTACTCTTTTTGTCATAAAGTCTTCTTGGATAAGCACTCTAATATTTTCTCATCATATTATAATTCCTGTTGTACCTTGCTTTCACTTATTTACTATAGCTTGATCCTTTTGACTGCCACCTCCTCCGTGACTAATGACTTTGCCTCGCATCCATTGTGCAGTTCAATGTCTCTGGTTTCTAACGGCTGCCATGAATGTTTTCATCACCTGTGCAGGTATTGACAGTGGACTGTTACCTCTAGCATTGGAACATCAATCTGCGCATAGTCATCAACACTCAGTATTCTGCTTCTTGCTAGGGCATATGGTAGGGCTACTCAATGTCTTAGGCGAATTTTCTTCATGTAATTCCAGGGAGCATTTCTCCTCACTGTGATCAAGGGATTCCTCGAGCAATATCTCGTATTCCTCAAATAATGCAAGACTTTCTTAGGTGCATAGGCATCTTGTCCTCCTTGGTGCTTCACCACCTAGGCGCTATTCTCTCAACGTCTCTGCCTTGCATGTGCCACTTGGCACTCTTGAAGATCTGGGTGCTAGTGCTACTATTTGCTTTGACTCTAACATCTCTTTGATAACAACTACTTCTTTAGAGAAAATTAATGCTCTATTATACCAAACGATGTGTTGTATTTTTGGTTAAGAAATGCACGCCTTCCTAGCTACACGTTGGCAGTAATTTTCATAATGATCATGAAGATCTTTACCATAGTCCTCCCTCGATATTGGTAGATGAATCGATACGTACTCACAACATGGATTATGTGTTAACTATAGATTGGGAATGTTACAGGCTTCAAAACCAACACCTGCCAGCTTATGCTTCCATGAAACGATGACCTGTGCTGCATGTTCTATCTCAGATAACGCCTTTCAGCTACTGCATCGAAAACCTAGCTGTTCGCCATGTTGTTCTGTTGAAGCACATCAGTTTGAAACTATCTACTATTGTAACTGCCATCACCAGAGATATTTCACAATAATAAAAAATGGCTCTATCAATCCAACGTCTCATGCTTCTGCTTATTACCTCCACAAAAAACTACATGAACTGAAACACATTTTGACAACTATACGACAACTCCCTCTGACTACTTGCCTTTCATATTTAGATAACCAAACAACATATGAGCATTAAAATGAAACTTTAATATTGCTCCCCCTGAGGATGTGCTACCTGGAGCTGCTTAGTGCAATAAAGGAGTAATCTCCTTCAGTCCAAGGATAGACGATTTCCTCTCTTCTTTCTTTCTCCAACCTTTCTTGAACTTGGGCTTGAGTTTTTCAACTACATCTCTATTTTGAACCTTTTCTTGAACTTGAACATTTCTCTTGGGTGGTTGTCTCTTGTGCATCCTTTATGGATGATTATTTTCCTTTCTTTGATGCACATGATTTCTTCCCTGTCTATGTTTCATTCTTTGTGTCTGATGAAATATGCTATCTTGCCTTAGATTATATACAAAAGTTCTTGGACAAAACCTTGCTATGTGCCCATGACCATTACATTTAAAACATTGCACATGGTGTTCAATCGAAAAAGCAGATGTATTTCTATCATCATAACTCTTTGATCTATTATTCAATCCACAATAAATTGCCTTGTGACCATAATGATTGCATGACTTTTATTGCTTCGATCCTTCAACAGTGAACTTTTTATTCTCTGCATATTTGGAAGATGAAGGTTGTTCAACTTTACATCCAAGACCAAGCTTAGACATGGGGCTTCTTTGTTGCCTTATCATTTCATCTAGCAACTCTGTGCTCTTCTCAAATTTGAGATTTGTATTGGCCTCTTCTAGTTGTTTCTTCAATAAAATAATTTCCTATTATTGTTTGCAGCAAACAATCTCTTTCTTATTGATCTGTGACCTGAGAGTTTCTTCAATCCTTTTGGAATATTCTTCTTGCAGCTTTATGTCACTAATAACTTTGCTACATACATTGACTTTATCATCCAGGTGTGACTTCAAGGCTTCTTCTATTTTCTTGGCTTTATGAATTTGTAAGAAGAGATCTTCAATCTTATCCCCATATTCTTCCAACTTCTTGGACAATCTGTTGTTCTTTTTTCTTTCTATATTCAACTCTTCAAGTGCAGTGATCAACTCACCTTCTAGATATACTTCACCCTTAAGGTTTTCATCACATACTTTAGAATTCACTCCTATCTTTTCTAGTTCAATTTTCTCTTCCACGAGAACTAAAACTGATTGAGATGCCTTATTTGAGGAGGATCTATTCTTCTTACCCATTGCATACTAATCCAAGATAAACCCTAGCTGATTTAGCCTGACAAGGGAAACTGGCTCTGATATCAATTTTTAGTCTCACATAGACACTGAGAGGGGGGGTGAATGTAGGTCTTAAAAACTTAAATCTTCAAATCTTAATGCAGAAACAATGAAAACTTAAAACCTAATAAAGCAAATATAACAAAGAGCATCACACAACACAAGATGTACCGAGGTTCACCAGTTTTGGCTACTCCTCAAAAATAGACTATTTGGACTCCCATCCAAATCTAGCCTTTGCAAAGCAACAACTTTACAATCAATTTACCAGCACCCACTAGAAGGAGAACCAACCCTTGATTTATCTGCACCAATAGAAAGGAGCACCAACCCTTGATTTATCTGCATCAATAGAAAGGAGCACCAACCCCTAATTTATCTGCACCAATAGAAAGGAGCACCAACCCTTGATTTACCAGCACCAACTGGAAGGAGCACCAACCCCTAATGCCAAGCACCAACTTGGACTTATGTTCTGAAACTAGAAGATTGACATAAAGATGCCTTCACTTTTACAAGACCTTGACTGGTCTATTGCTTTCTCAACATCGCCCACTACACACCCTGCTCGCTCAACTCATGTGCACTCTCCTCGTGCTTCACATATCACACACCTCACTCGCTCACCTCTCACATGCCTCTCGCTCTCTTATTGCTCTCTTCGCAAGATTAGATCTGCCTTGCTTTAATCCCGAGTGCTTACACTCTTTTTTAGCAGCTTTTTAATTCTCCACATAGACCTCATTTTATAACAAAGTTTTGACTCTATTTTTAACTTTCATACTTTCACATGCAACCCGTAACTGGCCCTGTAACTATCGTTCTGACTTCAGTTCACTGTTCTTATTTTAGCTGCATGATTTTTCTCTGTAACTGCACCTGTAACTATCTTACTAACTTCAGTTAACTCTTCTTATTTTAGCTGCATGATTTTATTCTTCAACGACCCCTATAACTGCCGTATAACTTTAGTTAACTGTCACATATCTTATTTTGGCTGGGTTCTCTTCTTAGCTCATGCCAAAGTGACCTGTCATAAAATTGCAACACTTTTGCCTCTTTGTCCTCTTCTCAGCTTTCGCCCATGAAAACACAACATGTTGCGATATCGTGACACTTTCGCCTCCTTGCTTCTTTTCTTGGCTTGTACCCGTGAAAACACATGTCGCGATATCGCGACACTTTTGCCTCCTTGCTTATTTTCTTGGATTGTACCCGTGAAAACACAACATGTCGTGATATCGCGACACTTTCACCTCCTTGCTTCTTTTCTTGGCTTGTACTCACGAAAACACAACATGTCACGATATCGCGACACTTTTGCCTCCGTACTCTTCCTCTTTACTTTTGTCGCGATATCGCGACACTTCTGCCTTCTTACTTTCTCTCTCCTTCTTTAGTCGCTAAAATGCAACATGTCGCGATATCGTGACACTTTTTCTTTCTTTGCGTGGCTACACTTTCTGAGTCACAAAAATGCTACATGTCGTGATATCATGACACTTTTTCTCCTTTGATTTTTCTCTTTCCTTTGCGTCGCGAAAACACGACATGTTGCAAAATCGTGACACTTTTTCTTTCGGATTCTCTCTCTTGCAATATTTCATGAAATTGCGACACTTTTTCTTTCGTACAGTCTCTCTTGCAACATGTCATGAAATTGCGACACTTTTTCTTTCGGACTCTCTCTCTTGCAATATGTCGCAAAATCGTGACACTTTTTCTTCTGTATAGTCTCTCTTGCAATATGTCGTGAAATCACGACACTTTTTCTTTCGGACTCTCTCTCCTTTAATATGTCGCGAAATCGTGACACTTTTTCTTTTGTACAATCTCTCTTGCAATATGTCGCGAAATCGTGACACTTTTTCTACTTGCCTTTTTCTCTTCCAACATGTCACGAAATCGTGACACTTTTTCTTCCGTACTATCTCTCTTGCAATATGTCACGAAATCGTGACACTTTTTCTACTTGCCTTTTTCCCTTCCAACATGTCACGAAATCATGACAGTTTTTCCTGCTTGTGCTTTCTCTTCGAACATGTCACGAAATCGTGACAGTTTTTCTTGCTTACGCTTTCTCTTCGAACATGTCGCAAAATCACTACAATTTTTCTTGCTTGCACTTTCTCTTTGAACATGTCACAAAATTGTGACAATTTTTCTTGCTTGCACTTTCTCTTCGAACATGTCACGATATCGCGACAGTTTTTATTTCTTCTCAACATGTCGCGATATTGCGACAGTTTTTCTTTCTTGCTCAACATGTCGCGATATCGTGACAATTTTCTTCCTTGCTCAACATGTCGCGATATCACGACAGTTTTCTTCCTTGCTCAACATGTCGCGATATCACGACAGTTTTCTTCCTTGCTCAACATGTCATGATATCGCGATAGTTCTCTTCCTTACTCAACATGTCACGATATCGCGATAGTTTTCTTCCTTGTGATTTTCTTTTGATTTTTAGCATATGGGCCACTTCGATCTTTTGGACAACCTGTAACAACTTCACCCAAACATCAAATACATCCTCATAAGCATTTAACTTCACTGTTCACACTCTGAATAACCTCTGAACTCTTGTCCACTACATCAACCGATCTGTCTGACTGTGTTAAAAATAATGACAATACCGTTGCTGCACCTTGCTCAACAAAACAAACCTTCATTCTGAAGACAAAGGCTTCATTCCGAAGATACCATGGTTATTGAAGATACATCAGTCATTCTGAAGACATAGCAAAAACCAAAAATTTTCTCTTTCTCCAAGCATGTTTTGTTTATGCCAACTCTTATGAACACTTTTATACTAATGGTTAATTGTCATATACTATATATCAAATATTTACAATGAGAAAAGTGCAAGAAACATATATACCTGGTTAAAACAAGTTAATGCAAGTTTTGAAAGATGTCTGCTTCTATTGATATTCTGCTGAGGCTTCCTGCAACACTTCAAAAACAAGTGCAGTTGGTGAATTTGTACAATGGTGACCCAAAAATTTCAAGGTTATGCATGCTATAAAACTAGTTTTCATGCATACCAACTCAGTAGCGCCTTAGAAAAAGGTTTTCACTGCTGAGTTATTCATTTTTTTTTTTTTCCTCTCATTTTCTCTCTTTTTTTTTTTGATTCTTATTATGCCCATGAAGGATCTCATGATTTCCCTGAAATCATGCCCATGAAGGAATTCATAATCAAAATTTATTCATATTTTTATTTTCTACTTTTTCTGATTTTTTTTATTTTTCTTTTAAGATTCAAAGATATGATCATTTGGAATATTTATCAGAAGAAGAAGCCTCTTCTGTCAAATGTAACTGTGTGAAATACCGAGCAAATTCCACCTTTGTTAGTGGTTTATGGTACAACTATAAAATATCCATTCACCACTAATATCCTCCTTAAATCATTAACTAAAAAAAGTTGAACAACTTCATTCTCAAACTCCCCTGGTTCATCCTTGCTGCTCTTAATGTGATCATCATGCCACATTTTCCATTTTTGTTGAGTGAACTCTATTTGGTGAAGTGCTTCCAACCAAAGTTCATCAAATGCATTCAACTGCAAAATTTATTTTTTTGTACCTACAACAATTCAATGCCAACTGCTAAATATGCATAAAATGTTAGTAAAGCATTAGGATTTTGCACCAATATATCAAACAAATTTGCTGCCTAGTTTTTAGTCAACCAACTATTGTTGTTCAAAGGTTTTTTTGGCTGTATTTCAGTTTGTTTTGTACCAGGCTGATTTGAATTGGTTTTTGGAGAAACATTTTTATTTACAACAATGGAGGCCAAAACTAAAGTATTCTTTTCATTTTCCTTATGTTTTCTAAGAAACTATGGGATTTTTGTACAAACATACTTAGGTGTAATAAGTTTATCTGAAAGCAAGTTAACTAATTTTCCACATTTTTGTATGGTTTTAGGATATACTTTCTTTTTTTCTCTTGGTTTGGTAAAACACATTTCTTGAACAATCCTATTAATGATTGGTACAAATTGAGGTAAAGAGATTGTAACGGTTAAATGTTCTATTTCCTTTATCAAATCTGATTGTGAAGATGTTGTTTTGGATATCTCAGACCGTTCAAAATATGATACTTTATTTGATGAGGTATCTTGTTCTTCTTGATGTTGTTTTAGTGTGGATTTGTTTTCATGTTCATTCTTTTTAACTTCATTTTCTACACTGATAAGTGAAATAGGTTCAAGTAGTGGTTCACCTGAACACAACTGAGTTTTAACACAGTCATTAACATTTATTAGGGCTGTATTTTTTGATTCAACCACAGAGATAGGGGTTACCTATTTAACATGATTTGGACTGACCACAGGTTGAGTTGAAAATAAAGGTTGTTTTAATTTTTGTTGTTGTTGTCCACGATAAAAATTATGGATATAATTAGGCAACAAATTTGATTTTTGTTTTTGAAAATGTTGTTGCCCTTTGTACAGATTTTGATGTTGTACCCATTGATATCCTTGTAATTTTGGATGCAACCATGGTGGATGTTGTTTATTCCATTATTGTTGCATCCATCAATGTTGAGACCATGCTTGGGAGTATGCCCATGGTGGTTGACTCCAACATTGTTGAAGTGGACCTGAAGTAGACCATGGCATATACCAAGGATTATTTCCCCAATGTGTAGGAAATTGAGAAGTATTCTGATATGGAAATTTATGAAAATTATTCCCTTGTCCTTGTCCTACAAAATTGGTTTTTTTCATAGGTTGAGACTGTTTTTCAAAGACACTTTTAAGTTATGGCAATAAACTACACTGATCTGTGGGGTGTCCTAATTGACAAATGCTACATGTAGCAGGTATAAATATTTTGTTCAAAGGACAATCATGAAGAGAGTGTTGTTTTTTACATTCTGAACAATAAATGGCTGAAGATTCAGTAGATTCATTTTTTTCATATAATTTTCTATCATGTACTAAAACATCAGCCTCTTTTATGCATTCTTTCAAATCATGTTTTTCATTACCAATTCTATGTTTTCTATGCCTTTAATGAGAGTAATTTTTACAGAGTTTAATAATTTACTAAAATTTAAGTGCATTTGTATCTCCTCTTCCCAAGATATCCAACGCATCCCTAGATTCATCTTGTAGTCCCCTTAATAATATGACTTTGCAAATTTTAGGTTTAATACTTCCACATATCTTATGAACAAAAGAAAATCTATCTAGATAATATTCTAAGATTTCATTTTCCTCTTGTTTCATTGTAAGAATTTCATCATTTTGATTCTTGACTTGACAATATTCTTGGTATCTCTCCAAGAATATGTTTTCCATCTCATCCCAAGTTCTAATTAAGTCAGGTGTTAAGGTGATAAACCATCGTAGAGCTAAATATTTAAGAGTGGAAGGAAATAGTTTGAGCTTTTGATTGTCATTAGTGTAAGCATGAGCTTGACATACAATTTTAAACTCAAACAAAAACATATCAGGATCTTCAGATGTAATTCCGTTGAAATTTGGTAATACTGCAGGTGAAATGACCTTCATGGGAGCATTTTGATTAAGATCTATTTGGATGGGATTTTGAAAAGTTCTGGCAGGTGCACCAGTTGCACTAGGGTGGAGCACATTATTGGCTCTACCTTGATTCTCTTGTGAGCCTTCCATTGTAGGTTCCCAAAAATAATTATAAATCTTGTCAAATTTTCCTGATTGTATGGATTTGTCAAGAGAAAATGGTGTTGAACTACTTAATTTTCCTCCTTGTAATGATTTCTCAAAGGATATTGCAGTGCTGGAAGTGGATGATTGGGATTCTTTGAAAATTCCAACATTTTTGGAAATAAAAAATTTAGACATTTTTGACATAATTTCAACCTCTTGTGAAATTTTTCTTCTTGTGGTTTCTTGCTTATTTCCTAAATGGACTGAAATACAATTTACCAATAACAATTACTTATACCAGTCATTACATTCGGATTTTACTCTAAAATTCACAACTTAGCATATTTAATAATTATTGGACTGCTTTTCACCTTCTAACACCGTGTTACCATGAAACGACACCAAAATGATGGGCTGTCGTTAAGAACATCATTAATTTTCAATGAATTTGTCAATCCAGGATAGTGTCTAAGGCTATTTACGAGAGAAAGTTCAAGCAGGGTTGTAGTTCAGTTCATTTGGAAGTAGCAGGTCTTATTGGTGGAATGTATTGTGTGGGGGTTTTGTGTCACTTATACCCCTAAATTGCATAAATTGAACTTTAATCTATTTGCAAGAATGAAAACTAATTGCTAATTGCAGAAATGAAACCCTTGTTACAGTTGCAAGAATGAAATCTAATTAAATTGCAAAATCAAAACTCTAGTTATAGTTGCAGAATTGAAAGTCTATTTAATCTTGCAATAATTGAAATGAAGCATAAAAAATAGATCCTGTCAATGCTCTGTAACAGAAGGTCGTCAATCTTCTATGTAGGGTTTTGACAGCAAAAACAAGAATGTAGGAAAATTACAAAAAACTTGTAAATTGTTGGAAATGGAAATTTGTAGTGAATTGGAAAGTTGTTGGGAATGAAAAGAATAACCAGATCTACCACTAATCATATCACAAAAACATTATGAACAAGAATTAAACAACTAGGAATGTTAGTTGTGCAAAATAATGAAAATGACAAGTTCACAACTTATTTTGCTACAGCAAAATCAGAATAAAACTTGTCTATCAGTCCTCCTCCTAGGTATGAAAGTGTCCAGCCTCCTTTCTTAGAAGAAGGTTTGAATTCTTCTTTAAGTATTACTCACACTCAGACATAACAAAATAAATGGAATGAAACTGCACTTTTATTGCTTCAAAAACATAATTACAATTCTACTGAAATCTGTTACAGGTCTAAAATCACTATTCTATTATCTCCCTATTTATTTTCTATCTCCTCTATCTAATATAATATTAGCTCAACCTGGATGGGAGCTATCTTTTATAGATGCCTAAAATCTAATTACAAATAGAAAATATGTTGTTCCTGATATCCTGCAGAATTTCCTAGGTTTATCTTAGAAGAAGATCAAATTTGATCTTTCCATAAATGGTGGCTTTGGTTGGCAAGGATGGCAAAGTCAGATCTGAGATATTTTCCCTTACCCTTTTCAATCTTTATTTCTCTTTTTCCAGTGTCAAAAATCATTCAACAAGTCAAAAAGCACATTTTGTTTTCATTCTGAAGATAAGTGGCTCATTCCAAAGATACTGCAATTCTCATTTCGAAGATCCGCTCATTTTGAAGATACTGCAATTATCATTCTGAAGATACTACAATTTTCATTCTAAAGATTCGCTCATTCCGAAGACACTGTGTTTTCTCATTCCGAAGATATCTGTTCATTCGAAGACACAATGTTCATTCTGAAGATTCTATGTTCATTTTGAAGATCTTTAGAATGACCAATTGTGTTGACTCAAAATGGTTTTGGCTGCATTTATCAGGTGTATTAGCCCTTAGGATTAGATTGCAATAGTCTTCATTCTTCCTTAGATGTGAATTCCATGCCTTGCCATTCATTGGCAGCTTGCTAGAATTTATATGGAAAAACCAGTTTTTTGCTGCACAGTAATAAGTCTTTGTACTATTTGCTGAATTTATAGAAACTAATGCTTAATTATCATCAAAATAAGACTACTGAAGTGTTGTTGTCAACCTAAGCATGACAAGATAACATAAAACTATACAAGAACTATTAAAAATCAGAATATAATGTCCTTAACACTTCAATCATGCAAACAGTTAATACACAACATATTAAATCAACTTAACTAGCATATAAGATAATTCACAAGAGTTTTAGGTAGTTTTAACTATTTAAAACATGCTATAAATGAGGCTTATCCAGGCCTCATCACTTACCCCATTCTCCCCCTTCATAAAAAATCACATCCCTGGAAAGCACAATCTTTCGAGTCCTGGGATTGTAGAGTCGGTAAGCTTTTGTGTTCTCACAGTACCCTACAAATATGTATGCCTGACTCTTTGGATCAAGATTTTTTCTCAGCTCATCAGGAATATGAGAATATGACAGTGAACCAAACACTCTAAAATACTTAACATTTGGCTTATTACCATACCAGGCTTGGTAAGTTGTTTGCCCTTCCAAACTGGAAGTAGGACTTCTGTTCAAAATATGTACATTGGTCTTGGCTACATCTGCCCAATATGAATTAGTCAAATGCTTCATCTGAAGCATAGACCTTGCCATCTCCACAATGGTGTGATTCTTCCTTTCTGCCACACCATTCTGTTGTGGAGTGTAGGCAATAGTGAACTACATTTTTATTCCATGTTCCTTACAAAAATTCAAAAATTCATTAGAGGAGTATTCTCCTCCTCTATCTGATCTCAAACACTTAACAAAATATCCACTCTCATTTTCAACTCTTGTTTTAAAATCTATGAAGCAGTCAAATGCTTCATCTTTATGCTTCAAAAAATATATCCAGCACATTCTTGAAAAATCATCAATAAAAAGAAGAAAGTAAGAGTTGTTACCAATGCTCTTGGTCTGCATTGGACCACATATGTCTGAATGCACTAGATGGAGTGGATAACTGGCCCGCCATGCTTACCCTAATGGAAATTTGGCCCTGGCATGCTTTCCCAAAGCACAACCTTCACAGACTTTTTTATTATCTTGAACTTTAGGAAGTCCGGTCACCATCGCTTGAGAGGTTAACATCTTCAAACTAGCTAAATTCATATGACCGTATCTCAAGTGCCACAACACACTTGGATTTAAAATAGCAATATTTTCTAATTGATATTTCCATGGCTGACCAAAATTTAAAGGGAATAACCTGTTCTTTGTCATTGGCACTTGTGTAATGATTCTATTACTATTAGTTTTATCAAAAATGGTGCATTTACCCTCATCAAAAAGCAACTTGTAGTTCATTTCTAACATTTGACCAACACTTAAAATATTGTGTTGGAGATGGGGTGTGTAATAGATATCACTTACTTGCCTAACACCTTCTTTAGTTGGAACCGCCATGGCTCCAATACATTCAACTGCCCATGACTTGTTTTCCCCCAACTTGATGCTGGATTTGTAGGAAGAATCTAGGGTAGCAAAGAGTTCTTCTTTTCCACTCATATGATTTGAACACCTAGTGTCCAAAATCCAAGTGTCATTCAGGTTCTGATCTGACTGGCCATATGAGAGAAAGAGATTTGTGGTCTCTTCCTCTTCTCCAAAATTGCCATATTGACTGCTCTAGCTACTGTTGCTCCCTTGTGAGGGTTTTTATCAACAGTCATGAGCATAGTGGCTAGGTTTTCCACAATTGTAGCAAACTTGCTTTGACTTATCACTTCCTTTTCCTCGACCTGGATGATTTCCTCTGTTCTGCTATCCATATCTATTCTAACATCCACATCTGTTTGAAGATCCTCCTCTGCTTGGGGTTCCACCTCGTGGACTGTTCCTGCCTCTTCCTCTATGTTGACCTTTGCCACAACCTCTACCTCTTCCTTCTTGTGAAGCAAAGGATTTATCATCTCCTCCATGGCTGGTGGAAGGAGTGTCCTGCAATATTTCTTCATGTGAAAGAAGAGAACCAATCAGTGCTTCAAAAGAAAGAGTAGTCAAATATTTTGACTCTTCAATAATGATTGCTACATGATTCCACTTTGGAAGAAGTATTCACAACACTTTCTTCACCATAACCTTAGGCTTAATATCTTCACCTAGAGTGACCATTTTATCTACTACGGCTTTAACCCTCACGTAGTAGTCTCCTACTTTCTCATTTTCCTGCATTCTGAGATTTTTAAAATCTCTCTTCAGTGTTTGAAGTCTAACCTGTTTTACTTGTTCACTACCTTGAAAGCTTTCCTGCAAAACTTTCCAAGTATCTTGAGCTATGTCACAAGATGCTATTCTAGGAAATATACTCTTGTCAAGGGCTTCTTGTAAATAATACAGGGCAGAGGAATTATTTTTTTAGGCTTCTTTTCTAGTTTTTTTATCTACAACACTCAAAGCTGCCCATTCGGCAATTGTGGGTTCTGTATACCCTTCTGTTACATTATCCCATAAACCTTTGCCTATTAACAAAGTTTTCATATTAATAGACCAGTATTCATAATCACTACCATTAAACTCAGGAATTGGGAGACTTGTATTTGAGGCCATTTCTACTGCTTGAAATTAAACTTTGATTTGACTAAAAATAGGAAGTACAAAGCAAAGTAATTACACGTTCAAATCAAATCTAGCCTTTTTAATTCTCTCATTGATTTCTTGTTCTTCTTGTTGTGGATATCCTAGTACTAGATGCCCAAAATTATCAGCAATGGAATCCTCATTGTCACTGATGAGGATGATTTCAGGGGCATCTGGCTCAGGTGGCTCTAATATTTAAATAGAAGTATTGTCACTAACTTGAGGGTTGGCTGGTTCTAGCTCTAGCTTAATCGGCTCTAGATCTAGCTCCACTGGATCTAGCTCTGGCTCTGGATCTGGCTCTAGTGAGCATGGGGTTCAACTATCACTATATTGTTCCTTAGGTACGAATTTAACTGAATCAGAATCCTCCACTCGTTGAACGAATATGTTGTCTTCTGAGTCAACTTCGTAACCAGAATCTGGATTCCTTTGGTGGGCTATGACCACGTTTTCTAATTGATTGAAAACTGTATGAAAACCATATCTCTAAACTTTTTTTTCAAACCATTCAACGTTATCTCTTCATACAAGAGAACAAAGGGCATGATAACATCCGGTTGATCTGATCATCTACTCATCAATGCAAAAAAATCTTCATTAGAGCCTCTAAGGTTAAAATTTTCACCCTTTGCAGTCATTGAGGTTATTACAAAACAAATATTTAACCTTGAACGGGGTTCCAAGGGAGTTCAAATTTTTTGGAGGTGCTAAACGGGCATTCTGGAAGACTTCCCGACACTTTTCCAGGTTCACAATATGCAAATTTTCACTTTCCACTTTTCACAATTTTTTCTCCAAAAAAAAGGTTTTCAAATTTTTTATGAAGCCCTTTTTTTAAAATTTAATAATCAATAATGCTTTTAATAAATTAAAAATAAGTATATTAATAAAATAATTAAAAGCATTTATTTGAAAATTAAGGTGATTTGAACTTGTGACCTCACGTATGCAAACAATCACCTTTGCCACTACACTGCGAGGCTCCTCTGAAAAACAATCCGCTCGCTCTTCCTCTTAAAGCTCCGCCTTCACGAAAAAATCAAAAAAAACTTTTTTTTTTAACCCAGCGGGATTCGAACTGGGTTCCTCTCCTTTGAAAATCCTCCAACATAACCAATCATGCTGGGGGCTCGATTGGAATGATAAACAGGGCCACATGATATATTATCGTCCGACGGTAATTTAAAAAAAAAAAACTCTAAGTCTTTTATCCCACATGTAGTGGGAAGAAGACTCTCGTGCTGCTTTTATACGCCCGCGAGCACAAAATAACTTGGTTTCCTTCAGGAAATCAAGACCTCCTTTTGCCAAAAAATACTCAAATGAAAACTTACCACGTGTCATGCAACTCATCACCTGCTCAGCCATCCATGTGCGTGCCACTCACCATGCCACGTTAACTGCCATGCATCCATGTCTCATTTCGCTATGTGTCCTTGTTAGTCTGCCACCCGTCTGCTCACCTCGATCCATGTGCTACCTAGTCAGCACTTTGCCAGCTACCACGTGTCCTCTTGCCACGTCAGCTCTCACTGTCTGTTGTCGCGTCCGCCTTGAGATGCATGGAAAAGAGGTTTTTCTTCTTATTAATCTTGAACTACCAACACTAAATTTTTTTCAACAGATAATGATGAAGACTTCCCTCCAGTTGAAAAAATACTAGTTCAATTGATGTAGCTAGAAGAAGAGTGAGAAAGGACATTTAACAATGTAACCTAGTATCAAATTCTAGTCAAAAATTAGTTTTATAAGAAAATTAAATAAAAAGGATTTTCTAGGGGTGACCTTATACTTATATGGGATGTAAATCTAGCTAAACCATGGGCTCATGATAAGTTTGATTCATTCTAGACGGGTCCATATCTCATTGAAGAATGTAAGAATTCAAATGCATAACAGTTACACAATTTGAAGGGGCGATTGCTTCTCATCCCAATGAATGATCATCATCTGAAATGCTATGTTTGATCTGCCTTGGGTAGTTATATATATGTATATATCCTTTATTTTACCTTATACAAAATTAGATTGTAATTATATTTTTTTTGTATAATTAAGAGACCTAAGCCTTTTTGATACCCAAGATATTTCTGAAGGCCCAAGATATTTCCTTGAATATGATATTCAAATCCATAAATGGACAGGTAAATTGGAAACATTCAATTAAAGGAATGACCCTAAAAGCCCGTATTAAGCAAGGATGGAGATATATGATCAGTATAAATGAGAAGAAAGACCAAAAATATCGCTCAACATAAAGGAAAGAGAAGTTGCAACCTGCAACTATCAATCATCAAGAAGAGTTGCACAAGTGTTAATATCATCTCCCCTTATTCATAAGAAATATTAATGATCAAGTTGGAAGGAGTGCCCAATAGTATAATTGTGCACGTACAAATGGCCAATGCTTCATCCCAATAAAATCAAAAGGAAGATCATGGGCATGTATATTAATAAATTCCAATGCACCTAAAGACCAAAAAGTGGGCATGGTCATCCAGTTGGTATCTATCAAAGAGACACATTAATAGAACGAGTGGTGAAATCACATTATTCATACTGATTTACGCATGTATCATAAATGATAAAAGAATGAGGTCCAAAGTATGATCGACCTAGGAAAATAGCAACTTAACTATTATAGTAGGATGTTTGCTTGTCCAAATCAATTGATTGGTCAAAGGTCTATAAATCAAAAGGAGTTGGTGAAGATAATCTGACAATAAATTTGTACTTCAATATGAGTTTCCTCGTAGCAAGTAAGATCTTGTGCAACAACTTCAAAAGCTTATACCATTGGCCTTAAATTTTGGGCATCATAAAAGGGTGATGCCTATTCAATTTTCATGATGATATAGTGCCTACTCAATATTTCTAATACATTCTAAAATGTGATTTGATTGCTAGCTGACAAGCTTCAAGTTTTCTAAGTCCAATAGCCATTGAGAGCAAAATAGAGCTGAGAAAGATGACCAAGGAAAAGTCAAAGAAGATGCTAGAAGATTCGTTTGAAGGAATTATAGACACATGCATAATCCTTAAGGCCAAAGAAAAGTTGTCATGAATGGGAGTGAATCAAAAGGTAAAATTAATCAACTTGAATTTCACTGGGGTAGCTCCATGGAACACACAATTGGTGATGTTCTTACCAATTTTTGTGCACCCATGTCCTAATCTAGTAGACATCATATCTAAGTTCTATGATGTTATTACATGAATGGTTAAAGGGTAGGATGAGTAACCTTTATTTCAAATAACCACACAGAACATCAGAAAGGTGTTTGCAACTCCAAAAAGCTCCCTGTAAGATGTATCCATAAAGTATATTAGAATTATTATTGAGAAATATCAAATGGGGAAGCTCGTAGAGGATACCCCAAAAGCATGGATGATGGATGTATTAAAATTAAGAATTTTACCTCAATATTATCTAGAAAGGACCTCATAGTTGGAAAAATTTAAGGAGGATGTTCAACCAATTTTGTGCATGATAGCCATATTGAAAGGTGCTAAGATAGAAAATACAATACTCCTAGAGTAGATAGCTATGGTGCACACCATTTTGAGGGTCCACAGATCAATAAAAATGGATTGGGAAGAATTTTTGTCCAAGAACCTAAGAAAGTAGTTGGTGAACTATCAGTCCAAACAAAGTATAAAAATTTCATTACCCTTCTTACTTAGCCTGGTTGTTTCATTTCTTTATGTCTAGATCAGCACATTCTATGTAAATCATGGAAGATAATCCCTACTCAATTTTTTACTGGACACATTTCCTTAGAAAGAGTCAGTCTTACCTCAAATTTAATAAAAAATTTCTTTATCTTGTCTTGGAGTTAATTTATGGAAGTTGTCTCCGCCTGTCTCAAAGAGCTGTGTAGTTCTTAATGATGAAATTCCTTGAAGTAGAAGATTGATATTTTATAGCATAAGAAACATGCATTAAGATATTTGTTTTTTTCTAGATTTCCTTTTCTTCTACCCTACTATGTAATGGATTGGGTCTTTTTCCTCGAGGTTAATATGTAATCCATTGTAGTAGAGGATAAACATGACCAGGCGACAAAGAAGAAAATGATTTTTTAGTTTCCAGTATCGCATAGTCCTATCAGTAATCCCTTAAGATATCAGCCCACATATTTAAATCTAGATAATAAGCTACATGCTTTGGATCTTCTAGTAATGCCTTCCTAGTGGTGTTATGATCTTTATGATGTCATTAAAAGAAAGGTCACCAACAATGTCAAACCCCAACCATTCGAGCATCAGGAGAATGAAGTAAATATAGATTTTCTACAATTTAGAAATATCCTGGATGATCATCTGGTCCCATTTACCTAGTTTGAATTTCATAATAACCCACCATGGAGGGCCTCATATTCATATAAAATGACATTTGATCTTGAAAGGAACCCTAACTAGAGAATAGGAACCAATTTATTTGAACGAGTTGTAGAACACAAGGATTGGGATGACAAAGAGAAGGTTGAGAAATGGTGGATAATGAAGTGTGACAAGGATTATCTTAAGTAAATCCTCCTAGTAACAACAAAAACTAAATTTAAAATATAATTTATGGCTCACATTGGTAATTGGTGTGAAAGGAAGGATGATAATCTTTGCCTAGAATTCCTAAAGAAATCTAATCCTATAGAGCCTGCTATTGGAGGAAGCAGTGATGAGAAAGAGGGAGATTAGGAATTGGAGGATCCAAGTTATCAATAAGAATATGGTGGAGCAACTCATGAAGTACAAGTCGAGCCAGAGGTATAATCCTCCCCAAAATAGCAAATCAGTCAAAGAACAACGTCAAGTAAAACCATTCAAGAGACTTGTCATTCATTCAGATCCTCTCCTAAAAATCGGTGTAAAGTAGAAAGAAAAGGAATCACTCAAGTCTATTTTTTCTTAAAGAGAAAGAGTTAGGGCATAAGAACCAATTATTTTAGCCCAATATGGTACAAGCAATAGGATCAAAAGCACCAGTACATAACTCCAAAGGAAGTTAGAATATTGTGGACCTTGAAGGAGAGCAAAGTTCCTTACAATTATAGCTCAATACACCTCATCCAAACTAGAATTCTCCTACAAATCCATTGAACAACCCTCCCCATTTCACTTATGTCAACCTATATTCTAAGAGAATATCAATTGCAAGGCCTATGATAGAAAAAAATGCCTTAAAATCTCATTATCTCCTCCTCCACATCCAGGCCCCTTGCTTGATTTTCCTCTAAATTCATTGAAGTCATCCAACCCCATGTCTTCATATGATTCGACAATCACTCCCATACCCTTGATCACTCCTCTGCCTCATTCCCATGTGTTTTCCTAGAAATTCCATTTATCACTGGCATCTGTCATTACCAAAAACATCAGTCATTCAACTAGTTCAAACTAAAAATAAATATTGATTACACTTTTTGTGTCCCTATTGTCCTCTATGTTATATTTTCCACATCCATCCCAAGAAAAATAAAAATAATAACCTGAAATCTTCAAGGCCGTGCATGCAGTAAGAGACAACCAAAATAAATGGATAGAAGAGCAACTGCAGCAGGAGCATCAGATTCAAGAAGAGGTCACCATGATGATTTTGCATGAACTAGAGCTGATTGAAGGAAAACAACATAAGGTGATCACCAAACCTATATTCAAAAATGTGGAAGATAATGTGAAATATGATTACTAAGAGTTTGAATGTCTCACCAGGAACATTAATGATATTCCCTCCATAAAAGTATTGAAGGCATCACATGTGAACTTTGATACCTTGTACTTCAAATTGAAAAATGTTGAAAAGAAAATGAAGGCAGTAGAAAAGAAGGTGGAAAAATTTGACGCCCAGTTCCATTGGGTACAATGTAAAAAGAAAACCATTGAAAATAAAAATAAGACTCTAAGTGATACCCTGAAAAATTTTTTGTCACCTGAGCTCCTAAAACTAAAGGAAGAAGATAATGCTAAACTCAAAAATAAGTTGAAGGTAATGATTAGCAAGCTGAAACAATGTAATAAATAATTCAAATTAAATATGCATCAATAGGAGCTCCTACTCAATGAATATAGAAGCAAGATGCAATGGCAAGAGAGTGAGTTCAATCATATCCTAAAATATTTGCAGAATAAAAAAGAGAAGCCTGCTAAGCCTACTATTTTAAAAGATAACCTCAAAAGAGTTAGGCTGGGTTATTTTTGGAAAGCGAGGGAAGCAACCTTGAAGATTGTTTCTCCTTTCATACTGGTAATAGAAATAAATATTGAGATCACAATAGGAGCAAAGACAGAGTTCAATTGAAGGAAGGGTATCATACACAAAATGAGCCCACAATCATCTGCTTTGTATATGATGTTGATTAGTCACATCACCAACCCCCACATTTGTCAGAGGTATGAGCAAGAACAATATAAAATCATGATACAATAGATTCTACATTTGAATAATTTATATTATGAAGAAACCAAGCTTATGGACATGATGAAAAAAGAACTAGCGACCATGAATAAATTTAATGATAAACTCCAAGCACTTGGATCACCAGGATTTTGGGAAACCAATCATCAGTTGTACTCAAAGTAAAATATTGAGAAGCTGTTCCAAGATCTTGAAAAGTATGAAAGTATGATCGTGGCTTTGCAAGTTATTCAGTATTTCAATTATTTTTCATCAAATGGTTGAAATATACAGTGAGTCATCCAACCAAGAAGGATGCAGGATCAAGTATATTATGGATAAAATGAAGAGTGCATATGTCCCCTCCATGGAAAAATAGGCAGGAATGTACAATAAATTGTAGATTAGAGCAGTCACCAAAATAAAAGTTCCTCATATTGAATCATCTAAAGTAGCAGCACAAGAATAAATAGACCCATCAGGTCTAGCGTAAATCATGGAATATGAATTTCATGTTCCATTTTTTAATCTCATTCTATTATTGTTGACTTCATGGTCCAATGGATGTGGATAGAAGATTTTTTCTGTTGTTTTATTTTTGTGATTTTGATATATCATGGTTAGTTAGGTTCTATACATTATACCAAGTAAAAGCCCCTCAAAATTTGCTAAGAATGTAGGTGATTTTTTCGCACACACCTATTTTGTTCCATAAAGAAGACCGAATTATTTTGGGAAAATGACTAAGGAAAATGATGGATAGAAGAATGAGCCACTTCTAGGTCATTGACCCTCCATAAATTCCATTCGAAAGAAGGCAAGTAAAATGAGGCCCTTAATAGAAGAATGGGTTGCATCCACGTCATGATCATGCCTGAAGTCTTGTTCACAAGTGAATAAAATTAGGAAAAAGATCAGGATAATGATGGAAATAAAAGCGATCCTAGATTTCCATCCAGGCAATAAAATTCAAATGGATAGAGAATCAAGAAGTGAATACAGAAGGAGGAAGACCCAAAGTTTCGCTTGATATACCAAACCACAAGAAAGGCAAAAAAAGAAGAAATAAGAAGACAAGCAGGGGCTCCCATTTCTCCATCATAGGAAAATATGGTCTAGATGTACGATTGGGGATCGAACAAAGGTGTGCGATCAATCCAAATATCCATCCTATACAATAGTAAATACACAAGAGTTCAGTCGTGTAGAGGGCTTCTAAATTTTAAACTTCCTCTTTCCACCAATGTTGTTAGAATGTTGAACCCAAGAATGCAGCAAATGAGCAAATTTAATAACTAATCAGGAAGAGTACTCAAGGAAGTATATGAAGAATTGATGTAGTGCAACTACATTGGTGGTATTAGGTTCATTAAATATCAAAGGAAGGCTCAAATAGAGAAATTCAGTAGCTCCTATCCGAAGATAGTGGATAATGTTTCATATATGACAGAGAAATTGCATAATAAATAATTTGAGCCATCTGGATGCTGACATTCTGATCCACCATTAATGTGGATTATATTAGTCTTTTGAAAGCTCACTCCTAAAAGGGGCTTATATATATATATATATATATATATATATATATATATATATATATATATATATATATATATATATATATATATATATATATATTTATAATATGTGTTTTAGTTTCAACTCTCTAATGAGCACAAGAAATGCTCATTTTACATACACTTTTAAGGGGAATAATTAGTAGTTTAATTAGCATGTGAGATGCATTTTTATTTAACTTGTGCATATAATTGATAGAAAATCCAGTATTATGCTTGACAGATGTTTCTAGTGGAAACTTTGTATAAATGCAGGTTTTGCTACTAATATGGTGTTTTCTAGTCTACATTCTATTTGGACCAAGCATTCCTCTGCTTCATTGAGTCTAAGGTATGGGAAGTAGGCACCTTACTCTGGTGCCTTACTGGTGCCTTATTAAGATACATGGGAGGCGCCTTATTGGCAGCTTACTCCCATACATGGGATGTGTCTTACTGGAGCCTTAATCCCATACATGGAGAGGTGCCTTATTGGTGCCTTACTACCACACATTGGAAGCAGTTGCATTGGAGACTAAGTCAACATTGACCATTTGACTGAGAGGCTAAAGAGATTGTTGCATGTGAAGACAAAGGGGGATATTTTAATAATACAATATTATTAATTTAGAATAAAGTATTTTTATTATTAACCAATTGGTCGGTTGACTTTGTAAAGCTCTTAAAGCATATTATTTTTAGGATGCATTAATTTAAGGATGTGTTTGTTACATACACCTAAGGATATTTATATTTATCCTTATGGTGAATGGACACACTTTAAAATAGCGGAATAATACCTGTGTATGAACCAAATGTAACTAATCACATTATGTGATTAAAATAGATTGATTTGTTATTGTAACGAGATCTGGTCACACTTTATATAAATATTTAGGCCATATTAATAGAGGACGATGATTAATTTTACATAACATTTATTTTATATTATTCTTCTGTATAATTTGTTAAGAGTGCAACTTCTCTTATTTGAGCAAGATCTACGTAGCTAGCCGGGTGGACTATCTGCGGGAGCTTGGGCCCACTCCCTGCAGTAGTCCTCCCATGTTTCATTTATATATTTATTTTATGTAGATTATATTTATTGTTTTATTTCATGCTTTAATTAATTTAGTTGTGTGTTTTATTTCTTGCATTTTATTTTTGCACTTTTATTTCCAACACTTTAGTTTTAGTTTGTAATTTATTTATTTAATTTTTCATACTTAGTTTATTTGGTTTGGCTGAAATTCAAATGCACGAACATCCCCCACCAAACTAAATAAGGTACATAAGGATTCATTCCCTAATACTGTAGGCATATACTATGCGTGACACTCATAATTTTATGAACTTACTAGATTGATAATTTATTGAAGAGAAATAATTGTTTTTTGAGACATAATTTCTACTCACCACTTTGGTGCCTTTGTCGGGGAGTGTCAAAAATGTAGTGTTATGATTTACAGGTCAAATAAAAAGCTCATTTAAAAATACCCATAGATCTTCTACTTGAGAAGTGTGAGCCCATCAAGGGTCTTTTTACAACGTCAAAATAGTTTCTAGAACAATCACGGCCAAATCCCATAGGCAATAGTTTAAATTTACCATCTTCTTAGGTAAATACAAGAATGAACCTAATGTACCATATTAAGTGTAGAAGTAGGAATAAACTGTGTTGTTGAAAAAAACATAGAAAATCAAGCGATGAAGGATTTCCATCATGTTCTGAATGGTTTCAAGAAATCAAAGAAATAGCACAACCTAGGTTTGATTAAAAAATTTTAGGGATGTGTTTTTATACAAAAACCATTGGAGAATTATACCTCCAAAATCTTAGTTTTAATGATTGAAATTTTTTACAGACTTAACGCTTTGCAACATATTGGCAAAATATTTTAATGATGTAGGAAAAATGATAGAGCTTAATTTAAAAGAACATCTTGTTATGGAGTATGTTATTCACTTGTGCTTAAGGTGACCTGGTGAATCAAAAACTAGCACGTGTTTTTAAAAGACTTCTACACACTATTTTCTTCAAGTTGCTAGCCCGTAGGTAGTCATTTATCGGCCTGCACATTTTGTTGTAACATTGAAAGAGTTTGGTTGTGAGGCCATGAAAGAAAACACTCTTCTCATGCTACAAAGTATCAGACTAGTTGATCAATAAGGAGATGATTTCTATAAGGCTAGTTTATATGTAGGCATTGGGGAGACCCCACCTTCATAAATTCTGCCAATATTACAATGAACGTTGGTTACAGTGTTCATGAAAAAATAAATCATCTGTTGAAAATGCTCCTAAATTAAGAGCAAATAAAATAAGTAGAGTTTTATTTTTCTACTTGTTGGATGAGATTATCCTCTTTCCTGAGGACCAGCTTGGTCCAGAAGGGAAATGAGAAATCTCCAATCGGTAGCTAAAAAAAAATGGGGGAGGATCCTGGAAGGAATCATATGTCAAATGTCTTCACGAAGGCCACATGGTGACTTGAGCATGATAAATCATATGAATGGAGCTCATAGTGGCCAAGAACAACAACACATAAATCTCAATTTTGTGTCTCATGAAAACGTCACACCTGAACACCCAAAAAATGTTATGGATGATGGATAAAATTATTTTTGCCTCACTCTAGGAAATAAAACAAAGGATCACAATGCTGCTCTAATTTTTCCTGTGAAAGAAATAATTTAGAGTGGAAGATCATTTTGATTTGGGCACATGTGTGTCAGGATAGTATAAAAGTTTAATCAATTGAAAAATGTGACATGTTTAGGAGCACATGATGAGAAAATAATGCACAAAGTTTAATCCTTATGACAGAGCTAAAGAGTTAGCACTCTTAGAAAACTCAAAATATGGATTAAAATAATTTTATGTGTTGTTGATGAGGAGCTTAGTGTTTCAAAATTTGAGTTGTTGGTTGTCATAAATTCTTTAATAGTGGCATAAAAGATGTAAAATTTTGCACACCAGGCTACATAGTTACCTGGCTTGCACAACCTCTACTTATTAATGCACCGTACCAATATTACAGTTTTTATAACAAAATTTTAGTCTGTGGAGAAAAGAAAAAAATCACCAGATCACATTGTTGCAGTTGAAATTATGTTCTCTAATGTAGATGATAAAAAAAATGATAATCCAAGATCTATTCTTGTCATGGTAGAATAGACAAAAAAAAATAGTTAGAATTTTATTAATACCTTTAGTTTAGTTTTTTATGTTTTGCAGGACAACATGAAGTGCGAAGATATCATACCAACAGTTTTCAGGAGTGTCTTACTCAAGTAGGTGCCTTACTGAGGTAGGCACCTTACTTAGGTAGGTGCCTTACTAAGGTAGGTGCCTTACTCAGGTAGGCGTCTTACTCCTGAGGTAGGTGCCTTACCCCTGAGGTAGATGCTTTACTCCCAAGGTAGGTGCATTACTCAAGCAGGCGCCTTACTCAAGTAGGCGCCCAACAGACGCCTTACTCAAGTAAGCGCCAAGTAGGCACCTTACTCAAGTAGGTTCCAAGCATGCACCTTGCTCCATCAGCGGAGGTATGCACTGCTTAATGTCCATCAATGGAGGGATGCACTGCTCAATGTCCATCAACGGAGGCACTTGATCATAGTTGGAAAAGAAAAGAAAAAAAATAAGCACCTTGATGTCATGCGTAAAAGGTGCATTGATTATTAAAAAAAAAAACACCTTGATATCATGCATCAAGGGTGCATTGATTATATAAAAAAAAGAAAAGCCACAAAGAACCTATCTTGCTTAGCATAAAATTTCATTTGCTTTGCAGGAAATCATGAACCTCATGCAAGCTATAGGTATCCTGAGAAACAAGGCCTAACAGACACGGATGTCATGATCTCTTTTTTCCATAATTTTGTGTGTTGTAGCTTTTCTCAATTTCTTTTACAGGTGAAGTGGCCTGATTGTACAAAAAATAGGCATCTTGGGAGACAAGGCCTAAATCGGCTCAACACCCATGAACCTACACATTTTTTTAGGAAGTAGAAACTCGATTGTTTCCATCCAAAGGAGATAGTCCCCATATGGGCATGGACGTGGGTGTTAATTTCTTGCAAAGGGAAGAGGTACCCACCTCTATGTTTGGATGAAGTAGATGTTGATACAGTATGGAAAAGAAAATTGGAATTCCTTATCAACTCTGCAAATAATAGACACGTTAGCAACTGCTCACTTTTCAACACCAAGAGGGTGCCTTGACTTCATGCATTCTATCTAGAAGGCATTTTTATGTCATGTATTCTCAATATCACGTATTTTCTATCACACTGGCCCTATTGACTAAGAGGCGCTTAATTTCTATTGGAAAGTTTTAAAAAATTAGCCATGTGGAGAATATAACGAAAGAAAATATTGTTGCAAAAGAAAAATTGCTGACCCACTTTATACCTGGAAGTGCTAAAAATTTATCTCCCTAGGATGGGGATGTCGGTCGATCAGTGTGGGACCTTTTTTTTAGAGGGTTGTAGACCTGTTGTATAGAGGGACCTATTACTAGCGATGAGGGCATCACCAATTTAAATGGAGGAGTATTTGGGTGAACCAAAACATCTCACAAATACAAATCTTCTATTGGTAGACTCCTAGTTGAAATGCAAATTAGAAATAGAGTTTGTACGGTAACACTAGTAGAAGAGGGCTCATGCTAAAGATTTAAAAAGAAAAAAAAATGGTAAACTATGGCTGCAATGCTAGAATTTTTAAAAGTCCACCCTTATAGAAGAATGCCTCAATGGGAAATATTTAATAATCTTCCTTTTGGTAGCTGCGTAGGAAGGATCCATCAGTGGAAATTTAAAAACTACATCGCTTTCCATATTTTCATGCTCAGGGAAAATGAATTCTTCATTGATTGTTGGGATACATTGACGGTTGATCATGATGTGTTTAAATTAATGGGTTCACTGCTAGAGTATCAACACTCAGAGGAAGAACATCGATGATTAGTAGTGTGCATAAAGAAGGCAACCAAAAAAAAAGAAAAGGAAAAAAAAAATTCTCCAAATGCACCAACGCCACAATAATATCATTTTTTAGGAACACCATGATTACAGGTAGCATGAATACATTTTCACACCACCAGCATGCTACAAATCAAAATCTAAGAAATTCACCCAGGTATGTATTGATTTTTCCATTAATTATATGCAGAGTTATTTTAAAATAATTTCTATGCTAATACTGGTATATGCCCCCATAAAATCCTCTTTAAAGTTCAGCCACATAACATGCCTTAGATATGAGAAAAAATTCATTATCTGGGAATAATTAGAGAAAAAAAAATCTAGGGGGAACAGTGGTCCGGGTAATTTTCACCATTGCCTAACTCGGGCCTGTATTTCAAAGTGGAATAAGAATGTTTGGTTCCAATCCGGCAGCAGATTCATGGAGGAACAAAAGAAGAACACCCACTCCAATTCAAAGAAATTATAGTTTATCCCGCAACACTTCTCTTTATGCTACAATTCTTGAGTGGAATGAAAATCCATAAAATTCTTACACAGTTGTGGGAGTGGAATGGCATTCGATGGAATTTCAAAGAAAAGACAACGGACCGGAGCTATAATTATCTCACATCACCCTTTCGTGAGAAACTGACAAGATACGGGGGAGCGGAAGCAAGTTAAAAAAAAGGAGCTATGGCATTTGCGTGAATAAATTTAGCTTTATTCCATCATGACAATAGTGGCCAGCTTCATACCACAAAGGAAGTTCTAGAGATGGATTAAATGCATTCTAAATATGGGTAAATGTAGCGGCAAGTGACCACACTCATTGTAAACTTTGGTCTCACCAAATTTGACCAATGTGCAAAACTAAAAAAAATGCAGCCCTATGATAGCTACATGAAGTCTTAGATGGGTAATTACATGGCAAAATTTATCAAAATTAGTGTAGTGTGCTTTCGCTGGTGTTGTAGTGTTTAATAAATAAAAACACAGTGCAGTGTGCTCAATGAAGAAAATAGGGATGTTGAAGATAGATAAAACAAGGATGTTGAACATAGATAAAATAAAGATGCTTAGTGTATCTGACTTTCCCAGGTGCCACAGTGCTTTAAAAAATAATAAAAATAAAAATAAATAAATAAAACTGAGATGCTTAGTGTGTTTGACTTTTGCAGGTGTCGCCGTGCTTAATGAAAAGAAACAGAGATGCTAAAGAAGATAAAAAATAAATTAAAAAAAAAAGAAAAAAAATATTATTATTATTTCGAGGGGCTGTTGTCACGAGGATGTGATAATATTTAGGTATGGGGGATGATGAGCAACAAAAATGCTCATTTTACATACAATTTTAAGGGGCATAATTACTAGTTTAATTAGCATGTGAGATGCATTTTTATTTAACTTTTGCATATAATTGATAGAGAATCCAGTATTATGTTTGACAGGTGTTTCTAGTAGAAACTGTGTATAAATGTAGGTTTTGCTACTAATATGGTGTTTTCCAGTCTACATCTCATTTGGACCAGGCATGCATCTACTTCATTGAGTCTAAGGTATAGGGAGTAGGGGCCTTACTATGGTGCCTTATTGATGCCTTACTCCCATACATGGGAGGTGCCTTATTGGCACTTTACTCTCATACATGGGAGGTGCCTTACTGGAGCCTTACTCCCATACATGGGAAGGCGCCTTACTGGCGCCTTACTCCCACACATTGGAAGTGCTTGCATTGGAGACTAAGTCAACATTGATCGGTTGACCGGGAGGCTAAAGAGATTGTTGCACGTGAAGATAAAGGGGGATATTTTAATAATGCATTATTAATTTAGAATAAACTATTTTTATTATTAACCGATTGGTCGGTTGACTTTGTAAAGCTCTTAAAACATATTATTTTTAGGATGCATTAATTTAAGGATGTGTTTGTTACGTACACCTAAGGATTTTTATATTTATCCTTATGGTGAACGGACACACTTTAAAATAGTGGAATAATACCTGTGTATGAACCAAATGTAACTAATCACATTATGTGATTAAAATATATTGATTTGTTATTGTAACGAGATCTAGTCATGCTTTATATAAATACGTAGGCCATATGAACAGAGGAAGATGATTAATTTTACACAACAATTATTTTATATTATTCTTTTGTATAATTTATTAAGAGTGCAACTCCTCTTATTCGAGCAAGCTCTACATAGCTAGCCGGGTGGACTATCTATGGGAGCTTGGACCCACTCCCTGCAGTAGTCCTCCCCTATTTCATTTTTGTATTTATTTTATGTAGATTAGATTTATTGTTTTATTTCTTGCTTTAATTAATTTAGTTGTGTGTTTTATTTCAGCACTTTTATTTCCAGCACCTTAGTTTTAGTTCGTAATTTATTTATTTAATTTTTTGCACTTAGTTTATTTGGTTTGGTTGAAATTCAAATGCACAAACATCCCCCACCAAACTAAATAAGGTACATAAGGATTCATTCCCCAACACTGCAGGCATATACTATGTGTGACACTCGTAAGTTTATGGACTTACCGGATTGATAATTTATGGAAGAGAAATGATTGTTTTTCGAGACATATTTTTTTCTCACCACTCTCCAACTATTACAACCTACATGTACAGTTTTATGCATTCAACAATATAAGTGGATTATTGTCTAGCCTCAAATTGTCTTCATATATGTATGATCCTGCTCTGTTGATTATTTCTACTAAAGTTAAATGAATGAACTAGCTTTAATTTTGATATCAGGATTTTATGTTGTTTATTCTTTAATTCTAGAATTATCACTAGAGTTATATGCGTAATTTTTAATAAAATTAGTGGCGGGTATTTTAGGTAGTCCATGAATGTTGTTTATGTTTTATACTTATTGGGCATATATCTTGATGCGATTGGATTTGCACTGTATTGTGTTCTAGATTTATTTTTTCTTTGTTCTCTTTCCCTTTCTTTTTTCCTAAGCATCTAGTTATAATCTACAAGGAGTCAGCCTTCTCCATAGATTGACCCTAGGATCTATGATATTTGGGCCATTCAAAGTTGGTCGAGGTTTGTGGGTGTGTAATCCTTACCATTAGACAAGATTTCTACCAATAATATGTATCTCGGTGTATATGGAATGACCTGATAGTAAGCTCTTAAATGGAAAAATTCTGCCCTTAAGGAATATGCATAGCTTGGTAGTACAAACAAGCAAGACCAAATTAGTGTCTCTTTAGCACAATCAAACATCATGAAATTTTTTATCTATTTGTCTATGAAAACATCTCCATAAAGTAGGTTGTAGTGATTACCGATATCATCATTTCGATATCAACAAATATTTGAGAGTGATCCACATATTTGGCATAACTAGTATGGATTTAAATTTTCATGTCTGGAATTTACAAATTTTTCATTGCTTGAGTTGCTTAGACTACATGCAACTAGATATCATGGCTATCATATGGATGAACACATATTTCACACCAAAATCCATGCAACCTTATTTATTTGTGGTTATTATGAGTCATCCATTAATGGTTAAACATAGAATGCAACAAGACTTCAAAAATCAATGATATGAAACATTTAATGGGAAATTTTTTGCTTGTTGTGATAGAGTTGAGAGCAATAGGTCAAAATTTAGGCTAATATGGTAAAAACAAATTCACAAGCATACAAAACCTTAATGATGCTTTTTGTCAAAAAATGGGGTACATAAAAAAATGGTTGACAATTTTTGTATGCTAGGGGTTGGCTTCCTATAGGATAAATAGGTGTGTGCGACAAACAGAAAAATAGGTAGATTAGGAAAATTGCTCAATCGAATTCCTCAGATGACACAATTTAAACCATGAAAAATAAACACCAATTCCAAACAAAAAAATTTAAACATAATCTACTGGTGGGGATTTCTCATTTCTCTTCTAAACTAGATTGGCTTGGAGTAGGAGGATAATTTTCCCAAACAAGATTACCACTTTGATACCAAATATGATACGGTATCCACACCCACACAAAGCATAAAAATTAGCAAACTCCAATGTATTTGATTTCATTGGAAGGATGACTATAAATAGCCAAAGATACATGAAATTGGAAGGCATGTATTACATGTTTTTATCAAAATATGGACATGAGGACCTTTACATGGCTATTAGAAAAATGACCTCATATATATATATATATATATATATATATATATATATATATATATATATATAATATGGCCATGCACCTTTATAATAAGTGGTTCTTTTTATATTTTATATAATATAATATGATTATATTTATCATTTATTATATTTATTTATTTATATTTATATTTATATATTATTTCCTTATCACTCAAGATCAAGTTAAGGGTATCTAACTTCCCCACACTACTTATTAGCTAGTTAATAGCCAGTTCATAGAAGAATCCTTATTGTACTGGAGGAAGAAACTAGTGTCAAACAAGCATTACGATGCTTGGATACATTCAATGGAAAAAGACATAATGTTATCACCAATCCTTCATAGATTAATTAATTTATTTAGAAATAGATTGACCATGGTGAAATGTTCAAGTTTCTTGGAATCCCCTTTGCCTTTCAATCTTCTTCCTTTGCTCTTTGGCAATTTGTAATTACTAGAGTTGAGAAGAAGTTACAACAATGGATATCCACATTATTGTCTTTAGTATAAATTTTTTAAAATTGATCCAAGGTGCTCATTACAATCCATGTTTACTACTCTTGTTGGTATACCTCCAAAGCTTCCTACCAAAAGCCTAAAAAACTTCTCAAAGATTTTTTATGGGCTTATTTTAAGTAAGGGAAAGGATTTCATCATATTATCAAGGAATCTTGTCCTCTTCCATGTAGCTTTGGAGGTATTATACTATTACATCTATCACCAAGGGCTTTCCTTCTGTGCGAAATGGGTCATTCAATGAAGTTTGATTTTTTTCTTCATCACTACCTTGCTTTAAGCACTCTATATGGCTGACAAGCCTAGAACAATCTTGGCCTTCAAATCATCCTTACTCTCAAGGTGCTTGTCCAAATCTAGGGAATCTTTATGGCCAAAAATATTTGGAAATCCATTAAACCCTGGCTAATTTAGAATGGGAACAAATTTAGTACTATAATTTTAGTTAACCAACATTCTTTGTAGTGGTGGTTTATAATCATTCACCAAGATTGACCCCTTGCCAAGGTCTCATGTATTCATGCTTTAAAACAATTTCACCATGGGATTCGAGTGGTTTCAAACCTCTTTTCTAACATGACAAGAAATTGGTTTTCCTTACTTGAACCCAAAATCAAATTCAAATTGGCTAATCAAGACATGGAATCCTTCCAATCAGTTGTGGACTTTGTTCCTCCATAAATGCCTCATTAAATTAGGATTAGAACCTGCCAACCCTACTGGATAGAGTAAAAATACTTCTTAGATATCTCAATTTGTAAGTACAAATCCAATAATGGATACAAATGGCTTTTACCTCATCTCTTGATGGTGCAAAAACTCAAATGATAGATGAAGACTATAGAATACCAAAAAAATTTGGTAACATTGATTTCAAACTATTTGGTCCATTTTGCTTGGGGCATTCACTATCAAGCTCTTTCCCTTGATGATAGACTAGCTCATTTATGTGTCACCAATCCATGATGATCACTCTTTGGGTGATGTGAAAACATCAAACATCTTTTTTGGTTTTTTCCTAGATCTCAAACTACATGGACATTGATTAATTACTTCTCCAGACCTTTTAAACATGAGCTTTTCTCTTGGAACATGATTCTTATGGGTGACTAGACCAACTTGTCAACCAAATATACCCAACCATGGCATACTTTTAGGGTGGATATTTTATTTGATATCTCGAATGATAGAAATGTAGCTATTTTTTAGAGCATCTATTGATACCCATTTTTTATTGTCTATTAAAGCTAAAATTTGTTCCAATATGCTTTTACAATTCCAAATACAAGTAAACAATGCAAAATTTGGATATGACTCATTTACAAACTCTTATGGACCATTGGTTTAACACCCCATGTACAATGGCTCACATCCTGCCAACCTCTCCTCCACACAAGAGCAAGATCCATATTTACCATAGTTAGACTTTGGAAAATCCTTATAGGAGACCTCAACATAGAGTTGGGGACTAGAATCCCTTGCCATCCCATCCCTCTTAGTCTTATGAATGGGAGCCTAGAGGAGAGATACAAAAGACAACCACATAAATGAACCAACTAACAAAGGTGCCAACTTGTTGGGTTCTTCCACCGAACACTCGAAATCCACCTTATTTTTTGGAAAGCTCCTCAAACTAAGATCTATTACCTCCTAATTTCATAGCTCTTATTGAATAAATAGCTTCCAATTGATCCATATACCTTATTTTATTTAAAATTTCTAGTTTAGTGACTTTACCTAACATAAATTTTGAGATTTTATTTTCTAATATAATAATAATAATTTTTTGAGGATCATAAAATTTTGAATTGTAAATAAGTTTAATTTGTACGAGACAACACTTATACAAATGGTAAAATTTTAATATATGAAATAGAGAAGGATTTGAGGTTTTTTTATTATTTGTGGAAAACATCCCAAAAGGGATGCCACTTTCGGGTAAGAGCCAAGGAGGTATGGGTATCCATTTCGTCAAAAACACCCAGGACTCGGACCTGGCATACCACCTTTGACATAATCAAGGAGCAAAAAAACACACAAAACCAATTTAAAAATACGTAAATAAATAAGTAAATAACAACAAAAATAATAAAATAAAATAAAAAACATGCTCCTTGAGTGTGTCAAAAACAAAAGCACAACCAAACACACACACAATAATATAAAATAAACCACAACACGAACCACATAGAAAAACACAAGAACCACATAACAAAACACAAACAAGACAAAAACAACAAAACACTTCAAAGACATAACCCAAAAAAAAACATGAAATAAACACAACCAAAACCTAAAAAACATAAAATAAAAATAAAAATAAAAAACAACCAACAACAAACAATAAATAAAAACAAAAAACATAGAAAACACTCACACAAAAAAACACAAATTAACACAAACAAAGAGAAACACAAGAACAAAAACACAAGAACAATAACAAAAAACATAAAAAAACATAAAACAACAAAAACACAAGAACAAAAAACAACACAAAGAAAACAAAAACAAAACAAAACAAAAGAAAACACACCTAAAAAAACTAAACAAAAAAACAAAAAATAAAAAAAATTGAACATAACAATGACCTATCTAGACCAGAAGACTAATAAGGCAAGAAACAACAAAGGAAACAAAAGAATGAAAAGAGTGAGCTAGGAAACTAAAAAAACCTGAATGAACCAAAGAGAAGCAAAAAAAACAAGAAGAAACTAGGTACCTTAAGAACTGGAGCCATCCAAAGAAATAATAGAAAGAAGATCTTCCCTAATTTGCGAAGCCCACCATCTAGGAGGATGGCCATAACAAGTAAAATCACCTTTGTCTAAAGCCCAATTAGCTAAAGCATCAACACTTTTGTTTTGATATCTGACAACATGATTGTAATCAACTTTCAAAAATCCCATCTAGATTAATTGAATCTTCTCAATAATTCTTTTTATTCTCCAATCAACCTTATGATTCTTGGAAGGAGTCTTCAAAATATTAATCATAAGTTGAGAGTCAAACTCAACTAACACATTTTCTCAACCAACCTTAGTATCCTCCTGAAGGCCTCTAAGGATACCATACCCCTTAGCAAGGTTATTGGAAAGAATATCCAAATTCTTAGCAAAATTAAAAACCAGGGAGACATCTAAAAGTCTACCAATTCCTCCCACATTAGCTTTTCCAAGGTTCCCTCTAGAGGCTCCATCAGTATTGACTTTTCCAAAATCCTTAAGAGGAGGTTGCGAATTTCTTGTCCTATCCATATTATTAATACTCACATTCCCTTTAAGTTGGTTGTCCTTAGAATATTTAATCTTCAATATTTGCATCACTTGATCCCATTTTTGGTGGGAGTTTTGGGGGTGATTAAGGAGTTGATGGACTGATTCAACTAAGTTGGCTATGGTCTTTTGCCAAATATAGTGAATATCCTTCCTATATTGATTAAAAAATTGGCTATTCCTTTCAATCTGAATATTCCAAAGAAGAATGGTAGAACCCATCCAAACTAACTGCATAATAAAATGATCAGCACCTGAAAGCACGAGGATACGGAAACAAAAAGGAATATGCCAAGCACGATGCGTGTAAAACCAAACTTAACGCTAAAAGCCTATATATTGAAAGAACATAGACGAATTGACACAAGATAAAAGCAGTATGAAATATAGCCTTCTTTATTGATATGCTTTCAAATTCGTGTTACAATACGTCTCCTTCCTTTTTAGGGGATAGGAGCGTCAAATATGTTTCTTATCACATCCATGGATAGCAATCCTTCTTCCGCGTGCCCACATGTAATATGGGCGGACCAAAATGTCGTCGCCACTTGTGTATATGATTATTTACTCCTTCCTACTCCTCTGATGTCAGAAACCTACGTTCAAAGAAACAAAAAATATTAGTAGCACCTGCAGACAGAATAAAACATGTATTTCCCAAGGCCTACTGTTAGTGTATGCATGAAAATATTAAAACGATAACCAAATGACCTCGGATCGACCTAAAATTTTAATAGAAGCATAAATATGTTACCAGAAGGCCACTACAAAAAGAACAGTCTAGAAATTCCTCACATATTTGTATTCGCTCCAGGGTGGGACGAATAGACCTGCAATAACTTGTCAGAAAGCACCCTCTTCAATGTCCTACCTAGGAAGCTCCAAATGACCTGAAAAGTTGGGGTTAGCTAATTGGGGGTGTTTTGGGAAGACCCAGAAGGTCAGATTTCTCCAATTTGGCCTCTAGCACCCAAATTTTGATGATGGCATCTGCAGATTAGTAAAGGCGGGAAATGATAAAAACCTGGTCAAAAATGCTCAGAATGAAGTGAAATTTAAACTACAACCTATTTAGATAACCTAGAATAAGATGCAAAAGAAAAATCAGAGAAATCTATCACAGATTTCTATTCATCCTGGGGTGGGGCGTTTAGAGCTGCGACAGTTTGGGGAGCACCCGGGGGCAGGACGCCCACCGTTTGGGACTTTGTTTCGGCACCAATCCACTTGGGATGGGTCCAAAACTTCTTATGGGGTGTTGTCGACAAATTTTGTGGATTATTGTGGCCAAAAATCGGGTTTTGGGTCCGGATTCGTGCTTCCAATAATCACCCAATAACCTCCCTTTCGAATGAGAGATTAAGGATGTGAAAGGCACAAATCGCAAGTAGGTATGTAAATTGGCAGCACTTCATTGCTCAAATGCTCCTTCTCTATGTATCTTTTGGGTGAGAAAACTCACCAATTTATAGACCTAGGGTCTCTCTGTTTGAATTGCGCATGCGAGGGCGCCACTTGAGTTGTTTGTCCTATTTTGAGAGAAAAGATAATTCCCTGATTTAGAATCTCCTTGCATGAGGTCTCTAAAATAAAGACATGCATGACTGAAGTCTCTCTCCTTGATTTGGAGCCGTTCCTCGCAATTGCATGGCCTGAAGCTGCAGTTAACTGGCGGACTTGTCGAGGTTTGACTTTTTGCCAGTCAAACTTGCTATTCGCCTCACCCTGGGGCGAATGCTGATATTCGTCCCTGGGTGGGACGAATGCCAGTTTGTATTCGTCCCTGGGTGGGACGAGCAGAGAGCAAGGTGCCAAAAAGGTGCCAAATTGACCTCTGACCTCCAAAACTACTTTTGGGAGTGGTTAGGACCACTGTTTAACCTCTGGGGGCTGCCCTAGGGGCTGTGTGTGTCAATGCGATCAGCGCTTGTTGTCACATAATCGGATTGGTGTTGTTTTGGTGTCTATAGATGCCCCTTTTTGGGAAGCGTTGTGCAAGGCGCAGCACCGAGAAAAAATAGATAACCAAAGCACTAATGATTAGGGTTTCTCAGTAACCTAACCAACTCTTGATGCCCCAAGTATGGAAAGGGCACGCATTCTTGAATCCTTGCTTCTGACGAGCTAAGGAACTTAATTCAAGTGTTAACCTTGTTCGGTGAGGTGTTACTTGAACTTGGACATTGATCAGTCATGAATAGGCAAAGGGCGCAACCTTTTGTCCGTGGGAACCTTGAGTTCATGATTCATGAATGCCAAGTGTTTGATCAGCTTGTGATTATTGCTTGTTTGCTGCCCCAAGCAGGGGCGTGATTGTCTTTGTCAATGATCCTTTGAATGCGTGTCATTTCCTTGATTGGGTATGTTTTTGTTGATTGGTGACTAAGTGTGACTACCCCCTCAAGCGACGAATCGATGAGGGAATGACCGACATGAGAAAAGCGATGAGTCGCTTGACCCAAGATGACTTAGGTAAGGGTGCCTTCAGTTGTTTACCATTGAATGCAAAAGCAGTTTTTGAACATTCTGACCTATTTTTGGTGGGTGTGAACCCTTTTTGTGATGCATTTTGGAGCTGAAATTGTCAAAAATTCGTCCTCCCGTGGAGCGGTCCGGCTATGATAGCCTTCTTAGGGAGTAGGATAGGAACAATTTGTAACCCCAACGTCTATTTTGGATGCCAAGAATGTCAGGCGCAAAAGCGCCTTCGTTCGGCAATGTTATTGCTATTTTTGGTTGGGTTTTGACCCATTTTGGTGATGCCGTTTGGGGATGAAATTCTCGAAAATCCATCTTCCCGTGGAGCGGTCCGGCTATGGTAGCCTTCTTAGGGAGTAGGATAGTGAGGATTTGTGACCCCGACATCTATTTTGCATGCCCGGAATGTCAAGTGCAAAAGCACTCTCATTGGACAGTTTTATTGCTTTTTTTGGTGCATTTTTGTGCAGTTTTTGTTGTTTTTGAAATTTTTGCTCTGTATTCGTCCCTGGGTGGGACGAATTCCTATTTAGTATTCGTCCCAGGGAGGGACGAGCGCTAACTAGAGTGCTCGTCCCAAGGGGGAATGAGTACAGGCTCAAAAAGCCTATTTAAAGGCCAAAACTGAGTTTTGGGCTCATTTGCATTTGTTTTTCTTGGCGATTTGGAGCTCTGAGGAGGAGGAGGTCAATTCTGCGAAGCGAAGCGCTGCCAAAATTTTCCTGCGACCATGAGTGCATGAACCGGATCGAGCGGTGGAGCCGAAGCGAGACCAGTAAGTGCCCTTCCTCTTTATTGTTTGTTTGCTTTACAGTTTTAAAATCGCAAGTTATTTGTTTTTTGTCTTTTTGTTTATTTTGTTTTTCAAATTTAAAAATGAAACCCTAGTCTATCAAAATTAACACTTAGATTTAAACTTAGTGTAACCCTAGTTAAACAAAGATCAAAAGTTTAGTTGAAAACTTAGCTAAAAAACTTAGTTTAGAACATAACTTAAAACTTCGCTTAACCCGAATTTAACAAAGATCAAAACTTAGGTTAGAAACGTAGGGTAAAACTGAGCATAAAAACGTAGCTTTAACCCTAGTTATTTGTTGTGGTTTGTTTTTGTTTTTTTAGAGTTAAAAACCTAGTAATTAATTTTTATTATTTTTTTTTTTTTTTTTTAATTATTTAGAGTTAAAACCCTAATTTTTTAATATTTAGTTAACCTATAATATTTTTTTTTTTTTTTTTTTTTTAATTTATCAGTTAGAGTTAAAAACCCTAGATCTGAGAAATTATTTTTGAATTTTTGTTTGTTTTTTAATTTATCAGTTAGAGTTAAAAACCCTAGAACTGACAAATTATTTTTTAATTTTTTTGTTTTTAATTTATCAGTTAGAGTTAAAAACCCTAGAACTGACAAATTATTTTTATTTTTTTTTTTTTAATTTATCAGTTAGAGTTAAAAACCCTAGAACGACAAATTATTTTTGAATTTTTTTGTTTTTAATTTATCAGTTAGAGTTAAAACCCTAGACTGAAAATATTTTTTTTTTTTTTTTTTGTTTTTAATTTATCAGTTAGAGTTAAAAACCCTAGAACTGACAAATTATTTTTTTGAATTTTGTTATGTTTTTGGCTGTACATTTTGATGCATTGTTGTATATTCATGGTATTGTTGTACAATTTTTCATTGTTTTAATGTTTTTATGTTGTTTTATTTTGCAAGTTGTGAAGAGCCGGTATCGGGTGCCTATGATTTTCACTGAAGCACGTGTGGCGCTGACTTTGGATGACTGGGATTGGCTTGATGCCCTTGGGCTCAAGCAGGTGACTTGACTGGAGCCGGTGGTTGGGGATCGGGCCTATCTGACGGCCCTGATCAACTTGTGGGATCCACGGATGAATACCTTCCATCTCCCAATAGGGGAGATGACGGTGACCTTAGAGGATGTCTATCGGATCCTTCGGATTCCGATAGATGGACTGTCGATCAGGACGATGCCTCGGGATCAGCGGACAACAGTGTTGATACGCTGCTTTGGACATGGAGAGGAGATGGGGGTGGACAGCCCAGTGGAGAGGGCAGAGGGTGACTACCAGATTGGTGGCATATTGGTTCGATGGTGGCTAGAGAGGGGTGTGTTGGGAGTGAGGCACGCATTACTTATGGGCCTCATTTCCAACATGCTTCTCCCCGACTCTTCGGGCGTGAGGTTCCCGTGGAACCTGCTAGAGGTGGTGTTTCGATTGGTGGAGTGTCCTACGGATGCACCGATGATCATGATATGGGGACAGAATCTACTGGCATAGCTCTATGATGAGTTGTACGAGGTCCACTATCGGAGGTAGAAGGGGATTAGTTGTAGCTACTTGTTGCAGTGTTGGGCTTGGTAGCACATAGTAGTGGAGAGGCCGATGGGGCTGCCATGGATGACTCGGGTGGAGATGGTAGACCGAGAGATCGGTTATGGGGCACTATGGTGGAGGTCGGAGGAGTAGGGTCAGAGTCGATGATGGGCAGGTGTCGTAGGGCACTATGTCGATGCCTTCGCTCGGCTTGCTCTAGGGGAGGTGTTCTGGCACCCCTATCGGGACTGTCCAGCCTGGCCTGAGGCTGGAGAGTGGCTCTGGTGGGTACGGAGGGGGTGGTGGCTGATTGGGCATCATGGGACTGAGCAGGAGTTCTTCCCATATGGCTAGGTTACACGATAGTTTGGGGTGCACCAGGGGTTTCCTGGTGAGCCCGTGGTCTATCGGCATCGGGGGGATGAGAGGACTCTAGACCGGCCGATCATTGCACCACTTGGTGAGGATTCAGATATAACGATTGATATCCTAGATGTGGATGACATCGAGGACTACCATGGAGTATGAGCAGTGGTGGACTTTGCGGTGATGGCGAGGTGAGGGGCCTCTAGGAGGTGCAGCAGGGGATGAGGGTGCAGAGGCACCAGGAGAGGGCTAGGGAGTTCCGCTGGATGATGTGGACATGGTGGAGGTTGAGGATGTTGGAGGGGAGTTTGGGGTGCCGGATCAATCGGAGATGCAGGATGTCCCGGAGCAGTGGGAGCCAGAGCAGGCGGCTATCCCGGATTTGCCTATGCCTCAGGCCATTTTAGAGGATGTGGAGGCAAGGCATTGCACTGAGATAGCATGATTGGAGGACTTGCTACGGAGATGAGATGAGGAGCTGGGAGAGGCTTTGTAGGAGAGGGATCTCTTGTAGACTCAGCTAGTAGAGTGGGAGAACGCATTTGCTACGTACCACCGAGGGGATGGGGACACCAATGCTGCATGGGAGAGGGATCTCCTATGGGCACAGCTGACAGAGAAGGAGAAGACATTGGTGCAGCGCGACGATGCAGTAGCTTATTACCGTCGATGGGAGGCAGAGTGGTTTTGATGGGAGGTAGAGTGGTTTCGACATCGGATGGATATGGAGGGAGAGATTATCCACCTCGGTGGGCGGTTACCTGAGCCCCCTAGAGGTGGCTCTTCACATCGGATGAGAGACAATGATACTGAGCAGTCAACATCGTCTCGTCGCAGGTGGCTAGATGAGGGGGGCACTAGTGGGCATGATGCAAGGGCGAGCAGCAGTCACCCTGAGAGGTCCCATAGGACCCACACCACGAGGGGTAGTTCCCGTCGCACCGATCCTACGTGATCATGGTGGCCGATGCCCTAGGCTTGGGGGTTTTTGAGCTTTTGGATTTTGTTGCGAGGTCAGAGGACCGGTTCATTGTAGCCTATGGGCATTTTTGATGATATATATATAGATGACTCTTTTTTGGTGTTTATGCACTTTTCATGGTTTGTTTTTATGTACATGTATTTACATTGATGTATGCATATGCTATTATGAATGCGATGTTTCTAATTTATATGATGTATGCAGATGGAATGAATGAAATGAGTTGTTGATAACTTGTCGATGGCACCATAGACTGTGCAAGATTTGACTGGCTTGTTGTACTTATGGGATGACTTTGTGGAATGACTTTGCATGTGAAAACTTTGTTTTTGTATTTTGCATATTTTTTGATGGTGATGTACGGAATGAAATGTACCAGTTGTTTTAAAATGTAGTTAAGCTTTTCTGAGATTCAGATATTTTAACTAACTAGCCAAGACTCTACATTTATCTCGCAAGACTTTTGAACAAGGTATAAATCCGACTTGAATTTAACCAAGTTATTTCACATCCTTGTGTGTGCAATTGAGTTCGTTTATGTGGTATTTGTCAGGATACCGCCAGTGCCAGATAGGCTATCAACCAAACATGTACTGAGGATCACCTAATTAGCTCCACTAACTCCATTGTTGTATTTAGTAAGATTAATCCATGGGACAATCTAAGGTACCATAAGCTAGCTCATCCACATGCAAACATTGGTCTGCTGACATGCAAAGCTAATGTGACAGACATATCGTCATGCGGGTAGGATACCGCCATTGCTAGGTAGGTTGTCCACCAAACCCGTAATGAGGATCACCTAGATGGTTTTCGAATGCTGAGAATTCTAGGGATTCAAGTTCAGGTTGTTTGTTTGCTCAATGGTTTAGGATACTTGCTCGTATACATAGTGATGAAAATCACTATTTATTTTTCTCTTTGTTTTTTTTTTTGAGCAAGGATTTTGAATAGTGGTGATAACCACTGTTATTTGATTTTGTATTTTGAGCTTTGTAAGGTTGAGCTTGTAAGTTTGTGGCTTATGAATGGCCTTGATCCTTTTGGCCTTGGGGATGACTACCCATCCTATTCAGGGACGTGTAGTACGAATCCTTACGACTTTGGGAACCAAAGGGGATGATGGAGATTATGAAGTAAGGGCATTGATCTTTTAGGCCTTGGGGATGACTACCCATCCTGTTCAGGGACGTGTAGTACGAATCCTTACAACTTTGAGACCAAAGGTGAGTGGAGATGGTTGTGATGATGGTTTGTGGGAATTTTGTTTTTGAATGGCATCGATCCTTTTAGGTCTTGGGGATGACTACCCATCCTTGGCAGGGACGTGTAGTACGAATCCTTACAACCTTAGGGACCAACGGTGATTGGGATTTTTGGTAGTGGTGAAAACCACTATTTATTAAGGGGAATTGATGGGGAAGAGCTTGTCCTTTTGTCAATTCTCAGCATTCTAGAACCATTCGCATAGGGGGATGAACAAGCTAATCTTTCACCTATGGTACCCTAGACTGCTTTGTAGGTTTCTCTTGCGTTCACACAACTTAGGAATTATTTTATGTGTTTTAACTTGTGTAGGGATGTTACGTAACGAGGCGTGATCCAAGTAAAACTTTCCCGTGTAAAATCTATTTAACTTTGTACAGTTTTTGGCTAGCAATTTAAAGACAACTGAATGACGAAAACCCTATATACATTAGGAGACAACTGACTATGCTAAAAATGGTGATGGTGTTATTCTGGATGTATGTGTTTATAAAATGGATTTGATGTGGAAAATGATGGAATTGCCAAGTAATGACAGTCTATGGTGCTTTGGACATGTATGACCTAGAAAATATGCAATGTATGGATGTGATGCCTAATGCAACCTATATTTTTGTATTTTTATTTTTACGAGTATGCATGGAATTGAAATGCAATTTTTTTTTGTTATTTTTGATGATTTTATTGTTTTTGTTTGTTTTTGAATATTTATTTTGACCAAGCGGTTATGGTAACCCTTGGAGCTTTTGGTTTGACCAAAGGGTTTATGGATACCTTTGGGGCATTTTTGGGGTTGACCAAGCGATTGTGGGAATCCTTGGAGCTTTTGGTTTGACCAAAGGGTTTATGGATACCTTTGGGGCATTTTGGGTTGACCAAGCGATTATGAGAATCCTTGGAGCTTTTGGTTTGACCAAAGGGTTTATGGATACCTTTGGAGCATTTTGGGTTGACCAAGCGATTATGAGAATCCTTGGAGCTTTTGTTTGACCAAAGGGTTTATGGATACCTTTGGAGCATTTGGTTGGACTATGGCTCTCTAGATGTGGAATGGCCTCAAATGACTGATGTTCAAGGGTTCTAGTTCCTTGATTCCTTCAAGAGAGGCGAGCCGGTATGTTCCAGGTCCTATTCTACTGTCAATCACATAAGGACCTAACCAGTTTGCCATGAACTTGTCCCTTAGATGGGACGGCAAATTAGAATTTTGTTGGTTCTCTTTTAAGACCAAGTCACCAACCTAAAATTCCCTTAGGTGGACCTTCATGTTGTATGCTTTCTTAAGTCGCTCTTGATAGATACGCAAATGCTCGAGAGCATTGACGCATCGTTCATCGAGCAACGTCAGTTGGTCTAACCGGGCCTACCGTGCAGTGTCATCATCGATGAACTCTTGCATTGAAATGCGCAGGGAAGGGATTTCCAACTCAAGAGGCATGACTGCCTCGGAGCCATACACCAGCGAAAATGGAGTTGCCCCAGTGGGCGTCCGAATGCTAGTGCGATAAGCCCATAGGGCAAGCGGGATTTGAATGTGCCAATCCTTATGACTATCTACGATGGTCTTTTTGAGGATGGCAACTAGCATTTTGTTTGACGCCTCTGCTTGCCCATTTGCCTACGGATAATAGGGTGTTGAAAAACTATGCTGAATTTTGTACTTTGTGGTCAAAGCACGCACATATTTATTCTTGAATGGCGTCCCATTATCCGAAAGGATCTTGGATGGAATACCAAAATGACATATGATGTTATGCAAAATAAACTCCGCAATGCGGGTTCCAGTCATAGAGGTTAGCGAAATTGCTTCCACCCACTTGGTGAAGTACTCTATGGCCATTATGATGAACGTGTGATGACCCGACGATGCAGGGGAGATCTTTCTGATTAGATCGAAGCCCCACTATGAAAAAGGCCAAGCCGATTGGATCGGTTGCAAGGCCTGAGAAGGTACGTGTGTCAAATTAGCATGGTGTTGACACTTCACGCACTTCTTTACATATGCGCAACAATCTCGCTCTAAATATGGCCAATAATAGCCCATGCAAAGAATGCGCTTTGCGATGGCCATACCGCTGAAGTGGCCACCACATGTACCATCGTGTGCTTGGGTGATCGCCCAAGCGGACTCTTGCTGGTCCAAGCAACGGAGGAGGATTCCTTCATAGCTCCGACGATACAAAATATCTCCTAACAAGACATGTTTTGCCACTTTCTGTTTAAATGATCTTTTCACGGCTTGTGTCAATCCAAGTGGGAGGTTACCTAACTTGAGGTAATCCCTAATGGGTGTGTACCAATCCTGCTGATCAGAAACCTCGATGGTATGAATGACCAATCCCTCTTGAAGTTCATCCCTAGCAAAAGCTGAGCGGGAAAGAACTTGTAAAAATAGCGTTGTGTTGCTATTAAGAGGGGTCGGGGAGAACAAGGACCCCCATTTGGCACGAGTCAGACAATCATGGATTCGAGAGAACCTATCCTGAGATGGTTCAATCTGGATCAGGTGGATTCCTGGCGTTAGGTCAGAGCTTGCACGCTCCATCATGGATTGCGATAATGTTTTGACCTGAATGGTTGTCATTTCACCAGAAGGGTCTTGCGGGATTAGTGACCCCAAGGAGGCCATAGTATCCACAAAATGATTCGATGATCGAGGGAGTGCCTCGATGTCATACCATTCAAGTTGTGCCAGGAATTTGTCCACAAGGGCTTTGTAGGCCTGTAGAACTGGACATTTACATTGGAATATCCCCTTTACTTGATTGACAATTAACAATGAATCACCAAAGATGTTTAAACGTTTAATGTTCATGGTGATTGTTGTCTGAAGACCTATGAGCAAGGCTTCGTATTCTGCATTGTTGTTGGTGCACGGGAAGTTTAATTTAAATGACAGAGGCATTGGAGCCCCTTGTGGAGTGAAGAATACAATTCTTGCGCCACCTCCTTGCTCACATTTAGAACCATCGAAGAATAGGGTCATGTCAGCCTGTGACTCAGGCTCATCAGAATCTGGCGATTCTGAAACATGAAAAACCCCATCATCAGGTAGTTCTACGGTCAGAGGCTGATCGTCTTCAAGAGGAGCCTCTGCCAGTTGATCGGTGATGACTTGACCTTTTATGGATTTTTGTCCAATGAATTCTATGTCAAACTCTGTCAACAACATGATCCATTTCATCGTGCGGCTACTATGATAAGTATGACTCATCATGTATCGCAATGGATTCTCCTTAGACACAACATACGTCGTATTGCTGAGCATGTAGTGGCATAGCTTTTTGGTAGCAAACACCACTGCCAAGCAGAGCTTCTCAACGTATGCATAGTTAAGTTCATAACTGACCAAGGTGCGGCTAAGATAGTAAGTAGCCTGTTCTTTGTGTAGTTCATTTTTTTGGGACAGCATGGCACCCAATGCCACCTCAGTAGTAGAGATGTATAAATAGAATGGCACTCCTGGTCTAGGTGGTGCCAATATTGGCGGTGAAGCCAAGTATTGTTTAATGTCATCAAAGGCTGACTGGCACTCGTCATCCCAGTGAAATGTTACCCCCTTGTGCAATAATTTATTCATGGGTCGGCACTTGTCAGATAGCTGCGCTATGAAGCGCTTGATTGACGTGACCTTTCCCTACAGACTTTTGAGCTGCTTGATGGTAGTTGGAGGAAGCATTTCAAGGATTGCCTTGACTTTGTGTGGGTCTACCTCAATTCCTCATTTAGAGACTATGTAACCCAAGAGCTTTCCAGATGTGATGCCAAATACGCACTTCTTGGGGTTTAGTCTGACTTTATGTTCCATGAGGCGATCGAGGATCTTGCTTAAGTCATCGAGATGATCTGGGCGCAAAAGAGATTTGGCCAACAAATCATCCATGTAATCTTCCAAAGTTTTGTGCATGTAATCATGGAAGATGTACGTCATGGCACGTTGGTAGGTGGCGCCAGCATTTTTAAGGCCAAAAGGCATGACCTTATAACAAAATGTCCCCCAAGGCATTGTGAACGCCGTTTTTAGTTGGTCCTCGGGATTGATACGAATTTGATTGTATCCCGAGAAACCATCCATGAGGGAAAGCATTTCATGGCTCGCTGTAGCATCTACCAATGCATCGATGCTCGGCAAGGGGAAATCATCCTTAGGACTCGCTTTGTTTAGATCTCAAAAATTGGTGCATATGCGAATCCTCCCGTCGGGATTTTTGATGGGAACCATGTTAGACAACCATGGTGGGTAATCCATGCAGATGACAAACTGTGCATCCAACAACTTTTGTAGCTCATATTTGACCATTAAGGCCACTGTTGGGTGCATCTTACGTAGTTTTTGCTTTACTGGCTTGACTATCGGATCAAGCGTTAGATTATGCATGACTAGCTATGGGTCTAGTCCCGACATGTCTTTGTATGACCATGCAAAAACCTCCTTCTTCTCTTTGAGAAGGGCAATGTAGTCGGCTTGCTCTTCGGGGGATAGACTTACCCCTAGCTTGATGATTTGCAAATTCATTGGATCTGAGCCGATGTCTACGTCAGTCATCTCCTCGATCGACATGTGGGACCCGTCCTCCAACTGGTGTGGAGTTGGGATCAAGTGGATATCGTTTGCTGAATTTAGATCATCGTTCGGAACATCGAGTTCCTCTTCAGCATGGAAGACATCCTGAGTCTGTCCTGGGGTGAAATGGAACATCCCACCGCAAGGCCAGTACTCTGATGGGGATGGCAGTGTGTCAGCGTGATCCCAGTCTATAGCATCTAGGTCTAGATGCAATGACCATGTCGGGTCGGCTAGATCATGGATGGGGGCGGTTAAATCAATGGAGATCATGTTGATGAAATGATTGTGGTCTCCATTACCATGGGTGTGACTGCTCGGACATCCTAGATGATCTTTGTGCTCCGGATCTGGCTCTGTGGGTACTGGCACAAATGGATCAGCCCTATGCATGGATAAAAAGATAGGGTCTGCCCTAGGCACTGATGGTTGTATAGGGTCTCCAGGCGGAAGATGCTCTCTGTGTACCTGGAGTGGTGGGTGCAGTAATTGCTATAACTGCGTCGGGTTGAGGTGCCACCTATGCCTTGGCCCTATGTGTAACTGTTCAAACATGTCATCTATGTCCAAGGGATATTGTTGTTGTCGCATATGATTGAGATAAGCCATCTCAGTTTCATCTTCGTAATCACTGTCAGAGATCCAAAGGCCTTCGTTGGCTCCAATAGCTGTTTGCGACATATGAGGCTCATCTTGCTCGAGCAAATTAATGTGGTCCCATCGAGGTTGTTCCGCTCTCTGTGGGGGGACCTGATTCTCTTGAGGTGGCATATGCTCAATTGGAGCATCCAAAGGGAACATTGTCATGAAGCTCTCCTGATAATCATCCATGGGATGTACTTGTGAATGATTGCTATCAGACTCGAAAGGATCCCAAGGTGCTACCTCGTATTCCGACTCATCTTCTGAAGACCCTTCTTGGTCTTGTCCATATCCCTCTTGTAGGTGAGTCCTCGAATTTTCTCCCTATTCGGCCGAAGGGAAAGGGTTGTTATGGTCAACAAGGTTGGTTGTTAGCAATGGGTGATAATCCCCCAATGTATATGTTGTGTTAGGATTGGCATATGGATCTAATGCCAACCCATCCTTGTTGCCTATCCCTAGGCCTTGCATGTTCTCCACCAAGATGTCTAGGGGCAAGGGGTGGTTGAACCCTACTCCTGACTTGTCATATGGCATTTGATATCTCGGTTGGCAAAGAACACACACTCCTTGCTCATACCTACCCAACCCATATCCATGCCAATTGCATTGGCCAAGATATCTCAATGCGAATTCTAGGTTGGACAAATAGTTGACATCCTCTACAAAGGGCTCTTCATCTTCGTCTTCTTGCATACAAGTCTCAATGCCATTATCCAGGCCCCCATAAACAAAGTTTGTCTGATTGGGTGGGTAGCCTAGAGGAACCACAGAGCCGATGGGGAGTCGAGGCCTCCCCATGTCCTGCATGGACTCAAGTGTGGGTGTTGCTACAATGTTCCTCACTAGATACTCCCCCAAGCCCATGTTGGCCATCTCAACGGTGACCATTGGCGGTTGAGGGGGAGCGAATGGGAGTCCTTCCTGAGTCCACTCCATGTGGGGTGAACTAGGCGTCTCGACTTCCATTCTGCTAGGCATCTCTTCGGTAGAGATGGTTGAGACTAGGGGTGGTTCCTCTTCTAGGGGTTTCTTTCCCTTGTCCTTTGGTGTGGCCACCATAGGTGGCATCATTGTTGAAGGACCAGATGAGGAAGATGGACCCTACTAGGGATTCGATGGACTCGGCAATGGGGATGCCTGTGGAATCGGACCTTGGTTAGATGGATTCAACTAAAAATCCAAATGTGTTGATGGAAGGGTCGATTGCGGCATGAATTGCACCGTATTGCAGTACTTGAAAGGCTCTAAGTCTATCGAGACTACATGCACCTGTCCTTCAAATGTGTACTTCAAGCACTGATGAGCTATTGAAGGGACACACTTCATGTCCCTGATCCAAGGCTAGCCCAATAAGATATTATAAGCCATCTCACCTTCCAAGATGTGGCACAATGTATGAATAGTCTTTTGTCCCACTTGGATGGGTAGGACAATTGTGCCAACCATCGAGCATATTGCATCATTGAATGCTCACAGTGTATAAGTGGAAGCCACGATGTGAGATGTCGACAACTTCAGATGTTTCAATGCTGTGGTTGTGATGATATTACTAGACGAGCCAGTGTCCACCAACACTCTCTTATACGGAATCCCGTTGACCCACGCAATAACGTGCAGGGGTGGATCCACCACATCACCAGTCACTGATTTCAATTCATCTTCTCTAAAGGTGATGACTGGTTCTATACATTGTTTTACATGTCCCACGAAGTTGTTGAAAGAGTTTTCCTCATGGGGCTGCAACTCGATGGCTTTTAAAATCTCCATTAGAGCCTCCCGATGGGGCACTGATTGTTGAATGAGCTCGTATATGGAGAGCCTAGCCGACGTGGTCCTTAGAATTTGGGTAAGTCTAGTCCAAATCATGGCCACTGGTCTAGGTGGGGGAAGTTGCGTAGGGTGTTTTTGGGGTTGTGACGTCGATGGAACTTCTCCAGTGGCCGCCACAGGGGCAGCTCCTTGATACCTCATGTTCCTAGTCACTATGCTTATCATCCCTACATACCCCTACATGGGGCAATTCTGTTGCACCTCATTGAATTGAAGGGGTTTGGCCTATGCATCATGGGCAGGCAAGGGGTCTCTAAAGACTCCCATATGTTGGTTGTTTGGCACTACGGGGTTGTCCACCACCAATGTCTTATTGTCGATTAGGTCTTGTACCAAACCTTTGAACTTCCAACATGCATTAAGGTCATGTCCCTTCCATCTGTGGAACCTATAGTACAAGTCCTCCCGGTACCCCTTAGGATTTGGTGCATTGGGGTCTATAGTTTGAATCTCTGGTAGGTTGATCAAGTTCGCCGCTGACAAGCGGTCAAACAGGGAGTCCCTGGACTCTGTGTAAGGTGTAAATTGTCACCTAGGGCGATGCTTATGATTTTGGAGATCACGATGATACAGAACCACCGTGATCACCACTAAAATCATGAGGATATGGAAACAAAAAGGAATATGCCAAGCACGATGCGTGTAAAACCAAACTTACCGCTAAAAACCTATATATTGAATATATATTGAAAAATGCATAAAAGGAAAGAACATAGACAAATCGACAAAGATAAAAGCAGTATGAAATATAGCATTCTTCATTGATATGCTTTCAAAGTCATGTTACAATAAGTATCCTTACTTTATAGGGGATAGGAGCGTCAAATATGTTTTTTATCACATCCATGGATAGTAATCCTTCTTTCGCGTGCCCACATGTAAGATGGGCGGAAAAAAAAAGGTGCCATCGCTTGTGTATATGATTCTTTACTCCTTCCTGCTCCTCTGATGTTGGAAACCTACATTCAAAGAAATAGAAAATATTAGTAGCACCTGCAGACAGAATAAAACATGTATTTCCCAAGGCCTACTGTTAGTATATGCATGAAAATATTAAAACGATAACCAAATGACCTCGGATCAACCTAAAATTTTAATAGAAGCATAAATATGTTACCAGAAGACCATTGCAAAAATAACAGTCTAGAAATTCCTCACAAATTTGTATTCGCTCCAGGGTGGGACGAATAGGCCTGCAATAATTTGTTAGAAAGCACCCTCTTCAATGTCCTGCTTGGGAAGATCCAAATAACCTAAAAAGTTGGTTTTAGCTAATTGGGGGTGTTTTGGGAAGAACCAGAATGTCATATTTCTCCAATTTGGCCTCTAGCACCCATATTTTGATGATGGCATCTACAGATTAGTAAAGGCAGGAAATGATAAAAACCTGGTCAAAAATGCTTAGAATAAAGTGAAATTTAAACTACAACCTATTTAGATAACATAGAAGAAGATGAAAAATAAAAATCATAGAAATATATCACAGATTTCTATTCGTCCCGGGGTGGGGCGTTTAGAGTTGCGACAGTTTGGGGAGCACCCGGGGGCAGGATGCCCACCGTTTGGGACTTTGTTTTGGCACCAATCCACTTGGGATGGGTCCAAAAATTCTTATGGGGTGTGGTCGACAAATTTTGTGGATTTTTGTGGTCAAAAATCAGGTTTTGGGTCTGGATTTGTGCTTCCAATAATCACCCAATAAGCTCCTTTTCGAATGAGATATTAATGATGTGAAAGGCACAAATAACAAGTAGGTATGTAAATTGGCAGCACTTCGTTGCTCAAATTCTCCTTCTCTGTATCTTTGGGTGAGAAAACTTACCAATTTATAGACCTAGGGTCTCTCTGCTTGAATTGTGCATGCAACGACGCCACTTGAGTTTTTTGTCCTATTTTTAGAGAAAAGATAATTCCCTAATTTAGAATCTCCTTGCATGAGGTCTCTAAAATAAATACATGCATGATAGAAGTCTCTCTCCTTTATTTAGAGCCGTTCCTCGCAATTGCATGTCCTGAAGCTTCAGTTAATTGGTGGACTTATCGGGGTTTGACTTTTTGCCAGTCAAACTTTCTATTCGCCTCACCCTGGGGCGAATGCTTATATTCATCCCTGGGTGGGATGAATGCTAGTTTGTATTTGTCCCTAGGTGGTACGAGCAGAGAGAAAGGTGCCAAAAAGGTGTCAAATTGACCTTTGACCTCTAAAATTGCTTTTGGGAGTGGTTAGGACCACTGTTTAACCTCTATGGGCTGCCCTAGGGGCTATGTGTGTCAATGCGATCAGTGCTTGTTGTCACATAATCGGATTGGTGTTGTTTTTGTGTCTACACACCCTCTTTATTAGACCAATCCCTCCTCAAAAGTAAAAAAATTGGACCACTGTAAGCCAAGTAAAGTGGTCATTCTCCTCCATAGCTTAGAGGCTAAAGTACACTCAATAAAAATATGGTTGAGAGTTTCTACATTCTCTTCACACATCTCACATCTAAAAGGGCCATGAAAACCATGCTTTATAAGTTTCTCACCCGTAATCACCCTATGATGCAATAAAAGCCAATTAAAGAACCTCACCTTAGGACAGAGCTTTTGAGCCCACAATTGAGAAAATATGTCAGAAGAGTGGTTAGGATTATTATGGCATAAGGTCAAATAACCTTGAGCAACTGAATATTCACCCTTAATAGTGTTGTTCCATCCAAAACAATATTTTTCATGGGACCAAGAGAGAGATCTCATATGAAGGATGCCTTGGATATCTTGTCTTTGCTTTTCTAGGATTTGAATAGGCCAGTCCTCAATAGTGATCCAATATATACAAACCTTTGAATTACCAGTATGGTACCGACAGTAATTAGCCACCTTTATCTAGTTATCTCGGTGAAGCTCCTCCATCCAAGGCCTCCAATTGAGAAATTGAGTTATCAAAGGCTTGTGACCATCCCAAGAATCTGTCCAAAAATTTTCCTATTGACCATTATGAATGATCCAAAATAAATTTTTCTTTATCAAATCCTCATCAGTCTTAAGAAGTGCTAAAATGGGAGAACCTTAGGTAGGAAGTTGATAGCGAACAAGGTCTTCAGGACTTATGTTCTTAGCATATTTAGTACAAATATTATTGGCCCAAATAGCATTGGGGTTATGCAACATCCTCCAATATAATTTATCAACTAAAGCTTTGTTGTTATTAATAGAAGACCGGAATCCTAACCCACCTTTATTCTTAGGAAGACATAAAGTGTCCCATTTCACCAAGGCCCATTTACTTTTCTCCTTAGTACCACTCCAAAGGAAACGATGACTGATTTGATCTAGTTCTCGAAGAATAACCTTTGGAATATTCAACACGAAAGATACATAAATAGGAATAGCTTGAAGGACTAATTTTACCAAGGTGATTCTACACCCAGAAGAAATCCACATGTTGGTCCACTTTCCAATTTTCTTCTTGACTTTTTCCAACAACCAATTCCAATATTTATTTTTTTGCCTTTGAATATTTATGGGAATACCTAAATAAGTGATTGGAAGGGAGGTCTTATTATATATTAATTTATCCAAGACCATGGATTCCTATCTAGAAGATTAGTGAAAGAAAATAACTTTAGATTTATCTTCATTGATCAATTGCCCAGTAGCCTTAGAAAAATAGCTAATGATTTACTTAATATTAGAAGCTTTCTTAACTATAGCTTTACCTAAAAGAGTAGAGTCATCCACAAATTGAATATGAGAGATAGGTATAGCTCCATGATCAATGGTAACTCCCTCAAGGGTTTTGTTTTCATTTTTTTTGGTTATAGTCCTACCCAAGCATTCAGAAAGAATGATGAATAGATAAGGAGATAGCGGGTCACCTTGCCTAATACCTCTGGAAGATGGGAATGACTAAGAAGGCCTGCCATTGATAAGAACTAAGTAGGAAACTGAAGAGATACATCCCATAATCCAATACATCCAATCCTTAGAGAAACCAAATTGCCTCAAAACTTTGATAAGGAAGTGACAATCCATTCTGACATAAGATTTGGATAAGTCTAACTAAATGAATATGGAAGGAGATTTTTGCATATCCATGGAATGGATGGCTTCCTGAGCAAGAAATATCTCATATACTATTTGATGCTCTTCCACATAACCCCCTTGCTCTAGGGAAATAATCTTATACAAAAGAGGATTCAACCTTTCTGCCATGATTTTAGTAATGATTTTGAGAAGAACATTACATAAAGAAATAGGTCTAAAAGCTGAGATATGATCAACCTCTTGAGCTTTTGGAACAAGATTAATATAAGTTTTATTGATAACCTTCAAATTTCTTTGGATTTCATGGATTCTTCCACCACCTCTAATAAATCAACATGAAGGATACCCCAGAACTCTTGGTAGAACTCAATGGTAAAACCATCAGGACCTAGGATTTTCCCTTTTTGCATTTTAAAAACTACCTGTTGAAGCTCTTTGATAGTAACAGGATTAGTCAAAATAGAGTTCTCCTCAGAAGTGATAAGAGAAGGGATTGCTTGAAGAACATTTTTTTGAGAAGCTGATTCAAGAGGAGTAGCAACAAAAATATTGGAAAATTAATCAACAACAATAGAGTTCATGCCATCCCAAGTATAAATAACATCTCTAGAATATGATTTCAGGGAAGAAATAAAGCTGTGAGATCTTCGAGATAGAAGATATTTGTGGAAGAAATTTGTGTTTTGATCTCCTTCTTTGAGCCATTGAATTCTAGATTTTTGCTTCCATAAGATTTCTTCTTTTTTTCCCATTCCTCTAACTGAGTTGTGAGTTTAATTTCATTTGCATTTCTCTTCTCTGTGAGGCCATCTAAACGGATTTTCTTATTCAAATTTTTGAGATGAGAAATAACTTCATGTTTTTTTTATGAACATCCTCAAACTCTTTCCAGTTCCAAGTCTTGATTTTGGATTTAATGTATTGCAATATTTTGGCAAAACAAAACATCTTAGTCACATGCCTAGGTTTACCTTCCTTCCACCATTGTTGCACATGAGGTCTAAAGGAAATGTCTCTAAGCCACATTAATTGAAAACGAGAAGGAGAGAAACTCACATTGGTTTTCCACATTTCCACCATGACTGGTCAATGATACAAACTAGCATTATTAAGAGTCTTCACTTTAGGAATGTGACCATGGATTAAAAAAATTTCAGAGAGCAAAAACCTATCCAATCTCTCCATTATACAAGCTAAGCCTTGCCTTCTGTTAGACCAAGTCATAAGGCCATTATCTGGTTGGATGTCCACAAGATGGAGATTTGCAATATATTCGCTCATGAGGTCAGTGCTTTTGTCCAAATTTCTATTTCCCCCCTTTTATCATCTAGAGAGAGGATGGTATTGAAATCTCCTTCGATCAAGATCCAAGCTTCAGGAAAATGAGAGATAATATGAGTTATATCCTTCCACTGTCTTCTTTTTCCTCCAAAGAAATCAGAGCATAAAAAATAATGCAGAGCATAATTTGGTTGGAATGTCTACTTTGAATAGCTATAGCCAACAGACACCAACTGCCAACCATATGGTGAATAACTACCTATTTTGGGTCCCAAAGACAAGCAATGCCACCAGAAGTCCCCTGGGAAATGAGGGAAACCACTTTTCCAACTGGCCAAAATTTATTGGTAATTGAGTCCATATCCTCCATTGACATATTTGTTTCTTTAAGAAAAGCAATATGTGGATGATTTATCTGAATCATTATTCTAATTTCATTTTGTTTTGAAAGACTCCATTTGAGTCCTCTAATATCCCAAGTGACGATCTTCATCAATACCAAGGCTAAAAAAGTTGGGAAGGGCATTAACATTACCTTACTCTACAAGCTTTTCACCTTCTTTTACCATATGATATTTATTGTTCTTGCGACCTGCCTTTTGATTAGAAGCCATCTTCAGTTTTTTTTCTCTGTTTCTTGACTTATTCCAATTGAATCTAATATGGCTTCTAACCTTGAAGAATGCTCATACACATCCAAAATTTTACTAGAGGGTTTAACGAAATCTATATTGGGACCTGTATTATTTGAAATTTTGACATTTAAAAGATTGTTTTTCTTGTGTAAATTTTCTCCTTTTTTTTCTGTTGAAAACCTTTGATTTGTTTGTTTGTTTCTGAGTTCTTCCCTTCATATTTAAATTGTGTTTCTAAGATTTATGTTTCCATTATTTCCTGTCCCTCGCTTGGGACATCATTTGTGAAAATGATTTCAAACATATTAACAGATGACTTTGATTGATCCTTCATAACTAGTTTTTTCTGAGTGTTCTTCTTTTTAGGCATTTGGAAACCTGTTGAGTTTATATCTTCTTTCTTTTGATCAGGAATTTTATTTGGGCAAGCACTAGCCAAATGACCATATTCATGGCAAATTCTACAACGAAAAAGAATGTTCTCATAGTCCACTACTTGGTCCCAAGTGTCTTCTCTAAATTGTAATGTGATCTTTTTAGGTAGGGGTTTGTCAAAATCCATTAAAACACAAATCCGAGCATAAATAATATGTTCAAAATTTTGAGTACAATCAAAGTCATCATAAAAGTTCCTAAAGAGTTTCCAATTGAAGAAAAAATAGTAGGATTCCAAAATTCAATAGGGAGGCCAAAGAGTCTAACCCACATGGGAGCTATAGAAGGCATATCTTCTTTGGCTTTAAATTTAGTATGTCAGGGCTTCATGAAAAACCCTACCCTTCCAAAAAACCAAGGATCCCCTTGAAAAGTTTTCTCTCTATCTTCATTATTAGCAAATAAAATAAGAAAATAACCATTTGGAAAAATAGAGATTTGTAACTCACCTTTAGTTTTCTAGCATTTTGCAGCCTAAAATTTGAAATCAGATAGGCTCGGACGAAAACTTGCGAACTGAAAAATTAGTCCTCTTTTTTACAAATCTTCAATGCTAGTATGAATGTTACCCATATCAAGATTAACAATAGGAGTTCCATCAACTGCTTTAAGACATCCTGACTCTGTTTTCCTGGGATCAATCTTAGGCATTCTTAGAGTTTTATGGGAAGCCCCAAGATTGATATTAGCATTCGGTTGAGGCTATCCACCACGGAGGGCATCCCTAAAATTCATTTTCGGGGCTGAGTTTTCGAAATTCTTATCCTTGACAAGGGTTTTCATAGTAGAACTATTTTGTGGGTGCACCTTAGCACAAAATTCACTTGAGATATGAGCCATTTTTTATCAACTGCTTGAAACTTGTTTTGTGATCTCTTTAATCCTTGCCCTAGACGCTGTGGAAAGGTATGGTTTTCACTTTTCTTTTTTGCAACAAATTGGAAGTCGTTGTAACTCAAGTTCATAGTATGATCTGTTGAAAGACAAATTTCTAACTCATCTTGGATCCCATGCAACACTTCCTGCTAAAATATTGAGCATAAAACACAAAAATATTGGTTGCTAGGGCCCAAAGGCCCTAAAAACCAATCTCTAGAGTTGTTTGCACTCAACTCAGATGAAACCCTCGCATAGCCGCTTGACCAAAATCTAGTTAACACATAGGGATGCGCTAGGATCTTTGTTGCTCCAAATGATATGAAAATTGGTGGAGATGTTTTAGGGTTTTTCAGGCATCTACCCTTACAATTTCAGCTCAATCTGAGTCCGGATGAGTGAGATATGGCCGAAACAAGTTCGACAGTTTGAATAGTCCTGCGAAAAAACGTCCCTCTTCTAAAATGAATTTTTTCCCATCTAAAAATGTTAAAAAAAAAAAGATCGAGGCTCTTAAGATGTATTAAAAAAAGTATATAGATATACTAACGTTTAAACAAATTAAATGGAGAAAAGACTTGCGACGATGATGCAATTAATCAGTAAATTTTGATAAGAAAATAATATATTCATTTGGTTCTCTCATATAGTGGCACGTGGTCCAAATTACCAGTATGTTATTTAATGTTTTTTTTAAGTAAACCTTAAAATAAAAACAAGCGGCTGCGGATATCCTTCTACGATACGAAGCTTTCGCCATTCCAAATTAAAGGTTTTAATTTGTTTTTTAGATTAGGGTCATATTGGGAGAGATTTGATCTTGGAATTACTTATCTTAAAAGTTTTACACAACTCACTGTTTCCAACTCCCACTCCCACACAAACAAATAAAAGATTTCATTTGTTAATAAAATATTTTATTTAATGAAATTTTTTAAAATAATAATAATTTTTTTTTAAGTTTAAATTAACAAAATTATTTTTTTTAACAATTATAAATTAATTTTTTATATTAATTTAATTAAATAATAGAAGAAAAAGTAATTACATGTAAAAAACTCAATAAAAATTATATTATATAATAAAAATACTATCACAAATTGACTTCAAATCAACGAAATCGCTTTACCAAAATCATATTTTGGGATGACATGATGAGTGGTGAGAGACGTTCTCCTCTCAAATTTAAAAGATAATTTTTAATATAAGTTTAATATATGTAAATAAAATTTTGATTTTTTAAATTATTTTAGGGTTTGATGTGTGAGAGTGAGTTTGTATTAAAAAATGTATTTTATTAAAATAAGAGAATGCTGGTGTGGTCATACCGAGCAACTCCTGGTCATGGTTTCTCGGACCAAAGGGACGTGCAAAGGGTTTTTCGTTAAATTTAAAAAAATAAATAAGAGAATGTTGCTATTATAAATCTTAGTTTGTTATATTAAACGAAACTAATTCGATCCATTAAAATAAAAAAATTATGTGTCTCATCCAACGTGCCTCTGGTTGGGATGTTTGACCTCTTGGACAAGATGATGCCTTTGGTTGGGGTGAAATTGTACCAAATGCACGTACCTGTATTATTAGTGGTACTACTTATGGCTAAGAGCTCCGAATTTTTTCATCCATTGGATGGACTTATAACCATATGGAGAAAAACTTTAGACCTTCCATATGGCAGTGATTTCTTTCTTTCTAAATGCATATTTGACATTGTTTTAGTGGTTGTTATTTTAGTGGTTGTTATCTGACTTTTTGTGAATTGTTTCTGACACTCTTGTGTACTTCTAACCAGATGGTTTACCGGATGAGCTGATCTCACCCATCATTTTTTTTATAATTAAACATTGTTTTAATAATATAATGACATTTTCGTTATAAATAAATAAATAAATTATCATTATAAACTTTGACTTGCTAAAGTCAGCTGAACTCATTGACTGCAATAACTGATATAAACATAAAACAAATCATTGACTTCATCTAATCCAATAAAAAAAAAATTGTCATTGTAAACTTTGACCTATAAATTCAGCTGCACTCATTTACTGCAATAACAAATATAAACGTAAATCATTGACTTCATCTAACCCATTGACTTCAATAAAAAATATAAACATAAAATAATTCATTGACTTCATCTAACCCATTTATTTGAATAACAACTAACCCATTTACTTCAATAAAAAATATAAACATAAGAAAATTGATAACAACTTTACTGAATTAAAAGAAGTCAAAGTTCTGTTCTTTTAGGGAATGCTAGACTACTACTCTACAAACAATCCGTGAAGTATACAACATGTTCAGAGTCTTATAACATCTTGTATAGTTATGTACATTGTGCAAAGCCTCAAAACATGTTGCCTGAATATTTTTTCTATGGATATTAGAAAACCTTCGAAAACCTTGTCCATCTCCATCAAGGCAGGATGGCGTTAGATTAAGATAACATTTGTAATATTTCAAAACCTCCGGAAAAACCTCATCCATGTCTATCTCCATCAAGAGTGAGTGGCGTTAGGTTAAGAGAACACTGCGACATTAAGCACAATCATTTTATGCGTAAAGTATTTCTGATAGGAGAGTAGCAGTGAACAATCTTTGTGAAATTACATTAATTGGCCCCCATGATAATCATTGCCATCCACCCAACGATGATAAGCCCAGCGATGCATATTGTGCTGACATACAATTGAATGCTACGTTTTTATTTTTTTTTGGCAGTCCGCCATTTTTAAAATAAAAGGTGGCCCCCTTCTCCGATCATGTCTATTGAATGAAGTGACGTGCACTATTCTGCAGTCTACGCGGGAGAGACAAAAGTATGACGTAGTACAATGTCATCAAAGGAGAAAGCGGCATAGAATTATTGACACCTGCAACTTCATTAAAATTTGCTATGTGGATTCAAATCGACCACGAGTCGTGTTCACAAGCCTCTTATCAAAGGAAGGCTCGCCTTTACCACCAATAAACAAAGGTTTATTCCATGAGAACATCCTTAAACGATTACTTAAACGCGTTCAAGGCGAAGTTTGATTGTTTCATTTGTTTTAAAAAACGTTCAAGGCTGACCTCTGGGCAGTTACTATTCGTCTTAAAGTGTTTATATACACGCAATGGGATTCTGCAGTCACGAAGAGTAAATTTTAGCCATCGCAAAGTATGGTAATGCTTACCAATCTGTAGAAGCAGTCTGTGTTCTTCTCAAATATTGTTGAAGCAGCAACAATAAGAATTTTGAGATGGAGGGTAGTAATGCGCAGGAATACGGATTTAGATTTGAAGATAAGCATTGCCAATATGGAGATAATGAATTTGAAAATAGTCTGATTTTGGATTTCGATGGTGAGGCGCTCTCAGATTTCGACTTGTCTCCGGATAATGAATGTGTTTTTGAGAGCGATGTCTTCGCCCAAGAGAATGGATATACAGAGGAGTTGCTAAGTTTTGGTCCAAAACCGGCGGTGTCGCCCTTCTTGAACAATGTGAATGAATTATTAGATAAGGCTTCCGCATCAGAATCCACTTCAATTCAAGAGGATCTGACGCAAGAAAATGTAAAGCTGGCTTGTGAGGGTATATCAAGCGAGGCCATCTTTGGTGAATCAATTAATGGCTTAATAACTCCATGTAGCATGGATACGGCAGAATACAAGGGGTTGCGCCTTGTACATCTGTTAACGGCGTGTGCCAGTGCAATATCTGATGGCTTCCATGATCTTGCTGATGTCATACTTTGCAGGTTGGCAATATTGACAAGTCCAACAGGCTCCACCATGGAGAGAGTAGCTTACTATCTATTCCAATCTTTGCAGCAGCACCATCATATCTCGGCCGATGGTCACCCCGAGGCGCTCTTCAATTCAAGCCTGGGCTTCAAAGCTGTGAAATGCCATTATTTGGGGTCTGTTGCTCTACTGAACCAAGTTTATCCTCATGTGAGGATAGCCCATTTCGTTGCCAACCAAAGCATTTTGGAAGCAATTACTGCCAATGAGGGACACACGAAGATCCATATTATTGACTTCGACATCATGGAGGGTACGCAGTGGCCACCGTTGATGGAAGCCTTGAGAAGCCAAGAGTGCAAAGTTACCAACCTCAAAATTACAGCAATTAAATGGGATAAAGACGCCCAAGACGATGGTAAGGATGGTTCAGCACCGTTTTCACTGTCCAGCTGCTGCAAGCACACGGGAATAAGGCTTTCAGAGCATGCAAACATGCTGGGGATTCCATTTTCGTTCGAGGAGACCAAATTGGATAACATAAAGAACAAGCCATTTGGCGAGGATAATCACGATGGCATTATAGTTATCGTGAACTGTATGTGGGAACTGCCACATATGCGCGAGCGCAAGAAGAAAAGATTGTTCGAATTCCTTGAGGCGGCGCGCCATCTTAATCCGGTTATTCTGACTCTTGGAAGTGGACCTTATGGTTTTGAAGCTCAGGAGAATCTTAGTTTCTTTGAGCGTTTCTTAAATTGTTTCAGGAATTTGAGTGCAGCGTTTGACTCCTTGGAAGCGGGGTTGCCAGAGAATTTTGGCCTTGCGCGAATAACTGTGGAAAATCTTTTCTTTGGGCCAATGATGTGTAGACCCATAACCTGCATGTCAAGCGATGACGATAGAGATTTGATTGAAGCGACCGTTACGGATATTCCTCCATCGTGTGGTTATGTTGAGCGTGAAATAAGCCAGAGAAACATAATGCAGGCTAACTATCTGGTATCATACGGTGACAACGGAAGATACTATGGCGTGGAACTAGCAGGCAACCATCGGCTTCTCCTCAAATGGAATTCTACTCCTTTGACTTGTGTTTCTACTTGGAAAACATTGTAGATCATCTCTTCCTCTGATCTCCATGTTGTGAAGGTCAACGGAAATCACGTCTGCTTCCGTAATAATAAAGATGGATCCTTTTGCCATCCGTTTTTCTTTAAATTCAATTGTAAATTAAATTTTGGATTGGAGGTACATGAGGAGAGTACTATTTAGTGGAAGAAGATGCAAAAACAATGTGAGATAAATGCAACTTCATGTTGAAAAGAAAGTTTTAAAAATAATGTTTTAAAAATTAACATTATTTTATATAAAATTTGGTAAATATCCTCAATCACAATCACGTTGAAAAGAAAGTTTAATTATGAGTTACAAAGAAGCTTCTTTTGGTTGGAAATTTTTGAACCAGCTTCAAAGTTTTAGGGGCCACTTATATTTATTATTGTTAATGCAAGGCCTTAAAAGTTGTAAGGGCCACCTATATTTATTATTGTTCATAAGGCCGTTTTTCAAGTAGTAAGATAGGTTAATCATAAAAATAAAAATGGAAAATATTACACTAGCGTATATCTAAAATATTTTTTATTTTTTTTAAAAGCACATTTTATTTGGTATCCAATGTTTTTGGTTTTTATTAATTTTTAGATTTAAATCAAAGAGACTCAATTTCAAAGCACATGGAGATCTAATTTCAAACTAGATGTAGACCCAATTTCAAATCATATGGTAAAAATCAAAGAGACTCAATTTCAAAGCACATGGGATCTAACTTCAAACTAGATGTAGACCCAATTTCAAATCACATGGTAGTGGGTATGTGAGTGTTTTCAACTCCAAAAAAATATATTATAGAAATTAGTTATAAAAAATAAAATGTCATAAATATATGTGTAAAATAATTTTTATATCAATACATTAGATTAAATAAGGATAATAATATTTTTTTGATTAGAGGTGAACACAAAGGTTTTTGAAAGGACCCCAACCCTTTATACAAGGAAACAAAGCCCTCAAGCAACTAAGACAAGATAAACCTAAGTGTAAAAATATACATCAAACTTAATAAAAAAATAGTACAAGAAAACCTCATGTCAATCGATCATGTTCCAACTTTGGTAGCTGAATCCACTACTATGGGAGTATCGATGGTCCTTGCAATTCTAGTTAGGATATTTGTATGGTAAAAATCATAAGGTAAACCTAGTAGTCTTACCCAAATAGGAGTTGTATTATGATCTCCTTATATGGGTCAAAGTGTAATATCATTTTTTAAGAGCCAAACCCCTTGCACCAACACAAAGTCATTTGGCATTGCTGCCACTTCTATATGATTTTTGGGTTTCCATTTCTCTAACGTCCATTTCCTGATGGAGTCCACATTCGATCTTGGCCTTATATATCTCATGAGAAGATTGTTACGTCATTTATCTAGTGCTCTCATAGCCAAAGAATGAGAGATATGTAGACAAACCCTTTCTCCCTTAGAAAAATAACAAAAAAAATTAATTCCAACATTAGTCTAACCTCTCTAAAAAGACCCCACCAAGCAAACATGGGGTTTTTCCATCTCCTACTAGAACAAGATTTGGAAAATTCCATGGGTCAATTTGTATTCCCTAACACTGCTCGACTGGATCCAAGTCATTTGTCAAGGCACCCATGCAATCCACCCAATTTCTTTCTCTTGGCCTATCCTCGATAAGCTCTAATATAGTCAGCTTGCAACCTTAACCAATACCCTCCATTTATTTAGCTTCCTCCCCTTTACCAATTGTGGCTTGTATTTTCTCATTCCTTAGGGTTTGAGATGTTTTCTTCATTGTGATACCCTACCATAGAATAGTATCATTTCGCTAAGACCATAGCCACTGTACCGCTTTATAGGAACCATACCATAGAATAGTATCATACCGCTAAAACTATAGCTAATGCATCCCTTAACAAGAAACTTATCACATAAAATTATACTATCATTGAGATTGTAGCCACTACACCCATCAATATAAACCCTACCACAAAGAAATTATCCTACCACCAGGACCATAGCCACTACACCCGTCAATAGAAACTCTATTACAAAATAGTATCCTACCATCGAGACCATAGTCATTGCACCTATCAATAGGAACCCTACCATAGAATAGTATCCTATTGTCAAGACTGTAGTGACTCTAACTTTGATATTTTCTCTTTCATGTAAAAAATACCATCAACCATTAGTTTTTTCTTCTAGAAATTAATAATGGTAGTAATATAAAAAGGGATGAAAACTAATAAAAAAAAATTCTAGGATTAAAAAGTAAAGGATAAATTTGAGAATCCTATAAACACAAGTCTTTTGAATAAATTTGAATAAATAATAAACCTAGTGTTATAAGTTAAATAAGCTTCTCAAAAATAATTTTGACCAAGGATTGTAGTAATATGAGGCTATACAAAGTAGTCTACAACTCTGTTGCTTATTAAAATATTTTGTTGGAATGGGCATCATCAATGTTTATCTTCAGAGTTTAGCATTGGGTACTAAGTGGGTGGTGAGAGTAGTTTTGGACCTCAAAACTTAGATAGTGTTGTTGATGCATTGTATCAAGTGTGAAATATTGTTTTATCAGTCATTGTTATAAAATATTAGGGCTCTACATCCTCTTATCACCTTTGCTCTAATAATACCAAGGGGTATTTTATGCCCCAAAATTTTTATAAGGTTTGCGATAAGGTTTAGCTTCATATTAAATGGGATAGAAAACTATTTTATTATAAAGGGTCATCTTTGACTAGGCAATCCCTTTAGTGGTCCTTCATCATTGTTCATAATGATAAACCTCTTATAGAGGTTACGCATTTTAGTAGGATTTGATTTTTTAAAAAGGGATTCAAACACTCTAGGACCTATGAGAAAAACACCCATGGACATCATGGATAAATATAATTAGTAATTTTCATCTCATACCTTATGCTAAACCTATAATCAAATACATTAAAGACCTCATACATGAGAATTGCTTGCACATGTTGGATGTTGTATCTCCAATCGATTGGTGGGGGGAATAGAAATGAAAGGCTTGTACACCCTTCTATAATAAATATTGAAGGGAGTAATTTCTATCATCCTTAGATAAAATTGAACAGTAAGTTAAATTAACATCAAGGCTCCCAATTTCCCTAGAGAACCTAGTTTAATAAGCTTTCCCAAGTGTTGGCTTACCCTCATAAACCTTTAAAAACAATTAAAAGAAGTATATTTTTTATGGGACTTCTCTTTCAAGCCTTGTCATATGATCTCTTTTTGCTTTTCTTTTTTTGGCTTAGGACACTTAAGAACCTTTTCTAGTTTTTTTTTTTTAACTTATAAAAACTAGCCTTGGTTAGGGTCTCTCTTCAACCCTTTTCATATTAATATTTTATTTTGTAATGAATCCCTCTTGGGTGGTTGCTTTCATAGGCTAAAACCTATTCATAATATTTGATATATTTGCAAGTGATTATTTTTTTATTTGAAAGACTTAAAATAAATGTATTTTTCCAAATAATAGGCTAGGGCATTTCGAATCAATAATTATTGTGTTATTTTTACTTCTACTTTGTGCTACATTCTCAACAAAGCCTATAAGATTGATTTAAAAATTCAACACATGAACTTAGCCAATTTTCTAACAATGATTCTCATCCTCCAATGCAATGCATGCACTACAACATCTACTCTTGCAAGCCAATTTTCTAACAATGATTCTCATCCTCCAATGTAATGCATGCACTACAACATCTACTCCTGCAAGCATGTGTGATTTATAAGCCTGTTGCCTTAGCTATAGAAGTTCTCATACATTATGTTCTTAGCTTATTCATCAGTCTCTTCTTGGCATTTGTACATTGGTGATCCCTTGGAGATATATAACAAATCCTTTGTCTTGGCTTAAATATCTACCCTAAAAGGTAGCACCCTATTCCAAAAAAGAGAAAGTGAAGCATGAATAAATTGACTCTAGCGAGAACATTCCCATAAAGACCACCTCTAGTTAGAGATATATTGAACCTCTACCTCCTTTTGATGTTGATACAACTATAATTTCTACTTGGAAAATATATCTTTATAAATAGTTTTGGTCATCTAGATTTTGTGTCTTGAATTGTCATAAACTAACCACAACAGTATCATCTTGGACCACTTTCAATTTTTAATATCTTGTCTTCATTTTCTAGTATTAACATATCCTTCAATAAAAAAAAATGACATAAAATTATTTTATCTTAAAATATTATCATGAATATAAGATATTTCGCTATTATAATATATCAAATACTTTTCTTTCATATCATCCACTTTGAGTCGTTCGTGAGCCGCACCACGCTCGGGCTGTGGACCTCCGCGTTGTTCACGAAAATCAGCCCCGACGAAGAGTTGAAGTTGTTGAAAATAAAACTGGTGTTGATCTGATCGCCTGTAACGAAAACCACTAATAAACACAGCAGAAGTGATATCAGAGCCATAGTGGCCCAAATCACAGCCATGATTCAACACCCAATATCGACAAGTTAATAAGATAGATTCATCTCTAATTGAAACATTGATCTAATAGTTCAAAACCATGACTTTCAGTCTTGCTTTCCTTGAACCTGCCTGTATTTCCAAAACCGTGACTTCTCGTCTTTCTTTCCGTGAATCTGCATGCGAGACGGAGACAAGCTTCCCTGTGAAGTGAGGAAACGTGTGTTAAGTTCGCCCGTTGTGAACACGGCATCGCTGAGGGGAGCATGGGTCAAAATGGTCGGCAGGCTGAAGGTTTCTCCATGGAAATCGGGTGATTGAGAGCCAATGAAAGTCATCGATTAAAGACGAAGGTTAAACGGCTGCTGTCGCAATCGATTGCAACATTAGCTTTTTTTAACGCAATAATTATCCGTAAGAACTGATAACACGCGAGGCCTGGCATTTTATATTTACTTAAAAGCTTTTGGTCTTTGAAAATGAATCCAATAAATAAATGTTCCTGTCTTCTTAATTATACTGGCGTGTAACAAGCAACTTGATCATCGTCTCTTTTATCTTATGTTTTGATTAGTTGATATTTTAGAGTTTGCTCTGATTACAATCGAACTCTATTGGCATTTAGATACTTCTAGGAAAGCGTTTCCTTTGGTCCGTTCTGCAAATATTTTTTTATCAAGTAAATATTTAATTATTTATGTTATTTTTTTAGCCCATGAGCTATTGAAGTCCCATATTAGTAATTGTAACATCCTTTATGCACCAAAATGAAAATATGGAAAAAAAATTAGTTCAAATAGTAAAGCTATTAATGGTTTTGTTGTTGATCCTACAAGAGGGCTTCCACCCCATTAACTAATGATAAAAGTGACAATGGAGGTTAGTAAAAGAAGAAACATAGACACAATAATAAAGAGAGACTAGAGTTTCTACTAGGACAAAGGGAAAAGGCATTCAAAGATCTTGAGACAGAGCATTTATCATGGCTCATGACATATTTTGTAATTTGTACCTTTTTATATTATAAGTAATACAAGATGTGTTTTATCACTATAATGTGTAGTTTAAGCTTTTAAGGTTTTAAGCTTGTATCACTTGCCACTTTCGTATGTAGTTTAAAATTATATCACTTACACTAGTAAAATTTGATTTACACAATATTAATTCATTGTGATATGCATGAAAAAATCTTTTTTCGATGAAAATTTACATTTTTTTTGGGTTTTTTTTCTTTGCCAAATTTCTCCTAATTTTTCTTGATTCTTGATGTTTCTTAATTTTTTTTCTAGTTTGATTCTAATTCAATTTTAATTTTCTCTACTATGCTATTAACAAAGAATGGGAATATCAAAATCACCCCTTGCCAGTCCTATAGATGAAAAATTTGTAGGGAGTATTGTGATAGTCCAAGGGCATAGATGATGAATCTTAATTAATTCCTGCAAGTCCTACAAAGATTTTAAAATACTTTTTTACTAGTAATGAAAGAAAAATGTTGGGGAGTCAAAAGAAAAGTTGTAAAATTAGATGCAATAAGTCAATACAATAGAGAATAATTATGATGAGATAACTACCTTTTTTTTTGCATAGCCACAACTCTTGCATGTAGAGTCTTGATATATGTGACACCAGAAAGGTACCTTCAACAACAAAACCAAGAGCTTGTCCAAAAGAATGGGTAGATATTTTCTAGTATAACTAAATGTGTTACAAAAGCATATCAATAAATATTCAAGATCATGTTACGAATTATGCATCATCCTAAGAGATTATCACAAAGAATTCATAAAGAATCATCATAAAAATCATTGCTGAATATGAGAATGAGGGGTTGAATTTATATATTTTAAGAAGGGAAGGATGAGGTAAGGCTTCCAAGTTCTCATAGAGGATTTTGAATTAGAAAATCAAGTTCAAATTGGCAAGAAAGTAGGATTGAGGAGGTTGGTAAGATAAGTTCACATTGGTAAAAGCAAAAATTGTGCAAGATTGATAATATTCTTAAGGTATGACTATCTTATCCCAATTGGAATGAATAAGTATCATTGCCTAGATGGGAAGATAAATTCACATTGTTAAAAGCAAAAATTGTGCAATATTGAAAATATTATTAATGTGTGACTATATTATCCCAATTAGAATGGATAAGTGTCATTGCTTAGATGGGAAGTTTTATATTTTACAAGTTTAGAGGTAAAATTATAACCTATGGAAGTTCATGATTGTGAACTTGTCTAAGTGGTAATTTCTCATTTTATAACTATTAGAGCAAGAAAATTTTAAATTTAATCTTTGGAAAGGTTCTCCAACAATCTAAGAAGTTTATCTTTAGTGATTTTTTTCCTATGGGTGGTAAACGTGTTTTGAAGAATCAAATTTTGTGGTGGAGGCTAAAATAAGTGTTGAGCAGGTTCTTTAAAATTTGTAGGATGCTGGGATACAATGGGGTGAGAAAAAATGGGTGTCTACAAAGGCCTATTACCTTATTAAATTTTATACAAAATAATTGCTAATATTTTAGGTACTTTATCTACAAAATCTTCTTTCACTAATTGTTCATCCCAAAAAAACAAGATTCATCAAAAGTAGGTAAATTCTAGATATCATAACTACTATGTAGGAAGGTGTGGAATGATATTAAACCTCTCAACAAAAAGTCCTATTTATTAAAATTTATTTTTCCAAAGCGTATGATTGTATTGAGTGGCCTTTCATAATTACAATGTTATATGCATTGGGTTTCAGAACAACCTTCATTCGCTATGTCAAATTACTTTTTGCAGATGCCTCTGCTTAATTGACCATAATTGGTAAGAAATCCTCCTCCTTTGGCCTCTTGTAATCTATTCAATAGGTTTATCCAGTTGCTCTTGTACTTTATGTGCTAGCTATTGAGGGATTTAGGTATTTACTTACCTATGCAATTTCTCAATGATATGGTATCCACATCCACATAGAGCATAATAGTTAGAAAACTCTAGCCTATTTGATTTGATTACAAGGATGGCTATAAATAGCTAGTGATACATATGATTAAAATGCCACTTATTACGTGTTTTATCAAAATATGGTCAAGAGGACCTTTACATGGCTATAATAAAAATTGCCTTGAATATTTACATATATATATATATATATATATATAGAAAATATGGCCATGCAACTTTATAAGAAGTGGCCCCTTTTATATTTTATATAATATATTTACATATTTACATTTATTATTTATTTACATTTATATTTTATATATTATTCCTTCTCACCACATGAGCATTAGAATCCAATGTGTACAAAGGATGGACAAAAGAGAGAATGAATATCTTGAACAAAAAGAGAAATTAAAACTAGAGTAGTAGTAGTAGCAGCAATGAGGGTGGAAGTTGGTAGAGGAGCCACAACAAGAATAAGTAGATCTAGAACAACAAAAGCAATAATAGAAATAGGAGCGATAATAGGTACAAGAGTGACAATAAGCGTAGGTACTATAATGATCGATACAACAATAAAAATAAAAGGAGCAATTGGAGCATCCAAAACATCAATAAGAGGAGTAGGAGTAAGAAAAAAGTAAAGTAGGAGTAACAACAATAGTTGGAAGAGTAGTATATGAAGCATTAATAGAAATGTGTGTTCAATGATTATTTACATGTAAAGGAGTGGCATATCGAGTGGACAAGAGAGGTTTGGATTAGGAATGGTGATATTGTGGTCGACTGGATAACTAAAAATAAGAAAAGAATTATGCTCATGCTAGAAGGTATAAGTATTATGATATGTATCATATTGATCTCTCTTATTGTACTGATAAGGCTTACCTAACAACATACCACAGTAATCCATAGGAGTAACATCATAGGTAATAGTATCCATATACTGAGGGTCAAAATCAAAAAATAAAGTGCAAGTGTGTGTGATCATGGAAGAAGTATCATGGTCCTTATAGCCAAGTGGATAAGGATGAGGATGAGGAAATATAGGTAGCTACAACTTATCGATAATAGGCTATGCAATTGAGTTTTATTGCAAGACATTATTGATGATACAATCCACAATGAAATTAAGCGTAAGATGAGCATGAGTGAGAAACAAATGATCATGACCTCCTGTAAAATACTAATGAGTTAGTAAGGAAACATTATTTATATTTCCATATAAATTAGGATAGATTTTATCTTCACTACAAGTCTTGATAGGATTTTTTGGGGTTCTCTTTGAAATTTTATCTTTCGATGATTGTACAAATAATTTTTTTTCCTCTCTTGATAGTTACTAATTATATGATCTAAATTTTTACATTGATAATACATTATGTGAGAATAATAAGGAACTAAAGAATAAGAATAATAATAAGGAGAATAATACTTCTTTGGATAGGATAAATTCTATTAAGTTTGAGTTTTCTAAGGTCATAATGTGTTTGCTTAAGAAGTAGAATGAGGAGTTGTTAAATAAGATGATTGAGGTGCACTATTTGGAGAAGATCAAGGTGCGTGTAACTAGGAAAAATTAATATCCTTTGCAAGCTGAGATTAATTAAAAGTTGTAACAAGTGTATCAATTCAAGTATATTTCAACTTGTGAACAAGTATGTTTAAAGGCCGCTCTTAAACTTAACAATAGGAGTAGATGCAGGGTCCTAAACAAGAAGTAAAATAAGCAGGTGGTTGAACCGATATATGTATTCTCGAATAGACATATAGATTCCTTACCTCAATTAAATCCAATAGATAAGTAAATCCTTATCATAATTTGATGGATATAAAACAACCTTCAAGGTTGTGACCAATTCATCCCAAGTGATGATGGGATTTTTGAAATTTTACCTCTTAGTGATTAAAATTTTAGAAACACCAGATCATTTTAAATTAGAAAATGGGACATTGTCATCATTAGGGATTTGACTATAGGAAAACCAAGTGTTAATGTCTAGGATCCAATTGTTGAGAATTTTAAGATCTCTAAACCAATCATAGATCTTAATCTCATATTTGATATGAGAATAATGATCATGAGAATGGATTCATGTAATGGTGGCTATACTTGCATATTATTCACCTTATCAATGCAATTACTAACTATTTTAGCTAAGGCCATAATTTGTTTTGTGTGTTAGTGTGTCATAGCTAGTCTAATGAAACTAGGGGATGTGGTCGATCAAACTTAAAAGTAGACTACTACTTATGTTGTGGATTATTAGGTACTATAAAAATGCACTTATTTTTACAACATCAACTTTGAGTTATGATTGCATACACCAAACAATTACAAAATAGAAATATTCTAATTCTAATGGATCAAACTCAAAACAAGCTTTCCAACGCCTATAATTAAGGCTATATCCAAAAAATAACGACTATGTCATCTTTGTATAATAGACATAATACTTCTAAATAACTATGATTCAATCAAAGGTTATCTCCCCTTGTGTGTATCATCACATATTCAATGTACAAATAAATCATTTTACTGCCCCCCTTTTTACAAAGAATTTTAAGGTCTCACTTGATAAAATCCTTCTAGACCGATTTATCCCCTAAAGAATATTCTTACTAGCCCTCTTATATATTAGTATGCCCCATTAAGTACTAATTGGGCCCCCTAATTAGCACACTAACAATCAAAATGAAAATTTTGATTTCCCCAAATTAGTACCTTGAAGGACATTGTAAGGAAACTAGAGGATGCAAAGGAGAAGTAATTTTGTTTATACCTTCATCTTTGGCCAAAATTAAGCTCTTCATAAAAATACACATGGTTATATTTTTTTTGATTGGTTGAAAGGGTGTTGAAAGGTCCCTGAACCTTGTACAAAATAGCCATGGGCCTCCGAAGAGGGAGGCAAAGGGGAAGAACGACGTCAGCAGAACGAGAAAGCCTAAAAATAGCAGGGGCCACCTAAGGTAAAGGTGCCCAGAGGAACCAAATAGAAGAACTAACTAAAGGGAAACATGACTAGAGGCCAACATAAAAGGGAAAGCAAAACTTAAACAGAGAAATTCACCATTTGGAGGAAAAAACATTGATGACGGAAAGCCATCTGTAGAACTGCCCGAGACCAAGCATCGAAAGACCAAGCTTACAGAGGAGAGAGAACGAAGGGGAAAGGACCAGAGACCACCCAAAGAACTTACTCCATGGATGAAACTTCCCAATCGGTAGTGTCTCCCTGATAGGCAGTTTTGGAAGCTTCAAAAGTTTTCGCATTGATAGCTTTTGAGATGCGAATGGCGTGCTCCAATCCAGTGGTCACTTTGGATTGATTCTGGTGGATATTGAGCAGCATTTCGGTCAGGATCTCCGATGGATCACGCTTGACTCTAGTCATACGGCGAGCATCAATAAGAGCTTGGTCTTCCATCGGGCTAGTGTTGGTGTGGATTTGCTCTATAGATTTTCTTTTAGCGTCCTTCTTCCTCATCTTCTGGGAGGGTCTGGTAGCCATGGACTCTTCCATAGTTTGAAGAAGTGGGTTTAGTTCCACCTGGATGTTACACTTCTGGAGCATGTGATCATAAATCACCATAAATAGGCCTTGATGTCTAACAGGAGGCTGTCCATTCTTTTGGAAGTTCTCAATGGAGACTTCCATTGACGACCGAAGATACTCAGGAGTATTGATCTCCGAAACATCTCTCAGCACATTCAAAAAATCCAAGTGAAAACTTCTCACAGGTTCATCCGGGTTGTCTACAGTTATGTACTGCATCACCGGGATGAGAGCACGATTCCAAGGATCAGGGAGCTTTTCCCTAACAATACCTCCTTTTTGGTCCTGGACCAGCTTCTTCCCATTGCAAGCAAAGTGTTTAAGTTCTACCTGGACAGAATGGTTGTCTCTATGTAGTTTGTATCCATCGTTGGGGAGTCCCGTTACCTCTGCCAGTAGGTCTGCCATGATAGTGAATTCCATCCCTCTGACTAGGACCCTCCCGTCAGTCCAGGTTGAGATGAAATCATTCATTATTGTGGTGTCAATGCCACAAAATTTTTCCAAGAAGGGTAGGAAGCCATGGTTCTTGAACATCGGCATAAGGTCAGAATCAAGGTTCAGGTTGTCAGGTTCAAGGATGGCCATGGGAAGGAACTCGAGGTTTCCTGTGGTAGGGGCAAGAGGTTACCAGTAGCAGAGAAAAGATGGGTCTGATTGGTAATAATAGAAGGTTCTATGTACTTGTTTAAAGATAAAGGGCAAGCCCGACGAGGTCTTCAAATGTCTCAAAAAAGGTTCCAGATTTAGGTTCACATGGCAGGGGTTCATGATTCCAATGCTTCCAAGAGGACAAGTTTTGGTGGCTTTGGGAATAGAGGACTGATCCAGGATGGGAAGGCAAAGACTGAAGGGGATAGAGCATAGAAGAATTCCCCTCCAAGGAAGGGTGCTGAGGATGATGAACAACTGCCAACGCAACTATGAAGAGCTCATATTTTTCCAGGTATGGGGAGAAGTCCACGCACCAAAATTGAGAATCCTTCATCTTAACATCCTGAAAGGGTTTCCCACATGGGAAAGGGGCCGAGTATTCATAATTATGATTGTAAGGACATTGGAAATTAGGGGTGCGCTCCAAGGAAACTGTCGCTTATGAATGCCTTTGGACTGGTGTTCCTTCCATTTACCATACTTCCATAACTGATGGGCACAGGAGTTGATGTTGACTCTGATTTTGAACAAACCCTCCCTAAGAATGTCATGGAAAGACTCCGTGGTCGGCAGACAACATGCTGACCAACTGATCGGGTTCCAACTGTCCTCAATCTAGAAATTATTGAGATGCTTATGGATACATTTGTGGATGGGATTTGCTAGCGTGGCATAGGTGATTAGAGCATCAACAAACCATACCAATCCCCCTGGCAACAACTCACATTGTGCAAACATTGAAACTTGTAGAGTCGTTCCTTAGGACAATGGGGAAGGAGTCTCTACACACTTGAATGTCAGATTCATCGACTCCCCTGTTAGCTAGCCAGTCCGTAGCTTTGTTTCCTTCCCGATACTGATGCTTAATGACTAATTTTGGGTAATTACCAACTAGAGCCTTGCATTCTTGGAAAATTGAAGCTAGGGACTAGGGAGGCTTAGTTGTACCTTTGAGGCAATTGATACAGTGCAACGAGTCTCCTTCGATGATAAGTTTATTGATGGTCAACCCTTCCATGAGGATCAAACTTTGGAATAGAGCTCGAGCCTCTACCATATTGTTGGATTGAATTCCTAGGTTCTGGGTGAAGGCCAAAATTATTTCTCCCCTGTGGTTTTTGAGAATTCCTCCTCCGCCAGCCGCTCCTGGGTTGCATTTAGCCGCACCATCGAAAATGAGCTTGTGCCACCTAGTAGGTGGTAAGACCCACTTGATGACAGACCTGTCAATAGAATTACGAAGCATAACAGAGATGTTAGACAAATTGAAAAGTTTGGCTAGATTCTATTCTAAGCCAGGAGGGGGGAGGGGGGGTTTGGAGAAGAAACAAGAGAGGCATTCTCCGTAGATAGGGCCAAGATTTTTACAATGATAATATTCTTATCAGTGGCTTGATTTTTAAAAATTTTGGCATTTCTCTCGAGCCATATTTGCCATAGGTAAAGGTGAAGGCAAGCTTGCCACATCAATTTTAGTTGGTTACTCTTGAAAGGCCGGGGTCATTACTTAATAAGGAGGGGAATGGAATGTGGGAGGGTTGTGGAGATGCCAAAGGTGTTATGGACCTAGTTGAGAACTGCTAAAGAGAAGGGACATTAAAAAAAAACATGAGAAATTGACTCACAAGTGTTTTTGCATAGGATACACCAATTGGGAATGAGTATCCCTCTGATTATCAAGTTGTCTATGGTGAGGATTCTATTTTGGGTGGCCAACCAACAAAAGAATTTGACCTTGGGAATGATCTTGGGAACCCAAACCTGATTTGATAAGTCCCATCCATTTGTGGGAGTTTCTTGACTGTAGTAAGCTGATCTGACAGTGAAATTTCCAGATTCTTCAAGGTTCCAGACCATGGAATCATCTTTGTGTGAGCTCAGAATGATGCAAGTCCTCAACAGGTTTTGTAACCGCTTGAGAGCCTCGGTGATATGCCTGGTCCCGTTAAGATCTAGGCATTTCCATTTACGTCTTGTAGGACCTTGGGTAATGAAGTGACACACCTTATGTCCAAAGGTAGCTTATGTAGTCACCTTGAGAACTACAAGATGCGGATCTTGGTTGAGAGTTTTATCACGGATCCACAGGTCATCCCAAAAATGGATGGTCATTCTAGTTCCTAGACACCACATTAAGCCTTCCATGAAGATTTTTAGTCTCATACAGAACCATCAACATCTTATTTACTAATAAAGTCACTCACCTCTAGTGGATCGCCACCAATGTATATGGACCAAACAGTCCTCCGAGCAGAAGACTGTTATGGGATAACATTTCTGCAATGCGTAATAAATTTGAAGACTTTCCATGGATGTTATGTGGCGATTTTAATTCTCCCCTCCATTTGTATGATAAACAAGGAGGCAATCTGATCACCAAAAGTTGCATAGAATATTTTAGTGACTTTGTCAACCACAACGAGCTAATGGACATGCCACTCCAAGGATCCAACTACACATGGAGCAACAGATGATCGGGAATCCAACACATCCAAATATGGCTAGATATATTTCTCTTATCCAAAGAACACATTCCTATTTTTGGTGATGCCAGGCTTCATAGCCACCCAAAAATTGGCTCTGACCATAATCCCTTAATTTTGGATTGTACACGACCCCAAAATATCTTCAAAACCTCTTTCAGGTTTGAAAAGATGTGGCTCACTCATCCAGATATAGGCCAGTGTATTCTCCAATGGTGGCAGCATGATTTCTGTCCAAACCCTCTCACAAATCTGTTCCTCAAACTGAAAGCGATCAAACTCAAGCTGAAATACTGGAACAAGGATGTCTTCGGCAACCTCTTTAGCGAGAAAAAGCATCTAATGGATGAGCTGAAAAGGGTGGAAAATATAATTCAGGGAGGAGATCTGAGGATCGAAACTTTCCTTGAATAAAAAAGCCTCCTCTCAAATTTTCACAATACCTTGGCTAAGGAAGAGACATATTGGAGACAAAAATCCAGAAACCTCTAGCTCAAAGAAGGAGACACCAACATGAAGTTTGTCCATGCATCCACCATGCATCTCATAGACTCTAATAAAATCACTGAGCTGAACAAGGCAGATGGATCCATTGTCTCTAACATCCAAGAAATTAGACAGGAAGTTGTTTGCCACTTCCAAGAAATCTTAGGGCCAAGCATTGGTTGCCATCCCCTCACCTCAAGTTCTCTACTACAGAACATCCCAAAGATGGTGTCTAACAATGATAATGGAAAATTGCTTGAAAGCTTCACTGAAGATGAGATCAAAGAATCTCTATTCGCAATGGAACCTGATAAGGCCCCCGGACCCGATGGCTTCCCACCCCAATTTTTTCAACACTTCTGGGAAATCATGGGCTAAGATGTTGTTTCTGCAGTTAAATTCTTCCAGAGAACAAAAAATATGCCAAGAGAGGCCAATTCCACTTTCATTGTTTTAATCCCCAAGTCCAATGATTGCGCTTCCCTTTCTAATTTCAGGTCTATCAGCATCTGCAATGTCATTTACAAACTTATCACCAAAGTTATGGCAAATAGGTTGAAAGCCATCCTTCCCTCCATCATTGACTAGTGCCAAGGGAGCTCAGTCAAAGGCAGACTCATATCGGATGGAGTGATAACCGTCCATGAATTGGCCCACTCGGCATCTAAAAATAAAAAACCCAGCATGTTCCTCAATCTTGACATGAACAATGCTTTTGATCGTGTTTCTTGGAAAATTCTTGTTCGAAGTCCTGGAAAATTTTAGGTTTCACAAATAATGGATCAAGATGGTGCGTGAATGTATCTCGACTGCTTGGTTCTCTGTTCTAATAAATGGCTCACCCGCAGGTTTCTTCCAAAGTTTCAAAGGCATCCATCAAGGGGACCCTCTGTCTCCCTTTCTCTTCATTATTTTGGTCGAAACCCTTGGAAGAACCCTTTCAACTGCCTATAATAGGGGTCTTATTTTTGGGATAAAACCAGCCTCAACATCCAAAGCCATATCCCATCAATAGTTTGTTGATGACACTATTCTAACCTCTTACACTTCTGTTCCCGAAGCAAAAATCATTAAGAACATACTTGATTCTTATGAGGAGGCGGCTGGTCAAAAAGTCAACTACCGTAAAAGCAAGTTGTACTTTCTCAATACCCCCACTCATAGAAAAAATAGGATTGCTGAGATCCTTGGGTGCAACATTGGGAGTCTTCCAACTACTTATCTTGGATTATTACTTTTCCATAATAGATCTATCTCGGCTATGTGGAACCCTATTTTAGATCACCTCAACAAGAAACTAGCGGGGTGGAAAAGCTCAATGCTCAGCCAGGCAGCCAAAGCCACTCTGGTCCAAGCTTGCCTTCAAAGTATCCCCATTTTGTTCTTATCTATCTTCAAATATCTAACTACCATATGCAAAAAAATTGAACAAATTCAACGCAGATTCCTTTGGACTGGAAACGAAAACAAGAATAATTTTTTGCTAGTTTCCTGGGATAGGGTCTATTCCAAGAAAAAGAACAGAGGACTCGAATTCAGAGACATCAACCGGATGAACATGGCCCTCATTACCAAGCAGGCCTGGATACTTACCATCAATACACATGGTTATATTACCTTAAGGCATGTGATTGATTGCATACCTTTGAAAAGCCATAAATCATGTAGTTAGGACTACCTAGTTTGGATGGCCAACTTAAGAATGCTTTAAAGTCCAAATAACAATCAATTATTTTGAATTTTTAGCCATTTCTAGCAACTAATAGACCTCATGTTTATTTTTAAGAACAACCCATGTATCTCGTGACTAGAATTAAGTTCCCACCAATGAATAAGTGGAACTTCAATAATGCACCATCAAATCATTTTGCACTTTATTTAGGCTAATATTTTCAAGTGTGATACTTTCTCCATGCTTCTAGCTTCGGCATTGCAATTTTACCACTTGTAAAAATAACATCTTATAGCTTTGATATTAGTCACTAATTGAAAACCTTACATCAATAATTATTTATCTTTGCATTCTAGCATGATGCTTTATCCTACTAGCTATTAAATCATGCAAACATATGCCAATATTATCAAAAAACTTTTGTCCTTTAATTTAACTCTTTGTCCAACTATTTGTCACCTTCTTTAGTGCAATCACATATTTCAATTATCTAATTGCTAATGCTTTTAGCTTATTTTTTTGAAGACCTTTGAAAAAATGTACCATGTACGTATCTTGGTTTATGTGGAATGACCTACCAGTAAGATATTACATGGGAAAATTCTACCCTCAACGAATATGCATAGCTTAGTAGTAGAAACAAACAAGAGCAAATTAGCGTTGCTTGAGCACAATCAAAAATCATGAACAATTTTCTCTATATGTCCATTAAAACATCTTCGTCAAATAGGTTTTAGCAATTACTGGTACCATCATTTTGATGTTAGAAAAATATTTTAGAGTGATCCACATATTTGGTGTAACTAGTGTAGATTTAAAATTTCATGTTTGCAATTGACTAATTTGTCATTGCTTGAGGTGCTTAGACTACATGAAACTAGAGATAATGGTTATCACATGGATGAACACATATCTTTCACATCAAAATCCATGCAACCTTGTTTATTTGTGATCATTATGATTCATCCATTAGTGGTTAAACATAGAATGCAATAAGACTTCAAAAATCACTGATGTGAAACATTTAATGAGAAATTTGTTGCTCATTTTGATAGAGTTGAAGGCAATAGGTCAAAATTTAGGCTAATATTACCAAAAGAAAATTCACAAGTAGACCAACCCTTGATGATACTTTTTGTGGACAAATGGGGCACATAAACAAATGGTTGAAAATTCTTGCATGTTAGGGGTTGGCTTCCTAGAGGATAACTAGGTACGTGTGAAAGATAGAAAAATAGTTAAATTAAGAAAATTGCTCGATCGAATTCCTCAGATGACACAATTCAAATCAAGAAAAACAAACACCAATTGCAAATATTAAAATTCAGACATAATCTACTGGTGGGGGTATCTCATTTCTCTTCTGAACCAAATGAGCTTGGAGGAAGATGATACTTTTCCTAAATAAGGTTATTGCTTTGATACCAAATATGATATGGTATCCACACCCACAAAAAGCATAACAATTAGGTTAACTCTAATGTATTTGATTTCATTGCAAGGGTGACTATAAATAGCCAAAAGTACATGAAATTGGAAAGCCACGTATTACATGTTTTATCAAAAGATGGCTATGAGGACCTTTACATTGCTATTAGGAAAATGACCTCAAATGTGTATATATAATATGGTCATGCACCTTTATAAGAAGCAACTCCTTTTGTATTTTATATAGTATAATATGTTTATATTTAATATTTATTTATATTTATATTTATATATTATTTCCTTATCACTCAAGATCAAGTTAAGGGCATCTACCTTCCCCACATGACTTAGTAGTTAGTTAATAGCCACTTCGTATAAGACTCCTTATCCTACTGGAGGAAGAAGCTAGCGTCAAACAAGCATTACAATGCTTAGCTAGATTTAATGGACAAATAAATAATGTTATCATCAATCCTTCCTCCTCAAGCCGTCCTAGCTTAATTAATTAATTTAGAAATAGATTGACCATGGTGAAATTTTCAATTTTCTTGGATTCCCCTTTGCCTTTTATTCCTCTTCCTCTGCTCTTTGGCAATTTAAATTTGCCAGAGTTGAGAAGAAGTTACAACAATGGATTTCCAAATTATTGTATTTTATAGAAAAATTTTAAATTTGCTCAAAGGTGCTCATTACAACCCATGTATACTACTCCTCTTGTTGGGATCCCTCCAAAGCTTCATAACAAAAGCTTAAAAAACTTCTCAAAGATTTTTTATGGGTTTCCTTTAAGGGAAATAATTTCATCATGTTGTCTAGGAATCTTGTCTTATTCCATGTAGCTCTGGAGTACTTGGACTATTACACATCTATCGCCAAGGGCTTGGCTTCTATGCAAAATGGGTCATTCAGGCCTTGGAAGACAATGAAGCTTGAATTTTTTTCTTCATCACTACATTGCTTTAGGCACTTTATATGGCCAACAAGAGTAGAATGAGCTTGACCTTCAAATCATCCTAACTGTCAAGGTTCTTGTCAAAATATAGGACATCTTTATAGCCAAAAGTAAAGCCACTAAACTTTGGCTATTTTAGAATGGGAAAAAATTTATGACTAGAATTTTAGTTAACCAACATTCTTTGTGGTGGTGGTTTATAATCATTCACTAGGATTGATCCCTTGCCAAGGTCTCATGGATTCATGCTTTAAAATTCTTTCACCATGGGATTCAAGTGGTTTCAAACCTCTTTTCTAGCATGACAAGAAATTGGTTTTCCTTACCTGAAGCCAAAATCAAATTCAAAATGGATAATCAGGGCATGAAATCCTTTTTGTTGATTGTGGACTATGTTCCTCCATAAATGCCTCACTAAATTGGGATCAAAACCTACCAACCCTACTGGATAAACTAAAAATAGTTCGTAGATATCTCATTTTGTAGGTACAAGTCCAATAATGGATTCAAATGGCTTTTGCCTCGTCTCTTGATGGTGCAAAAAATTAAATGATAGATGAAGGCTATAGTCTACCAATAAATTTTGGCAGCAGAGATTTCAAACTATTTGGTCCATTTTTCTTGGTGTATTCACTATCAAGGTCTTCCCATTTATGATAAACTAGCTCATTTAGGTGTCACCAATCCATGATGACCACTCTTTTGGTGATGTGAAAACATCAAATATCTCTTTTGGTTTTGTCCCAAAGCTCAAACTGCATGGATATTGATTCATTACTTCTCCAGGACTTTTAAAATTGAGCCTTTCTCTTGGAACATGATTCTTATGGGTGACTAGACCAACATGTCAACCAAATATACCCAACTATGGAATAATTTTAGAGTGGAGATTTTATTTGATATCTGGAAAGATAGAAATATAGCTATTTTTTTTAAAGCATCTATTGACACCCTTTTGTCATTGACTATTAAAGCTAAAATTTGTTCCAATATACTTTTACAGTTCCAAATACAAATAAACAAGACAATGTTTGGAGATGACTCATTTACAAACTCTTATGGACCATTGGGTTAACACCTCATGTATAACCTCTCCTCCATATAGGAGCTAGATCCACAGTTACCAGAGTTAGACTTTGCAAACTCCTTGTAGGATACCTCAATATAGAGCTGTGGACTAGAATCTCTTACCATCTCATCCCTCTTAGCCCTATGATTGGAGGCCTAGAGGAGAGATGCAAAAGACAATCGTACAAATGAACCAACTGACAAAGGTACCAACTTGTTGGGATCCTCCATCAAAAACTTAGGATCCACCCTCTAGATGGAGAAGCTCTTGAGACTGAGATCCGTTACCTCCTAATTCTATAACTCTTGTCGAACAAATAGCTTGCAATTGATCTCTATGCCTAATTTTATTTAAAAATTTTGATTTAATAAATTTGTTTAACATAAATTTTAAGATATGGTTTTCTAATATATATATATATATATATATATATATATATATATAATTATTATTATTTTTTAAATATCATAATTTTGAAGTATAAATAGATTTAATTTGGACGAGACAACAATTACACAAATTGTAAAATTTAAATATATGAAATAGAGGAGGCTTTTAACTTGTATTAAAAAAATGAAATAGATATACTAACGCAGAAACAAATTAAATGCAGTAAAGACTTGCGATGATGCAAATAATCAGTAAATTTGGATAAGAATAGAATATAATCATTTGGTTCTCTCATATAGTGGCAGTGGTCCAAGTTACCCGTATGTTATGTAATGTTTTTTAAAGTTAAACTGAACATAAAAACAAGTGGCTGTGTAGTTCCTTCTCTAGGATACGAAGTTTTAGTCATCGTAAACTAAAGGTTTTTATTTGTTAATAGAGTATTTTTTTTAATGGAGTTTTTAAAAATAATAATAGTTTATTTTTAAAATTTTTACGTAAAAAATAATAAAATTATAACTGTTAAAAATTATAAATTACATTTTAATATTAATTTAATTGAATAATAAGAAAAAATAATTACATGCAAAGAAAATAAAGATTATATTATATAATAAAAATTATTTGACAAATTGAGTTTATATAACAAAATTGCTTTACCAAAATTATATTTTGGGATGATATGGTGAGTGACGTTGCTGTACCAAGGTCATATTTTGGGATAACATGGTGAGTGAGGTTACCATATCAAACTTTTCCTTAAAAGGTAATTGTTAATATAAATTTAACATATGTAAATAAAATTTTGATTTTTTCAAAGGGTGTGATGTGTGAGTGAGATTGTGTACCAAAAAGTTTGATTTTTTATGTTGTTATTATAAATATTAATTTGTTAGGTTAAATGAAATTAATTGGATCCATTAAAATAAGAAAATGTTGTCCTTATAAATTTTGACGTGCTAGGTTAAATGAAGTCAACTGAACCATTGACTTCAATAACAAATATAAATATCATCTAACCTATTGACTTCAATAAGAAATATAAACATAAAAAAATTAATTGACTTCATCAAACCCATGTACTTCTATAAACATAGGAGAATTCATAACAACATTAAATAAGCCTCACTAAATTAAAAAAATCATTTTTCATTGACTTCAATAACAAATATAAATATCATCTAACCTATTGACTTCAATAAAAAATTATAAACATAAAACAATTCATTGACTTCATTCAACCCATTTAACTCATTTACTTCAATAACAAATATAAACATAAAAAATTGATAACAACATTAAATAAACCTCACTGGATTAAGAAAAGTCATTTTTTTTTTTCCTTCAGGGAATGCTGCACTACTATCCGTCAAGTATACAACATGTTCAGAGTCTTATAACATGTTGTATAGTTATGTACATTGTGCAAAGCCTCAAAACATGTTTTATGGTTATGGACATCCAAACCTGTTGTCTGAATATTAAAGACCATTTTTTTTTTTTATGAATATTAAAAATCCTTAGTAAACCTTGTCCATCTCCATCAAGACTGGGTGGCGTTAGGTTAAGAGAACATTTGTAATATTACAAAACCTCCGAAAAACCTCGTCCATGTCCATCTCCATCAACACTGATACATTCAGCACAATCAATGTCCATCTCCATCAAGAGTGAGTGGCATTAGGTTAAGAGAACACTGCGACATTAGCACAATCATTCATACGTAAAGTATTTCTGATAGGAGAGGAGTAGCAGTCAATAATCTTTGTGAAATTACATTAATTGGCCCCCATGACAATCATTGCCATCTACCCAACGCTGATAAGCCCAGCGATGCATATTGTGCTGACATACAATTGAATCCTACGTTTTTCTTTATTTTTTTGGCAGTCCGCCATTTTTTTTTGGCCCTTTTCTCCGATTATGTCCATTGAATGAAGTGACCTGCACTATTCTACAGGTCTACGTGGGAGAGACCGAAGTATGACGTAGCCCCATGTAAGCAAAGGAGAAAGCGGCATAGAAGTATTGACACCCGTGACTTCGTTAAAATTTGCTATGTGGATTCCAATCGACCGGTAGTCGTGTTCACTGAAGATTTTAATTCTAATTTGCCGAAGTTCGAAAGAGGGAGCGAAGAGAGAAGTGCGGACGGCGCAGGGTGAAGGAGGGAAAGGGCCCGAACTCGCGCTGCGCTTGCGCACTCGGGGTGCGCTCCCGGGTATTGCGCAACCGGGTTGCGCTTGCGCACTCGGGGTGCGCTCCAATGTATTGCGCACTCGGGCTGCGCTTGCAAAAGAATGCTAAGTCGGGGAGCGACTGGTCAACGCCCGATTGCGTTGGTCAATGCCCGCATGCGTTGGTCAACGGCAGCGAAGTCCAACTTCGTTGCAAAGTTGGGAAGACAGCTCCAGACTTAGCCAAATTTCTGGGGAGCGGCTGGTCAACGCCCGACTGCGCTGGTCAAAGGTGCGAAGTCGGGTTGCGCTGGTCAAAGGCAGCGAAGTCCGACTTCGCTGCGAAGTTGGGAAGACAGCTCCAGACTTAGCCAAATTTTGGCCTTTGCAAGATCTTTCTGCCTTGCGGACTTTTGCTGTCCGGAGGCTTGTGCGGCTTCGGCGTTGGTTTGCCTGGCTTGGCAAGGACTGTACGGAAGAGAGAAACACCGGATCTGAGTGCAATGTTTCAGATCTGAGCTCTAACTTATAGAACCCGAACGAAATCGCTCTGAGGCGATTTGTACAGAGAACAACAGACTTTAGCACATAGAAATAACTGCAAACCCTATAGATGCCTTAAACAACAACAAACTTTATTCATATAAAACGAGGGTTACAGAAGTCCTCAACTGAGGAAATAATAACATCTGTAGACTAAGCTGCAGGATAAACTAAAAGGAAAAACAAATGTCGAGTCGGCTGCTCGGACATTAAACAGATGAGCCACACTGCTCACTGAAACGCTCTCCTCTCTTTCTCTGCTCTCTTCTCCACACTTCCACACTAATGTCTGAAAAACCCGAACTGCCTTATATAGCCGCGGGGAGAGGAAGATAGGGTTTGTCCTCTGACAGGTTCTGAAAGACCCTCAACTAGGGTTTTTGACCAATCGCCGAACTGGCATTAAATCGTCGAACTGGCATTAACTTCTACGACGATCGGATCTGTCAGACGTCACATCTGTCAGAGGGTAGGTGCGACGTCATGTCAAACTTTTGTCGGGATCCCTGACTGCACGAGCGCAGTCCGACTGAGGCATGAAATCTGGGTTAATATTTCTAACACCCTCCTTTAAACCTGATTTCATGAGCGCTTTGACTCCAAGTTGCTCTCGCAATCTGCTGAAGTCTTCCTCCTTCAAAGGCTTCATGAAAATATCTGCCAACTGCTCCTTGGATCTGCAAAACTACAGTTGAATTTCTCTGGACTTCACCAACTCTCTGATGAAGTGATAACGAATATCGATGTGCTTCGTCCGGCCATGGAACACGAGATCCTTTGATAGTGCAATGGCCGAATTGTTATCACAAAAAATTATTGTCGCGCCTTCCGGAGGATAGTTCAGTTCACTTAGAACTCTTCGCAGCCAAACTGCCTGGCATGCGGCTGATGTGGCGGTGACATATTCTGCTTTGGCCGTGGACAACGCAATGATGGGTTGCTTCTTGGATGCCCATGAGACTGCCCTCGATCCGAGATGGAAAGCATACCCGAAGGTGCTCTTTCGATCATCGATGTTGCTAGCCCAGTCACTATTTGTGAAGCCCACTAGTTCCAACTGGTCTTGTCTGGCATAAAATAGGCCATTGTTTTGCATCCCATTGACATAGCGCAAGATCCTCTTGTCTGCTTGCCGGTGCGTGTCCTTTGGAGTCTCCATAAAATGACTAATCAGACTGACTCTGAACATCAGATATGTGCGAGTTGCAGTCAAATACATTAGACTGCCAACTAGCCTCTTGAACAGGGTTGGATCTACATTCCTCCCTGAATCCAACTTGCTCAGCTTCAAACCTGTGGCTACAGGTGTGATGGCAAGTTTGTTGTCCTCCATATTGAACCACTTCAGGACATCCTTCGCATACTTGCCCTGAGAAATGAAGATGCCATCTTTCGATTGGTCAACTTCAATGCCGAGAAAATACTTCATCAGCCCTAAGTCCGTCATCTCGAACTCCTTCTTCATGGTTGTTCTGAACTGGTCGAACAGGACATTGTTGTTGCCAGTATAAATCAAATCGTCCACATACAGGTAGACGATAATGAGCTCACCTACTTCATTTGTCTTCATGTACAGGGTGTGCTCATATGGGCATTTTACAAACCCATTTTGCTAAAAATAACTATCAATCCGGTTGTACCAAGCCCGAGGCGCCTGCTTCAAACCGTACAGGGCCTTTTTCAGCTTCAAGACTTTGCCCTCCTGGCCTTCAATTTCGTAACCTGGTGGCTGGTCTATGTAGACCTCTTCCTCCAACACTCCGTTGAGGAAGGCTGACTTGACATCCATCTGGTACATCTTCCAACCCTGTTGGGCTGCCAATGCCAGGATCATCCTGACTGTGTCAAGTCGGGCTACAGGCACATAAACCTCATGGTAATCGATGCCTGACTTCTGCTTGTAACCCTTCGCCACTAGTCTGGCCTTATGCTTGTCAACGTCTCCTTGGGCATTGAAATTTGTCTTATACACCCACTTGACCCCAATGGTCTTCTTCCCTGTTGGAAGATCTGTCAGTTGCCATGTATCATTCTTTTCAATGGCTTCAATCTCCTCGTCCATCGCCTGCACCCACTTCTGATTTTGACTTGCGTCTTCGAACTCTACTGGATCAACTTCAGTAAAGAATGCAAAGTCAGAGTACTCTTCATCTACGTGGGTTTGGGTTGCCTCGTAGATTTCTTGCAAGCTCCTTGTCTTCGCTGGCGTCGCCAGGTTTTGGATTCTACTTGCACATGGAGGCGACCGAGATGGAGTGGTTGTGCTACTATTGGCACCGCTGCTGCTATTGGAAGTTGCAGGTGGCTGCACACTTCCTTCTTCCAAGTCAACAGACTCTACTACTGCTAGCTTTGATTGGCTAGTCTCCGACTTCTAGTTCCAGGCTTCATCTTCAAGAAACTTCACATCATGGCTGATGATGAGCTTCTTCGTCACAGGGTTGTATAGCCTATATGCCTTCGCCTGCTCACTGTACCCTATGAAAATGCACTTCTTAGCTCTATCATCCAACTTCTACCGCTTCTCTTCTAGAACATGTGCATATGCAATGCACCCGAACACACGCAAGTGAGCCACACTTGGCTTCACACCGCTCCAGGCCTCCTGAGGGATTTTGTCCTTCACGCTTTTGGTGGGACATCTGTTCAGCAGGTAGACTGCACATGTTACAGCCTCTACCCAAAATTCGTGCGGCAATCCCTTCGCCTTCATCATGCTTCGTGCCATCTCCATGATGGTCCGGTTCTTCCTCTCGCCTACGCCGTTCTACCGTGGCGTGTATCTGGCAGTGAACTGCCTTCGAATTTCATGTCGCTTGTAGTAGTTATGGAATTCGTTGGAGATGTATTCACCTCCACCATCTGTCCTGAGAGTCTTGATCTGATATCCGCTATGTTTCTCCACCAGAGCCTTGAACTCCTTGAATCTGGCAAATGCTTCTGACTTCAACTTGATGGCATAGATCCAAGTCTTCCGACTGAAGTCATCTATGAATGTTAAGAAGTATTTGTTGCCGGAAAACGTGTTGGTCTGCATCGGACCGCAAATGTCTGAGTGCACCAGCTCCAATGGTTGTGATGCTCTCCAAGACTGACCGAAAGGGAATGAATCCCTATGTTGTTTTTCGACTAAGCAGCCCTCACAAACTTGATTTTGTTGCTCTATCAAGGGTAAACCCTTCACCATCTACTTCTTGTGCAGTTGATTCAGGCCACTGAAGTTCAGGTGACCAAATCTGAGATGCCACAGCCAGGTAGCATCTTTCACAACTGCACTTAGAGACATCAATGATTCATTCTGAATCTATAGTGAAAACATTTTATTCTTCATCATGGACACTGTAGCAATCTGCCCATGTGACTTGTCTCTGATGGTGCAAGCTCCGTATTTGAACTGGACCGTATGTCCCTTCTGCACAAGTTGTCCAACGCTCAACAGGTTGTGCTTTAGGCCAGGCACATAGTAGACGTCACATATCTGCTTTCGTTCACCGTGCTTGGTGCGGATGAGGATCTTTCCTTTCCCCATTACGGGAACCTTGTTGTTGTTCCCCATATTCACCTCAGACTGGACTGTTTCATCCAGTTGGGAGAACATCTCCTTGTTCCCCGTCATGTGGTTGTTGCACCCACTGTCTAAATACCAGACATTCTTCTCGGCACTCCTCCTCAATGTTGCAAGTCAACAACACATTTCCTCCTACCGCATTTTCGGTTTCATCCGTGTAATGGGCCTGCTGCTGGTTCTCCTTGGCCATCCGTTTTCTACACTGTGAGATGTAATGGCCAAACTTCTTGCAAAAATAGCACTGGACCTTTGACATGTCCTTCTGACTAGATCCAACTTGCTGATTTTTTGAACTGCCTCTTCCACCTTGTTGATGGAAATTACAGTTGGTCTCTCCTTCGCTAGGGTTTGACCATCCTCCTTGCTTGTTGCCTTTCCCATGCCTACCTTTGCCTCTTCCTCCATGAGAACTAGAGGCGCCATGGTGGGAATCTTGTCTACGACTGTCTCGAAATGAGACCTGAGCCCTGAATGCTTGCTCCAGAGAGGTCTGAGATGAACGGCTCAGCCTCTGTTCATGTGTCTGCAATGAACCCATGAGCTCGTCTGTCGAGAGGGTTGTCGGATCTCTCGACTCTTCGATTGCTATCACAACCGAGTCAAACTTGGCAGGCGGACTTCTGAGAATTTTCTCCATGATTCTCTCGGCTCGCACATTTTCTCCATTCAACCGCATCCGGTTGATAATGTCCATCGTTCGGGTGAAGAAATCACTCATGGACTCGGACTCACTCATCTGTAGATTTTCAAACTCCCTCCCGAGCATCCGTAGTTTCACCAACTTTACCTTATTGGTGCCCTGGTACGAGTTGGCCAGAATCTCCTAGGCCTCCTTCGCCTTGGTGGCTGATGCGATCCACGGGAAGATGGACTCCTCGACCGCTTGCATGATGTAGAAGAGGGCCTTCTGGTCCTTCTTCATGTTCTCTTTCAATAGGTCCTTGTCTGCTTGAGAGAGGGCGGCCAGTGCTATTGCATCTGTCGATTTTGGGTAGCCATTCTCGACTAACTCCCACAGCTCCTGAGATCCGAACAGGATCTTCATCTGGATGCTCCAGTAATCGTAATTCTTCCCATTGAAGCGCGAGATCTGCAACTATAAGTTGTTGCTACTGGAAGCCATTTTGCTTCGGTCTCCGCATCAAGGGATCAGTAGCTCTGATACCAATTTGAAGAAATTTTAATTCTAATTTTCCGAAGTCCGATAGAGGGAGCGAAGAGCGAAGTGTGGACAACACAGGGCAAAGGAGGGAAAGGGCCCGAACTCGCGTTACGCTTGTGCACTCGAGGTGCACTCCAATGTATTATGCACTCGGGCTACGCTTGCAAAAGAATGCTAAGTCGGGGAGCGACTGGTCAACGCCTGACTGTGCTGGTCAATGCCCAACTACACTGGTCAACGACAACAAAGTTCGACTTCGTTGCAAAGTTGGGAAGATAGCTCCAGACTTAGCCAAATTTCTAGGGAGCAACTGGTCAATGCCCGACTGTGTTGGTCAAAGGTGCGAAGTCGGGTTGCGCTGGTCAAAGGCAGCGAAGTCCGACTTCGCTACGAAGTTGGGAAGACAGCTCCAGACTTAGCCAAATTTTGGCCTTTGCAAGATCTTTCTGCCTTGCGGACTTTTGCTGTCCAGAGGCTTGTGCGGCTTCGACGTTGGTTTGCCTGGCTTGGCAAGGACTGTACGGAAGAGAGAAACATCGGATCTGAGTGCAATGTTTCAGATCTGAGCTCTAACTTATAGAACCCGAACGAAATCGCTCTGAGGTGATTTGTACAGAGAACAACAGACTTTAGCACATAGAAATAACTGCAAACCCTATAGATGCCTTAAACAACAACAAAATTTATTCATATAAAATGAGGGTTACAGAAGTCCTCAACTGAGGAAATAATAACATCTGTAGACTAAGTTGTAGGATAAACTAAAAGGAAAAACAAATGTCGAGTCGGCTGCTCGGACATTAAACAGATGAGCCACACTGCTCACTGAAACGCTCTCCTCTCTTTCTCTGCTCTCTTCTCCACACTTCCACACCCATGTCTGAAAAACCCGAACTGCCTTATATAGCCGCGGGGAGAGGAAGATAGGGTTTGTCCTCTGACAGGTTCTGACAGACCCTCAACTAGGGTTTCTGACCAATCGCCGAACTGGCATTAACTTCTATGACGATCGGATCTATCAGACGTCACATCTGTCAGAGGGTAGGTGCGACGTCATGTCAAAATTTTTCGGGATCCTTGACTACGCGAGCACAGTTCGACTGAGGCGTGAAATCTGGGTTAATATTTCTAACATTCACAAGCCTCTTATTGAAGGAAGGCTCGCATTTACCACCAATAATCAAAGGTTTATTCCATGAGAACATCCTTAAACGATTACTTAAACATGTTCAATGCGAGGTTTGATTGTTTCATTTGCTTTAAAAAAAACGTTCAAGGATGACCCACATGGCCTACATTAGACCGAATTTCATAGTAGAGCCTCTGGGAAGTTATTATTTTTCTTAAAGTGTTTATATATACGTGATGGGATTCTGTAGTCAAGAAGATTAAATTTTAGACATCACAGAATATGGTAATGCTTACCAATCTGTAGAAGCAGTTTATGTTCTTCTCAGATATTCTTGAAGTAGCAACAATAAGAATTTTGATATGGAGGGTAGTAATGCACAGGAATACGTATTTAGATTTGAAGATAAGCATTGCCAATATGGAGATAATGAATTTGTAAATAGGCTGGTTTAGGATTTCTATGGTGAGGTGCTCTTCGATTTTGACTTGTCTCCGGATGATGAATGGGATTTTGAGGGCGATGTCCTCGCCCAAGAGAATGGATATACAGAGGAGTTGCTAAGTTTTATTCCAAAACCGATGGTGTCACCCTTCTTGAAATGCTTTTGGATCATAATCCACTTCAATTCAAGAGGATCTGACACAGGAAAATGTAAAGCTGGCATGTGAGGGTATATCAAGCGAGGCCATCTTTGGTGAATCAACTAATGGCTTAATAACTCCATGTAGCATGGATACAGCAGAATACAATGGGTTGCGCCTTGTACATCTTTTAACGGTGTGTGCCAGTGCAATATCTGATGTCTTCCATGATCTTGTTGAGGTCATACTTTGTAGGTTGTCAAAATTGACAAGTCCAATAGGCTCCACCATGGAGAGAGTAGCTTACTATCTATTCCAATATTTATAGCAACACCATCATAGCTCGATCGATGGTCACCCCGAGGCGCTCTTCAATTCAATCCTGGGCTTCAAAGCTATAAAATGCCATTATTTGGGGTCTGTTGCTCTACTGAACCAAGTTTATCCTCATGTGAGGATAGCCCATTTTGTTTCCAACCAAAGCATTTTGGAAGCAATCACTCCCAATGAGGGACACACGAAGATCCATATTATTGACTTCGACATCATGGATATTTTTGTCTTAGGGTAATATTTCCCCATATGGAAAAACTTCTTACATATAGAACATGAAACTGGAGATTTTTGTATTTGATCTCTTGGTCCCATGTTATCATGTCTGATACTAACATTATTGATGATAATAATTATTTTTCTAGGTTAACATTTACATAAAACCTCACGTGAATCAATCATGTTCCTACAGTGGCAGTTGAATCCAATGCTATGGGATTACTAATGATCCTTGCAATCCTAACTAGGATATTTGTATCCCAAAAATCAAGTGGTAAGCCTAGTAGTCTTACCCAAATAAGGATTATATTAGGATATCCTTATATGGTTCAAAAGTGTAATCCTATTTTTAAGAGCCAAACCCCTTCCCTTGGAAAGCCAAGGTCTTTAGAGCATTACATGCATTAGATCTTTAGGATTTTGAAAATAAAATAACACAAATTTGTTTGGCATTATTACCACTGCTATATGATTTTTAGGTTTTCATTTTTCTAGCATCCATTTCTTAATGGATTCCACATCCGATATTGACCCTATAGATCTCCTAACTAGACTATTATGTCTTTTCTCTACTAGTCTCATAGCCAAAGAATGAGAGATATGTAGATAAACCCTTTCTCTCTTAGTGGGAAAAATAACAAATTTTTCTTTCTGGGTATTAGGGCCCTATACTACAATCCACAAATATCTACTCCCAACATTAGTCTAACCCCTCTAAGAGGCCACACCAAGTAAAAATAGGGTTTTTTCCATCTCCGGATAGAACAAGATTTGAAAAATTCCATGGGTCAATTTGTCTTCCTTAACACTCCCTAACTGGATCTAAGTCATTTTTCAAGGCACCCATGCAATCCACCCAATTTTTTTCTCTTGACATATCCTTAATAAGCTCCAAGATAGTTAGCTATTTTTAGACCAATATGGGTTGTTATGATTAAATTATTTGAACCCATGTTTTTTTTCCTATGGTATTATAAAATGTATTCTTGTGATGTTATTTAATTGCACTTGCATCAGGGTTTGAATAGAGATGAGATATGAATATTATTGTATTCGAGTTGGTTAATTTTATACAATAATAATATATCACTATGCTAGGTTTTTTCCATAAGGGTTTCCTAGGTGAAATACTATGTTATGTGTGTATTTGTTATCTTCTTCTTCTTCTTCTTTCATTTGATTATGTATTTACTATATTTTTAGATTTAGTTTATCAAGGCATTTTGCTCTTCAAGATTATGATTACATAAATCTATTAAGTTTTCTCTTTCAAAATAGGACAAAAGGCTTTGAGGAATATCCTACATAAAATTGTAATAGGTCCTTGAAATGATGTCATTGATGTGAGAAGCTTAAACAATCATGTAATTTGAAAAGTGTCTCAAAATGCTTCAATATGCCAAATCTATGGCCTGTGGAAGATTTTCCTTAATGACCCTCAAAAAATAAAATACTAAACTCACAAACATTAGAAAAACAACATTCAATCCAAAGTTTCCACTTGCCATCCACCCATTTTCTAATGAATTCCACTCAATCTACATCACCTAGTCACCATTTGACTAATGAATTGCCACTTGTTGAATTTTGATTAGCTAGAAGGATGTTTAAATATTAAAATAATAGTATTTTCTTTGTGTAATTTCCACATCAATTGCCACCTTGTCTAACTTCTTGATGAGAAATAGTGAATATGCATGAAAAAGGCATGACCATAGTTCAAACCACTAATTTTTGGATGATAGATGACCTAGACTAGTTATGCTTGTCACCTCCCAAGCCCATGATTTGGAGATGAAATAAACCACTTTCCATTTGAGGTCATATAGTCAAAGGATTCAAACACACCATCTCATATTATAAGAACTTTGTCATGCTCTCCTACTATTGTGCCAACCACCATTGATGGGATAATAAGGTAAGATTATCCTTGAAGATAGTTTTTCATGGCCAAGAACTAAATAATATTCTTATTATCTTTCATTAATTCAAAATGAAGGTTAGGAATCAACCTCCTAACCTTACTACACCATGTTTTATGCACTTATCACTATCCATTGCTACCTTTAGTGTTGATAGGTCAAAGAAATATGCTTCACCATAATGAAGGTATTTTCATCAACTTATGAAAAATGTGCATGGTCTAGTCCAAACTATAAAACAATCACATTTTTTATCCACTTGAATTAACATAAAAGAATATCAAGAATTGAATCACTGGCCTCTTTACAACAAGTTTTATCCCTTTGTTTCTAACCACTATTATCATTAGTATTCACAAGTCTATCAAATGCACCTGACATTGATGTAGATATTTCCTTTAACCTAAGTAGAAAATGCATGAATTTATCCCAAACGTAGACCCATCATAATTGATACTTAATATAAATATTCCATTATTACAATATTTATTTTTTAATCATTCCAACATCCCACTATGATCAAATAATATTGTCATCAATTCCTTAAATCAAATTCCTCTAAAATTAAGAAAATCAATTGTTTCAATGGTTTGACATTAGGGAAAAGGGAGTGGTGCCCTATCAAAAATTTGGAAATGTCCCCTCTAAAAAACCACCCTTAAAAAATGGCATAACAAATATCAAAATATATATTTTTTCAATGTCTCTTGTAGTTGTGTTGTACTTAACTTATGAATATTTAGAGGATAATCCATCCTTGTAATTGGATGAAGTATTGGAGGCTCTAAGTTGACCTTCTACATGACCATGTGATGATACTCCATACTGACCCTAATACAATGTTGGTATTTACTCCTATTTATAGAAATTAATAAAAGGAATTCATCCACTCAAATCTTCTATAGAAAGCATAGAAAGTAAGAAATAAAGATACAAGCAAGATTATGCATAGTGGTGAATATTCACAAATTGGGAGACTATTAATATTTCCAAAATTAGAAATTGGTTAATATGAGGAGCCTCGACATCGACCCATTTGCCTAAAATTTTTAGGACCAATTGTTTCTTAGGGTCAATTCGCCACAATATATCCAAACATAGACATATTTGTACTCGTTGGAAAGTTCTTTTCGAGCATTGATCTAATGGTGGTTTTTTTATAAAGTTATAAGGTGATTTAATAGGTAAAAATTTTCTTCAAAGATGATTTTATGTTTTAGGGCTTCAAATGCCCCAAATTTTGGTGTGAAGATGATTGATTTGATTTGCTTAGGATTCACCATGATTTACCTTGATTTTGATTAGGATTCACCATTTTTTACAAGTACATTTCAAGCCCAGCCCCTTATGAATAACACTGGATACAAGGCACCCATAAGTACCATAAATAATCACTTTATTATTCATATATAATAATTACAACACTTCTATACAATGGATGGAGTGGTGCAAGATATTTATACTAATACCAAAACCGTAATTAGATAAATAAGTTTAATCTAAGACAACATAACAAGATGGATTTAGATTAGTTATAAGTTATAAGATGGGTTTAAGCATAATAAGGTTAACCACAACTATTAGGGATTACATAATAATATAATACAATAAATTAGATATATTTGTATAATGTTTGCATGTAGGCCTATACACTATTACATATTACAATATCAACCTTGACCATAAGGCATACTACACTTTTAATAAAGACCTACATCCTACACCTATTTAAACATGAACAAAAGGAAAAAGGGAGTTAAAATATTTATATCATGGCTTCTTAGCTTTCCAATTGTGTATGCCTAAGTTTCTTAAATTTCCTACATATGGTAATTTTGAGTGAAATATAATATGGATATATAAGGTATTTTATGCTAAACCAATCTCACATAGCACCTAACATATGATGTGTCACTCTACGATACTCATGCGACATCAATTTAGAGAGTATAGGAGAAATACTCCTATACATATTATTCTCATATATTAGAATAATAAATATTTATCCAGGAATTATATAACCTTTTGATAAATAAATATTATCATCCCTAATGCTCCTACATATATTTACTTTTGGATCAAGAATTTTATATTACTGTTATTCCCCTTAATGTTATGTTCTTTGAGTCCTAAACTATTACAACACTAAAATAATTGTTTTTAACATTGTGGCTTAGTAAATATATCATCCACTTGATCATTTTTTTTTGCAAGTAAAATATTATATATAGGGGATTTTTTAAAGGGTCCCAAAACCTTATTATAGTAAATGTCGAAGCACTGTCGAGGAAAAAAAAACTACAACATGCATACATAAAAAACCATGTCAGGGATTAACCCATGGCGGTAAACCCAAACAAAATCAGGGATCCCGGACCCCAGAAAACACCTTTCAAACCTCTATCCCTGAACCAGGGCAGGCCACACCGAAAGAGAACAATACCAAAATTCTCTACGCAAGGCAGGATGTTGGGGATGACCATTGGATGCAGACCGTAAAAACCCTCCATTGAGATTGAATTGCAAAAACCTCGGTATGGGACACACCACTAATACTGAAGCTAGCAATGTTACTTCCCCTCCCCATCAGGCCCCCATCCCAGCCTACGACGAAGCTATTTAAACACCCGCATAGATGTGGATGTAGTGTTGGCCACGATGGTCATAGAATTAATCGCCATGTCTAGAAGGAGCCTAGTGAGGAAAACGTCGAGTTCCCAATCGAAGTTTGAGATGACCTCTACGAATCCTTTCATCTACCACTTTGGCTTATTGGATCTCAATGAGGATCTACCACCACTGGGAGCACTAGGCCCGCATGAAATGAGACCACTCAGAGCGTCGGGTCCTCCTGTGCTACTAAGACCATCGAGTCCACCGGGTCCACTAGGGGACCTTTTGAAAACCCACCTCTTCCTAGAGGGGTTTCGATTTCTTGGGATAGGTGACTTGTCTAGGGCAATGGGGTTGTCATCTCGCTCTTTGAAATTGGGGCCAATGGAGGATGCCGGGGAATCAGGAGGGGGGTTCGATGAGAGGGGGGTGTCTTGGACAAGGGGCTGATTAGCAAGTGCATGGCGATAAAGGACGACCATGAGCCCCTGGTGGATAGGCTTGAGGTGGGATTTCTGAGCCTTCTCAACAACAATGGTAAGTGAGTAGAGTAGATACCTGGGGGTACACAGCAGGGTGGACTCACGCAGGTGATTCACGAAACTCAGATGAAAGCTACGGAGGGTTTTCTTCAAGTCATCACAAGTGATAAATTGCATAATTGGGATGATGGCCTCGTTGTAAGGTTTGGGTAATTGGGACCTGAAAAGGGTCAATTTGTCCCATCCATAGCCTTTAACCTGTTCTGGAAACTGACCAAGTTCTTCCTCCCAATTGTGCCTTTCACACCAAATGAACTTCCCTTTTTCTTCATGGTGCAACCCAGTAACTTCGAACTTCAATTCCTTGGTTACTTGGAAATGAACGCACTTTACCACCACATCCCTATTATTCCAAGAGTTGACAAATTTTTACGCAACTTCATCATCAAGTCCAACAAACTTGCTAAGTAAAGGTGTGAGGTATTTGGCATCCATGAACACCAAAGCAATTTTATAAAGGGACAGGGAGGAGGGCTCAACGTATGTAGATGCCATTGGGGAAGGAAGGGAGAACATCACTTTGAGGCTAGAGGGGCATAATCATAGAGTTGGGGCCACACTCTCAGAAAATAGCCAGAGACTGCCCGAGTACAGGAGTAGGGAGATGAGGCAGGCGTATACCAAATAGGGGATATAAGCCTCAAGGGAGGAGAAGTGACACGGTACTACCACATGTGTCGAGACTCAACAGCCTGACTAGTGGAAATCACACTTGAAAGGATGTAGAGGAGAGGATACGAATGAAGGACATGGAAATTAACGCAAGATCACCAGTGAGAAATGAGCCCCTTGGGATACAAAATCTGAGGTGGCACTCTTAGCGAAGATCGGTCGGCCAGTGGACACAGGGCAACTAGCTTATTGCAGTGGTGGAGGGGTGACGTGGAAACATCATGACAAGTGATATAAGTGGGTATGGGGCCAAAATTAGTAATGATGCTATGGCTAGCTTGAGAACTATAAAATCTGCTTGGACCCACTCGGAAGTTGAGGCGGCCACCACCAAATGGCCCATCGGTAAGAGCCACGAAGGAAAAGCCCATGCTGGGGTCATTGGCCCATGTGATCCCATGATGGAGCTTGGGGCACCAGGTCAATGGGGCCCAGAGCATGGCACCTCTAGACCTCTAATTGGGGAGAGTCTAAATTGTGACATGGGGGAGATTATTGGGAAGCCATGACTAACAAGTCCTCGAGAAAGTCATCTCTCCAGATCTGGAGGCCTAATGATGAGGTTGCCAAGTTGGCTATGGTGTCCACCAATTTGTTACCTTCCCTGTAGATGGGGTGTAGGGATGACTGGGGGAGTCTCTAAAGGATGATGTGGGTCTCTTGGATGATGTTGAAGATTCACCATGAGGGGTCCCTTTGCTTTGTCATAATATTGATAGCATTTAGGGAGTTGTTCTCAATGATTACCTTTTTGGGGGCTTCTTGGAGGATCGTCAGGCCACGAAGGAGAGTCGATGCTTTCACAAAGTTGTTTGTTTGGATGCCAAGGTATTTTGCATAGATGAGGACTAGATTACCTTCATGATCGTGAATGACCTTACCTGCTTCTGAGGGACTGGGGTTGCCTTTGAAGGCCTCATCAAAATTAAGCTTGACCCACCAAGGAGGGTGGGTCATCCACCTGACAAAGGCTCTAAGGGAGGGGAATGGTGAGGGGTTGGGGGAGGTGCCAAAATTCCAAGGGAGTCAAGGAGGGTGAGCTCGCTCAGCTTCGAATAAGGGTAGACTAGGGAGAGGAGGTGGGAGTTCTCTGACGCATAGGCAAGGGCTTTGTTCACCACCACCATGGGGCCCTTGGGCAGGGAGGAGAAATATTTGCTATTGCGCTCAAGCCAAAGCTACCAAATAATATGGAGGTAGAAGGTCCAAAGGGTGTGGAGGGTGGGATGGAAGAAGGGGGTGGGCCACTAGATGAAGAGGTCAGGGATGGATTTGGGAGGGGCCCACTGGATGGAGAAGTGATGGAGGAGGTGGCCCAAAGCCTCAGAGGAGAAGGGACAACTCAAGAAGAGGTGGTTGGTCAATTCCCAATCGGAGAAACAGAGGTAGCACCAGTTTGGGATCGAGAAACCCCTTTTGGCCAAGTTTTCAATGGTGAGAATTTTGTTTTGGATGGTTGTCCAAGCAAAGAAACTAATTTTGGGGATAAGATTTTTGGCCCACACTTGCTTGACCAGGAATTGGGCCTCTTGGGGGTCTCTTTGAAGAGAGTAGGCAGACTTGAATGAGAAGGATCCACTACTAGTGCCATGCCAAACACACTTGTCCTCACCTCCACCTGAAGGAATGATGGCTGCACCAAGGAGGGCAGAGAGGTTGGCCGCCTGGAGGGGAAACCAAACGTCTTCAATGGGACACTAGCCTAGATTTCCTTAGCCCCTCTAGAAGCCTCTAGCTAGGGTTTGAGGATGGATAGGTCTCTATACTCCTTCAAGGCTTCATATTGGATCCACCTATCATCCGAAAAATCAATCTTGCTCCCATCACCCAAGATCCATCTGATCCCTTTGTGGATGAGATCTTTTGTTTGGACTAGGGATTTCCAAAAAGTAGACCCATCATGGGGTTGGTGGTCACTGAGGAAGGGGTGGTGTTGAAGGTATTTCCTTTTTACAATACTGACCCACTCGGCTAGGAAATTGGTGAGCACTTTCCATGCATGTTTGGCCAAGAGGGTCATGTTCATCAGGGAGACATGTCGGAGGCCGATACTGCCTTTGATCTTGGGATGATAGACGAGGGGTAATGAGACCAATAGGATCCTCTTCTTCTCCTCACTCCTAGACCACAAGAATCACTTCTAAAATTTCTTTATGCGGGTGCCAATGGAGGTCAAGATTCTAAAAATAGACATGAAATACATCGGGATGCTTTGAATATAGGGAAAATGAGAGTGGCTTTGATGGCCTGGGACAGAAGGTGCCCTTTCCAGGAAGCTAGATTCCTCTAAATTCTCTTGACCACATTGGTCCATAGGGCCTTGGAGGGGAATCCAAAGAATAGGGGAAGGCCAAGGTAGGTGGCAAGGAGGGCATCCGGGGTGCAACCAAGGATCCAGGCTATCTTGGTCTGTCTTGCCAGGGGGGTGTGGATAAAGTAAATTTTTCTTTTTAGGAGATTTATCTTTTTCCCAACCGCACTTTCATATAAGTTGAAAATCTGCTTGATGATCTTGGCTTGGGCCACAGAGGTGGTGGTGGCCAAGATGGTGTCATCCATGAACTGCTGATGGGAAACTAATGCCAGTCCAGAGGAAGCCCTGATCCTGATTATGAGCATGTTTTTGGTTGCACTTGAGATGGTCTACCCTAGGGCTTCATCCAGAATGATGAATATTATTGGGGATAGGGGGTCACCCTACCTGAGCCCTTTAGAACTGGGAAAAAACCCTGTAGGGGAACCATTAACCAACATTGAGAACCACGGGGATGTCACGCATCACTTGATGAGATCAACCCAGGAAGGGTGGAAACCAAATTTGAGGAGGACCTCGACAGGGAAGTCTCATCTGGCCCTGTCGAAGGCTTTTTTCATATCCAAATTTATAAGGAACACTAGTTTCTTGGCAAGAGATTATGAGTGTAAGACCTCGTGGATGATGACGATCCCATCTGTGATGACCCTCCCTTTGATCGAGCTTCCCTGGTAGGGGTCAATGATTTGGGGGAGGATGTCCTTGAGCCTAGTCATGAGGGACTTGGTTAGAATTTTATATAGGACATTACATAGACTGATGGGGCAGAAGTCAGATAGGGACTTGGCTACCTGAGTTTTGGGGATCAAGGCAATGAATGTGGAATTGATACCCTTAGGAATAGAACCAGCAAACTGGAGATCCCTGATGACAATGTAGACTTCTTATCTCCCCAGATCCCAAAAATCTTGGAAGAATCAGGGGGGAAGCCATCAAGACCTAGAGTGGTATATGATTTCATGGAGAATAGGGTTGCCTTGATTTCCCCATCTGTAAGAGGTCTAAGAAGCATCTTGTTGATTTTCAAAGATATGAAGGGGGGATGTGCTCAAGGAGCACTCTGGCCGCCTATGGGGAAGATGAAGATGCAGTACCAAGGAGATCTTGGTAGTAGCTAAGGACCTTGAATCTGATCTCTTCCTTGTCCCTTGTAACTCTGCCATCACTACAGATGATCTCAAGAATTCTATTGGTGCTTCTATTTCTGAGAGTGGAGGTGTGGAATAATTTGGTATTAGTGTCCCCATCCTTGAGCCATAGGCCCCTTGACTTCTACCTCTAGAAATTATCTTCCCTTTCTAGCACATTGTGGTCCTCAGCTAGGATTCTACCTTCCTCCTCCCTGGACTCGTGATCCTAACAACCTTCCTAAAATTTGTGCTCAAGGTCTTCCAGCTTCTTTAGGATTTTATTGCTTTCAAAGATGTTACCTAACACATTTATTATAGGTCTTAAGGTTATCCTTGAGGGACCTTAGTTTCTGGAAGAATTACCGTATGGGGGATCCACTGGCGGGTTTATTCCACCATCTTCCCACCTGCACCCTAAAGTCGAGATGGTGGAACCACATGGATTCGAATTGAAAGGGACACTTGTAAGGAGGTCGCCTGCTAGATTCGAAGAGGAGGGTACAATGGTCTGATACTATTTTTGGAAGAGTGAGGAGGGTTGAGTCTACGAACAGGGGAATGGCTTCCCTCGATAGGAATTTTATGTCTAACTTAACTTGGATGAGGTTTGCCCTGACCCTTCTATTGCTCTAGGTATAGTTAGCTCCCTTCAGGTGGACATCCATGAGCTCATTGGCATCGATGAAAGCCCCAAATTCCTCCATGCTTCTGGTGTTCAAAGTGGTTCCCCTACCCTTGTCTAAGGGGAACAAGGGGCTATTGAAGTCAACCGCTAGGATCCAGGGGAGCATTTAGAACACTTCCTAAATGAGGTTGATTTCATCCCATAGGGATGCCCTTTCAATTGGGTTGTTGGGGGCATAAATATTGGAGAGGATCTAGGTCTTCCTGGACACCAGACTGTGGAACATAATATTGATGATTCTTGGAGAGGATGAGATCAACCTTCCTTTGAAAATGGTTGGATCCCATAGGCACAATAGTCCCCTGGTTGTGCCTATGACTAGGGAGAAGAGAAATTCGCCAGTGTTCCAAACTATTTTGGCCATTTTGGGAGAAGTCTCATCGAGCTTAGTTTCTTGGAGAAGGAGGATGGTCAGCTTGTGATCCCTACAAAGTTGGAAAATTATGCATCTCTTGGGGGCTCCATTGAGCCCTCTAAAATTCTAGGTGAGTATCTTCATTTGGCACCCTTGGGGGCTCTTTTGCCTCCCTTCCCTGTTGGGCAGAAGGTTTGGTTTTGAGTGATTCTTCTTTTGGGAGGTTTAGGGCATCATCCAAGAGGGTCGCCTGTAGGCCATTGATGATGTTATCCTCAAATTTTTTTCCTTCTCTACTAACCTAAGGTGGGACACCCTCTCTTCTTCTCACTGTCGTAATTTTTATGAACCTTTTGTTATGGGTCCATTTGGAACTAAATCCTATTGGTATCGAATGGGAGAAATATAGGTTAGCCCCATCATCATCCTTTGACATCTCTACAACTCCCTCCGAATGGGCCTAAGGAGGGAGATGAAGGTCTAGAGGGCGAGGGAGTTTTGGGGTGGCAGGGGAGGAGGGAGGGGGCTCACGGGGAGGGGGAGATGGAGGTCATGGGATCATCTTCAGGATGCCCATGACTAGGGGAGGGGTGGGATCAACAAGGAAGCTCACCAAGGAAGTTAGGGGCTCAATTGGGCCATCGAGCTAGTGGGGAGGGTGTGGGTACAAACCTAGTCATGATCAACCATTGGGATAGGGATGCCCACGATCGAGGGATGGAGTGGGGGAGATCGCTGGAGGAACCCAACGAGGAGTTTAGGGGCTTGACTGGACCGTAAGGCCAAAGGGGGAATTCCTCAAGGGAGGCCATAATTTTTTCTAGAAATTCAAGGTTGGGATTAGGGTGGGTACATACCTGGTCAGAATCAACCATCAAGATTAGGTCAACCTTCTACTTCCCTTTGTTTCCTGCCTTTGGCAACTTTTCATGTTGGGTTATAGGTTGCCTCTAGCGTACATTTCGAGGAGGGATGTAGGGGGGAAACATGTTGCTAGGTGGAGCCTTCTGGAGGTATTCCTTAGATGCTGGTTCTTTGGGATGCTTGTTGAGGGGGCATTGGTTGAGGAGGTGCCCTTGCATGCTGCATTGGGTGCAGAAAGCTGGCTTGTTTTTGTACTCCATGATTTGACACCAAAAATAGGACCCAAACGAGATGGTGACTGAAGACAGAAGCTCAGTTTTGAGATTGGCATTGACACATACCCTAGCATGGACCATCCTGGAACCCGCTTTTTAGTAGAGTCAAAATCCACGAGTTCCCCTATGGCCCGCACGATGAGTTTAAGCACATCCTCTTGCTAGAGGTGGAAGGGAAGATCCGGTAACCTGATCTAGATTGGGGTATATTTAATGCTCTAGGTGTTATGGTTAAATTCATAGGTCTAGCACCTTAGGAAGAGACTTATACGACACAAAAATTAGGGCCTGTCCATCAGGATCTGACTGGAGTCATTCCTATTGTTGAGTTTGATGAGAAAAAACCCTTTTTATAAGGCAACTATTTCAAGGTTCTTTACAATATTCCATTTGGAATGGGACTAGTGGTGGATGGTTTCCATGTCTGGGTTCCCCCCAATGAATTTACTGACCAGGGATCAGCATGACCCTGACACAAATGAGGAGAATACATCATTTGGGATGGAAATGTGTGTCCCAACTAGGAATAACCCCATGGACGAGGGATGGGGGTGGTTCACCTCACCCGCCAGAACCTTGACATATGAGGGTTTGCTGGACCCCCCAAGGGAAGTCTCCCTAACCTCTTTTTTGGGTGGCTCTTTGTTCGGATAGTCTAGATGATCATTATTGAAGGGGATCCCAAATGCACCCTTCCCACCTGCCTCTAGGCCTGGCCCCCCAAATGTCTTACTTGATCCAGCATCTCGACTCTTGAAACCCCCATTGAAAGCCTTATGACCCAATTTCACTCCTGATCCCGCTACTGCTCCTGCCCCCACTTCTACTCCCGCTCCTGTTCCTGCCATCACCCCTATAGATTAAAAATTTTAACTATAGAAACACATCCTGATTTGTCAAAAAAATTTCAAAAGTATTTTGAGCATCCTTTGGCTCAAATGATCCAAAGGATGCTCAAATGTTTGGTAAAAACTCAAGTAATGCTTGGGAAGAACTTGAAACAGAAAAATGTTGATGCTAGGAGAATATGGGAATAACTTTGCTATAGTAGATTTGCTTTCCACTTGATCATTTTAGATACAATATAATAGATGTATTTACTTTGAATCAAGAAATTATATAATAAAATGATGACATCTAGCTCAATATGTTTGCTTCTAACATAAAAAAATAGATTCTTTTCTAATTAAATTATACTTTATTTTTCTTAAAGAAGTGTTGTAATATAATTTCTATGAAGCCCAAAAATTTCATGAAGTATTCCAAGGAAAATTGCTTCTTTTACAACCCTATAGAAACCTTTATATTTAAATTTAGTTGAATATAATGAAATAGTATTGTATTTCTTACCATTCCAAGAAATTATAGTAGAACCAAGGGAAAAAATAATAACCATTTATAGATTTGCAATTACTAAGGTCTATTGTCTAATTAGAATATGTATAGCAACTTAGAAAAAATAAGATTAAAAATATTATTCTAGTCAATATTTAATATTAACAGATTTAAAATGGGCTTATTGGGAATTTAAAATATATCTAGAGACTAGTCCTATACTAAATGTAATATTAGTTCTAGTATTATCAAATAATTTAGAATCCCAACAAGTTGCCTATAAATGTTAGGATTAATATAAAAAGAATTCATATTATTCACTAATTTAATCACAAATTCACATATAGTAGAATGATTTTTACATATTTTATATAAAATTTATATCTCTCATATCTTGAGGATACTTTATTTAGGAAATGGAATTTTTGTTCAATCCTTGACAAACATGCATTCCTAATAAATAACACAACATTCCTAAACAAATCATTTTAGATATTTGACTTAATCTAGACTTAATATCATTAATAAATAAGGAATCACTAGAAGTAATAATCACATAATTGATATATAAAACAATAATAATTATCATTACAACTACTCTTAATACAAATATTAGGAACATTCTTTTCTAGTAAAACCTTGTGAAGAAAGTAATCATTGGCTTTTAAATACAATTCACTAATAAATTTCTTTAAACTATAAATATAATTTAATAATCTACAAAATAAATATTCATTATTTTTTTAACAAACCATCACATTGAATAAATTTCTTGATGTCAATTACCATACAATAAAGCACTATTAACATCCATTTGGTGCACTTTATATTACATTTGCAACTAAAGCTAACATTATGAAAATTTTAGCAACATTCTTAAAGGTTCCATTATGACCTATTTCTTTTATTTAATAAAAACATCTTGTAACTAATCTAGCCTTATAATTAATTGTTAGGCATTTTTTACATAATGTGATAGATATATTATTACACCTTACACGATATTTGATAATTATTATCTCATTACACCTCACAAGAGGATGAGAGAAGTTGAACGGTTTGAAGAGAAGGTTAAGCACCAAGAGTCTCATGTGATATACAATAGACATTGCTTGTATGTCTACATGTATATTGATTAAATGTAGAATTTAATTTGTATTTAACTCCATGTGGCATCAAAGTGGTTTTCTCTTAGTCCTAGTTTAACCATGTTCTTGCTATAAAAAAATTACATTTGCATCCAATCTGATACTCTACTCTAAAACTTTTTTTTTGTATAATGTCATTTCTCTTTGGTCTGGTGCCAATTACCTTGGCCCTCAAAAATTGACTTTTTAAACCAGTATCATAAGTTATCCTCAAGTGGATTGGGTGAGGGCACAATCAAAATAGGATCATTTGTAGATAACATAAATATGTCCTCTATCACCATTATCTCATGTTGTGCTCCTAAGGAAACCATTACAATGAGTTACTAAATCTTGGGAAGACAAGGGTCATGGATTTTGCAGGTGATGTTTCCATATTTTCATCCATGTTAGAGATCTAACCTAGGTCATAGAATTGCTTTTATAGTTTGGCTATTAGCATCTTCATCCCTACCATTGCATGGCTATCCACGTACACTTGAAAGCCTAAGTGTGATTCACATTTTTGCTATTGTTCATAGGATAGATAAATACATGGGCCAAACAACCAAACCTCTACAGTGCATAATCTCTTAAATGATGTTACATCTCTTTGTCTCTTAGAGAGTAATGTGTAGAAATGAATGAAATGAAGTTTTTCTATTGAATCCATGGAATATTGGTCTTGATTCTATTAGTTGCTATATGGAAAAGAGACTGAAATTCAATATTTCCAAGATGAAAAATTATGGTTCTATTGAGGAAAAACAAAAGAGATTCAATGTTATTTTGGTGAACTAGAACAATGTGGTAAATAATTAAAGATTGTTGGTGACTCTACTGGCTTAGATAATTCCATTTGAAATAGAAGAGACTGAAGTAAAGTAAACTATGTCTACCTCCATATGTGGGTATTTTGGACATTTGATTTTTCTAGGCTGAATTATAGTCACCAAATATATCTTCAATTTAGTTGGGGCTTTGGATATTTTAAATTACAACTCTATTGGATTTAAATGATATTCTCTTAATTAAGGTTCAAAGTACTTTGGATGAAATTGATGCTTTTCCTGAGTATTTAAGCTAGGAATGTGGAATGTGGTTTTTGTATATTCTAATGAAGCTATTTGGTCAAAATAATGGCACTTGAGTTGACATTTGTCTAAATATTAATATATTTTTCATAACAATATTTAATCCTTGAATATATAAATTGATGGGAAGAAATATGGACAACATTTTGTTGTGATTATTTCACTCCATTTTTTATCTTATTCATCATCATCGTTAGATGTAAATATTGCAATTGAAAAAATCCAAGTATATAGGGAAGTTATATCCATATAAAATGATTTCTCTTTAAGTAGGTGTCATTGATAGGGTGAATCCCTTTTAGTACTACCTTGGTACCATGTATAGTTCTCTTTCACATACCTTAAGGTCTCTCTCATGTATATCCATGTACATCGAGAGGACTAGTTTCTTCCACATATCGATGGGTATATAAGAAGAGCAGGAATATAGAAAGGGTTAATAAATCAAAATTATGGTATATTGAAAGTAGGGCTATTTAGGAAATATAAGGAACCCTCACTATTATGTTGAACAAAATAAACTCCAAAAGACTATAAGAATAATTGTTCACATGGCTATGTAACTATATATATTTTTAAATAATAATAACTACAAAATAAAACACTAGATCTTGGCAAAATTAAAATTAATTAAAATGAATAAAATAAACCTATTAAAGCTTTCATATATACTAGAAACTTATTTAAAAGTAAATTTTCTAAAATTAATTTAATGTTAAGAAAATATGTGTTTGAGAACAATTTTTAAAGAGAGTAATGAGGAAAAATGGGAGCTCTACTAGAGTTTGCATGTATTATTTTCACCATTGAATGCAAAAGTATCAATAAGGGGAAATGGTTATGGAATGTGGGGCTTAGGTTTGGCTTTCTTTGTATAAAAAATTGTTTGAAAAATTAGTAGGTAATTTTATTTTATTTTTTAAAATAAATCAGGGTTTTGGATACCTCTGCAATGCTATCATGGTAGAAAAAATAGGAGGGATCCATCCCTCTTAAACATTCTTTCTAGGATGTAGTACAATTGGGAGGTGGAAGGAATTTAGGTAACATTGCAACCAAGTTTTCTTATAGGCCTCTAGGAATGCCACACATAGACCCTAGGAATAATACCATTGGATGCATGAAAGTGGTAAATGGCTCCCCAATAGTTTAGCCGAAAAATGTAGACCTTCAAAATTACATAGAGGATATGGAAAGAAATTTTTTTATATGTATATTTATGGGTTTTCGACCCTAGCTATCATCCTTTAGGGATTGGACATCTAGGAATCATAAAACCAAGGAAGAATTTTAGATCTCACTCTATCCAAATGGCTATTTTATAGAAATTTTGAGTGTGATGAGGATCAAGAACCTTTTTTCAAGGAGTGCCATGGTTTTTTGGTTGGGTAGGTTTGTTCATAAAACCTTTACATATGAAGTTCCAAGAAAAAGATGAAATTCCTTCTATGGGACCTATATGGGTTAGGTTATTTGGGTTACGAGCTGAATACTGAGACCTAATTTCTTTTGTAGCCATTGGAAAAATTAGGAAATTTTATGATGGTGGTTGATAATACTTATAGTTTTGAATAAATGATATATGCTAGAATATATGTACTAATGGACCTTAGTAAACCTCTTCCAAAAATATCACATTACAAATAGAGGATGAAGCATGGGAGTAAAAATTTGATTATAAAAATGTTGCATTTAGATGTTGGATATACCATGAGTATGGGCATATGGTGAGACATTATCAATCTTAATTAATTCTTGAAAGTCCTACAAAACTTTTGAAACAATTTTTTTGCTATTAATAAAAGAAAAAGTTCGAGGAGTCAAAATAAAAGTTGTAACATTAGATACAATAAGCTAATACAATAGAGAATAATTATGATGAGAGAATTGCCTTTTTTTTTACATAGCCACAACTCTTGCATGTAAAGTCTTGATATATGTGACACTAGAAAGGCACATTCAACAAGAAAACCAAGAGCTTGTGCAGAAGAATGGGTAGAGATTTGCTAGTAGAACTAAATGTGTTACAAAAGCATATCAAAAAATATTAAAGATCATGTCAAGAATTATGCATCATCATAACAGATTATCATAAATAATTCATAAATAATAATCTCAAAAATCATTTCTAACTTTGATAATGAAGGGTTGAATTTATATATTTTGAGAAGGGAAGGATGAGCTAAGGCTTCCAAGTTCTCATACAGGAGTTTTAATTAAGAAAGCAAGTTTAAATTGGCAAGAAAGTAGGATTGAGGAGGTTGGTAAGATAAGTTCACATTGTTAAAAGCAAAAGTTGTACAAGATTGATAATATTCTTAAGGTGTGACTATCTTATCCCAATTGGAATGGATAAGTGACATTGCCTACATGGGCATATAAGTTCACATTGTTAAAAGCAAAAATTGTGCAATATTGGCAATATTCTTAAGGTGTGACTATCTTATCTCAATTGGAATGGATAAGTGTCATTGCCTAGATAGGAACTTGATATTTTACAAGCTTGGGGGTAAAATTATCACCTATGGAAGTTCACAGTTGTGAACTTATCTGGGTGGAAATTTCTCATTTTATAACTATTAGAGCAGGAAAATTTTAAATTTAATCTTTGAAAAGGTTTGCCATCAATATAAGAAGTTTGTCATTAATGATTTTTTTTTATGGGTGGTAAACTTTTTTTGGATATTCAAATTTTGTGGTGGAAGCTAAAATAATTCTTGAGCAAGTTTTTAAAAAATTATATGATCCTAGGATATAATGGGGTGAGAAAAATTGGGTATCTACAAAGGCCTATTACCTTATTAAATTATATACAAAATCATCGCTAAGGTATCTACAAAATATTCTTTCACATAAAAACCTAGGGAATTATGGCTTAAGGGAGGGGACACCAACACCAAGTATTTTCATGTGTCTACCCTAAGGTATAGAAGCACCAATAAAATTAGGGATCTTTGCAAAAGGGATGGTTCAACTACATGCAACTTGGAAGAAATCAAATCTGAGGTGGTAGATCATTTCCAAGATATTTTAGGTTCAGCTCAATCCTATCCAGATCAAGTGGCCAATTCTCTTCTTCAACACATTCCCACCCTCATCAATGATGATGTTAATGAGTTCTTGCTTCAACCCTTTTCCACTAACGAAATAAAAGAAACCCTATTCTCTATATTGGTTGATAAAGCCCCTGGTCTAGATGGGTTTCCTCCATATTTCTTCTATAAATTCTAGGATATTTTTGAGAATGATGTTTCTGTAGCCATCTAGGAAATCCAAAAATCCAACTTCATTCCTTGAGCTATCAATTCCACTTTTTTAACCCTCATCCCCAAATCCCAAGATGCTTCCTCTCTGAATGACTATCGATCAATTAGCTTGTGCAATGTGTTCTAAATTTTTTAACCAAATATATGGCCAACTGAATTAAATTTATCCATACATCCATCATTGATCCTTTCCAAGGAAGCTCTGCGAAAGGGAGGGTGATCACTAATAGTGTTTTCACCATTCATGAGCTTATTCATTTTATCACCAAAAGCAAAAAGATAGGTTTCTTCATGAAACTTGACATGAATAAAGCCTTTGACAAGGTCTCATGGAAATTTTTATTTGTTGTGCTATCCAAGTTCTATTTCCACCCCAAGTGGATCAAATTAATTAAATCTTGCATCTCATATACTTGGTTTTCTATTTTGGTTAATGGATCTATTGTAGGGTACTTCAGAAGTGGGCATGGTCTAAGGCAAGGAGACCCTCTCTCCCCCCTTATTTTTATCATCCTAGTTGATTCTTTGGGAAGAACTCTAAAATCTACCTATTCCTCTAAATATATTTTTTGCATCAAACCATCCTCTGATCTTCATCCGATTTCCCACCAACAATTTGTGGATGATATCATTTTGGCGAACCGAAAGTCATAAAATCTATTTTGGATTCCTATGAATAAGCAATCAACCAGAAAATCAACTTCAACAAAAGTAGCCTTTATTTTCTAAATACTCCTATTCAGAGGTAGAATAAAATAGCCAAAATTCTTGAGTGTAATATTTCTTCCTTCCCTTCCACCTACCTCGGGCTACCCCTCTTTCAGGGCAAACCAGTTGCTAATATGTGGAACAAAGTCATCCAAAGAATAATGAAAAAACTTGTAGGGTGGAAAGGTGCTCTTCTATCCCAAGCAGGAAAATTCACTCTTGTTTAGACCAACCTCCAGAGTGTTCCAATCTATTTTCTATCTCTCTTCAAAGCTCCCCGATCAATCTACCACAAAATTGAACAAATTTAAAAATGATTTCTTTGGTTCAGGCTGAAAATAAATTCAAATTCCACTTAATGGCATGGGATAAGGTGTGTCTCCAAAAATATCAAGGAGGCCTTTGCCTTAGTTGAATCCACAAAATAAATTTAGCAATGATCAACAAGCAAGGATGGAGAATTATTAAAAATTCTAGAACTGGTTGGGTTGATATTATCAAAAGTAAATATTTAAGGAGAGGATCCTTACTTGTTGACAACCCCCTTCCTAAAGGATCTACCTTTTGGAATACCATCACTTAGATTATCCCTATCCTAAAAAAGGAATCAGGTGGTGCATTGGAGATGGTTCTACAGTTAGATTTTGGGAAGACCCTTGGGTGACCAACCAACCATTGATTAATGATCTTGCACTAAGAATTTTTAAACCAATATTTGACCACTTCTTTGGTACCAAATTTAGTAATTTTATATCCTATAAATCTGGTCACCCCATGTGGAAAGATCTACCCTAAAATGAAGACCGCAACCAGTTTCTAGTGTGCAAAGCCATATCTACTATGATATGAGGCATTATCTTCCCAAGCACTCCTTCATAGGACATCCTTGTTTGGCAACCTTGTGAATTCGAGCTCTTCTTTTTCAAAAAAACTTATCTCATATAGAATGAATATAATTACAATTCTATCAAAAGTTTTTGGTTAAAAATATTATTTCTAAAATTTCCCACTTCTTCTAGCTAGTCATTCAAAATAAGATACTTACAACAAATAATCTTATTTTTTGAGGAACGCTCATCCCAAACTGTTTTTTTCTTTATCTTTTAGCTTGGGAATTTGTCCACCACATTTTCCTTGAATGTCCTTTCTCCATTGGCATCTTGTCTTTCCTACTTACTTTGGTAAATTTAGCGTGGGTTATCCCTAATTTCTTACTAACCTATGCATCCAATAGCCCCCTTTGTTCAGGTTTTCTCGTCTCAAATCTTGGTGGTATTTTTTTCTCTCTCATTATTTATGGTATATCTAGTTGGAACAAAATAGAAGAGTGTTCAAATATGATGCTAGGAGCCTAGGATCCTAGAATCTATTTTCTCAAAAAAAATAGCCATGGCTATGAAAATACCAACTTGGTTTCTTCAGCTGAAAACCCCACGGTCCAATCTGAATCTAGGATGGTGTGCACTCTTAATCTATCTCCCTACCCAAATATTCAAATTCAATCCATTGTGGATTTCTCCTTGTTGTCTTGGAACCCACCCCCATCGGGTTGTCTTAAACATAATTTTTATGGGGTATCAAAAGGCAATCCCAGTAGGACCAATTGTGGAGTGATCAGAGATAATGAAGCTAGAATTATCCTCGCCTTTGTAGAAAATTTAGGGTGTCAATATAACAACCTCATCAAATCTAAAGGAGTGTTTCAAGTATTGGTGGCAGAAAAAGAGATCCATATTTAGAACCTTATTATGGAGGGATATTCTCTTAATACTACTAATTTTTTAAAAGGTTCTACTCACTGACCATGGAATGTTGCAATGCTCATTAAATATTCAAAGGCTATTCTCCAACGCTTCAACAATGTTGTGATCCAACATGTCTATCATGAGGGAAACAAAGTGGTTGACCTCATGGTCAATCACGAGCTTCTCCAGGAGACCCTCACTATATGGAAGGGTCAATTTCCCCAATGCTTAATGCACACTTGTACCATTGAAGATAATATATCCTATACCTAAGCTCTATAAGTGTCTTGACGAGTTGATAAAACATATTTCATGTATGATGGTCACAAGGATTAGTATTAATTTTTTATTCTCCCCATCGTATGTGACCTAGATCTCTACACCCATCATCAATTTTTTTTCTAGTAAGTGTTATTTCCTTTCTATGCTTAATGTGCATTGTAATACCAAATTCCTTCACCCAATATGGCTTGTTAACCAGATAGTTGTTTCACATGCCAACCTTTGGAAGGATTTATTCAATCCTTTATGCTTGTTTAATATTCATGGCCTTTGGGAGGATGTCCATCTATGTATTGGTTTTTTCAATCTTGAGAAATTTTCCAATCACCTTGAGCAAGTTGGTCATTGGATTTTTTGGCATTCCAACATAGTAGTCCAGACGCATTTGTTCATCATTATTACCTAGTGCCCCAATTTGTCCTTATTTTCCATCAAGTCTAGTCATGTTTCCCATGTATTACATTGGACTACTGCAATCACACTCTCCAAATCCAACATATCCAGTTACCATGTTATGGCACATCCATTTATTCATCCTAATGATAGATCAAGGTACCAAAGGACACGATTTAACAAGAGCCTTGAATCTTCAGGTATGATCTTCACATGTGATTCCATAATCTCAAATCATTATCTCAGCCTATTTATATTTGGAGATAAGTGAGAGAATTTTTTGGTGAGAAAATAAGCAATCTCAGAAGGTATTTCATGGTGTTGTTGGAACCTGAGTTCCTCCAGGTTGATTCCATGGTGGAAGATATTCTCAGGACCCATAGCCTACTACCATTCTTGAAGAAATTTGCTAGAAATGATGCTAAACTGTCAATGGAATTTGTCTATTCTTGGGACAATAGCATTGTTAGTGCGTGGATTCACATTTGCGATGAAAATTGACCTAATTACTGATATATCTAATCTCCCCAATGATGGATAAATTGTCCATTGCAACAAACACTATGATAGTAGAATTGATGTATTTCAGGTACAAGGGAAAATTTTTGTCCAAAAAAGATAATAAAATTGTAAGAAAAGACCTCCCTTATTTGTGGAACCATGTGCTAGTGTCTATTATATAGTTCCTAACAATTTATGATCCATTGATCCCTCTCCGAAGCTTTTGTATGGTCTTTCTAAAATTCCTAAGAGACATGAAGTTGATTAATATACCTGAATACCTCTTTCGCTTGATGGATATCTCTGTTGAAAGTGTGTAAAAAGGTAAATCTATGCATCCAAAGCACCAAGGCTTGCATTTTATTATTTTTAATTACTTAATTCAAAATGGGGCCTAGAGGGCTACTATTCCTTTGGATGTCAACTTGGAGATTCACTCGGTTTAAGCCATCCCAACTATTAGTCTAGTGGAAGAGCCCTTGATTGAGGAATTCAAGGATTTGGGAGTGGTTTTGGGCCGAGCTACCAATAAAAGTCTTTTGATAGTACCATAAGCTCCTTCACCTTCTCCTTGTCGTCGTTCAATGAGATTCAAAGCTTCTATGGAGAAAGAGAAATCAATTGAGAAATGCAAGGGGGTGGCTTCAGTGGGACCAATGAAGCTTGAATTCCCTTCCCCAATTCATAAAATTTGTAAAACTAGTATGAGACCTTTCCCTAGCACTAAGAAGACCTAGGTGAAATTATTTTTCTTGTGACCACCATGCTTCTTCATGTTGTAAAGCTGATAAACCAAATTAAGGGTCGTATTAGGGATGGGCAAACTGAGGATGGGACTAATTGTGAAGATGAGATCTTAGACCAAATTTACGTATCTGATTAGATGGGTTGATATCTATATTTTGGGTTATCATATTTATTTTATGGGTCTTCCCTATATTATCTCCTTTTGTAGGCCTTGGGCCATTATGCAGTTTGTTTTTTATGTTCATTTTTAGTCTGATCCGTTTTTATTTCATTGGGTGACTATGGCAGTTACCCTTCTAAAATTTTTCTTCTAGTTTTTTGAAAGGTGAAATATCTTCCCTTGATAGGATTCTTTCTATTTTATAGATATAAAATTTTGGGGATCCTCTTAAAACCCCACTATAAATTAAAAAAAATCCAAGTCTTGCTATAACAACACAGAAACTACATACCAAATAAATACCTTCTACTTCACTAGGAGTGGGCATCTTTTTCATAAAATTATGGAAATGGAAGAATTAACTCAACTAAACTCTAATTCAAAATATTGTTATAGATTGCAAATCATAGAAGAAATTCTAGTAGCTACAAATTCACAATACAATGGAACATGAAAAAGAAAAGGTAAACATCCAATTGTTCATGATTACAATCTCATTTATAGGTATGGAGGATATAAACCACCCTTTTCATATATAATAATTTGTTATAATAATATAATATCAACATGTTTGATCTAATGAATGAATATAAACTTAGGTGTAACAATGATCAATTCAATCCACCAAATTCTATTACATTTAATTATCAAAATTATTGGACTAAAAATAATAGATTTATTAATTATACAGGTTATTCTCCATTGTTAATTTATGGAGGACATGTCACTATTTCATTGCAACCATATCAATAGAATTAGTTCCAACTATGTTAAGTCATAGGGTAGTTGACCTATTGCTAACATCATCACCAAGACATTATTGAAGTTGAGTCACACATTTGTTGTAATTGTAAAGATATTTTCTTAAAGTATATGGTTCTAACTGCTACCATATTCAGATCCAATTGAATACCTTTGCATCCAATGATATCTAAACACAATCATATCTAACATTGGTTAAATTTTGACATATCGGATGTTGGCTGACTATTTTCACATCTAGTGCTTGTTGAAGCTCTCATATTTGGCACTAGTACAAGATCATTTCTAGCACTAGTTCACACACTATTTTTGGTGTTCCTATTGTTGTGTTCTAGACCTATAGAATATTTTTGACCATTTTCCAACCCATAAAATTTGGCATTATTTAGAAAATTTTCTATTTTTATTCTTCTCAATACACAATTCTATGTTCCCTAACTCAACATAATATTAATCCTAATTTCTATACCTAATTAAAATACCAATACAAATTATTGAGTAACACATGGTTAAACAGTGCAATAAGGACGTAAAAAGGTTATACCACATGAGGCTTTTCTTAGATTCATCAATCTACATCTATGGAAGTTGGGTTAAAATTGTTACCCCACTTTGATTCATATTTTGTTAGTGAGCCAATATACTATCAATTAATGAGCATTTTGATTTATCTTTTGACCATTTAGATGATATATTTTATAGTGATTTGTTTGTCTTATTTTATATCATATACAAAAGAAATAATTGGCAATCTATAAAACATATTCTTAGATATACTAATTGTATCCTTGACTTTGGTATATTATACCAACAATATATTAATATTCAATCTATTGGATGCACTAATGTAGACTCAACAAGATCAAATGATTATAAAAAAATCTAATACTAACTATATATTTGCTCTTGGATCAAGGGCTATTTCTTGGTGGAGTAAACATTAGCATACAATTTCTTTATCATGAGTTTAAGTAGAATATAAGGTAGTATGTAGTGTAGGTTATGAAGATGTTTGGTTGGTGCATATTATATGATCTTCAAATAGATCAAATAACATAAACACCACTTCATTATCACAATCAAAGTTTATTAAAATTAGTGAAGAATCTAGTATATTATGTCAAAACAAAATATATTGAAGTTCATCATCACTATATCTAGTAGTTGATGGAACATGAAGAAATTTATACAAATTATTATCCAACTTCTAAATAGTTTATTTATGTAATGACTAAACCCTTAGATAGAGAAAAAATTATAAAATTTAGAAATACACTTGGGATTGTATCAAGGTTAATCATTAACGAGGTTTTTATAATAATTTTTTTTAATAGGTATAATACGGATGCCTATAATTGTATTATGTTTTATAAAAAATTGTTAGCAATAATGTTTTACATTTTTTAGGATTTTGTTTTATCAGCACCAAAAAATTACAAGATTGTAAATTATTATAAAATAGAGCTAAGGAATTAAAATAGATCAATCAATTTTACATTTTTTATTTATTGGTTATTTTAAAGAAAGCAATACATATAAAAATTATAACCTCAAATATAAACAATAAATAGCGATAGAGATATTTTTTGATGAATATAGGTGTACATGGACAACAAGCATAAAATAATAACAAGACAATCATAATAGAAGATGTTAGTGTGTCATGAGAATCAAGTGGAGACACAATCATTTCTCCAACTAACTACACAAAAGGGGTTAGAACATTAAAATCACATCCATAGTATCAAATATAAGATTAAAAAATGATATAAAGTTCATAAGAAGCCGAGAAAAGCAAAAGAATAAAATGACTAGGAACAAGAAGATAATATGGTGAACCATGGACTATTGTCCAATATTGACATGGATCCCCCAACTTTTGAAGAATCAATCCAAACTACAAATGGATCAAATCCATTAGATAAGAATTGAATACAATTTAAAATAATGATACGATGGAGTTGTATCAATTTCCAAATAAAAATGAGGTAATCGAAGTGAAGTGAGTTTTCAAGGCACCCAGGTGTTGTAGGTGAGTTTGAGAGGAGAGGGCAATCCTCCAAGGGAGGTCCCAGGTTCAAATCTCCACCCTACCAAAAAGTTGAATTGGGTATTCGAAATCCAATTGATAATGTTGGTGCGGGCAGGGTCGGGTGCGACTCCCGGGTGACTTTGACGGTGTAGAACCCCATATTTCTGGTCTCTCAGACCAAGGTAGCCCTACAAGTGGGTTTTCACTTTAAAAAAGTGAGTGTTCAAGGCCAAGTACAATAGTGATTGATCAATTAAATGAAATAAAATAAGTCTAGTAGAAAAATGTATCTAGAATAAATTAGTACTAATTATGATTCATATGAACTTATTACAAGGTAGGACATAATAAAAATGGCCTTAGCCTTGGTAAGAAAAAAATGATGGACTATACATAAACTTGATGCTAAGAGTGTATTATTGATGGATCAATTAAAAGGCATAAAATAAGGTCACTAGAAAAATGTATGCATAAAAAATTAGCATTGATTATGATTCATATGCACATGTTGCAAGGCAATACATAATAAAAATGACCTTAGCCTTGGTAGGCCAAAAATTATGGGCTATACATAAAATTTATGCAAAGAGTGCATTATTGAATGGAAAGATTGAAGAAGAAGCATATGTGGAATATTTATAATGATTTAAAGTGAAATGTAAAGAAGGACATATCTACAAGTTTATAAATAAATCATTATATGGACTCAAACAAGCATAAGGGTATTTTATTCAATATATTTGATGCATATTTATAAAAGTGTATATTTGTGAGAAGTTTCAATAAACCTACATTGTACAACAAAAGAGAATATGGGTGACTGGTTGTATGTTGATGATTAGAGTTTTGAAGGAAGTTCATAAAGAATGAAGAGAGAGTTTAAGAAAACCATGATGCAAGAATTTTAAATAAATTATCTAGGTTTAATACCTTATTTTCTTAGAATGAAGGTACATAAACCATATAATGGTATATTTATTTTCCAATCTAAAAGTATGCACATGATATGTTCAAAATATTTAGCATGGAATTTGTAAAGATGTAACTAACCCATTTTTTGTAAGGTGAAATAATTTGTAAGTATGATGGAATGGAAGAATGGATGACATGAAATATTTTATATGTAATCTTCTTGGTTTCAATATTCATGAATGATCCATAAAAATATCATAGGAAAAAATCTATAACAATTTTGAGGTATGTGAAAGGAACTTAAATTAGGGAATCCATTATACTTCAGCAAATAATATTAAGTTGTTTGGAAATAATGATTAATATAGTAAATAATCAATTAATGATAATAAAAAATATCAATAAATTTTTTCCTAATGGAACAATAACTTGGACTTCAAAGAAACAAGAAATGGTTTTATTTCAATAATAGAGGTAGAATATATATCATTTACATCAACAAGAACACAAGTAGTATGCTTGAGGAAAATACTAGAAGAATCAAATAAAAATCAACAAATGCCAATTGTAATAAGACTACAAATATTTTTAAAACAAGATCAAACCACATTGCGTTAAAAATATATCAATAATAAATGACAAATAAAATTAAGGGAGATGAAAAGAAGCATAAGGTGGGTGTCCATGGATACCCCAATATGTTAAATTTGTATTCATGCTTATAATATAAATTAATCCTCATAGAGGGGTATTTATAGTGATGCAAAATCCTTAACGAGAGGTTAGCCTCAAGCCAACATAAACTTAAACTTGATGTTAACCTTGCAATAAAAAAGTAATAAATTACCCTTTTAAATAAGGTAATCCATATAGGTGGATTCACCAATACCACTAAGGTTGAAATATGAAATGGGCCTATAGGCTTATATGAACATACTCATAGGATGATATAATTACATAACTATAGATTACATAAAGGGTTCTCATAAGCACATCATCACACTTTTGACCTTTACCTAAATAAGATCATATTACAAAAATTCCAACACCCCTCATAATCTAATATAAGAGATCTAAGGAGATAAGTCAATAGAGGTAACATACTCCCCATAATGTATACTCTAGTGGGACTTAAATATCCCTCCTTTATCCTCATATTCATCATTGGAAATATTATGTCCAAACCCTCAAGAATTCTATCTCAATCTTCTTCAGTCTTGTAATGAAATTGTTGATGGAGTATCCTTACCTTTTTCAATACTTGCAAATTTTTGACTTATTTGAAACCTTAGATTTTTTCTTAGGAATCTAAGCCTTAGATTCCAATGACTTGAAGTCTTTTGGATGAGCTTGTATATGAAAAAGAGATCTATAATTCTTTATTTCCACTTCATAATATACAAGAATATTATTAAGTCCTTAAGGAAAAATAGGTTGTGGTTCTTTGATAGCTATAACATTCACATAGAGAACCAATCCAACTATATGAAAAGGAGGGGAGATATTAGAAGCAATAGATTTGAAATACTCTTTATCACTCTTTATATTACCTCTTGTTACATCTAGATCAACCTTTAGAGATTTGAAATAAGATATATAGTCTTCCACATTATTGAAATTTAAATTTTGAGATAAGAGAGCTCTATCTCTATTTTGTTAACTTCACTAAAACTTTTTTTCCATAGAGATATTTCAAAATAGTCTATACATCAACAATATTAGTTTTATCTCTAATATGAAAAAGGACATATGGTTTTACTAATATTATGAATAGTTGAAGAGGTTTTTCCTTTCTCTTACTGATTTCATGGCCTTTGAGACCTTCTATCTCATTAGTAAAGATTAACTAGGGATTTTTTCTTTTGAGTAATTTTTCCATTTGAACTAAGTGCTAAATTGTTTTCCGTTGAGATGAGTAACATACCCTAAAGAATATATTTTCCACACAATCCTAAAGAGAGCTATAAAAATTCTATAAACTGATATCACAATTACATAGATCTTGAAAAAATATGCAATCTAGAAATAAAGAGCTCTAGATGCTTTTGTATGCAAAATTTATGGTCTTAAAATATTTGAGTTAAATTAATACTTAAATCAACAAAAAAATTAAATGACAAACCTTATAAAAAATTTCATGAATCATAATCCACTACTTTTTACCACTCAATTGGATGTTGTGCTAGAATATTAGAATCTACCACTTGACTTGAAATGTTTGGCTAATCACTCATACTCTCATCTATCTGTCTATCTATCTATCTATCTATCTATCTATCTATATGTGTGTGTGTGTGTGTGTGTGTGTGTGTGTGTGTGTGTGTGTGTGTGTGTATATGTATGTATGTATGTATGTATGTATGTATGTATGTAATGAATCTATTTTTGGAGCCAATAGGGCTCAAACATAATATAATCTGCTTCAAAGCAAGCAAGCAAATCATTGTTCTATGCATATAGTTGAGTAGAGAAGAGAGAAGTACCATTTGAACAATGTGCAAGCTTGATATTAGATAAAGAAAAATATGATCTGACATTAGTCTTTAAACTTGTCCCATTATATATACAAGATAATTGCCTAACCATTGTAGCACTCAATGGTTTAAGGATTATGAAGCCTTCTTTCTTCTTAGTGTGTATGCCCTCCATTTTTCTTAAATAAAATAAAATAGACTCATCATAAGGGATTCAAACTATTGGATTTGAGCTATAATTAATCTAAATTAACCACTATGCTAAATGGCATGATGTGATGAGAAAGAAAGAGTGGAAACCCCATTCAATTGCTCCTACAGAAAACTTAGGGAAAAAATCCACTATCATATTTGATCCAAAGACCTCATTTATGCAAATAAAGGGTCTAGCCACCACACCAACATGATTTGTTAGGAGCAATGTCATAAGCTTCATTTTATGGTACTCACACTTTCACTTATCTCACAAAAAAAGTGCAACTAATTAATCCTAGTGACTCAAACCCATGATGACCTCTTGAGAAGGTTTTCCTCTACTACCATGCCACTTGCTTCTAGTAGGTGAAGGAGAGGGGTTTCTATATTAAGGAGAGTATAAGTCAATAGGTACCCAAAAAATAATTTTTGGAATTTGAACATCCCACCTTCTTGTCACATTCAATCATACCATTTTCACTCATCCAACTGGTGCACCATTCAATATTCACATGGAATGCAACTAGAAAAAATGGACAAACCATACATGAATAATGGACAAGCCTGTCCATTATGAGTAGAAAAAATTGATGATAAAATTCAAATTCAAAAAAATTTAATTTTTGAAAAATCAAAAATAGGAAAAAACCTAAGAAATATACCTTTAATCACCAACAAAATGATCTTTATCACTAAAAGAGTGATGTAACTTCAAAATATACTTTGATACTATGTTTGAATTTGCAATATTTTCTAGAAACCTTCCAAATATTGCATTCACCACAATTTTATGCCAAAAAATAATAAAATAAAATTAAAAATACAACAATAGTAAATGACATAAAGGAAACAAAGGGATACAACAAGAACTATAAGGTGGGTGCTCGTGGGTACCCCAATATATCACATTTTTATTCATACTTATATTACCAATTGATCCTTATTGAGTGGCATATATAGTGATACCAAATCCTCAATGAGAATTTAACCTCAAGTCAACATAAATTTAAACTCAAGGTTAACATTACAATAAAGTATTAATAAATTACCCTTTTTAATTAAGGCTATCCATAAAGCTGAATTAACCAATACCGCTATGATAAAATGTGAAAGGGGCTTGTAGTATTACATAATGACATACATCTATACTACATAAATAGTGCTCATAAGCACCTCATCACACCTTTGGCCTTGGTCTAAACAAGATCATATTACACAAATTTTACAAAGAACATTATATTGTAGATTTATGTATAAATTTTAACATTGATGATGTGTTTTTTGGAGGATGTTTGTTCAATTTTTTTTCTATGTTATTTGAATATTTATTCAACAAACAACACATATCACACATTGAGTGCTTTAATATTGAAATTTTAATCTAATTCATGGCCAAGGCCAACATTGCATGTGTAGACACCAAAACAGCACCAATCCGATTATGTGACAACAAGCACTGATCGCACTAATACACACAGCCCCCAGGGCAGCCCTAGAGGTTAAAATAGTGGTTCTAACCACTCACATAGTAGTTTTACAAGTCAAAAATCAATTTGGCATCTTTTAGACACTCTGCTACTTATTCACTCCACCCAGGGACGAGTGCGGATTGGTACTCGTCTCACCCAGAGACGAGTGCAGCGCTTTCCAAAAAGGGGCATCTGTAGACACCAAAACAGCACCAATATGATTATGTGACAACAAGCACTGATCGCACTAACACACACAGCACCCAGGGCAGCCCCAGAGGTTAAAATAGTGGTTCTAACCACTCACACAGTAGTTTTACAAGTTAAAAATCAATTTGGCACCTTTTAGACACTCTGGTACTTATTTTCTCCACCCAGGGACGAGTACGGATTGGTACTCATCTCACCCAGAGACGAGCGTAGATTGGTACTCGTTTCACCTAGAGACGATTACCAGTGCTCACTTCAGGGTGGTACGAACGCCAGGTTTGACCGACAAAAAGTCAGACCTCAATGCATGACAACTATGAACTGCCACTTAGCTCTCCCTTCATGGCATAGGAGTGCGAGTGAGTTCTTTTGACAACTCATATCTACCAATTGACTCTCCCTTCACTGCATGGGAATGGGAGTGAGCTTTTTAAGACAACTCAGATTTGCCACTTAGTTATCCCTTCATTGCATGGGAGAGCGAGTGAGTTTTTCTAAACATACAAAGACATGCACAGATATAGTTAAGAAGCCCTTAATCAAGAAGAAGTCTTCTCTTCACAAAAAAGCATTCATGCAAAGTAACACTTTTGCATGTTAATTCAAAGAGACCCCTTGGGTCTATAAAATGGTGAGCTTCCTCGCCCAAAAGATATACAGAGAAGGAGCATTTTGAGCGACGAAGTGCTACTAATTTACTTACTTGCGATTTGTGCTTTCAACATCCATAATCTCTTAATCGAAAGAGAGGTTATTGGGTGACTTTTGAAGGCACGAATCAAGAACCAAAACCCAATTTTTCTAACCACAATATCCTACCAATTTGTTGACAACACATCACATCAGGTTTCGGACCCATCCCAAGCGGATTGGTGTCGAACAAAGTTTCACCCATGGGTGGTTTGCCTTCGGGCACCCCCTACCTTATTGACTTTGGTGACTATTTCTTTTGTAGTATTTAGCTAGTTTCATGATTATGCTTCTGTCAAGTTTTTAGTTTATTTAGACTCATTTTACTATCGTTAGATTTATCTTTTATTTTTCATACACAGGTGCTACTGATTCTTTGTTTGTTTCTTTGAATGCAGATTTTTAGCATTAAAGAAGCAGCGAGGAATCTACCTTTACCAATGCAAGAGACGACAACATTTTGGTTCGCCCATCTTATATGTGGGCACGTAGAAGAAGGAATTCTAAAACAAGTTGTAAAAGACCAACATTTAATGCTCCTATCCCCTAAAAAGGAAGGAGATGCATTGTAACACAAATTTGTAAAGCATATCAATAAAAGGGTCATATTTTATATTGCTTTGATATCTTGTGTTCATGTTCTTTCTTTTTACGCATTTTTCAATAAGATAGGGTTTAAGTGTTATTTTAGTTTCGTTTACATTGCATTTTTAGTCTATCCTTTTTTTTTTTGGAATCTCATGTTTTTAGCCTCTGACTTTCGAACTACCTGATGATGGGGTCTTCCATGTTTTAGAATCGCTAGATTCTGATGAGCCTGAGTCACAGGCTGACATAACCCTATTCTTCGATGGTTCTAAATGTGAGCAAGGGGGTGGTGCAGGAATTGTATTCTTCACTCCACAAGGTGTTCCAATGCCTTTGTCTTTTAAATTAGACTTCTCATGCACCAACAATAATGTAGAATATGAAGCCTTGCTCATAGGTCTTCAGACAACAATCACCATGAACATTAAACGATTGAACATCTTTGGTGATTTGTTGTTAATTATCAATCAAGTAAAGGGAATATTCCAATGTAAATGTCTAGTTTTGCAGGCCTACAAAGCCCTTGTGGATAAATTCCTGGCACAACTTGAATGGTATGACATCGAGGCACTCCCTCGATCATCAAATCATTTTGCGAATACTATGGCCTCCTTGGGGTCACTCATCCCGCAAGACCCTTCTGGTGAAATGACAACCATTCAAGTTAAAACATTATTGCAATCTGCGATGGAGTGTGCAAGCTCTAATTTGATGCCAGGAATCCACCTGATCCAGATTGAACCATCTCCAGATAAGTTCTTTCGAATTCGATATTGTTTGACTCAAGCCAATTAGGGGTCCTTGTTATCCTCGACCCCTCTTAATAGCAACACCACATTGTTTTTACAAGTTCTTTCTTGCTTAGCTTTTGTTCGGGATGGACTTCAAGAGGGATTGGCCATTCATACTATCAAGGTTTCTGATTAGCAATATTGGTACACACCCATTCAGGATTACCTCAAAATAGGTAATCTCCCACTTGGATTGACACAAGCCACAAAAATATCATTCAAACAGAAAGCAACAAAGCATATCTTGTTAGGAGACATTTTGTATTATCAAAATTATGAAGGAATCCTCCTTCGTTGTTTGGACCAACAAGATTCTGCTTGGGCGATCACCCAAGCTCACGATGGTACATGTGGTGACCACTTTAGCGATATGGTCATCATAAAGTGAATTCTTTGCATGGGTTATTATTGGCCATCTTTAGAGCAAGATTGTTGCGCATATGTGAAGAAGTGCGTGAAGTGTCAGCACCATGCTAATTTGACACACGTACCTTCTCAGGCCTTACAGTCGATTCAATCGGTTTGGCATTTTTTGTAGTGGGGCTTTGATCTAATTGGAAATATCTCCCTTACGTCATCTGGTCATCACACGTTTATTTTAACGACCACAGAGTACTTTACCAACTGGGTGGAAGCAATTTCGTTGACCACTACGACTAGCTCCCGTATTGCAGAATTTATTTTGCATAACATCATATGTCATTTTGGTATTCCATCCAAGATCCTATTAGATAATGGGACATCATTCAAGAATAAAGATGTGCGTGCTTTGACCACAAAGTACAAGTTTCAACATAGCTTTTCAACACCCTATTATCTATAGGAAAATGGGCAAGCAGAGGCGTCAAACAAAACGCTAGTCACCATTCTCAAAAATATAGTTGCAGACAATCATAAGGACTGGCACATTCAGATCCCGCTTGCCCTATGGGCTTATCACACCAGCATTCGAACACCCACTGGGGCAACTCCATTTTTGCTGGTGTATGGCTTTGAGGCAGTCATGCCTTTTTAGTTGGAAATCCCTTCCCTACGCATTTCAATGCAAGAGTTCATCGATGATGACACTGCACGGTAGGCCCAGTTATATCAACTAACGTTGCTTGATGAATGATGCGTTAATGCTCTTGAGCATTTGCGTATCTATCAAGAGCGACTTAAGAAAGCATACAACATGAAAGTCCACCTTAGGGAATTTTAGGTTGGTGACTTGGTCTTAAAAGAGAACCAACAGAATTCTAATTTGTCGTCCCATATACGGGACAAGTTCACGGCAAACTGGTTAGGTCCTTACATCATTGATAGTAGAATAGGACCCGAAACATATCGGCTTGCCTCTCTTGAAGGAATCAAGGAAACAAAACCCTTGAACATCATTCATTTGAGGCCATTCCACATCTAGAGAGCCATAGTCCAACTAAAAGCTCCAAGGATTATTATAATCACTTGTTCAACCCTAAATGCCCCAAAGGTATCTATAAACCCTTTGGTCAATGATGAGTAGTCATTATACCATCATTAAATCTCAAAGATCTTATCAATCCGGGGTGGTGTCCAAGGCTATTTACGATAGAAAGTTCAAACAGAGTTGCATTTCAGCTCATTTAGGAGCAGCAGGTCTTTATTGGTAGGATTGATTGTGTGGGGGATTTGTGTCACTTCTATCCCTAAATTGCATAAATTTAACTTTAATCTATTTGCAAGAATGAAAAACTAATTGTTGTCTACAGAAATAAAGTCCTAATTACAATTGCTAAATTGAGACTTAATTGATTTGCAGAAGGAAAATCCTAATTACAGTTGCTAAATGAGAAACCTATTTACTTTTGCAATGATGAGATAAAACAAGTAATCAACTTTTGTCAATACTCTAAAACAGAAGGTCGTCAATCTTTTGTGCAGTGTTTGACAGCAAAAACAAGAATGCAGGAAATTATAGAAAACTTGTAAATTGCTGGAAATGTAAATTACAGGGAATTGGAAAATTATTGAAAAATAAAGGAGCTGATTATATCTATTTCTGATTACATCACAAATGTAAAATAGATGGATAAAAACTAAAATAGAAATCAATTACCACAAAATGCTGAAGTTGACAAGTTCCACTACTTATTCTGCTGTAGCAAAATCAGGACTGAAAACCTGTCTGTTAGTCCTTCTCCTAGATTTGAAAGTGGCCGGCCTCATTTTCCAAAAGAAGGTATAATTTCTTCTCTAAGTCTTACTCACACTCAGACATAACAAAATAAATGAAATGAAAACTGCACTTTTATTGCTTCAGAAACATAATTACAATTCTGCTGAAATCTGTTACAGATCTGCAATCTGTTACAGGTCCATTATATCTCTAATATAATATTTCTAATATCTCCTATTCTTCATCTCCTTAATAGCTCAACCTGTACGGGAGCTATCTTTTATAGATGCCTAAAATCTAATTACAAACATAAAATATGTTGTCCTGATATCCTGCAGAATTTCCTGGCTTTATCCTAGAATAGGATCAAATTTGATCTTTCCCTTAATGATGAATTTGGTCGGCAATGACGGCAAAGACAGATGGAAAATATTTCCCTTTACCTTTTCCAACCTTTATTTCCCTTTTTTGGCTTCAAAAATCGGTCAACAGGTCAAAAAGTACATTATGTTTTCATTCCGAAGATAAGTGGCTCATTCCGAAGATACTGCAATTCTCATTTCGAAGATACTGCATTTCTCATTTCGAAGATCCGCTCATTCCGAATTCTCATTCCAAAGATCCGCTCATTCCGAAGATACTGCAATTCTCATTTCGAAGATCTGCTCATTCCAAAGACACTGTGTTCATTCCGAAGATATTTAGAATGACCAACTATGTTGACTCCAAATGGTTTTGGCTGCATTTCTCAAGTGTATTAGACCTCAAGATTAGATTTCAATAGTCTTCATTCTTCCTTGGATGTGAATTCCATGCCTTGCCATTCATTGGTGGCTTGCTGGAATTTATATGGAAAAACCAGTTTTCTGTTGCACAGTAATAAGTCTTTGTACTGTCTGCTAAATTTAGAAAAACTAATGCTTAATGATCATCAAAATAAGACTACTGAAATGCTACTGTCAACCTAAGAATGAAAATATAACATAAAACTATACAAAAAATGTTAAAAATCAGAATATAATGTCCTTAACACTTCAATCATGCAAACAGTTAATACAGAGCATATTAAATCAACTTAACTAGCATATAAGATAATTCACAAGAGTTTTAGGCAGTTTTAACTATTTAAAACATGCTATAAATGAGGCTTATCCAGGCCTCATCATCCCCCCCAACTTATATTAATGCATGCCCTCATGCATTGTAGTGGGATATGGAGTCACAGATGTCCATACTCATATTCCATGTTTCATAGAACAATTTAATGCCTGTGTAATTTCTCATGAAGATTTTTGATTCATTATTCAAACTGATCATCCGGTTGGGAATCCTCTTCAAAAGTCAACTTGTGACAGACTGCTTTTTAGTTTCTCCATTTTTTGCTATAATTCTCAAATTTTCTTTTCATGTTTTTCAATAACATATTTTCTTTCCTCAATCCATCTCATTTGTATTTTTATAACACTCTTGGTCTGTTGTCGATTGTTTTGTGATGTCCACCTCCTCTTCTTCATTTGAATCGAAACCTAATACTAACAAATCAACTACAGTTTACTGCTCAACAATGATCTCATCCTCTGCTTCAGACCCCTACTCCTGTACAAGAGGTTCCATGAAATTATCTATGATTACATCCAATTTATCAGTGGCTTGTTGCACTTCTATGACATCAGGGCTATCCTGTCTGGTCCTCTCTTCAATCATTTTTTCTTTTCTCTTTTTTTTTTTTTGGAGTCTTACAGACCTCCTAGTCCTTAATGTATATTTTCTCTTATTGCCCTATTTTCTTGTGGTAACAGGGGCTGTAGGGATAGCTTCAAGCTCTTCACTGTGAACTTCACTCTTATATTCTGACAAATAAATAACATCTTTTAGAAAAATGAACCCTCTTCTATTTTTTTTTTTTTTTTGCTATCAGTTTCAGCTCTTCTCTTCTTAGTCTATGATTTTGATGGTTCTGTTGTTGCTGCTAGGTGTGTTTCTTTTTCTGCAACAGCCTCTACAACAACTATTTCTTCTTCTGCAATAGCCTTTGCAGTAGCTGTTTCTTCTTCTGCAACAACATCTACAACATTTGTTAGGTCACTGATTTCTGGTTGCTACAGGATTTGATCTTGTTCTTCTTCAAAAAGAATAATTTTTTTTTTTTTAGTAATCATTAGCAAATGTCTTCAAAAATAAAATATGGCACACTTGCTTATTCTGTGCTCTGAAAACCTGGCCATCAATCATTGGACATCCTTGCCATCAAATTTTCTTTACTATTTTTAGCTCATCCATTCTACATGCAAATTTTCCACATGAGTGGTTATTAGCAATGAATGGTGGTGGCATGTTTGTTAAATCTTCATTTTGAAGATTATGTTTCATTCTGAAGACTCCATGGTTATTTGAAGATACAACAGTCATTCTGAAGACATAGCAGAAACCAACATTTTTCTCTTTCTCCAAGCATGTTTTGTTTATGCCAACTCTTATGAACACTTTTATACTAATAGTTAATTGTCATATACTATATATCAAATATTTACAATGAGAAAAGTGCAAGAAACATATATACCTGGTTAAAACAAGTTAATGCAAGTTTTTGAAAGATGACTGCTTTGTTGATATTATGCTGAGGCTTCCCGCAACACTTCAAAAACAAGTGCAGTTGGTGAATTTGTACAATGGTGACTCAGAAATTTCAAGGTTATGCATGCCATAAAACTGGTTTTCATGCATACCAACTCAGTAGCGCCTTAGAAAAAGGTTTTCACTGCTGAGCTATTCATTTTTCTCTCTTTTTTTTTTCTCTTTAACCTCTCCTTTTCTCTCTCTTTTTTTTTTTCTATGTTTTTTTTATTCTGATTGTGCCCGTGAATGAATTCATGACTTCCCTGAAATCATGCCCATGAAGGAATTCACAGCCAGAATTTATTCATCTCTTTGTTTTCTATTTTTTTTAAATTTTTTTATTTCTTTTGATATTCAAAGATATGATCATTTGGAATATACATCAGAAGAAGAAGCCTCTTCTGTCAAATGTAACTGTTTGAGATACCGAGCAAATTCCACTTTTGTTAGTGGTTTATGGTACAACTGTAAAAGATGTCCATTCACCACTAATATCCTCCTTACATCATCAACTAAAGAAAGTTGAACAACTTCATTCTTAGACTCCCCTGGTTCATCCTTGCTGCTCTTAATGTGATCATCATGCCACATTTTCCATTTTTGTTGAGTGAACTTTATTTGGTGAAGTGCTTCCAACCAAAGTTCATCAAATGCATTCAACTCGCAAAATTTTTTTTTCTCGTACTGCAACAACTCAATGCCAACTGCTAAATATGCATAAAATGTTAGTAAAGCATTAGGATGTTACACCAATATATCAAACAAATTTGCTCCTTGGTTTTTAGTCAACCAACTATTGTTGTTCAAAGGTTGTTTTGGTTGTGTTTCAGTTTGTTTTGTACCAGGCTTATTTGAATTGGTTCTTGGAGAAACATTTTTATTTACACCAATGGAGGCCAAAACTAAAGTATTCTTTTCATTTTCCTTATGTGTTCTAAGAAACTGTGGGCTTTTTGTACAATCATACTTAGGTGTAATAAGTTTACCTGAAAGCAAGTTAACTAATTTTCCACCTTTTTGTATGGTTTTAGGATATACTTTCTTCTTTTTTCTTGGTTTTCTAAAACACATTTCTTGAACAATCCTAATAATGATTGGTACAAATTGAGGTAAAGGGATTGTAATAGTTAAATGTTCTAATTCCTTTATCAAATATGATTGTGAAGATGTTACTTTTGATATCTCAGACTGTTCAAAATATGATACTTTATTTGATGAGGTATCTTGTTCTTCTTGATGTTGTTTTAGTGTGGATTTGTTTTCATGTTCATTATTTTTAACTTCACTTTCTACATTGATAAGTGGAATAGGTTCAAGCAGTGGTTCACCTGAACACAACTGAGTTTTAACACAGTCACTAACATTTATTAGGGCTGTATTTTTTTATTCAACCATAGAGACAGGGGTTACCTGTTTAACATGATTTGTATTGACCACAGGTTGAGTTGAAAACAGAGGTTTTAATTTTTGTTGTTTTTGTTGTCCACGATGGAAATTATGGATATAATTAGGTAACAAATTTGATTTTTGTTTTTGACAATGTTGCTGCCCTTTGTACAAATTTTGATGTTGTACCCATTGATATCCCTGTAAATTTGGCTGCAACCATGGTGGATGTTGATTCCATTGTTGTTGCATCCATCCATGTTGAGACCATGCTTGGGAGTATGCCCATGGTGGTTGACTCCAACATTTTTGAAGTGGACCTGAAGCAAACCATGGCATATACCAAGGATTATTTCCACAATGTGCAGGAAATTGAGAAGCATTCTGATATGGAAATTTATGAAAATTATTCCCTTGTCCTTGTCCTACAAAACTGATTTTTTTCATAGGTTGAGACTGTTTTTCAAAGACACTTTTAAGTTCTAGCAATAAACTACACTGATCTGTGGGGTGTCCTAATTGACAAATGCTACATGTAGCAGGTATAAATATTTTGTTCAAAGGACAATCATGAAGAGAGTGTTGCTTTTTACATTCTGAACAATAGATGGTTGAAGGTTCAGTAGATTCATTTTTTTCATCTAATGTTCTATCATGTACTAAAACATCAACCTCTTTTATGCATTATTTCAAACCATGTTTTTCATTTCCAATTCTGTGTTTTCTATGTCTTGAATGAGAGTAATTTTTACAGAGTTTAATAATTTCCTCAAATTTAAGTGCATTTGTATCTCCTCTTCCCAAGATATCCAATGCATCCCTAGATTCATCTTGTAGTCCCCTTAAGAATATGAATTTACAAATTTCAGGTTCAACACTTCCACATCTCTTAAGAACAAAAGAAAATCTGTCTAGATAATCTTCTAAGATTTCATTTTCCTCTTGTTTCATTGTAAGAATTTCATCATTTTGATTCTTGACTTGACAATATTCTTGGTATCTCTCCAAGAATATGTTTTCCATATCATCCCAAGTTCTAATTGAGTCAGGTGCTAAGGTGATAAACCATTGTAGAGCTAACTCTTTAAGAGTGGAAGGAAATAGTTTGAGATTTTGATTTTCATTAGTGTAATCATGAGCTTGACATACAATTTTAAACTCAAACAAAAACATATCAGGATCTTCAGATGTAATTCCCTTGAAATTTGGTAATACTGCAGGTGAAATGACCTTCATGGGAGCGTTTTGATTAAGATCTAGTTGGATGGGATTTTGAAAAGTTCTGGCAGGTGCACTAGTTGCACTAGGGTGGAGCACATTGTTGGCTCTACCTTGATTCTCTTGTGAGCCTTCCATTGTAGGTTCCCAAAAACAATTATAAATCTTATCAAATTTTCTTGATTGTATGGATTTTTCAAGAGAAAATGGTGTTGAACTACTTAATTTTCCTCCTTGTAATGATTTATCAAAGGATCTTGCAGTGCTAGAAGTGGATGATTGGGATTCTTTGAAAATTCCAAAAATTTTGGAAATAAAAAATTTAGACATTTTTGACATAATTTCAACCTCTTGTGAAATTTTTCTTCTTGTGGTTTCTTGCTTATTTCCTAAATAGACTGAAATACAATTTACCAATAACAATTACTTATACCAGTCATTACATTCATATTTTACTCTAAAATTCACAACTTAGCATATTTAATAATTATTGGACTGCTTTTCACCTTTCTAACAACACCGTGTTCCCCGAAAACGGTGCCAAAATGATGAGTAGTCGTTATACCATCATTAAATCTCAAAGATCTTATCAATCCGGGGTGGTGTCCAAGGCTATTTACGATAGAAAGTTCAAACAGAGTTGCATTTCAGCTTATTTAGGAGCAACAGGTCTTTATTGGTAGGATTGATTGTGTGGGGGATTTGTGTCACTTCTATCCCTAAATTGCATAAATTTAACTTTAATCTATTTGCAAGAATGAAAAACTAATTATTGTCAACAGAAATAAAGTCCTAATTACAATTGCTAAATTGAGACTTAATTGATTTGCAGAAGGAAAATCCTAATTACGGTTGCTAAATTAGAAACCTATTTACTTTTGCAATGATGAGATAAAAAAAGTAATCAACTTCTATCAATACTCTGAAATAGAAGGTCGTCAATCTTCTGTGCAGTGTTTGACAGCAAAAACAAGAATGCAGAAAATTATAGAAAACTTGTAAATTGCTGGAAATGTAAATTGCAGAGAATTGGAAAATTTCTGAAAAATAAAGGAGCTGATTATATCTATTGCTGATTACATCACAAATGTAAAATAGATGGATAAAAACTAAAACAGAAATCAATTACCACAAAATGTTGAAGTTGATAAGTTCCATTACTTATTCTCATTGCAGCAAAATCAGGACTGAAAACCTGTCTGTTAGTCCTTCTCCTAGATTTGAAAGTGGCCGGCCTCATTTTCCAGAAGAAGGTATAATTTCTTCTCTAAGTCTTACTCACACTCAGACATAACAAAATAAATGAAATGAAAACTGCACTTTTATTGCTTTAGAAACATAATTACAATTCTGCTAAAATCGTTACAGATCTGCAATCTGTTATAGGTCTATTATATCTCTAATCTAATATTTCTAATATCTCCTATTCTTCATATCCTTAATAGCTCAACCTGTATGGGAGCTATCTTTTATAGATGCCTAAAATCTAATTACAAACATAAAATATGTTGTCCTGATATCCTACAGAATTTCCTGGCTTTATCCTAGAATAGGATCAAATTTGATCTTTCCCTTAATGATGAATTTGGTCGGCAATGACGGCAAAGACAGATGGAAAATATTTCCCTTTACCTTTTCCAACCTTTATTTCCCTTTTTTCGGCTTCAAAAATCGGTCAACAGGTCAAAAAGTACATTATGTTTTCATTCCGAAGATAAGTGGCTCATTTCGAAGATACTGCAATTCTCATTTCGAAGATCCGCTCATTTCGAAGATACTGCAATTCTCATTCCAAATATCCGCTCATTCCGAATATACTGCAATTCTCATTCCGAAGATCCGCTCATTCCAAAGATACTGCAATTCTCATTCCGAAGATCTGCTCATTCCAAAGACACTGTGTTCATTCCAAAGATCTTTAGAATGACCAACTATGTTGACTCCAAATGGTTTTGGCTGCATTTCTCAAGTGTATTAGACCTCAATATTAGATTGCAATAGTCTTCATTCTTCCTTGGATGTGAATTCCATGCCTTGCCATTCATTGGTGGCTTGCTGGAATTTATATGGAAAAACCAGTTTCTGCACGCATGTAATAATTCTTTGTACTATCTGCTAAATTTAGAAAAACTAATGCTTAATGATCATCAAAATAAGACTACTAAAATGCTACTGTCAACCTAAGCATGAAAATATAACATAAAACTATACAAAAACTGTTAAAAAATAGAATATAATGTCCTTAACACTGCAATCATGCAAACAGTTAATACAGAGCATATTAAATCAACTTAACTAGCATATAAGATAATTTACAAGAGTTTTAGGCAGTTTTAGGCAGTTTTAACTATTTAAAACATGCTATAAATGAGGCTTATCCAGGCCTCATCAGTCAAGACAAAAGCTCCAAGGATTATCATAATCGCTTGGTCAACCCTAAACACCCCAAAGGTATCTATAAACACTTTGGTCAAGACAAAAGCTCCAAGGATTATCATAATATCTTGGTCAACCCTAAACGCCCCAAAGGTATCTATAAACCCTTTGGTCAAGACAAAAGCTCCAAGGATTTTCATAATCTCTTGGTCAACACTAAACGCCCCAAAGGTCTCTATAAACCCTTTGGTCAAGACAAAAGATCCAAGGATTTTCATAATTGCTTGGTCATCCCTAAATGCCCCAAAGGTATCTATAAACCCTTTGGTCAACACCAAAAGCTCCAAGCGTTACCACAACTGCTTGGTCAACATAAATATTAAAAAATAAACAAAAACAATATAATCGTCAAAAATCACAAAAACAATTGCATTTCAATTCCATGCATACTAAAAAAAACAAAAAAAATCACAAAAACATTTGCATTCCAAT